>CM039089.1:54770235-55408317 GCA_022113865.1 Chimonanthus praecox | reverse complement strand
ACTCTTAACAATGTTATCATGTATCAAATCTGATAACGGCTAATGTAATAAAATAAGACTTGTATTATCCACTATGATCTTAATATCAAGATTCATCGATGACTTATTATATATTTGTTGGACTTCAGCTCGATATCAAAGTGTTAAGTTGGGCCATCTAGTATGGGATAAGTTTAAAAAACTTAATTTTTCTTCTTCTATCATCTTTAGAGCTTTTGATGCACCGATTAAGTACCTAACAACAGGTATTGGAGCAGATATCATGTCTTGTAACCTAGGAAAAGTGCTACTTAGTCCTAGGTGAAAGCTGCCGTAGAGTGGGTAATTAGAAGGTCATTGCTGAGGGGATTGTTAAGATTCATCGATAACTTCTCATAAACTGAGTGAGATCTAGTCTAAAACATAGGCGTTGATTAAACAGCCAACCAAGCATGGAATATATTTAAAGAGCTTGATTTTTCAAAGTCCATCGACTCTTAGAAGCTTCTTGGCACATTGATGTTGCAAATTTGCAATAGCTAATGGGTTTCAGAAATAAAATTCAAAGGAGGTAGTGGACATGTTACTGAGGTAGTGGACATGTTACTGGAATGTGTATATGACTTGCATATGTGGAAACTTGTTGATCCTATTTTATAGTGATCATACGTAAAATTTTAGATCCATGATACCACCTACAAGCACCATGGATCAGGTTAGACACATCAAGAGTTTGAGATCAAGACATCTCACAAAAAATAAGAATACTTAACAACTTAAACAAATAAAACGACAAATTTCAAATAAAGCAATGAATAACAAATGATTTAAAGTGTGTATCAATACGAGTTCAGCAACAACCATTTTGCTTGCCTACTGAATGGAAAATTTCAGGTCTCCATTTCAGGGATGGTATTAGCATTATTCTATTTCACTGTTCGCTTGAAATGAAAAATAATAAATATACATTACATTGATGCAAGTTATTATTAATTTTGATAAGCAGCCACACTTGCTTGCAGAAAGATTAAAACAGTGATAATTTATGTGGCGACACATTAGGGTCATTGCGCATGACATTTAGTCCAATCCAACCCACTGCCTCCCACATTTTTTCTAACCCTCTACATCACAACAACGACGACGACATGATGCCAGTGACGGCACGTTTTGCTAATTCAAATGATTTAAAAATAAGGCAATTGTTTAAAGAAGCTAAGCACCTTTATTATCCAATTGTTAGTGGATCAAGACCTTCTTAATATTGCGTAAGCAGAACATTACATGAGTGCAAGTTTGCATTTACTGTAGAATCCACTCAAGAATAAAATAGAAAAGAAACATAGATTACTAAGAGACGACAATGTAAGCCATATATGATGAAGATACATTATATCTTTAAAAGGGTATCATCAACTACAAATAATTAAGTTTAGAGAAAGAAGGCTCTTAACTGAACAAACTCCCACTATCCAAACAATATCAAAATATTTAAAGAGTTTGGAGAGAAGGTAAGATTACATTTAGAGATGATGATGAGCTTATCCTTTCTTAGCCAATCTCATCCAATTTCTAAATCCCTTGATAAAATACAAATTTATTTGATTGTGTGCGACCTAATTCCTTAAAGGAATGATGGGTTCCTCTGCCCTTACCAAGTTTTTAGTTTTGTCATCTCAGACTAAGTTAAAAACTTTGGCTACACCATTGCGAAAATATATGCATTAATACGTTGTAGCCGCAGCGCATTGGTGTATAGTGGGCCCACTATGTAGCGGCCGCAACGGATCGCGTCGCGGGCTCAACATTGCGGCCACAATAGGTGTGTATCGGTTTTCAAACTGTCAGATTCCATTTTTATTTTTTATTTTTTTGACATGTTTGAATTTTTTTATATATACACCTCAAGGCACCTTTTTCACCCTTCAAACGTTCTCAACATCCAGCCTCTCTTACTTTCTCTCCTTAATCAATTCTTTCCAAACTTCATTTGTTTACATTATTAACTCAAGAAATACGATTTTTGTCAATTCGTTCTCCAAACATGAATGTTTACATTTTGTTTCATTTTGTTTTCCATTTCTCAACGTCAATGTTTATATTTCTCATTTTTGTAGAATTTTTTGTATTCTTACATTAATTTTTAACAATAATTTGATATATCAAATTCGTAAGATAACATTTGAATGTCTAATTGACTGTGATGGCTTAATGATATAATTACATATTCTTGAAGTTTAGAATTTTCTTGATTTTCTGTAAATTTTTAATTTTTTGAAAAAAAATAAAAATCAGATAAGGAAGAAAGCGTAGCGGCTGCTACAGGCTACTACATAATATATCGGCAATGGCCGTAAAGCCGATACATTCGGCTGGTCAAAATTTTAACACCTAATCTCACCAAGCAAGACTTGATTATGAATTAGTCTAGTCACTAGTGGCACCATTAGATTTAAACAGGGTTTATTGATTAGTGATATAAATAAATAAATAAAATCAATGAGATTTGATATATTTATCCTTCTCTGTCTCTTTCTCTCTTCAGAACACTAAGAAATATCTTTTGATCTTACAAACTAGATTTTTTTTAATAAAGTAATTATTTTATTTTTCTTTTTGCAGTGGTGGTTGCTAAGGATAATCCATGTTAGCGGCCATCTTTTGGTCCAAAAAATGGAGGAAAGAGGGGAAGGAAATTTGTAGTATCCATCAGTGTTTTAAGTATCAGAATCAGTGTCAGACTCGGTTAAGTCTAAGTCTAACTCGTATAGATCCAAGTGAGTAGAAATTCATACAATGGGGTGTCACGCCCCGACCCGAAAGGTGGGTCCGGAACGCGACTGATTTTTTTTTTGAAACTAAACTAACTCAATCACTTTAACTGGGCCGGATCAACGTTAGGCTCAAATGTCACACATGATCTCAACATATGGAATCAAACATATACTATAAACCTACCCTAAGAGACACAAACATAACACATAATTCCAACCATGAATTATTATTAGAACATCAGAGTAACTACGGATACATGGTAGTTTAATACATCACACTTAAGCAAACTAAGTACCACACACGGTACGTTACATAAGTAAATGGTTCCAAGAACCAGAAAGCAAAGATAAGGGAATTCCCCTCAGTGGAAATTCCAAAGCAACGTCGCAATTTATCCACCTAAGCTTCAAACATAGGGTTCTCCTCCTCGGGTTCATCTCTGAAAGGTGAGTAAGGTGAGCTAACTAGCCCAGTAAAAGAAATATAACAGTGCAGTTTAAGTAAACATCGGGTTAGTAAATAATCAACAACTGCAATATAATATCTCAAGCTTGACATAAATTCAAGTATAATCTCATCATCATTTCCATTCTCATAATCTTTTTCATTACTGCTGTCATCCAACGTAACACTTACATACTACGCTGAAACCATTGTATTAAGTTCCGACACGGTCAAAATACATCATTGCAAGTACATCTCCAACCCTCACATAGCCGATACTGACACTCCTCAAATCAGCAACTGTCGACACCCATGGTTCAGTAAACGTAAACCATCTCACACACATGGCCGATATTGGTTCAATAATCAAGGACACGTGGAAGCAGTGTTACATATCTCATATGATCAACATCATAAACATTCACAATTTTCATAAGCACTTCTTACAACAGTGCATCATGTCTAGGCACATAAGTGGGTTCATCAACTTGAAACACTCATTGCTCAAGATCCATCTCAATAAAAACCTGATTACACCTACTGCAAAGTTAAGTTCCCTCACCGTAAATGTGTAGTATCACGGTCTCTGTTCAACAAGCAAACAAGTGCACAGTCAATCATCAGTCAACATACATAGCATCAAGTATATAAATACAAGTAGTATTTCAAAACCATACTTGTTTTCCCAAAAATCTCCAACATAAATGGAATTGAGTCTCCTACTTGGTTTCTAACCATTTTAAGTTACAATAATCCATAATATAGTAATAGTAAGATGGTCAGTCCAAAACTTATATTGTCTTCTGGACATGACCAGATTGACTTATTGAGTTAGGTCTAGATACTCAAGTCACTTCTCGGTTGTCTTCTGGATAGGACCAGATTTGACATGTTGAGTAAGGCCTCGAGGTCACTCAGTGCCCGACAAATAGAGTCGGCCTGGAAGTGAATACAATACTACATACACTATAGTAATAAGAGAAGAGGGTTTATACACATTTTAATTTATTAAAGGCATAAACATCACATGCATCAAAGATCAAACAAGATTAGATACTCAAAAACTGGGTTCCTCGGAACCAGGTATGTGGCTTCGGATATCCGGACCACTGCCTAAACTAGTCACTGACTTCGGAACTTGGGGTTTGGCTTCAGATCGTCCGAAGATCAGGTCTCGAATCATCCGAAGGTCCTTTCGAACCGAAAAATCCGAAAAACAAGTCTCGGTGGGTCTGTGTGTCTCGGATCATGCCGAGTGAAGCTCGGATCATCCGGGTGGGGTTCGGTCCTTCCGAATAGGGCTCGGAACATCCGGAGCTAAAAGGCTTGCCTCGGACGTTTCAGGACTTCGGGCTGAAGTCCAGAACGTCCGAAGGGTACTACCCTCGGACCGTCCGAAGAACAACTCTCGGACCGTCCGAGAGTCATCTTCCTCACTGTTTGCAACAGCAGACAGTGACGCCAAAACAAGGAGTGAAATACGAATCCAGAAACAGTGGGTTTTCTGGATTCGATTTTCACATCCAACCGATCAGATGGACTCCTTAGTGAGTCATCTTTCCATAGGGAGTGGTTTGGAGTTTTAAAACTAAATAGGCCATTAGATTTTAAAATGAAACACACTCTGGTACAAAAAAAACCCATAATTTTTCTTAAACTTAAAATCAGTTTTACACACTCAAAATTTCCCCAAATTTGGTTCTATTTGATTCTAAACCACTTAAAATTTAGAGAGGAACACAGTGGTTACCTTCACTTGAGTTCCTGGGTTAAAAAATCTGACTTTTGAGAAACTTCCCTCAAAGCTACGATTAAACTAAAACTGGGAAAGACAGAGGCCGAGAGAGAGAGGGAGTTGGTCTGAGAATCAGAGAGCTCAGAGATTGAGGGAGATAGAAAAATCTGAGGGAGGAAAACCAGTATCTGAGGGCCAATTTATAGCAAATCCGATCAATGCATGGAGGCCAGCCGGAGGCTGCATGCATGAACTGAGGACGTCCGGTACAGTGAAATCACTGTTTGGTAGTTCCGGTTGCAAATAAGTCCCTCTATATTTTCAGTTTTGCAAATAGGCACCTAATTGATAAAAATCTGATTTTTAACTAAAAACAATACCTTTAAGGCTTGAAAATTTTAATCCAACCGACAGATAAGTTGGGTTTTAAAAACTCTAGTCACCATAAAAATTTAGAAATTTAAACTCACTAAAAACCATAGATTTAAATAAAAATCACCTTTTAATGCTATTTACGTGTTTTAACTTGTGTTAAATAAAATGATTTAAAAGCCTTATTTTTGGGGTTTGAAAGAATAATCTATACCATACTAAAATGGTCTAACATACTATACTTGTTTCAAAAATTATCTCATTTCCAAAACTATTTAAAAATATTTATTCCTCCCTTTCGGGGTTTTGACGGGCGGTTTTAAATACTATTTTTTGAAAATAAAATTATTTTAAAATCAGAAATAAGAATCCTTAACTAAGGAGAATAATATCATCCAATAATAATCACAAAATAACATAATTTATAAGATAATAGCAATAAGTGGTAAATTACCATTTTGCCTCTCTAGTTGAACGAGCTGGATCACTGAGTTTGCGAGCTCAGATTGGGCCACACTGGGCTTTTTACAAAGGCCTAACCGTAATCTTCGAGATTAACCGGTGTAAGTAAGATTTATTAAGCTAAACTACGCCTAAATTGGGTCAGGGTATTACATGGGATCTGAATTATATTAGGTTGAGTCTGAGTTATATTGACTGAATCGGCTAAATTTATCAGTTCTTAAGATTATAATATATACTGATAAAATGAGACTAACCATTCTCAACAGTGCGAGTATTGTCGTGGTATGAAATCTTTGCTTATTTTATAAAACCTTCATTACAATTTACAAGTATGTGATTGAGATTTGGAAACCATTTTCCAAGTCAAAAAAGTTCAAACAAAATGAATACCATTGCTAAAATGTTCCTCTAATTTTAGATAACTTGATTTGTCTGTGTTTTTGTTGAGATGCTAGATTATAAGGAAAAATAGAAACAATTTATTTTTTAACCAGCAATTATCATTTCGTGAAGCATAATCTCTGTGATTTTGTAGAGGAACAAATGAAAATGAGAGGCATTGGTTGACTTTTTAGACATTATTTTGGAAATTCCTTCGTCCTCTTCAATTTTAAGCCGTTCACTATTTTTTTTTTTTTTATGATTGAGAAAGTCTCTTAGAGTATTTGATTAGTCTTTGGATATGTGCAAGCCTCTTACCCACATACATTGAATAAAATTATATGGAGTCGTCTTTTAAAGTAAGATAGATTTAAATTCAAAACTCTGCTGATAGATTCCTGTCAACATATCAACCCTTTGAGTACCCATTTCAATTTTGGGAAAGTACAGCCATGTCAAAATATGGTGGTTATATAGTGATGGGTTACTATTAAATTCAAATTTTATGAAACAAAAAATAGTTAAATTTAAAGTTTATACATTAAGATCTTTTAAAATGAGAATTAGAGCTAAATTCTAAGCTACAAAGTGTAAAAATTACATTTTATAAGATAATTTTCACATGAGTAGATAAGGTTGTTTTTAACCATTAATTTGAATTATGTGCCAAATTTACCTATCTAAAAATCCTAATTCATTTGATCGACAATCTGTAAATTTTGGAATGAAAAACCCAACAATGGCACTAATTAAGTGGAAAAGAGGGTCAAATATTTGATGATGTGTGACATGCACCAATTCAGGGCATCCCATGGACTTTGGCCTCATCGACAAAATTCTTTTACCCTGGAATGATCAGGCTCCTTTATTTATTTATATAATTTAAAAGAATACATATGAAAATGGAGGAGGCAGATGAAATGAAATTAATGATGGAGGGGAAAGGGGATTCAAATATTTGGGGTAGGTTGTGTTGAGAGTTAAATTTTAGTGTTTTTTATATTGATTTTTCAACTCAATTCATATTTTGGCTTCTTTCAACTGCGCTATAATCTAACCCATTTTTAAATTCCAACCTATTTTAAATTTAAATTGAGTTAAATCGAGTCACAAATCAACTTATATAATAAGTAGATAATTTGATCTATATATTTTTTTAATATGCTTCAGTGAAGAGGAATCTGTAAAAAGATGTCTTTATCACTAAGATAAAATCATTGGAGAGAGTTAATTGTTAAAAAAATCAAATAATAAATAAGAATGAGGAATGTATATATATAATTGAAGAACTTGGACGGATCATGTTATACAAAGGACGACTCTAGCCCAACTCAACTTAAATTAAAGACAAGTCAAACTTTTTCAGCCTAGACCAACTCAAATTAAAAGTAGGTTATACCTTTTCATCAAAAGCCAACTCATATTTTAGGCAGCACATGTAGACACCTAAAAATCCTGCCCCAATACACTCGATTTCAAAATTTTATATAAATGACCGTTTTGCCCTTTCACTTCCACTTTCGCTGCACCGACTGAATCAGCTGAAGGTTTCTCATTCGTTCGAAGGATAGGGAAGGGGAAAAAAATGGTGGGTCCCACCGTTAACCAAAATCGAAGGTCATCCTTAGCCGTAGATAGGTGGGCCAGGGCGATCATGGTGGTGTCAATCCTAAGGTCAGAAGTGTAGGATCCAATTGGATCTAACAAATAAAACCCAAATCATGGGTTTTCGGATGCCCAAAACAGCAGTCAAAGAAACTGGCCAGAGGAGGGTCCCACCATACTTCGATCAGATCCTGCACTTCTGACCTAGGATCGATATCACTATGATCGCCCCTGGCCCACCTATCTACGGTTAAGGAAGACAATGGGTTTCGATCAACGGTGGGGTCCACCGGTTTTTTTTCCCTTATTCGGCCGATCGTTCATCCGTGTAAAGGAACATTTCTTTCGGCCGTTTCGGCAGAAGTGGAAGTGGAAGGCAAAACAGTCATTTCACCTAAATTTTTGAAATTGGGTGTATTGGAGCAGGATTTCCGAGTGTCTACAGTATTTTAAATGAGTTGAATTAGCACGCCCATGCCTTCGGGTTAGGTCATCTGGGTTCCAGTTAACCCTAATCCAACTCATCTGGGTTCCACTTAACCTAATCCAAGTTGTATCTCGAATGGAATGGAATTTATATTGGCCACGATGAGTGGTTACACGTAAAAAATGTATGATTGGGCCTATAATGAAGAGAAGAAGAGGGATGAGAAAAAAAGGCTTGAAAGTAGAAATGATTTTAAATAAAAGTTTTCGTTGAGGTAGGGTCTGGTGACTGCCAATGGTTTTTGACATGACAAATTTAATAAAATATTGTTTAACTAAACACATATTTTCACATAGTTTAAATGAAATAAAATAAACAATCAAATTAAAGTTCTTATCAACTACTAATTTTATTTCCTTAAATCACATGGATAAGATCAGGGAAAAAATATTGACAAACACATATCGTATCGGCCGATATTTACCGATATCAATGTCACTTATATTGCCGATATGTTTGATTAAAAAAATAAACCATATTTAAACCATGAGATAAACATTTAAATGAACTTTTTTTACATTGAGAATTTATATTTTAGTTTGCTAAAGTCAATATATAAAATAAATAATATTATTATCAAAATGAAATTTATAATTTATATGGATTAAATGATTTTTTCTTTTTTTTTTCCTTTGTAGTTTTTGCTTTCTTTTTCTTTGAATGAATAAATTTCTTATCCTTCATTATTGATCGATGGATGGATGGATGTATAAGAAATTTAAAAATAATATATAGATTAGTATTTTTTTTTCAAAGAAAACATCGAATGATATGAATATAAGCAGCTTTTTATTTTATTTTTAATTTTGTCATTATTGTATTACAAGTGACATAGGCAAAATGAAGATGCTCCCTCAGTGCACAAATCAATTCACATGGTGAAAGTGACTGCCGTGAATGTGCGAGCCCACGACAACTGTGTCGCCTTTTACAAGAGTCGACATCATATGTAGGGCCCACTTGAAGAGAATTAAATTTTTTAATAAAAATGTTTTAAGAGAAGAAATTTAAGACGTCTATTTTGTTCGAGTATAAGAGTATTGAATGCACCTTTATATGTACACAACTCGTTACCAATGTTAGGTGATCATAGGAGTCTAACTTGAGATATGTGATTTCTGAGTCAAATTGACTGTTGATGAAATGTTTTCATTGATAAAAGTAATTTTAAATTAATTATCTTAACTTGTAATATTACAATCTTCTAATGATTACCATCAATAATGATAAAAAGTATTTTAATCATCAACAATTAGATGAAAAAAAAAAAAAAGCAAAACTATCAATTCATACAAAATAATGACTCTTAAATTAATTATAGGTGAGTGTCACTATAAAAAAAAGGTCTAAAATGCAATAATTGAGACTTAATAGACATATTTAAAGCTGAAATAATTGAGTCACAAAGTTTTCATAAATTAGTTAGAATTATAATGTATGATTATAAGGTACGATTTAGTAACTCTCTAAAATCAAAGTAATAATTATTAATATGAGAATTAAGTAAAACAGACGATTGAAGTACAGCTCCTCATCAACTAATGATTTTATTAATTTATTTATTCAAATCAAGTGAATACAAATTTTTAAATAAAAATATTTAAAATATGTAGTTTAATTTTGGCAAAGTTATTGTATCCTATAAATTAATATAGTAGTAAAAGAGTGATTTACATATAGGTCCTTATGTGTTAACTTAATTGTAAATACATCTTTAATTTTCAAAAATTGTTTCATCAATTGAGTCATTATTGCACCAATATATGAATAATGTTTACGAATTGAAATAGTGACTATTGGTAGGGTCTACTTTTGCTAATATCAATATATGAAATTAATTTGAATGTCTAACTAACCCTACAAAGAAAATTTATAAATAATTTTTATCTTTATTCATACAACTTTTTGAATTTTGATAAGGGTAACAAGACAAAATAGAGACAAAACTTTATCTAACACTCATTTATTTTATCATCTATAGTCTGTGTACATTCAATAGTATGACATTATTGACCTAAATAGGTTTACTAAAACCTTTTAATGTATCTAGTAACAAACTAGTGTGTAATAGTATTATAGAGACCTAATTATAATTAATTCTCAAAATGTGAAGAATGAAACTACTGCAATCATAAATTAAACACGATTAGAGTGATGGTCAAGAATCTCTTTTAGAAATCAGAATTTCTTACTTTAATTTTCACTTCACCAAAAAGGTTCACTCTTCTTATAATTATTGAGTATGTAGATATCCAATGATTAGTTAGATGTTTTAAGAGATTTGAACATCTTTAAAAAAAAAAAACTACATTAATCATAAAAATATAAAAAAAAATTAGAATTTTGCCCAAGACCAAAATACAAATTACTTTTATTAAAATTAGAATTAAATTAAAAAAAATTGATGAATAATTAACTTGTATTAGAGTTTTGGTTGAGAAATCAAAGGGTGTGACGAATTAAAGAAGATAAAAAGGAGAGGCTTTTTGGTTGAGTTGACGGGCCACTCAATCTGATGGGGTTGTGGTGCCACGAGCAATCGCTACCCACGCGCGTCGGTTAGCAGCGCCCAACATATCATGATATCTTGCGCCCTTGCCGTTGTTGCCGTCACTTTCCCCCGCTAGGTCGCCACTAAATTGCGTAGCCGTTAAATCAAGTCCTCCTCCGTACGTAACTCTATCGTCACCTTAACCAATATTGTCCATCAATCCATCATCTTTTGTCTCTTTTCTTTTCCTCTCCTCCTTTCTTTCTACCTTGGACTCCAGACACACTTTCAGTTCTTTTATTTTCTTTTCTTTACTTTGTCTTCTTTGACTACCCCTACAGTTCTTTTTTGGTCGAGGATTAACTTTTTTATCATGGGTCACAAAGTCTCATCTTAATGAAATTGAGAAATTCAATTTAATTATAGTGTCCATCTTAATATGGGCATATTATTTTAAGAGATACAAATTTTAGTGAAATTTTCACTTTGCCCCTTATCCATCTGCACAAATCAATTCATTTTCCATTAATCGGTTCACTTATCAGTACATTAATTTAGACTCTTTCAATTTTCAAGTGAATCGGTTCACTAGTGAACCTATTCACTGGACAGATGAACCTATTCACTGGAAAGTAAATCGATTTTTGCAGATGAATGGGGGACAAAATGGGACATATGAAAAACCCGTGCCTCCTAAAAGAGTTTTTCCATGTTAAGATGGTCACCCTTTAATTATTGAGAATTGATCTATGAATCGATAATTTTATGGGAATGAGTTACTTAAAATTATTTTATCTTCTATTTCATTGTGAGAAATTAAAAAAAATAGAAATATCATTAATTTAATTATGATAAATAAGACACAAAATAGTTTTTTTATAATCAAGTGTTCAAGTCTCTTATAGCATCCGATTAATCCTCGAGGCATGTTCAAACCTCCATATTCACATACCCCAAGTAACTCTATAGAAAATAGCCTTTTGAAGTGGAGTAGGAATTAAACTAAATATTCATGTTTTCTGAAGCGGGCTCATAGACGTCACTCTAACCCTTTTGAGTTAGGAAAAAATCCTACAAATGGTGACATACCATTAAAATCTATGAATCTATATATCCAATATACTTTTTGATCAATGTTAATATTTTAAAATGTGACTTTTTTAAAATTAATGTGGGATGCATGCATCTCATTGCTTCTTATAATTTGGATTGAGTTAGCATTCTATGTTGGTAATTATTGTAAGAAGTTGAATTAGGACTGGTTTGCATTAAGTTGGACATAAGATTAACATATATTGGCTTTACTTAAACTCCACCTTAATTAACAAAGTTAAGCACACTAAGCAGCAAGTAAATGTCATCTCAACAAGTTGAGTAAACAATTAGCAAACCTACATGAAGGGCACACGTCGGCCACCTCTATCTGAATCCAATCAACACGACTGAGTCTACCATAAATGTGGTTGCACTTGGAGCATCTTTGACCAAATGCTTTTTAGACAAAAATAGTGAAAGATCACAAGCATATAGACATTTCTTGACTTCTAGTGGTGATGATTCATCATCGTCAAATTTTTTTTTTAAAAAATAAATTTATAAAACTCATGTTATGTGACACATACTATAAACTTTTATTAGTGTTATATCATGAAAACTCAATTATTAAATTATCTTATCTTTTTTATAAAAAATGAATTTTTAGAAGAATAAAAAAATGAATACCTTTTAAATGATATTTGTTTATAAAGGATGATGAGTGACACATTGTTGTATAGTGCATTACTCTACACAACTTGTTATAAGAATCATCAAATGATGGTGATGGATCTATTAGAAACAATTTTATTTGAATATACGACCAACAAAAAAATCATCATGATAGAATCAATTAAGTCATAGTTTTTAATCTATTTAATCAATTTATATTATTTTTTAATCTTTAAACTTTGCAGTATTTAAAAAAATTGATTTGATTTATTTAATTAAAGTGATCTTTAATAGACTATGTCTTTAAAGGAAGAATTTTCTAATTGACCTATCACTATCTCATTTAATGGATTTCATACAGAAGTGCAGAAAATAATATGTTGTGCATCAAATCTACTTTATTTATAAGTTTTCTTGTGTTTGAAAAGATTTTTCACCATTTACTTTCATTGTAGATTTTTATACAATTTTAACATAAAGGACAACAATGTAAAGAAGGAAAAGAGATCCAACAAATTAGAGAAGTGACAAAAGGGAAAACTTTTAACACTAAATATCAATCTTTGTAAATATCATATGAATGTCCAATTAGAACCCTTGTCAAAAGATTCTGTTCCATATGTTTCTGTCGTTTTATGGCACTTTCTCAAGTTTATATTTGAACATGGAGGAATGGGGTGGTGCATAATTGACATTTTCTCCTTTTGAATGCCACATTTGAAGAAGAAATCACACTTTCTATACACTAATTATCTTCAAAGGGGAAGAAGGAGTCTAGTCCACCAAAAAATTTAGAGAATCCAAAAGTTTTTGCTTGTGGGTTCCTCCACCATTTGAATGGCTTCTCTAGTCTGCTAATCATTTTTTCTAGTTTAAACCAAATAAGAGCAATTTATCAACATTTGAAGATTTCTTTTATCTATAAATGAATTTATGCTTTTTAGTTTTAACCCTTATAAAGTCTGCAATTTTAGAAAAGGTCCATGCTCTTCTCATTTTGAATGCATCTTTCATGAGAGAGGATACAAACAATCTCTTCACAGGTGGAGATCGAACCTATGATTCACAAGAGAACACTTCTCTTAAAACACAATGGAGAAGATACGCTTCTCACCTAACAATGGCTACACCAATCTTTTACAAATTTTCTTCAATGAAAGTAAAGATCTATAGAATAAAAAGTAAGAACACTTGCCTATGTATTGTTCGATGTGGTTTGGACTCGTTCTTGAAGTTCCTCTCATTCCTTGACTTCTTGGTGACTCGAAAATGGTTCAATGAATTGCACAACCAAGAAGTGTAGGAGAAGAAAGTCTAGGGTAGATGAGGATATTCCTAAGATTTTAATATTTTCCCTAGAGAAAAATGGCTTTCCCAACTCACATTCAAAGAGAGCTTTGAATGCTCAAGATTTGCCTATAAAAAACTTGAAATGTGAATGGGAATTGATTTTGCAAGAGCTAAAATAATAAACCTGTGACTGTAGAATGCCCTTAGAGTTTTTGGGACACTTGGTTTTTCTTATGGAAAAATTTAAATTGTTTCATTTAGATTACCCTTGAAAATAGCTCCCAATTTGAAAAAAAAAACAAGTCCCAACAGATGGTTTGATCTTACAACGACTATTTGTCGATCGGACCTATGAATAGTATCGATTGGACCGACACCATGTTGTCAACATGTATGATCTTCACTAACACAACCATCACTTGAGCTCCAGATTTTGAATTTGATCGTTCTTGGGCTCGTTGGAAAGGTATTTGAATGATATATTTGACCATAAAATTTGAAAAAAAAAGGCAGTTCATTTGATAATTTCACAGTCAAACTGTTTTGTCATATTCTGCATCATTTCACTAAAATGTTCATAACTTGAGCTACATAACTTGGATTTGAATGGTATATCTAATCATAAAGATTTAACTAATATTTTATCATATTTGATAGATTGCAAGAGCTTCTCCAAGATAGGGCAAATTTTCTCTCACTTAAAAGTCTCATAAGTTGTACCAATGGATTCTAAGGCCTTTCTAGGTCCAATCGTAAAGTCCATTTTACTTGTATTAGTTGGCATTCATGGAGTTTACTTTTTTTGTTGGGCGGCCTTCCAATTGTATTGATCTTCAAACTTGATATGATTTTGTCGATCTTCCAAAGGTAAAGTTCAGGACACGATCAAAGAACTAACAAAATCTTATCTAAAAATTGGCCAACACTATTAGGAATATAAGGAGATTGATAGGAATGCGACAATCTGCCTCATGCATAGCTCACGATGAGCGAGCAATGTGGCTAATTTCCTATCTAAAGTTGGAGTATAAATATCTCAGACGACAGTGAAAGCATTTCCCACCCATAAGTTCTCACAGGGAAAAGGGGTTTAAGGGTTTGCTCATCTAGATCACTTCCCTTCAGTCTATGTGTCACTTAGGTTGCATGAGTGGAGGAATTATTCATGTCATGTATATAGTGTATATCTTTTATTTCTTCCTATATTTTTTTTTTGTATTCACTATTTTGAGGGGCACATGTAAATCTATTGTACACTCCACTTTATAATTTATACTACTGTATTTTCCCATTTAATTAATAAAATATTTTCTATCTCAATTTAAAAAAATATATTTTTGAATCAATTCGCACCATATGATTTCTTACTCACTTAGCCTCCATGTCAGTTGTAAATCATCCAACTGGTACAATTACTAAATATCATCATCATGTAACTATAATTACTGTATAGATCCAATAATTTTTAAGTAGGACCCATACACATGGTTGATGTTTGTCACAAGATTAGTGGGACTAGACATTGTAGAGTGGTACTTTGTACGGGCTTGATTCTCAACTTTGTGCAGCTTCCAACTTCCAACAATCCTCAGTGGAATTTGTGTCAAACGTGTGGAGATTGGACAGACAATTTGGACATGGTAGGGACGCCCACTTTCTCAGAACCAAACACACCTGTTTTTAAATACACGTGTGCCATAGTGAATGGTCAAATTTTGTACTTTTTCTTTAACATTATTCCTTAGCATCATCAATCATTTTTCTTGTGTTCCAATTTTTTTTTTTAAATTCCTCTCTATTTTATTTAGTAACATGATTATGGTAAAATTTATAGATTTAAAAGAAAAAACATTTTCATTATCAGTTTTAATATACGTAATTAGCCAAATTTTGAAAAAAAAAAAAGATATATGATATTCAAATTACCTTAGTCTACTATTGAATAACTCCAATATGATTGATCCTAACAATATTTCCAAAATATCAACTAAAATATTAGCTAAAATAATATCATAAGTACAATTTATAATGTGTAATGTAATGTACAAATTAATCTTAATATATCACATCACTATTTGACAAAGTAATGTACAAGGAAACAAAAAGTACAAATCTTTTAACATACTTATGCTAAAAAACTAACGACGATGAGATTATTTTGACATTGAACATGTGAGCAAAGTAATGTTATCCACTTATTTTTGGGCGTGTTGGTAACATAGTACAGCTTGTAAGTCCTTATTATTAAAATTATAGAACTTACCTCTTTTTTAATATTATTCTTGTTGATTAGTAGTAAAGAGACTTTTCTAGTGAGACTCAATATCAAAAGTACTACTTAAATAGATGTAGACCTTATATGATTAAATATATTGTATTCAGACATAATAATAATTGTGTCAGTTGAGAAAATCTATTTATAAATAAGTTTTAGTTAGGTTTAGGTTTATCCATTTTTTCAGGTCGAGTGTACCTATTTATTAGATGGCTCTGGTCTGATTGAATTTCTTTAGTGCTACAAGTGTGGTCCTCCCAAAGGACTATACGAGGAACTAAGATACCACATTATCTTCAGGTGACATCGGATACATGCCTATTGGCCATGCTTGATGATATTCACTATCTAGTGATAAACGTAATAAAATCCTACTTTAACTCAACCCCTTCGAACCCACACACACGTATAACTCAACCAGTTGCCTCGTGTCTTAGGAAATAGGAGATTGCAGATTCGAATCTCCATGGCCTAATCTTAATGTGTCCTGAGATAATAGACGCACCTGTGGAGGTTTTAAACTGAGTATCTCATGATTTTCCACACGTAAACTTTTTTAAGGAAAAAAAAAAAAAACCTCACCCCTTGTCATATAAATCTAACATCGTACATTCTGTATTTGGACTTCAAGGAAGCCACAAGGAGATAAACCTTCATTACTGGAAGAGTGATCATTACCAGTTTTGAAAATATTGTTTCCTTGCCTGACTAAAAAATTTGTTTAAGTAATTTTTTCTAAAGAGATGATTATTTGCATATTGGTATGTAGTGTATTAATCCAAACACATAGCTATTTAAATCATAATTCTAACATATTTATCTAAATTAAAATATTAAGATAAATTCATGTTTTCTTCTCCTCATCTAGAAGTTTGAGATGTACGGAGTTCGAAAGGAATTTCGGTAACAAATTCCGATTTCTGTTTGGAAAAGAAACAACATAGAAAAGGTAATTTTAGAAATCACCTCATTTACGAATTTTGAAAATTTTAATAAATTCTTTGAGATAGTTTTAGCCTGTAATTTAAATTTCGTTAAAAACAACAATCTCAAGCTAATTTTTAGAAATTTGATTAAGAGTTTGGGTGGAACTTGATACGAGTTAAAGTGAAAATGGAGACGAAACTGAGTGTGTTTCGAATTATTTCTAGTGTAACTAAGTAAAGGGAAGAGTTTGGATAAATTTCGGAGATTTAAGAGTTCAAATCTATTTAACTTGGACATTTTCAACAATTTATATTATTTTTTTAATTTTAAAAAATAAAACAAAATTTTCCATCTTCGTCGGATCTTTTGACGCAAAGCATCGAATGTTCTACAAGTGTCTTTGGATCATTCGATGCCCAAGCATCGGATGTCCGACGGGAGTCATCGGATTTCCAACGAATTTGCCGGATCATCTATCAGAGACAGATTTTTCGATTGTAAAATTCCAGGTTTTGGAAATCAATCCGATTAGGATCCCATAGGGTCCTTCGGAGCTCTAATGGGTTCCATTGGACATCCGATCACTTTGTTTCAAACGGTTTTCCATTATTTCGCTAAAAAAATCATAACTTAAACTAGAGAACTCAGATTTGTGCAAACTTAGACTCGGAAATCCCTTTCACCAATCTAGGCAACCAAACAATATTCACCCCAATTTTGAATTAAAAAAATCTCAAAAAATGTAAACATGGGTCAAGTCATTACACTAACACTCCTAAATATTGTATAAAAGTTTTTAAGAAAATATGATGTTTGTCAGCAGATATTATTGATCATATGGCTCAATAGTTGGAATCGTGAACTCACTCACAAATCAACAACCAAATTAAGAAGCCTTGTTTTGCTAAGTCATACTCTGCACAGTGACTGATGGTATGGTAGAGAGAGCATTCCATTACACTCTAGGCTATAATGAGAATTTGTGAACATATCCTTTAGGCCTAGGGTTGGGTCTCCTAAAGTGCTCAATTATTGCCACAAATATTATAGTATTTCAACATATAGGGATAATTTGCAAGAAATTGGTGAACAAAACTATCATGAGAACGAATGAAAAAAAAAGATCCACACTAATTTTGTGCTATAATTGAAGATTTTTTTTAAATTTTCGAAGACATTCAATCTTCTTATGTTTTGATCTAAGCAACTCTTCTATTTTTTATATTATTCATTTCCTTCTTTTATGTTAAAATTATTTTCTTTTTCACATAAATTTCACTTTTGTAAAAAGATTAAATTAAATTGTTATGGAATTGTATAACAAGAGATCGCCCATAAGAAGATTGGAGACAAAGGACTCAATAGGATTTCCAAAGACACCATAGTTCTAAATATTAGGTATCAACCCTACATCGGATTTAAAAAAATTATATTTTTTCATTTGACTTTATCATGAACCGTACAACTGTACAATCAATCACTCTATTACAGTAGAGGGCCTAATGATTTTTTTTTTTTTTGAATGGTCACTATATTAATAGAAAAGGGGTTCTAAAGGTGCAAATAAAGAAACAAAACAAAGATACAAATTGAACTATGGCCCTATGCACAAGAGGGGTGGGGTCCCATAAATTGAGAATTTGTGTTCAAGCCACCCAGAAATGGAAATGGATGGATACACACAAAAAGACACAATGGGCCTCACAGATTCTTTTCATTTGGATTTTCATATATGGCCACACGTGCAATCTTTTTGTGAATCAATATTCGCCGATAAAGTCTATCTCACATCATTCAAATTTTCAATTTCATAAAAAAATATATATAAAAATTGATAGAAATATTGGTATTTTTTATAACAAGAGACAACAGTATATATTTCTACAACTTAAATGATGTTAAGTAGACAAAAGGACAAACCCGTTAATCGTTAGTTATAAAAACACCAATGTCCTATTAATGGTTGAAAATATTTACCCTAAAGATTGAATCAGCTGAGAAAGATGATTGTTTTCTTTTGGTGGATCTCAGAGAAAGTGGTCGTCGAGTCATCAAGTGTTTGTTTTTGTATTCAGAAAAGAAGGGTGGCCCAATTTCAGCTCCCCTCACTTCGTCACATTAGGCTTTTTTCTTGGCTAAGACTCAGCGCCCAGAAGAAGAAGAAGAAGTAAAGATAGTGGCTCGGCTCTTTCAACTTCTTTGTAGTTTCCTCTTCAAAGGGAAATTGGAAGAGAGAGAGAGAGGGAGTATTCAACCATTTCATGAAGATTTCTCTCCATTTCACAATCTTTCTTCATCCAATCATTCTCCATTATATTATTTACTTCCACAGGACCAACTTCTTTCACTCTCGTAAGCATTTCCTTCATGTGGGTCTCACTCCAATAAACACAAGATTATGAGCATCATCGTCCTTTTTAAGTTCAAAATTTAAGGGGAGTTTAATTTCCCACTATGAAAAGAGTGTTACAATGCTTAGGAAAATACTAACCTTTTTTTCCTAAGAAACTTAGGTACCAAATTACAAATGTGTATAAATATACACAAATACTTGTGTACATTAACAAACACTGGTTATTGCTCGAGTGAGGTGAGCTCAAACAACTCATTCTTACAAATGACTCGGTGGTATGTATTGTATCAGCATGCAAACAAATGTTCATGAAAGTACATGTATAAACCTTATCTATGTTCAAATTTCAATATGAAGATTCATTCATATTCATTAGAATTACCAATATTCACTGATACATGCATGCATACATAGCAGACATGAGTAGAGATCTTCAATGGAGACTTAGGCAATGCTTATATGATTGAATAAATGCTTGGTATTTCATACATGAAGATGGTAATGGTATATACCAGTGGATGATGATGTTGTATGTCTGCCCTTTTGAGAAACTTTGGCACTGTTGATCTCTAGATGCTGAAAGTGGGCCACTTTCCAAGCCTTTACTGATCTATAAACACCCCCCCTCCTTATCCGTCCTTCTCGTCTCTCAGAGCCACTCTGTTTGTCTTTCCCTGCCTAACTTGCCACTTTCTTCAAGCTCCGTTCCTCTCCAATTCAGCTTAAAAAATTCAAAGCCATGCATCCAGGTGAAGTTGCTGGTATCCAATATCTTCCACCCATCAATCCGATTCCGCATCCATCTCACTTTGGCTCAATGCAAAACAACATACCCGGCTACCATTTCAGCAGATTCCCCAGCCCTTACCCAATACCATCTTTCAGAATCCCTCCTGTCCATGAACTCACTGCCCAGATGTCATCTGTCAGCAACAATTCAACATCAGATGAAGCAGAGGATCACCAACAGAGCGTGATCGATGAGAGGAAGCAGAGGAGAATGATATCTAACAGAGAATCAGCTAGACGGTCGCGGATGCGCAAGCAGAAGCATCTTGATGAGCTTTGGTCGCAGGTTGTCAGGCTCCGAACTGAGAACCGCGACCTCTTTGACAAGCTCAACCATGTCTTGGAGTGTCACGACCGGATCATCCAAGAGAACAACAAGCTCAGAGAAGAAGCTTCAGATCTCCGTCGAGCACTCCAGGACTTGGAGATCAGTAATCCTTATGATGATGTCCGGGACACGGAAGAAGTCCCATGCAACACTGCTCATCTTAGAGCTGAATCCACAAACCACCCATCTATCAGTACATCCATGGATTTGCTTCATTGATGAGCAGATCTTTTTTTCTTTTATCCCTCTGATTTTTATCTTGTTCCCGACGAAGGTTAATAAGACTCTTCTGATATTTTGAGCAGTATTCAAGATTGCAAATGCAATTACAGTTTTTTAGTACCTCAAGTCCAGGCTTGCAATGGTTTGAGAAGCAATCTAAACCTCTAAGATTGGTAATGAAGAGTGTGTTTTGAAGTGCCTCAATTCACATACTTTGGCAAATATTTTATCACTTAGTTATCATCTCAGGGTGCAGAAACAGAGACCTCTTAAACTTGGATTAATGTCTTTCAGACTTTTCCAAACTACTACGCACGATATGAGTTGGAAAGGGAAGAGAGGTTGGGCCAAGCTTTTAAAGTTTCCGATTCCTAAATTATCATCATCATGCCATTTATCTCATTAATATGGGGTTGGCATTTATATTTGAATCCGCAACAAATTATTTTCTATGGGCCGACTGTCTATCTAACTTCCACGGAACTTGAACTGATCTTAATAATCATCTTCTTGCCAAATATTATACCACTAGCATTTTTTATTTACATCCAAAGTTCCAAATTCACATGAATAGGTTCTACATATAATTATATTGCCTTCATCTGCTTTCAACTGCTCTAAATACATAAACCACCTAATTGCTTGAGGAAGAAGAGGATGAGAGGATGATGGTTTCACAAGCGTTCTCATATACGTGACTGATTTCATCACCAACTTTAGTTCAACAGTAATTTGAGGTCGCAATGGGTAATGGTAAGGGAGTTGAAGAAAAAAAAAAATTCAGGCACTAAACATGCTACCCCGAAAAGAAAGCAATGATTCAATCAGTGAGGGACTGAAGGGAGAATTTTAAGATTCTCGACGAGTATATGCATAGTAATTTCCTGCTTGGCCTAATGTTTTATCAATCCACAACATTGATCTTGTTGGCACCACTTTGGAATTTGGATAGACCATGTCCTCAAATGGGGCAAACCAGCCCTCAGTATGAAGATAGATGGTTGGGACAAACATAAGAACAGTCCACATCTAGCATGACTAGATTATCATCATCAAATGATTGTCCCATTCATTCTATCACAGTTTCCAAGTATATGTCACTCTATAATCTAACATGTCTTTTTTTTTTTTCAACAAAAACAATGCAATTTTTTATTGGCCTCTCCTCTCTCCTAGATCTACGTGACGCTCCAGGTCCCTGTGTTGGGGCTGGTTCTGGAACTATATTAAAATTGATTTTTTGTCACTCTGAAATCTAACATATCATTTTTTACCAAATCAGTCCAATACTAATGGTCTCTCCGCTCTCATAGTCGGTGGTCCGGCCTTTTAAATTTTCTCTAATACACTAATTGCTCACACTTACCTTCCGCCTGCACACATCCTTGTTTCACTGACATGGGCTTCTATCTTCTTGCAGCCCCTTCATGGACTAATATTCAACTATCATCACAATGCCCACCAAACCATTGCCTTATCGTATATAAAATCCAAAAATTGAATGGAAAAGATCTCACAATGTGGTTTTATTTTTTAGGAGTCATCCGTCATCTGATGTAAGGCTCGACATAACAATTGTCTGAAAGCAGAATCATGGGTGATGTGGCCATTGGGCCCAGCATTCAAAGAGCAATCCAAGGATACTATGCAAATCCTTAGGTCTGGATGATCACATTATTACTCTTGCATCAGGTGTCCCAAAAAAGAGGAAGAAGAGAGCGAAATTCGGAGTGAGTAGCCCTTGTTGGGGACATGTTTGCAGTACAAAGTCACAGGGGAGGACCCATGGTCACACATGGCAACAATTTGGCGGTAGTGGTGGTGGTGGTGGTGTGAGCCCTTAGAAAGATACCTTAAGAAGTAAAAAACATCTTAAAAAGCCATACTAAAAGCAAGCATCCTATTATCAGCAACTTCCATTGATAGTAAAGAAGCCAAACCTGGCTCTCTTAGGGACCGTAAAGTGGCTTTGTCATTGATGTAAATTCCAAAAATAAAAAGTAGTTTAGTCATTTTCATTAATAATCACTATTTTGCTTAAAATCCATCTGGGGAACCTTTTTGGATATTTCAAAGAAAAAAAAAACCCTAAAATAAGTTCACTTGGGTGCATCTGCAATTGCTTGGGTCTGGTACATTTGCCATTTCTAGTTTCCCACAAGGTAAAACCTCACTTCTTCATTTCCCCAAACAGATGGAAAAAACCAGAAAACATAAATGATGAAGACGATCCAATGGTGCACCCTCTTGGCGTCTTCTCCTTTCCCTAGTTTCTTGCAGCACTTTGAACCTTCACACAGCATATGGTTGTTTCAATTTTCATGTCAAGTTCAAATCATCTCAAACAATATTCTTTGATTCTCTCCAATAAAAGGACGCTATTAGCTGAGCAGAAAATCAGTCGGTGGTCGCCCAATGCATCTATTTTTTTTCCAACCCAGTAAACCAAGTTCTTAATTCCATGATGTCAATGATGAAATTGTCAAAGTGTGAGTTGCAAGTTCAGGCATCAGATCAATCAATTGCATTTCAAAATACGAAACTGATCACCTACAACAAAATCATGTTAAGTTTCACAGATTTACTATCTGTTAGGTACAAAACTCTTTAGCGGAAGTACAAAACTGGTGCTACAGCAGCACTTATACAGCTCCTGTTAGTAATACAGTATGTATCTTTTTCCTTTTAAGGAGAAAAAGGTAAGACAGTATGTGTTCCAATGCTACTATCAACACCTCTTGTTAAATGGTAAGAAGACTCAAACTCACCACCTGTGTTATATACCCTAACACTTCAAAATAGGTTTACCCCTGAGGATGCAAAAATTAGCCATGGCAGCTCAACACATTACAGAATATCACATCCCTCCGTTGAGTTAGTCCAGATCATTGTTTCTTCTGCTTCATTCTTCCACAAGACACCATTACATTATTGCCGCTGGTTAGGTGATGGAAACAAATTGCAAAAGCTCGTCTATTTGAAGAAAAGATTTTTGGGTCTGAGCCTCATCAAATGTACAGTTCGCTGAGGTGCAGATTTCATGAATATTGGTGACAAATTTATTGATCCAAATATCAACCTGACTGGTCCACTGCAAATAGGACATTTCCAGAAAGGCTCCAAGATAGGAAGATTCTAACCTTAGCAAGACAAAAAAAAAAAAAATTGAGGAGCTCACACTCAATGGAAGATAGGCCAATGGTCATGATGCTCCAGCCTCAGATACTTATGGGGCACTATCCATCACGGTGGGCCATCAGATAAAAAAACCATGAGTAGGCATGCATCAAACCTTCTGCCTTGTCAATCTATAGATCAGACAGGGCTTAAGTTTTTAGTTCTCCTCACCCCCTTACATTGAAAAGGGTTTTGAGAGCTTAAAGTTTTGAGCTCTAGGCTTGGCCTCCAAAACTTGCACTTTTTCATGAACCATAGCTTGAGGCGAGCCTCTGAGCCCATGCACTTTCATTGGGTAACCATGAAATTGAGAACCCAGCGATTGCGCACCACCTTAGATTCCATAAAGCAGCAGCTAGATGCTCAGAATCCTTAAAAATTTCAATTATCTGCAAATCAATTTCTGGATCCTCATCGAGGACAAGATCCTCAAAATCAGTCCTCTTTTCTTGCAAAACTCTCTCTTCTTCTGAAATCATTCTCATGCTCAAAACCTGCAATGCTTCCATTGCCGTGGTAAAAAATCCAGAGTCAACATATGCACAGAACGTGTAACAGCACGTTGTTGGGTCTGGTTGAATTTTCTCTTCATGCATTCGTTCAATTATAAACTCGATAACATCGATTTGTCCCTGATACAATCACCAGTTGTGAGACTAACATTTTTTCTAGTAAAAATGCAAAATAGAATTTAGAGACTGGATTCAGCAGGTGTCAAGTACCCTTTAGCAGATAATATTAACCATAACTAGCAAGATAGGTGATGTGCCATTCAGTGCAGACAGAAAAACGGCTCACTCATGGATTTACAGATAACATTAAAACAAGTGGCCAGCTGCTTCAAGCAATCTATATCCTTTTTTTCTGAATGGACCCAAACATGGGAAAGGAATGAGATAATCATGACTTGAGTGTAGTTCTTGGTGAATAGGCACACAAACAGTATCTCCACCAATGAAAAGTCTGAACCATAAGGTGAATCAATCATGTGTTTGGTTGATGCCTCTTACTAAATTGTACTTAACACAGTCAAATTTCCAAGAATTTATGGTATTTCATATTTAATGAAGACAATACCTTTAGATATGCCTCTAGAAGGATGGTGTTGAATAACACCACATCAAGCTGAATGGCATCAGAGGTTGCTTGGTATAAAAGACGTAAAGCTTTGTCAAAGTCCCCATTTGCCAAGAGGATCTATTAAGAAAGAAATCTGCAATTAATAGATTGCAAGAAAGTGCAATGATTTTAAAGTAGATCAAAAGGAAGTTCATGTAAACATGTTTCATCTGATCCACACAGCTCATTAGATTATGATGCAAAAATAAAAGGGCCATCTGGATGTTCCTCAAATCATCAATGGAATGGATATCCATCAGTTGAGCTTGTAACACCCCGGGTTTTCAAGTTATGGATATTTATGGAAATTGTCCATATAATTTGTGAATTAATGGAGATAGACCTTAAATGGTAAGGTGTTGGGTCAATTGTCAAATTAAGACCCAACGGATATTGGATAAGGTTCAATTGAAATAAATGGGTAAGGTGTTGGGTCAATTGTCCAATTAAGACCCAACGGATATTGGATACGGTTCAATTGAAATAAATGGGTAAGATTTATTTAATTGGGTCAAGGTTGTCAATTGGGTTAAAAGTCCAATTGAGACCCAATGGATCATATATAAGCTAGGTAGAAGTAAATGGGTAAGGTTTGATAATTGGGTCCAATAACCAATTAAGATACAAGATATGAGATCCACCTCATCAAGTGAGGTGGCATGTAAATGAAATGGCTAAGTGGGACCCTAAATACTATATGGTTCATAGTCGGCTAAGCCATGGTTGACTTGGTCAACCATGGGTGAGTTCAATGGAGTTAAGTCAATGAATGAGCTCAAGTGGAATAAATAATACTTGAGTTGGAAAATGAATTCACATGAGTTGAGAATTTATTAATGTGAGTTCAAGTGCTTGAGTTGGAAAATGAGTTCATTTATGTTGAGTTGAATTAAAATGAGTGGAGTTGGAAGATGGAGAGTCCCATCTCAATGGACACCATCATTATGAGGAAGTTGGAGGGTTTTGTGGTGGTTACACAAGCCTACACAAGGCGACACGTTGGAGACATGGGATGAAACTCCAAATGTATCATTAATGGGAAGGTGAAAGGTTGTGGAGGTTACTCAAGGCATAACCATAGCACACGTTGGAAGCATGGGGGGGTTTCCATCTCAAGATGGAAACCCAAGGGTCATACGTTGGGAGTGTTTCATCTCATGGATGAAACCTCCAAATGGAACATTAAGGAGGGAAGTGAAAGGACATGGGAATTACCAAAGGGCATCACCAAAGGAGACCACCCTTGGCCGACCCTCATTGATCAAGATGAGGACGTTGGAGAGTTGTGTTGTTACACAAAGACACACAAGGCTACATGTTGGAACATGGAAGCCCAAGGGGCATAAGATTGGGAGTTTCATCTCATGGGATGAAACCCCCAAAGGAATTATCAATGAGGAGGTGAAGAGTCATGGGAGTTACCATAGGGCAGCAACCAAAGGACACCACCCTTGGCTGAATTATATTGGACAAACAAAGAGGATTCTTTGCTTCATCTCACTCTCAAGCTCTCACACAAGGCCGACCCTCTCTCATTGACAAAAGACAAAGGATTTAGAGTATTTTTTATCCCAAGCTTCTCTCTCTCTCTCAAACCTACACTCTCTTGGCCGAAACCTCTCTTTGGGTTTTCATCTCAAGACTTATCAAGATCACTCTCGGCCAAGGATCAAGGAGGAAGAAGAGGCTAGGAATGAAGATTGGAGGAGCAAGAAGGAGTGAAAGAACCGGAGGAGTCGCGGAATCGGTAAGTACTTGACAAGATTTTTATTAATTGGAAAGAGGTTAAGGGAACATTTCATTTTAGATTGGGAAGTTGGCCAAAAATGTTATGGGCCATGGATGTAAAAATCCATCCAAGAAATGAGATGGAAAAGATGGACAAAACCCTAATGGGTAAGATGGATCATTAAGGACAAATGAAAGGGTTGGATGAGGTTCGGCCATGGTGTATGGCCGAACCCCATCAAAGGATTATAATCTTGGATGAATGATTTTAAGAGAAGATTATGAACCATAGGGTTCGGCCATGGTGTATGGCCGAACCCCATGGAGGATTATTAATAATTTTAAAAGGTTTTATATGAAAGGGTGTTAGTGATTTAAAAGGTTTTAAAAGAGAAGAATAATGGAGGAATGTTGTTGATTTGTAAATGGTCTCTAAGGTTGTAAATGGTGAAAGAACCATGGATCATAGAGTTCGGCCATACACCCATGGAAGGTTATTAATGTTTTTTTTAAAAGGTTTAAAATGGAAGTCATGCTGATGGACTTTGGGATTGTAAATGATGACCTATGAGTATGATTAAACTTCCCCATGGAGGGACTTGATTTATGGACTTAATATGATAAAGGATCTAAAGGATGAAGATGAACATCACTATGGCCGAACCCCATGAACCAATTTTTTAATGGGTCATTCATTTGTGGATCATGTTTGAATTAAGGAATCAATTATGGATCATTTGGACTTGAAGTCATATGCAAATAAGTTAGGTAATTAGCCATGGATAGAACAATGGCAAAGATGTAAATATAGGTGAAAATGATGGACCATAGGTTCGGCCATGGTGTATGGCCGAACCCCATGGAGGAAGTTTTGTGGACTTAGGTTTTGTTGATACTAAATGACCAACTTATATGTGATTAGATTAATGATTCAAAGATGGCATGATCTTGGACTTATTTAAAAGATCAAGGATTAAAAGAGGGACCAAAGTCAAGTGAGTGAAGTTCGGCCATGGTGTATAGCCGAACCCCACTAGGGTTTATTTTGTGGACTTAGAATTTTAAATGATAAAACTTATGTATGTTGGGATTAGTGAATCAAAGGATGAATGAGCTTGGAGTTAATTAAAAGATCAAAGGACTTGAAAGAAGGACCTAAAAACCAAAGAGTGAGGTTCGGCCATGGGTATGGCCGAACCCCACTAAGGTTGGTTTATGGATTTTAGCATAGATTGGAAATCAAATGGGATATTGGTTTGACTTGTGGACATGTTATAAGGTAACAGGACCTCACAAGGGGTGCACGATCGTGAGCGGTTGCCGGATTAAAACGCAAGGTCACTTTAGTGGTCATTGGTAGGATTCTACCTCTTTTAAACCATGGGTTATGTATGATGGTTTAATTTCTTATTTTGATGAATTATGTTGTAAAAATATATGTTTTAAATATGAGGTTTTAATGCTATGATTATATTATTGCATAGCATGTGTTCACTACATCTCATGCATGGCATGGGAGGGATGTTTGTAACCGGAGCCACGCTCCGTCGGGGCGTCCGTAATGCATTCGTGGGAAGACCTTGATGTGCATTATCCATCAAGAAGTAATCGGAGAACACACTCCGTCGGGGTCCGTGAGGCAACTGTGGGGATACCTTGATGAGAGAATTCCATCAAGAGGATACATGTGTTTGTGATGGGTGGGACTCATTGCATAAGACACCATGGCATGGCATTGTTTTACATGGTTTTACTTATATGTTATCTATATGATTTTGTACTAACCATGTGTTAACCTTATTTGGAATACCTACTGGGCGCGTTGTTCTATCGCCCTACTTCTACCCTAGTGGATGACATAGGAATTGAAGGGAATGACGAACGTGATCGGTACCAAGCATAGGAGCTTAAATGTGGTTAATTTATATTTTGCTTAAGTACTCATGGACTATGTAATTTGAGTAGCTAGAATTCGGACATGTAATAACTTAGATATTTTGCTATGGTTTGAATGTTTGATTTTGGATATTGCAACTTAAGTTAATTATGGTCAAGCGACGAACTACTTTGCTATCTAAAATGGAATAAATTTAGGTTCTATTATAATTCCGCAGTTAAGATTTATTCCGAATGTATAACTTATTGCGTGTGAACCATATTCGTGGACTTAGTCCATGCACACGTAGGGTTGGCCAGTTAAGGGTCGGACTTTAGAAGTTCGGACTTAGCTCGCGTCGTGGCGTCCCGCTCTCTATCACTCTTTCTTTATAAAAAAAAATAGACTCTGATTTTTCAACGAGTGAGAAAGGGCGGAGCGTTACAGAGCCCATGGTGATATGCCTAGGCACATAGTCAAATAAATAATCCATGGAGGCCAGGGTTTTGAAAGGTCTGTGTTCAAGAGAAGAAAAGAAGACTTGTCTTCCAGGTTACAGATTTGGATTGTCGGGACTCTACTCTTCAGTTTGGTCCTAGTTCTTTCACAGACGACTTTTCACCTCTTTTTGACATATCATAGGATGCACAAACATTCTCCTTGGTCACTCCTGGTCTAATTCCGACATCGGCAGGAAATCCCAGACTCTTCTCCTCATCGTCAGATAGGATTACAGCGATTACGTTTTCCACCGTGGAGACCATTTCTTTGCCCTGGACTCACCTTGATTTCTCTCCAGCAGAGTTTGAGGACCACCAGTTGCGGATTTTTTTCAATCTCAGGACTCCATGCAGCTTAGACATGACTCATTTCCAGACGCTCCATCACATTCTAGGGATGGCGACTGAGGCTTCGTCTTTCTCTACTATAGACTAGGTATTTTTGTCCCTGGTATCTCTCTTTTCCTCTTTCCACTGTGATCTATTCATTGGAGATGCCATTCCCCCCATCCCTTCAAAATCGCATTTGCCTCTCCCCTTAAATGAGCTATTACTCGACTAGGTACCTAGTAGTCCTAGAACCCCTCTTCCTAAGTTGTGTTCCACCTCATTGTCCCATAGGAATTCCACTAGACCAACAATGGAGGGTATTCAGTTTAGGAAAATGAGTAGAGAGAGTTCTAACTGGTTGGAAGATGAGTTCTCTACAGATGAGATCAAAGTTGCATTGGATGACTTGGGAGGAGATAAGGCCCCTGGTCCTGACGGTTTTAACTTTAACTTTTTCAAATCGTGTTGGGAAACCGTCGGCTTGGATTTTCTTAGGGTTTTCAAGGAATTTCAGCATAATGGAACTATCAACAACAGTTTGAAGAATGCCTTTATCACCCTTATCCCGAAGAGAGAGGGCCCGGACGAACTCTCTCATTACTGGTCAATTAATCTTCTTGGGAGTGTTTACAAACTCTTAGCAAAGGTCTTAGCAGAAAGGTTGAAGAGAGTCCTTGAAATCATCGGTTATTCCCAAGGGGCCTTTGTGGAGGATAGAAAAATTTTGGATGGGGTTTTAATTGCCAATGAACTCGTCCACATGAGGCAAAAAGAGAAGAAAACGGGAATCTTGTTCAAAATTGATATGGAGAAGGCTTACGATTTTGTGGGCTGGTCCTTCGTGAGATATCTTTTCTCTAGGATGGGCTTTGGGCATTTGTGGTACGGATGGATGAAAGCATGTTTACAAGACACTTTATACTCCATTTTGGTAAATGGATCTCCAACACCTCCAATACAGGCCACTAGGGATTTAAGGCAGGGAGACCCATTCCCATTATCTCCCTTCATTTTCACTTCAGTGGGGGAAAGCCCGAACAAGTTAGTAGAAAAGGCAAGAGAGTTGTGAGTGGTAAAAGGTTTCAAGACTGCACCAGAAGGACCTATAGTTACTCATCTACAGTTTGCAGACGATATATTATTTTTCTGTGAACCACTTCGTCAAAAATTATTGGGCTACAAGGCCATTCTCAGGTGCGTTGAGTTAGTATCAGTATTGGGTCTCATAATCAATCTTGGCAAAAGCACCATCATAGGATAGACTTGGCAAGGTTCATTTGAGGGACCTTGCGGAAGGAATGGGGTGTGGTATAGGAAATCTTCCCTTCATCTACCTGGGTTTACTTGTGGGTGGGAATCCAAGACACAAAAAAGTTTGGACCCCAGTCATAGAAAAAGTGGAAAGAAGATTGGCTTGGTGGGTAGGAAGTATCTTTCTCTTAGGGGGAGGGTTACCCTTATCAAATTTGTCCTAATGAATCTCCCAATTTATTACCTCTCCCTTTTCGACATGCCAAAAGGGGTTGCCAGGAAGAAGATAGAGCAACTCTTTAGAAAAAATTTTGTTGGGAGATAAAAAGACAAATAAAAAGATTCATGTGGTGGCATGGTTGGGTATAATCAAACCAAAATCTAAGGAGGTCTAGGAATCATTCCATTGAAGGTGAGGAACCACGCTCTTTTGTGTAAGTGGGCATGGAGATTTGGTAGAGAATGCGACGCCTTATGGGTTAGAATTTTGAAAGCCAGGTAATGTCTAGATGAGGATATTGGGTGGTTCCTAAGTGACAAAGTGGATAAGAAAGGATCCCAAATAATCAAAGCATGGTGGAAACTAGGACAAGGAGGACGTGGCGGGAAATATCTTCAGGAGTAGAACTACTTAGTCAGAAAAGGAGATAGAACTTTTTCCGGAAAGATCTACGGTTAGGAAAAAGACCACTGAAGGAAGTGTTCGCAAGGCTTTACCGGATCTCAAGGTACAAAAGAATCCAGTATAGGACTGCTACAAAACTGAGGGCAACCAAGTATCCTGGCAATTGGACTTTAGGAGGGAACTACAGTCATTTGAAGAACACAACTAAATAGTTAGGCCAGTTGGGGGAATTCCCTATTTCACCAAGTGAGGAGGCAAACTTGTTTGGACTAGGGATTCATCTGGTAATTTCTCGATCAAAGCATTAGTACCTGCAACAACAACCCACTGAAGAAACCACAACCAGTTTGGCATGGAAAGGAAATGCCACCCCTAGAGTTCAAATTTCAATTTGGTGTTTTAAAAAAAAAGAATTTTAACTAGAATGGAACTCAAAAGGAGATAAGTCATCATTTTGGAGGAGGATCTCAAATGCCCAATTTGTGAGACAGAGGAGGAAGATGTAGACCACCTTTTCATCAGTTGCCTAAGGGCGCGGAGTCTTTGGATTAAATTTGTAAATTTCATTGACATATCCTGCGTGCTAGATACAACCAGCGCTAGTATAGTGGAATCGTGGCCTCTTCCAAGACTACCTCCTATGCTCAAACTTGCTTGAAATACGGTCCCAGCAATCATCCTTTGGACCATTTGGAAATAAAGAAACTCCATAATATTTGAAGGAAAATCAACAGACATTAATGAGCTTTTTCAAATAGCTAAGTGGAGACTTTGTGCCTAGCTTCTTCCAACACGGAGTTTAGCGGTCTTAAGCCTACGTACCTTCTCTCATCTTGGGAAGGATGTAATGAATAGAAGGAAAGTGAGACCTAAGGAGAGTTGGTCACCCCCAGATCAGAACGTCATGAAATTCAATGTAGATAGGGCAGCAATAAGGAAACCGGGACCAGCAGGAATAGGTGGCTTAGGAATCACGAGGGGACTACATCCATTGTGTTTAGTGAGTCAGTGGAGTTAGAAACTCCAATGAGGCAGAAACCCTTAGCATTAGGAGAGGTTTGACCATGTGGAAAACGTATGGGCAAAGAGAGCTCATTATTGAAGGGTTCGGCAAATGCAATTAAATAGGCTAAGGGACAAACGCGCCCTCCATGGAGACTAATCACTTTGGTTAGGGAGTTGATCTCTGGCCTCAAGGTATCCTTTGTCCAGATCGGCCGAGCAACGAATGGAGTGGCAGCCACGTTTTTGTACATGTTCTATTCTTTTTAATGAATTACTTGGTTACTGCTGAGAGAGAGAGAGAGAGAGAGAGAACAAAAGATCATTGTACCACTAGAGCAATTGCCTGAGAAATAATAACATTAGGATTTTGTTATGGTTTAGGATCCATGAATTACAAATGAGATAGAGGCCTATTAGGTAGTGGGATGATCCTTGAATTACAACGTTTCCTTTCTATGAAACTTTCAAGATGTTCAGATTGCTTGGATGTGAACTTTGCCACATAATGGTATTATATCATGTTTTAAGTCAGCAGCTAGGATAAAGGATAGTTCTTGGCATTAGAAGATAAAATTGGCGCATGTAAAACATCTTGTCAAATCTAAAAATGAGTTTTACAGGTTTATCCATGCTAGATTTAGTGGAGTAGAATGAAAAGCCAACACCAGGTAGACAAGACAAATGACTTCGAAGATGGCGTTGGTGATAGTGATTGAATGTGCCCAAATTGAAATCAGTTAGAATATTCAAGCAAATAGAATGGTTATCCATTCCGCAATCTGCTTGAGCATCATAGGAATCGGAATCATAGTTTAAAAACACAAAAAAACTTGGGCGAGTCGGTCTAAGTTGACTTGAATCGGGTTTTTGAATTGAGCGAGTGAACAAATTTTATCCAGTTTTTTGAGTCGAGTCCAAAACTTCACCCAAGTTGAATTTTGAGTTGATTCTGAGTTTCGAGTTTTTTAATGATACAAATACACATTATTGAGGTATCAAAATCAAATAAAGAACTATCATCTCACTATGTACTGAACCTGAGCAACAACATTAACCAACTTCTCTATCAAAATTCCCATGCAATTCAAAACACATACAAAAGGGATAACCAAATATTCTGACTTTTGCCAATAGAACGATACATGCAAAGTCAATAAAAAAGAGAGTTGCGAAGCATACCTTTATGAGTGCAGTATATGTACAAGTATCTGGGTAAAAACCATCACGAAGCATCATAGAAAACCAGTGAACATGCAGACTCATAACTTCTTATAATACTGCAACAATCAATCATGATATTGTATGTAGCAGCATCGGGTGGCAAACCATGATTTCATGTTTCTGAAAACTTCTACTGCACTGTGGCTCTGCAATATATGGAAAAATCATCATCATCTTACTTCAAATAACAAACCAGTCAATGAAATAAAATGAGCAAAAAGCATTGCAGAGAAACAGCATAAACCCCGTGACCTAGTGGAACTACTCATCTTTTATATACAAAATGCTCATTCTCGATTTAATCCTTCGGATCATAAATTTTAAGAAAAACCATAGATATGTATTCTAGTTGCATAATTCCAAATATTGTGAAAGAGAACCATTTATTGGTAACAAAGAAAGATGACCTTTAAAAGCCCCATGCCCAGGAAAAGTTATCTACATAAGCCTCATCATCTAGGAAAATTTCATAGTGTTTAGCAGTTCATATTAAGCAGCAGAAATAAGTTCTAAAAGCCTTCTACACATTGTTTGTAGTGGGATCAAAGGCAAGTTTCACGGTATGGACCTATCCTAGATGGTGAGGCATATAAGAAAAAGGAGACAAGTGATCCAGCAATACATAGGAACAACAGTAAATCCTGATAACAACATCAATGACATATCAAAGAGAGAGAATCATCACTCCCCCTTGGGTCTTCTAAAGCTCCTCCTCGAATCATCAGCTTTACTTAGACAGCGGTGACGCAAGACAAGGGATAGGGTAACCCTAAATGCCTAATGTGGTTTCTAAAAATTAAAGAGACTGAAAATAATGTACTCTAAATCTAAAATGAGCTGAAATTAAATTCCAATTAATACTTACAATTAATTAATATAAAATTTATCACAAATAATCATGCAAATACTAAGAATCTAATGTGTTCAATGGGGAATAAAAGGAAAATAAGCCACTAATCAATTCTACAAATATCGGGTCAAACAATCAAGTAACTGGGTTGCACGGGTAGTGATAACTTTAGGCATATGGACTTCTAGCATGTGATAATTAGATGGGCTTCAATTGAAATAGCAACAAAGAGGATACAAATGGGATAAAGGGGCTGCGAATGGGATATGGAGCTTTGAAGGGTTATAAAAGCCAGGGAAATGAGAACACGGGTTCACGGAAACATCATTGGTGTGATTTGGAAGTGGCGGCAAAGGAGTTTGGATCTGGCGAGAAAGGAGGTTTGGATCTGGTGACAACTCCAGGGTCACGACAACATGGAAAGGGGCTTTGGAAGGGATGAAGGTCTGGGAAGGGTCCAAAATGGTTTAAGGTAGCAGAAGGATGGCTTTACGGGAGGGGCGAAAGCGTAGGAGGGTTAGAAAGGGGGGGGAGACAAAACTAGAGAGGGAATAGGCAGTAGCAGCAACTGCGGTTGTAAAGGAAGGATGGCAGCAAGAGGGGATGTAGTTGGGGTTCATGGCAAGTGGAAAAGAGAAAAGGAAAAAGAAAGAAGAAGAGGAAGGGAAGAGAGAAGAGAGATAGAAGAATAAAAGAGTAACTGACTTCTCGCCGTGTTTTGTTGGATTCTCTCCAAGACAATTACCATCGCACCATAAGGTATTTGCGAAAAGAAATCTCAAATCTTATTCAAATCGTATTCTTGCCTCAAAGAGGCTACAAACTTATAAGGTTTCTGAAATTCCGTTACTAGAAGTATGCAAGACCTAGAGGGGGTGAATAGGTCTAATCCGATTTTATTTCCCTTTTTAATAATTTATCAATTTAACAATATGTGCAGCGGAATAAACGTGTGTGCAAGTGATAAACAAATGAATCAAACCATTATAGCAAACCACACATGCACAAAGATATATAGTGGTTCGGTTCACATGAACCTACATTCACTATTGGACTCACCCTCTCTAGGGCTATCCCAAATCCACTACGTATGGGAGTCACACCCAAACATTACAACCTAGTTTTGAAAGGTTCGACCGCCCTGGTCTAATCCTTGACACCTATTTTTTAAGGTGGTTCAATCACACTGATCTAATCCACCATACAATGATAAACAAAGAACACTTGCCTTAGGCCTTAACAATTCTTCAAAATGTGTGTTCTTCTTGTATATGTCTCTGCGCCTTCTTCCTTTAGATTAGGTCTATCTTTTGATGAGTATTGGCACAGCAGAATATGGATTCTAAGACAAGGGTTTTACTGTTTTTGGGTCCTAGAAGAATGTCCTCATCTTCACAATTAAACAGGCATTGAATGCTTAAACTTCCTTTAAAGCATAATGAAAGTGAGGAGATTAGGGAAGGAAAAGCCTCTAGAGAATGCCTATGTTTTTCCAATTTATCAGTTGTTTCTTAAACCAATGCTTAAGCATGTATTTATAGAGTTTCTGCCCAACAGTTCAGTCTCGAGGCCTCCAGGATTTCTTCGAGGCATCGAACCTGTATATGGAAATACAGCACACTTCAATTTCAAATTTCAAACTTTAATCTTACTGATATTTAGGCAGAGACCAGCACACTCATTTGCCACATGTCCATGATTACCAATCAGAATATTTAACTACCAAGTCATGAGGTGGCAAAAATGATTTCTCAATAATCCTTTATGGAGACATTCCAAATATGTATTAGATTGCCACCCACGATGCTTAGCTTCAAAAGATTTGTTCATGAGTATGAGATGGCAAAGTGATTTTTCATAATCTCATCAAATCCATAGGAGCCTTCTAGGATCTCCATATTTCCATAAGGTTTCCAATCATGATGAAGCATAGGATCTTTTGAAATCAAAAGGAGACTTTCCCTCTTTTCAGTTTATCTTACCATATCTTGTAAGATATTTGGGTCAAGGGACACGTGGCATTGCGGTCCCACGCTAAAAATACAGTTGTCATATATTTTCACTCACACAAGGACAGTCTTTGAGGCCTCGACAAAATGCTTGAAGCCTCGAGGCTGAAAGTCAAACATTTTCCAATTAACCATTGACTTCTAAGATATTTAGGCTGAGCATAAGGTTCACTTACCTGTGTGCCAATCACATGTTTGGTGTGAATTCTTCAATGCACAGTAGATCTTCTGACATCTTCACATTCTTCCAAGGCAAGGTCCAAGACACACGGTTACACTTGGTCACGGAATTGACAATACATAGACTCGGTCCAATCGAGGCCCTAACAGTTTCCAACTACTAAAAATAAAAAAACATTAACATTGACCAAACTATCCATTACTAAAAGAATACAACTAAACTCGAAAATAGAAACACACGGAAATAGAAATACGGCAATAGCAAGGAGCACGGTGTATGCTCAGCATCAGAAGGTTTAAGGAAAATTCTCACTCAAGACAACCTATGCAAAAAGGGAAGAGTTTTGGTTAGTTCTTTCCCTTTCTATCTCTGTGGATTTCCCTCTGACAGCGTGGACCATATCCTCATCCACTGTCCTTGCTCAGCGTCTGTATGGAGAGCTCAGTTCTGAACCAATTTGGTGTTCAGTGGCACTGCCTTCCTGGGTTGCACGTGGGAGATCACTAGTTTTTCCTCGATGTTTTGACCTTGTGGCAATTAACTTTCTTCGCAACATTGTGGAGCACTTGGGTGAGCGAAACAATAGAGTTTTTAAAAACAGCGCGGAGAGCCCTCAAGATGTGTTCTGCAGAGTTAAGGCTAAATGTGCAACTTTGGCATCGTCACTTCCTGAATTTCAAGATTTCTCCATTTCCGACATATGAGAGCTTGGAAAGAGTGCATTGAGCTATCATAAGTGTTGTATCTGTTTTGTTTTGGCTGCTCTTACTGTTTTGGGTGTACTGGGTGAGGTTTTTATTTGTTTCTTATCTTGTTTTTGTGCTCTTCTGGTACCTCTCTCTATTAACATAGTTACCATTTAACACCACCCCACCCCCAAAAAAAATGATCCTTCTCATTACCTTAGAGTTACTAAAAGGGATGGGAATCACAAATACACAGCCACTGAGTTAACACCATCACTAGCAGGCACAACTTCCATTCAAATCACCTGTTCCGCATAGCTATATATATTGCATTTTACCTTTTTAAACATATATTGCATCATACGGAAGAAGAAAAAAACTATAGAGTACATTAAAAAAAATTATAAGAGGGAATCAAGCTGTCAATCTGCTTGTTGTATCTTTCCTCTTATACAACTATTTGAAATTAGAGTTTAATAATTGTTTACAATAGAGTGATAGTGCTTCTCACTATTTTTGAATAGATCTTTTTAGGTACATGTTGCTAAATGGTCACTCTACTTACTTCCTTTGCTTCAACAAGTGAATGCAGCACCGTATTGTACATAACTGTTCCAGGATACATGCTTGTGTTACAGAAGCGATTCCCTGCCACATGTAGGTACTGTATCAGCTCTCTTACCATGCCCTCAGCTCCTAGCGCTTTCAGCTGAAATAGAACCCATTAAGCTAAAATTATGCCACTAACACACACACACACACACACACACAGAGAGAGAGAGAGAGAGAGAGAGAGAGAGCTGAATAATAACACCATGACATGGTGAATAATCACCATACTATAATTATACTTCTACCGGTAAAACATGGGAAATCTACATCCATAAATAAGAATTTCACTAAACCCATTCCCAAATTTTTAATACTTCACACCTAACCTATTAGCAATGGATGTGCTAATATCTGAAACTAGAGCAAGATCCCACTTCCATAAAGGTTTAGTGTCAGGCAACTGCATAAATTTCCTGAGCCAATAACAGCCTGGATTATGTCGGTCATTCCATATGCATAGAAGGATAACAGATACAAGTACATGTGGCACCTGAGAAGTTCAGTGCATGCAATTTTGTATACCACTAACAATAACAGCTTGAAACTTGCACATGTTAAAAAATAGGGGTTCCCTTGGATTGAGGGTACATATGAACAATATCAAATCGAAGCATTGATCCAGGAATGCAACTTCAACACTTTAAAATATGTGCTATACAGGAAATGCAGATTATTAAGTTAAATGGACAAGTTAGAAGTTAACAGCAGCAACACACTATTCTTACTAAAGGAGCAACTTGCAGCAAGCAGTACACCGCCACCATGTAACCATTAAAGAGGTAGGATGTAGTATGAAAAATAGTTAACTTAGAAGATGACCCTGTAGCAAAATACGCAAGTTCTCACTGTTGCAACCATAGGGTTGAATCATGTCGCATTTTGGGTGAACAACTGGTAATTGGTATCAACACTTACCTCCTCAGACTTATGTGTCAATCAATATGACCAACCAACTAAAGTCCACCTCATTGATAAGCCAATGCCCACAAGTTGCAATCAGTGGCTATTTCTGTCCAGTTTGTCGGTCTTCTTTTTCTCCCAGGTGGTAAGCCTAAAGTACTTTAGCTTTCTAGAAATGCTTAATGGATTTAATAGCATGATTTCTGACTCATGGTTAATCTAGAGGTCACTCGTAATCTACAAGATCCCTACAAAAAATAAAGGTTTCATACAGTTGGTACTGTTTGCTAACTAGAACTTGACAATCTCAGATCAGATATCTTGCTTGGGTCTACCAATACAAAAAGGAGTGCATTACATGGAGGGAAAGAGCCTATTTTGCAACCAAAAATATTAGCAATTTGAACAAGGGCTCTTGGTGCAACCAACACCAAATATCTCACTTTGGCATGGTCATTTTTGAACCCAAATCAAGCTTCAGAATATTGAAAAATGGCCACCATATTTGAAATTGTTTGATGTCTTCGTCACAAGATAGAATCACTGGCAGAGTATAGATGAATTACCTCCATTTCAGTATACTCCACTTTGAAACCTTTAATCAGACCAATAACAAAGAGATATTTGTTACTAGTAACAAAAATCTCAGAGGACCATGGAGTCTATACCAGAACACGAGAGTCTATTTTACCAGGTTTTCCATTGATATGTGGCTGTGCTGAACACCATTTTTCACCATATCCATGTCTATAGCATGTATTCTTTTTGCAGCATCTATCTTTGACAGCATATTCCCCTTCTCATAAGGAGCATTCACATTGCCAAACAAGGAAAATAGAAGCTCATATGTCCTGATATTAGACTTAAGTTTAAAATTCTTCATTTTAGCCAATACTCGAATGGCGCGTTCCGGTTGATCCTGCAGCAAACATTAACCATAATAAATAATTTAATATTATCATGCAATGCATCTCAATATCAATTTATCCAGTCCTCACGCAGAGAAATGAAAAGTGGTGTATGATGGCTAATCAATACATGCCAAGGGTACCATATTATTCTCAGTCATAATGGAGTTTATTTTACAACTTCCATTAATGGCACCATACGTGACAGAAAACCTCAATTTTAATGGCATTTATGTTTATTTTTTTTATGGTATTTATAGTTGTTTAACGTGTTCCAAACTATACAAGCTCTATTTTGGGTGGGTTGTAGGTAAGCCAACTGAGGATGGGAGATGCCATTGGCATTTCAGTCATAACATGAAATATATGCTACTAATTAGAAGAAGGATTCCAAGATCTCTAGAGTATAAATGAATAAATAGGAATGCAACTCAACATGAACACTTGGATAATGATTTCTTTCTTCCTTTTTCTTTTTGGGAAATAATACTTGAAAAATTATTAGGAAAAAGTCATTAGCAAATACATTTTTGCATCATCACAATGGCACTCATCATCATTATTTTATTTTATTTTTTTGAAAATTGCACTCATCATCATTGTTCACTAGAAGAAGCCATCATCGTGCTATCATTTCGTTAATACTTGAGAAACTTGCACAAAGGTTACCTAGACCATTCCGACCCACTCCTTTTCCCCTTTCCCCAACCTCTTTCCAGTGAGATGATATGGGTTAATCCAAGGACCCATGGTTCATGATCTAGTTTCTGTTGAGATCCACCGATGAGTTAGGATAAAGGGTTTGATTTCATGTGTTCCATCAGCTTTGGAGCTTTTGGCGTACTGGCAAGTCCCTAACAATTGGTATCAGAGTAAGGTTACAAGTCACATGTTCAAATCCTAGTGAAAGCAACCATAGGTGAGAAAAGGGCTACTGGAATGTTGCAGCATGGTAGTTTGTTATGTAAGAAGTCATCGATGAGGGAGAATATTGAGATCCACCCCAATTGGTTTGAGAGCAAGATCTCTAGAGGGAGGTCTTGGGTCCAAACCATGGGAGCCCTAATGAAGGGCTACTTCCCATAGGAATATGTATAGAGTAAGGTCCCATCGACTTACCCGGTGTGTGTGGATAGGGGGGTTTTCACACACCCCGGGAGACTAATCGAGTGCGATGCCTAGACACCTCCGAACCTAAAAAAAAAACAGTATCAAGGATCTTTAGCCACTGGAATTGTAGAACATCCAAGTCTGCAGCTGTAGTTCCTAGAACAATCATATAACATGGTCTTCATTTAAAAATAATAATAATAAAAATAAGAGAGGTCTAATCAACAAGGATGTCAATTGGATATCAGGTTAGCAAGATTAAGGATCAGCAGCAGATAATATCATATGCAAATCAAGAACCAGATTACATGACGGTTTAGACCTGGTAGAGTAACTTAACAAGTCCAGAAACTGGCAAGATTTTTATGTATTACTGAACAGAGAACGGAATATTTGTGCAGTTAGATCTTAGTATTCTCATAAAAGAAGTGATGCAGGGATTTTCCAGAAGACTACCATTACCACTCTTCTTGGGATTAGCTCAAGTTGAGTCATTGCGGGCCCATTAATGGGCTCATGTCGTGCACTAATGCCAAGATACAGAGTCCGAAGAGCAACAGATATTTGACATCAAGTCTGGAAATATCATAATTCTAATAGGCCCAAGAACTTTCTATAATTTTATTGACTGTCCGTAGTCTCATCAAACCAGTTAATTGTACTGTAACACTTTTTAACAGTAAGGATAAACTATCGTTTGAATCATTAAAAAAAACACATACACACACACAAAGGAGCAAATTATACAGTAACAAATATATAACATACAGTGCCAGAAAGGTAACAAAATTACAAAATCTTAAAAGAAATTACAGCACAACATTATAATTAAAAACAAATCAGATCTTCCATACAATGTTTGGCCAAAATATCCACTTCCAAAATCAGATCTTGCACCCAACGTTTTACACTAGGCAGAAGGCAATTCATAGGGTGCAATTGCTTGGTGTTCTTCTGCTCATTTTCCTTGAGGAGGTTGGAAATGATTCTTGAGATTTGAGACACATTATGATCCAAGAACTTGTTGATTCAGAAAACCCATTGTTCAGCCAATGAGGAAGTGGATCAGTTAGCAAGAACAGGGATCTCTCTCAATATCTCTTTCTTCCCCTCTTAATATAGTTCCCCTTCAACCTTTCAAAAAAAAAAAAAAAATTCCACCATTCCATTATAGAGTTCCAAGGTTCAAAGTACATGATAGTAACCAAGGTTGTCAAACTCGAATCGTATCGTGAATCGAACTAGGGGTATGAATCGTGAATCTTGAATCGCAAATCATAGAATCGTAAGATTCATAACGTTTTTCTAAAACTATTATTTATACTATAATTACATATAATATGAAATAGAATAATAAGATAACTTTTCAATTCCTCGTAATATATATGCAAAAATATGCAAATATACGAATATATGACAAAATGCACACATGCAAAATTAAATCAAAATGCATTAAATATATATATATTAAGTATTGATAAATTTAAAAAATCAACAAATAAATCAAATCATTTTCTTTTAAAAATAAAAGCATATTTTTTAGATTTTTTTTTTTTTAAAAATAGATACAAAAATTTGAAAGGAAAAAAAAAAAGGTTTTTTAATAAAAATAGAAAAATATATTAGAAATTAAAAATCTAAAAATAGTATCCCAAAAAAAATCAACAAATAAATCAAAGACATTTAAATAAATTTTATTAGTATTCATCAAATAATTGAAAAAAAATAAAAAATAGAGTTCTTTAATTTTTTTTAAATAGATATAAAAATTGAAAAGAATAAAAGTGATAGTCTTTTAATTAAAAGAGAAAACTATTTTAAAATTTAAAAAATGTAAAGATAGTGTAAAAAAAGATGCTCACGAAACTACAAGGGTCGTTGTGATAATTAAAGAGGAAAGGAAAAGTTTAAAAGGCCCGGCGTGTAAATAGTAACGAAAATAATACCCTAAAATGATTGAGACTAATGTTTTTAACCTAATCTGAAAGTTGCTAAAGAAATACGCTATGGAGAAAACCTACAGAAGCAGCGGAAACCAACCTCAGTCTGAAAGTTGCAAAATGACAACGAAAAACTAGAGGAAGCGGCGAAATGGGACGATAATTGAGGTGGAATTGTTTGCTTTGTGGAGAGGTATTTTGGAGTTGGAGAGCTCGGGATTCAAGAAGCTTAGTGGAAGATGATTCGAAGGTAGTAGTGGGGTGGGCGTCTGACTCTCTCCCTTGATATACCTAGATAAAATTGAGAGGATTCGTCATGTTATTGATTCCTTTGATTTTAATATTGCGTGGATACCTCGTCAACTAATTCCGCTGCAAAATTCTTTCGCTAAACAGGGCGTCTCTATGTGGAAGTTGTTAATAGATTGATGTAATTTTTGTTTTTTTCTTTTCGAAGGTCTTCTTTGTGATCCTTCGTTTTGTATCTTTTGTAATTAATGAAGTTACCATTCAAAAAAAAATAAGAAAGAGAATGAAGAAGAAAGAGAAATATGTTTTCCAAAACCACACACATCTTTCCCTCTCCTCTCCTTCTTCCACTGAATCGCACGAGACAACGATTCGTTGGGTTGAATAGCATGATTTGCGAGTGAACCCGAAAATCATGTGATTTCTAGCTATATCGATTCAAGATGCGATCTGAATCATTGGATCCTCTAAGTTGATTCAAATTGTACGAGCCGACTCGCGACTGTACGATTTTGACAACCTTGGTAGTAGCCTTATTTCTTCAACTCTGAAAACAGCCTCCATGGCATTTCTTTTCCTTCGACACTCCATTACACTGCTTTAATCTCCCTCAATTGTTATAAACCCCAGAAATGCTCATGTTTATCTTCAATGATTCCTCAGCCTCATAAAAATCCCTCATAAACCCATGGAACAAATTTACCCCTTGCCCCATTAACATTAAACTTAAGCCCTTCATCCAGTACTTCCCACTGCACTTGCCCAAATAAGGTCTAAAAACCCAACAAATTATCACTGCAACAGAGGTATCTTCATGCTTGTCAAGAGGCTAGCAAACGATCTGGTGGACTTCTTAACAAAGTGCAGAGCGATAGGAAGCACGAGAACGTTTTTTTCCTTTGATTTTAGGAGTGGAATTTGGAATCATTGTTGGGATTACCTGTTTATTCTTTTTCTACTTTGTCTTTCCTGGGAACCTGAGGGATAGTAAATTTCTTTGCTACTGGTAGTTCAGGTTTAAGTCTCTTATACCCATGATCTAATTTTCTTTATTAAATAATCCTTTCTGTAATTGGTAAAAAAAGTCATAAAGCAGCAGTTACTGAGGCTCTAGGATGAAGCTGTCTTGATATTTTTTGTTGTTTCTTCTCTCCAAACTGCCAAACTAAATGAATTAATGTGCTTCCAATATATGGAAAAGAACTCAATAGATGGAGAAAATAAAGTCCAAATGAGAAAAACAAAAGGTTAAAACTGATTCCTCACAGGTCCACAGATCTTTGAAATGGCAAGTCGCGAGACTAACCGAACAAGAGTGAGCTTCAAGCGGCTAGCCATGGCTTTGACACTTGTTGTCACAACAGATTTCTGAAATCTTTGTAGGTAAAACTAGAAGGGGCATAAAAGCAGATAAATTTACTAGAGCATATGCAACATCATTCCAATGGTGCTTAACGTGAAATCACACACCAAGCACCAAAGTCCGGGCTAAGAGAACTGCCTTAGCCAAGTTACTAGAACAAAGAATCCAATAATAGAACACTTCTATGTTTCTGAAAAAACATGTACAAAAACTACAGTTACTCAAACTTAAATGTGCTATGTGCTAAGAAGAACTGGACACTTTTTCAGATAGAAACTAACATGCATATTAGGTCAATATTTTGTGAAAACCAGATGAAGGTGCAAATAAGGACATAATAAAATCAAGTCAAAATACTGCAATTGACATTTACTGCCAATATCCAGCAATCCATCATAAATATATACAAAAAGCAATTTTGAAGGCTTCAGAAGAACAAATTTTCCCCTCTTTTCGAGAAAGAGCAGGGGCAAGGGAGGGGGTAGCTAAATAAATTACCATTTCATTGCATGCGGCAAGCAATGCATTGAAGTGATGAATGTACTTTTGTGAAGTCTGAGCAATTTGATCCAACAGAGCTTCAGCTAAGTCCAGTTCTAAGATTCTACTGTAACCCATCGAGAGGGTTGCAAGAATAGCATCATTCGGCTTCATGTTTCTATTTTCCATCCCCTTCACCTGCAGGGAAGTTTAAATATAAAGCATCTAAAATCCAAGCACGGCAAAATCGAGGAGATGAGAATGTCTGCCTGAAAACAAAAATGTGGTAATGATCAACAAATAAACATGATACACACATCCCACTCACCTTTTCTTTCTAATGCTAAATGCCGACTTCATGGTTCACAAAGGATTGTAATGTTAATATTTTAACTTCTCTATGAGGACCAAACACATACTCAGCATTTTTGTTTAAGTCAAGAATATTGACGCTACACCTTTTTAAAGATCAAAGCTTTCATTGCTTGTATATTCAGGTCTTTATCAATAAGGTGATTTTGTACGCATGACAACAATGCACCAAAGTCCAAACAATCACCCAGCAGGCTGAACCTTAAATTTGCAAGGGCCTGAAATTCACAGCATTTTGACAATCCTCACCATTCAGTTGCAGTTTGTATCAAGTGACTTAACAACTAAGGAAAGAGTCAACCAAAATTCTATCTATCATCTCTGTTCCATAAATCATCTGCAAAATGAAGGTTTGTTTAGCTTGTCCAATCAATGTCAGAAATTGGTTAAGAAAAGGTCAAACAATGGTCTGTTGTCCATTAATTTCATGCAACCTACATTTCTCATGAATAATTTTTTTTGTAATCCTCTTTTCTTCTTGTGGAGAAGAGGTGTTGTTGTGTGTGTGTGTGTGTGGGTGGGGTGGGGGGGGGGGGGGACCATATCTCAACCTTCAAAATTTTTCAGACAACGAGCCTCCATAAAGATCAGAGTCTGATTAACGTCCAGTTAGTTCTAGATGTGATTTTACATATTTTTTTTTTTGAGCGATAACAAAGATGAATTGTACTAAGAGAAAGAGAATGAAACAAAGGGAGTCTAAAAGGCATAAACCCCAAGAGAAGAAACAAGAATCAAAATACAAGAAAGAAATCATAAAAGACAAAAAACTAGAGCCCTTTCTCTAAATACATAGTTATCCCAAGGATGCCTTAACCCCTAAGATCACATGAAAGAGTCTCGCAGTCACTTTTGTCTACTCCTCATTTGGCTAGAAAGTCGGCGACACCTTTTGCCGATCTCCTAACAAGTGAGAAAGAAACCTCTTGCCCAGTGCACAGTGTTAACCTCCCTAGCTATTGTTACCAGTTTACAAGGTGGTCGATCTCCTTGCCTACTTAATTGCATTCGCCAATTCCCCTCAATTATTAACTTACCATGACCTCGAACCACCTACAAAGTCAGGGCTCTCCTAATGGCTAACAACTTAGCTTCGTTGGAGTCTTTTACCACTATAGGCACTGAAAAAACTAGCACTGATAATCTACCAAGGTCCCTCAAAACCCCACATCCCATTGGACTTGGTTTGCCCTGGGCGGCCCCATCTACGTTAAATTTAAACGCACCATTCTGAGGGAGAGACCGAGCTTTGAGTCTAATCTTCTTCCAATGTGTTCCCTCTAAGCACCCTTCTCATGAATTATAGAAATTTGTTGCCCTAAGGCCTTTAAATTCTGACTTGGTTTCTAGCCAAGCGCCTAATCTCCATTTCATTGTTTGGAATATGTCCTCTTCCTCTAATCTTTTTTTTCTTTAAGATTTTTTGGTTCCTTTCTTTCCAAACTGACCAAAGGTCAATTGACGAGATAGTATTCCAAGCCAGCTTAAAACTTGGTCTTGCTTTGGAGATGACCCAGCTATCCACGATTGTCGTCAAGGATTTGTAGAGCACCAATGACACTCCCATCAGATAAGCGAATCTATTCCAAAGGTTTCTCTCTATTGAACAACTTCCTAGGAAGTGATCCGCATCTTCCTCTTGCTCTCCACAAGGAGGCAGGAAAGGTCATCGGTAGACACATTGATTCCCCTCCTATTAAGTTCTGCTTAGGACAAGATGCCTTTTTTTAGGCATACCAAGTAATAGCCTGAACTCTTGGCGAGCCACTCCAAACGACGCTGAAAAGGCTCGGCAGGTCCTTTGATATGTTGAGCCAATTTCACCCCACTTCTTACTGTAAAAGCCTGGTGAGTTACCTATCCATTTTGTTCATCTTCTATCCTCCAAAAAATGGGGCCTCTCTTAGCAAAGCCTTCATCTCTGCTAAACCCTCTTGCTCAAACACCCTAAGATCTCTTCTAAAATCTATTTCCAACCTAGTAAGGCCCTCTTTGATCCTATAACAATCCATTATCTTAGCTTTCTTGTTCCTCACCCGAAATAGTCCACGAAAATTTCTTTTAAGGGTCTATCTCCTGACTAGAGGTCGCTCCAACAAGTCATGTCACCTTTTCCAATTAGAATTCTCAACTTTTCCTTCAAAAGGCCACCTACCTTGCCTCTTCACAAACCTATCCTCCACAACACTTTCAGAACTTGTGATCCTTTTCTTTCCACTTCCTCCAATAGGTTCCATTCATTTTCATTATCCACCCGTATAGCTACTAATGTCTTCCTCCACATTGCATCATTTTCTCTTCCAAACCTCCAGCTCCACTTACATAACAATGCATGGTTATTTGCATCTTTGATTTACGTATTTTTTTTATAACAACATTTTTTTCATGAAGCCTATTTATTAATGTTTTTTCGCACCTTGTCTTCATTAAAATGAAGATTTAGATTTATTAAATAGATGTTGCATCCCTCTCCCCTATTTTTTTGGGTCTGCCAAGTCTGACACCTCACACTAGTGTCAAACTCCAACACTACCCATGCAACTTAGCACAACAATTCATAAAAGTTTCTTTTTTTCATTTTTTTCACAAGTTGGTGGCATAGGAATAACTCAATGCGGTTGATTCTAAATGGAAATGACAACAATGATGATGATCATAATGATAATATAACGATAATACTAGTAGTAGTAGTAAATATTAATATGTACATATGTAGTTAATCCAACCCATAGTTTACTAAAACATGGTAAGACTGTAATAAGGAGTGCAATGGGGTAAGCTTTGGGCCTAACCCGCACTGATCTAATTTGAAAATTAGAGGTTAGGTCAATTCAAGTCAATTCGGAGATCTCAGCACCTCCTTTCAGGTCAATTCATGGATAAAGAGATGTTTAGACATGGGATATGAGTTGGGTCTAGTCGGGTCATGGTCAAGTAATAGATCATATATATTGTGTTCGGTTAGGTTGGACCAGGGCCATTTGTCAAGTCATGGGTAGAATCATAAATTAGGTTGACCATAGGTCATGGGTCGGATTGGTTGGTATGGATTGAGTTTGTTGGGTCATGGGCATGGATCAAGTCATCGTCATGGTTGTGTTGGATTTTGGGTCATGAGTTAAATTGTATGTTGGTTAGTCCATGAGTTTGGTGAAACCTCAAAATCCACAAGTTGTTGAAGTTGTTTTTCACCCCTAGCCTTAGGAATTCATTTTCCAAATTCTTGTGGAAAATGAGTGAGTTTTAGAAATCATTTTCCATAGAAAAGGTTCATGTAGAACAATGGTGAAAATTTCAAGGTGGAAATCATTTTCCACTTCCACGAAAAACTTCACGCATAAACATGCCCTACAAGTTTCCATCACCAATGTTTAGCAACATTGTGTTGTTTCCAACAAAGTATACTAAGAACATATAAATGACTTGGTTTCTAGATAGCCATATAAATAGTTTATGATACTCCACATATTAAAGATAAGCTTCTTGTAAACTTATTTAACCATGAACAAATCTTATAGTAGTAACTTACCACTTTCATGCCATAAGTAACACCTCTCTCAAAGACAACAGCTTTAATAAAGCCATCATATGTGTGTTGTGTTGGTTCCAACCCAATGCTTTGCATCTAGAAACAAGCGGGATTTTAAGTTTAGTAAATCAAATAACCTTATATGCATAATATAATGAAAATTGTGAATTGAAGCAGCATTACATATCATAAAGAAATGATCCATGTTTTGCATCTAAAAAACGGGATTTTAAGCTTAGTAAATCAAATAGCATTTAATATGTAAGCTACAAAAAGATTTAATGCAAAATTGTGAATAGAAGCTGCATTACATATCATAAAAATGTTCCAATACACCAAAAGTAAAAAAAGATAGAAAAAGCTACTACATTCTGTAAACATGATATATATTCAGATAATTTTTAATACATAAATTGCGAAAGATAGAAATTTGTGAATTGAAGCTGTGTTACATGGTACAGCACACATCAAGGAGGAAAAAAAAAAAACAACTTAGGCTTCAAAGCCTTCTCACAAGAATATGTTTCAGAACCCGATGAAGCACTTTGATCAAAACCCTGTGCTCCAATTGGACTAACCTACATGTGGTGTGGATCAAGCACAAGATGTTGCCATGCTGGTGTTGCAACCTAGGCCCTATAATGATAGGCTTCAATCACCATGACATACAGGACCAGATACAGAAGCCCCCACAACATTTTTCACACAAACAGAGCCTATAAGTTTCAGACTCGTCAATACTAGAATAGAGAAAATGATGAAATTCAGAAATGGAAAGACTAAAACAGCCAATCTTTCAAAAAAAAAAGACTAAAACAGCCTATAATAGCACCAAATTAAGTGGTCTTCAAAAAAAAGCATCAAATCAAGCAATAATAACTGAATTTGCAAATACCTGTACAAACAGCTGCTCAGCCAGCTCACAGTTTCTTGACTGTGCACATGCATGTATAACATCACTGAAAGACCACCTCAAGAATTTCATAACTGGTACAGATGCGATATCTTTGAGGATATTATGCCTATGACCTTCCAATTCCATACTCGCCATGCCAAAATCATTACAAAGCTCTCGATTAGCTGCAAGGAAGTTCCCAGTTTCATGAATATCGTCAAAAAGAGGATGCCGTATTTGAAACATTATGCAATCCTTCTCTACATGAACACAGATTTATTTCCAACTGTTGACAAGAAATTTAGTTCTGTAGCATAATGCGTGGTAGATGGATCTAACAAAGGTCTCACTTTGTTGATGTTCGTTGTACTGAAGTACAGAGAATCCATTCTCCTTAATGTCATACTTGAACTTGTTATTTGCAGCAGGTATAGGAATGTCCAATCTTGATGATTGATATCGCCCATTAGCTGACAACCTAATGGAAGAACTATCCTCAAAAACCAGAGCCACCATGCGTTGCAAGGCACAATATGCAGATCCAAGATCACCCAATCTTGTAAAAGACCAGATAAATTTACGGAGAGAAATGACACTTGGGCTATAGTATTTGGTACAATCCTTCCAAATCTCATGGACTGAAGACAGGTTTTGCTCCCTAGCAGCAAGCTGGAAAAAGATGACAAATGATAATCGTCAGGTAAGTCTTTGCAATAATAAGAGAGCACTGTACAAAAAATAAAAATAAAAATACTTTTTTCATGGTCTCCAAATTGGTAGGCCATACTTAGGCCTTAACCTGATGCATAGCCTGAACCATACCAATGCGACATCTACAACTGTAGCAGTATATAGGTACGGAGAGAGTGATATGAAATTAGATAACCTCCAAAGAGCTTATAAAATACAGAATGCGTATACTCAAATCTACAAGAAACTTCAAAAAAGATACATAAAAATTTTAATTTTTTCTAGATTAATTTTGAGGAAGGAAAGATGTCACAGCAGCAGGGCCCCAAGATCACTTGCAGGAATTGGTATCCGTATTATGTTTTTTCCTAGATTACACTTTGCCAGACATTCATACCTTCAATGGTCCTGTTTATGCAATTTTCATCAATCAAAGGGCTGCATATCCTGAAGAGATGACAATCACCTACTATGGCAATAAATTGTTCCAAATATGACAGTATCTTCAAAGTCGGAAATGAACTACTATAATTGCAAAAATAACCAGGTACCTCAAACATCACTGTTGAAAGTTCAATGACTATCACTTCTAGCAACTGTTTGCTTAAAAAATAAAATTATTTTTAAAAGCATTGACCATCACTGTAAAACTTACTTCATTATTGGAACATTTCAAGCTAATTTAGAAATCCTTTGTCTCAGACTCCAATACTTTGAGTTCTTTCTGCTAAAGATTATTATACTCTTACCTACATTTAATTTTTTTAACAGTGACAAATATTATGGCAATCTGGAAATACACTATTAAGTAATCTATCTATGGCTAAGCTTCTCAAATTTGTCAACTAAATAGGAAAAAACTTAGAATAGTTTGCCCCTAGATGAGACCTCAAAATTTAAAAGTACAAAAATAATACAATGTAAATCACAACTGGATGTGATTGCAGTATATATTTTCCAGCACGGAAATACTGAAATAGCCAAATGACACAATCTTCAGTTCATGGGCACGTAAAATGGCCTCCACAATGAAATTGAGAACTATAATATAAAGTTTGGGACAAAGCCTTTGATGATGATAACGACTATGAGGATACATGTATACATAGTAACTGAAAACTTCCAACAAAAAGGTGTCAAAAGTAACATGCCAATCTACAAATTATAATCTTGCATGGGATAGCTCAAGTGGCAAGCACTTCAGCTCAGACCAGATTCAAGGTTTGAGTCCCGTAGTCCCCCGATCCCCGTGGCTTGCTAGAGGCTGCATACATCCAGAGTTTTACCCAACCGCTCTCGTTGAGAGTGGGGGTCTTAGGGTTCTTCATCATAAAAAAATCTACAAATAATAAACAACACCAAACGAAGCAATAAAATAGACAAAAATAAAAATACAATTTTTCTCAAACCAGGAGGAAGAGAGTCTATCCTACCGTGCACCTACTAATCAACCTCATTTGCCAATTCAAAAGTCTAAAGAGCCAGGAATAAAACGACTAACATACGCAATGGACTCACACTAAAAAAGGGAACGACTAAACTCTAGAACACAACCACCCCCCCCCCCCCCCCCCCCCCCCCCCCCCCCAACCCAACCCCCAACCCCAAAAAAAAAAATATATATATATATCATTTGAAAGCCCTCACAAACCCATGCACTTATACAAGGGAGACTCAAAATAACATAGGAATGATGTTCAACAAGATTCCCCACCCACAGATTCCACCCACCCCCCCCCCCCCCCCCCCCCCCCCCTCCCTTAAAAAAAAAAGATACTTTATTTTGCCTCCCAATAGAAGACGACTCATTCCCCATTTTTAAAAAACAACCCTCACCACCCCCGACACCTTCTCTTAACTTGGATAACTTAGCTCCTATTCCCAAGGACTCAACCCATACATAAAACATAGAACTTTTCTCCACAAAGCATTAGTTCCCTTACCATATCCTTTGTGGCCACTTATATCAAATAATTCCATTTCTTTCTCTCAACCTTCCTGTACCTAGTCGTCCACGCTTCTTCTATTTCATCACTTCCTCCCAATTTAGCAAGTGCACCTTCTTTTTCTTCCTTCCAAAGGAAATTTCTTCCAATAATCTTGATTTCTTTCTAGCAGCTCAACCTACATTTAACTTGAACCAAACCTCTACAGGTTGCTTCCATTACTCATTTAGCTGTTTTTTTCTCCTTCATCCATACATCATCTCCAATACCACTCTAATCTAAGATAGATAATTCATGAAATTCTTTCTACTTTTAACCTAATTGATGAGCTTCACTTTGCAAATTCAAACACACTACTTTTTAACTTTCAAAGATTCTCCCATTCAGTTTCTTCCAAATAGCTCAGATCACTACAGCAAGAATCACTTGCCACCTTTTTTTTTCCTTCCCATAAAAGGACTCGATTGCCTATCGTACTGGAAATTTAAAACGCAAACGAACAAATTGGAAAAGAAGCAAGAATAAATTACAGAAAGGTAATATGATTAATGGTAGGGAGAATCACTTGCCACCTTGTTTTTCCCCTTCCAATAAAAGGACTTGCATGTCTATCGTATGGAAATTTAAAACGCAAATCAATAAATTGGAAAAGAAGCAAGAATAAATTACAGAAAGGTAATACGATTAATGGTAGGAAAGATAGTTCCTTCTACAAGAAACTAACCTGCATCTGATCCCCTATCTTCATCTCCATATATTACTCTAATAACCTCTCCCCCCCAGAGTGTTGATTTCTTCCTTAGAGTTCCACAATATCTTTCACAATAATGTCCAATTTCCTCATGTCCCCAATGCCTACCCACCACGACTAACAACAGCAATAACAATGATGACAATGTGATGATGATGACTTTGCTAACCCCATTTCACCAAATCATCATTTTACCACCACCATATTATGATACATTGTTACAAATTTAGTGGTAAATTATAGGGACAAGAAGTGATGCAGAACCTTTAACACAACCCCAAGGTTGTAAGTTTGAGTCCTACGAGCGTCAAATAGCAATTGGCCCATGGAAAAAAGGAACATGTCAAATGCAATTGTAAATGCCAACCCCAAATTAATGGGATAATTTGCTTTGATGATGATGAAGTGAAGTAGAAGAAACAAAAAAGATGAAACATTGAAGGTGAAAAAGTTTTTGTACAAACAATTAATAACAAGGTTTCTGAAGGATTTAGGGTTTACAGTTTATGACTTTATGGCTAATGTTTAGGTTTAGGATTTACAGTTTCTTGTGAAGGAATCAACATAGAGAAGCAGATGAACACACCCCATCAAAAATAAAAAATAGAGAAAATACCTTGAAGTACATTAACATGAACTGCTACAAGCATCCATTGAAACACACATTCCATTTCCATGTTATTAAGATTGTGATGCACAAACCTTGAGAAGCTCGCAATAGGTTATCTCAGACCTCCCGATCAACCTGTCCTCCATTAACTTTAAACAACGGTCTGCATAGGCTATGCTTTGAGTTTCGGCACATCCTTTCAAGAAAATATTGTACATGGGCAGAACAGGACTTCTGTGATTGCCCCCAAGAAAAGTCAACCAGTTGAATGCCTATACAAAGCCAGAAAGGTAAGCATGGTGATATAAAACAGATTGCTACATCAGAACAATGTATAGAAGAAGGAATCTGCAAAGAACTTATTAGAGATAATACTAATCATTATTTGTATTGCATCTGTAAAGTTATAACTATGGAGTTAGTTGACTGCTATAACAGCAAAAGGCCAACATGGTGATAGAAGTTATGTTTTCTCCACTTCTGGTGATTATAAGAGTTCCAGATGCATCATGCCTAGGCTTGTCAACACAGGAAACAAAGGTCAAAGAACCTTGGTATGGCCCGCCACCCAAGTGACAAAAGCCAAAGTTCTTAATCAATCAAGACCATGCCAGAGAATCACAACTTCAGGTAGATATGGTCCCAACAAATCATTCAGCCTGAAAACTCAAACAGCAAGTCTAGGCCTAGCCCAAACCCTAATTGCAACTTTATGAGTTTTGTGTGTGTGTGTGTGTGTGGTGGGGGTGGGTGGGGTGGGGGTGTTGCGGCGGGGGGGTGTTGGCAAATACTATAAAAGATGGTGATAGAAATGTCTAACAGTATTCCTTTAAATGCAGAAATATATAATACCTATAAGTATGTATTTGGCCTCCATATATCAGTCCTAGCAATGTATAGATAGAGGGGTCATATGCTAAACAGTAGAACAGAACCTTTCAGCATTAGCAATAGTATGGATGCAGATACCTCCTGAAGGTAGCCCCCTTTACTAAGAGCTTGCAATATAAAAGTGCAACATCTTCTATTCATGGCTATTGCTTTTAGTTCCATAGCTCTCCATGTCTCCATGACAAACTGCATGAGAAAGAAGCATCCCAATAAACTACAATACCTAAAAGTGAACACATAAAGTTAGAAGTCCAACAATAGAAGTGGATGCATGTTCAAATTCTACCAAAATCTGACCCAAGTCCAACCCACTTAAATCCCTAAGTCAAGTAAATGTCGATATATATAGGAAGCTCAAGCTTAGGTTTCTCTTTGTATGTTAGGCTCAGGCTCGACACAGTGTAGGTCTAGCCGGAACCAATCCATTTCCGTCCTAATAATTTGCCACCATTACAGGTAAACCCCATTATGCACTCTTTTCCATAATCTAAAACTGAGTGCACAGTGAACACAGGACACCGTCATTTCTCAATAGTAAAATCCTTCTTCCAATTAATTTGAAGCGATCAAAAGGTAAAAATAGCAGAATGACTGACAACACATAAAGTTCAAATATCATGTAGCATACCGATGGATCAGGAGATCTTGCACAGTAGTCAAGAACATATATAAAATCATCAGCTCTTAGCGAGTCATTCCCGTGGCAAAGATTTGAAAGAAGCGATGAGGCTCGGTCTCTCTGCCCCAAACGAAGAGCATTAATAATTTGCACCTGCAAAGACCTGACAGCTGGTTGTCCAACGAATATAAAATTACTGTAACCTGCAATTTAAGGAATCACACCATCATCGATCCATTGAAACCTTCAAGTATCAACAAAAAAGTATTTCTAGTCATCGGCAGGGATGCCATCAATTTAACATATCACTATTGTTAATAATATCATGTGAAGAGGCCTGAAAACTTAAAGAGACCTTCTAATGAAGATAATGCACTGGCTCTTCCAGAATGCCATTTCATAATTAAACATAAGTAGTCAACCATGTGACATGAGGAAAGCATCATGTTGTAGGAAATTGAATGGTATGATGTTTAAAAGAATAGAGCATTGTTCAGTGAGTTTAGATTGCTAACAAATTTAGAATTACATCATAACAATGACAAGAAAGTAATCAGTGGTAAAGAGTAAAGGAATCGAGGCTCCATTAGGCTTTGGTGAAAAGGGATTGGTAACATAGCTTTCACTCAAGAAAGCACCACTCTCCCATTTGGCATTTATTTTAGCAGTAAAGCATGGGCCCAGATGCATTCCATGATTTAACCGACTCTGCACTCATGGAATATTTAATTCTTTCATGTAATTTTTTTTTGAGAAGTGGGGATTTAAATGTTTTACTCAAACTTACTATTAATTTTCTGGTGCAAACTTAACAGAGTTGATAACAAGGCCGATTTTAAGAGGTTTAATTGATATCTGGGGGAGTGGAGGGGTAACCCATTAAAGCAAGTTTGCCGAATGAAATGTATTTGCTAGTTGCCAAAATTGTTGCAGTTAACTGTTAAAAGCCTTCTATATCTTGTTACCCCATGTGTGATAGGGTTCTCGAAAATGTAGTGTTGCGTTTGCCAACCGTGTGACCTGATAGCAAATACTTTTGGTATCCTTCATCATCATCATCACTGCACTTCCCCATCATTATGGGATGTGGTCTCTGAATTCCACTCTTCCATTCTACCCTATCAGAGAACATAACATCTGTTGCTCCCTAGTCTATCGCATCCTTCCATATCCCTTCCTTCCTAGTTTCAAATGGGCTCCCTCTCCTCCTTGTAACTCCTACTTGCAGGAACTTCTTCTGTTTTCCCTAACTGGTATTTATGTGTGTGTGTACTCAACACGACTAGCACACGCTTGAAAAGTTGTATGTCTGTAGTCTAGTTTGGTTGATAGTTATAACTAGATTCAAGATTTCCATAAACAATGGATCTGTTACCCATGGAAGGTTGCATAGTGTGCCTAGTTTGGTAGGTACTTTGGAATGTCTTCACATGTTCATTCATAATCCTTTAGTTTAACAAATCTATATGTTTGATTTCTCTATATTTCTTAATACTTCTGCTTAGTAGTGAGATTTCTTTAATTTCTTATCATGCTAAAATTTCAATATTAGTTACTACTGGTACTGTTATATTTTTTCCTTTTGAGGTCAGTCATTGGCATCCCCATTTTGTAGACAGACACATAGAACAGCTGTTATGTGGGTGGATTATCATGATGCTAAACCCTAAAGTAATTCTTTCCAATTAACAGCTCACTAAATCATAGTGGAAGGAATGACATAGGTGCTATGGTGGGCCTTTCCACTTTGTGCTTACATGATTGGCTGTTGAGACATTTGAAATGCTTTTTATTTCCAACCATTTAAAAGGTTATACGTTGATTCATGGTTAGATTGCTAGAAGTTTGTGTTTTATTTATGCTTTTTTGCACATGGGTATATGTTTAAAATGCAATAAGATTGAAAAATATAGATGTCCACTGAGGACTGTCAATATAGATGTGCAATAGGGTTCATCACAAATTTTCATTGTTAGACAAGAAATTTCTACCATTTAGATTGGCCCACCAATTAAACAACATAGATAGGAATTGATGGCTTAAATGGTTATTGGAGAAATGGAACCATTGGACATCAACAATTTGGTTTCTTCAGATGAGGGCTTCTCCATTCTAATTCTTTCTCTAATGAACACCAAATAGGGGCAAATTGAACCAACCTGGGGTTTCTCAACCTGCAGCAGAATAACCACCTTCACTTTTACCAAGGAAGCCGCAATTTTAATTTCACCATATCCAAACAAGCTTGAATCATTTAATTGTATAGACTTCCACAATGCAAGAGGGAAGGATCCAAGAAAAGGAGGGCTAGAAATGAGCAATGGACTCAAAGGTCATATGTTGGACAAACCTCGTGGATTTTACCTCTTGTGGGTTCCTTGGCATATACTTTGAGAGGATGTATGTCGATTTCCTCAAGGAAATTAACTTCGTAGAAAAAAAATATCGTTGGTTTCAATCCTCGTCATCTGACAAGCTCCATGAAATCCATTGTTATGTTGAGCCGGAAACCCACATTTTATTGTTTATGTCAAAATCTTTATTTCCATTGAAAAATGAACAAAAACATTGTCTTTCCAAGCAAGGAAAAACCTCCCTCATTTCCTCAATAAATTTATTGATCCCCCTATGAGAGATGGATTCCTTGGAAGAAAAGGAAAAAGTCTTATAGTTTCTTTGTTTTTGGCAAAAAAAACCCTTATCCAAAAAATGACAAACAGCCCCTGAGAAAAGCCACCTTCAAAATCCTAGACTAGTTGGGATGTGGTGAACTTCAAGATCACAAAGGTGGTGTTGAAGGTATTCTCAAGTCTAAAGGGGGTTAGACTTGAAGAAACCCAAAAGTACAGGAAATCTGATCAAAATGAATAAATTTTGTGTTTCAATTAAGGAGAATGCACAAGATAACATGAATGATGGAAAGTAGGGGTGAAACTCGGGTCGGGTTTTGACCCGACACGAGAAATCATGTGAGTCGGGTCGGGTTGAGAAGACAAAAACCCGCATGGAATTTGGGTCAGGTCGGATTAAGGAATTTTCAAGTTAACCCAACACAGTTAAAATGGTTCAGAATGCGAGTCGAATCAGAATTCGGGTTGAATCTGGTTAGAATTCAGGTCGGGTCTGTCGAGAATTTCAGCTCAATAGGTCAGGTCGGGTCAGGTCTGTCGAGAATTTAGGGTCAATAGCTCGGGTCGGGTCTGTCGAGAATTTCGGGTCAATAGCTCAAGTCAAGTCAGGTTGGGTTTTAAGAAACCCGACCCGGTTTCAGCCCTAATGGAATGCCAGTAGCTGGGTGGATAACTCGAGGAGCTTAACTTGGACGTTGAGGAACATGGATCTCATGTGACAATAACCTTATTAGTAAAAATATTTTGGGAGGCCAACATTGAGGCAGAGTGTTTTGCAAAGGAGGGAATACAAAGAGTTAGTCCTATTTTTGAAATGCTTTCCCTTCTATAAAATTTAGATAATTTCTTACCCACATTCAATAGTACAACATCAATGTGTATTTTTGTTGTTTGCCTTTCAAAAAGAGCCATCTAATTGGCTATATATCTTGATAAAAGCCTTAAAAAGTTGAAAAAATGTAGTCAATCATGGTGTATGGAAGCAGCCTTCAATTGCTAATGGTTAACTAGTTGTTAGAAGGTATTCAGAATATAACTAAAAAGAGCTTATCCCACATACCATGGCTTACTACATGGTTAACTAGTTGTTAGAAGGTATTCAGAATATAAACTAAAGAGCGCTTATCCCATATACCATGGCTTACTACATTTTTGACATTTTCAAGGTCTTGTTAGAGTATAGACTCCGTTAAGAGGCTTCTTTTGAAATTCAAACAGCAAAAGTACATAATGGTGTATGTGATTTTGGGTTTACACAAGAAAGTCCCTCTATCTATTATATGCCTATTTATCCTTTTAATGATTTATGAATTACTAATGACATAAGTCATCAAAGTTTCCTGATCTGTCTTGTCTTCTTCCTTTTATCTTTTTAAACTCAGATTCAACTGGTAGGAAATAACATGCTATTTAGAGTGACAGGGAACATGATTTTGACAGAGTTCAATAGAAAAGCACAGCTCAAAAAGAAAACCCCAAAAAATGTGATAAAGGCTTCATAGATGATATTGGGCAACAAATCAATGAGAAATGGAAAAAAAAAAATTGTCAACTCTTTTAAATTTATGAAATGCTGTCACCAGCATCCTTTATACTAAAAAATAACTTTATTCAGCCATTAAATGTTCAAATAACCTTCTGAAATTGTGAATGGGCGTGAGAAACCCATTCTTTCTGACACATTCTGCCATCCCTAGTTTACAAAGACAATGATCAATAGCCCACAAATAAGTTCCAAAAAAGAAAAAATGTCATAGATTATTTAAAGAAAAAAACTTATGCTTAAAACTAAAATCATAACATGAAAATTAGCAAGGAGTCATACTTCTTTTTGCACCTTGGATGTATAAAGGGAATCTGCAACCGACCGAAAAGAAGCTCTAGTTCTGCAATGTCATATAGAAACCATTTATAATGACAATGTACCAACACATGCACCATATGGATGCAATTACAAATTCATTCATACATAATTAAGTATAAATACACAACGCCCAAAACCAGCAAGATGCTAATTTCAGTTGGTCTAGTAACAGTAAAAGATGGACGATCTGCCCATTGGCTATCTGAACCATTCATCGGCTGGGCCACAGCATGGACAGAGTATCATTCAGAAACCCATCCATACAAAGTAATCATAACCATTGGTTGGTGGACTTCTCCATTAAATGTAGAGCATGGGTTGTAACAATTTGAACCATTCATTTGCACACCACCAATTGAATGGCTAGAATCATCCGAGTGGGTATATATGTATGTATTTATTTATGAATGTATGTTTTTTTTTTATGATGACCGAAGGTGTGCAGGTGTCTCGTCCAACTAGTTTTTCCGGGACATGTGCACGCCTCTCTACCCACACATGCCGGGTTCAAGCAGTGGAACCTTACTCTATACATATTCCACTGAGGGTGGCCGATCATTCGAGTTACAAAGATTGAAATCAAGACCTCAATCCTAAAGTTTTGTGTCTCAACCCCTCGTAAGAATAAGAATGTATGATTGGATGGAGCGGTATCGGCTTACATGGATCTATACATGATGCGGGATTTCCTTGAGTCTGCTTTTGAAGACGAAACAGTGAGAGGGTTTCTGGCCGAAATGAGGATTGAGAAGGAGTTCTAAGGATGGACAGAAAACCGCTTTCTGGAATTCATATGACGCTTTAATACAACGGAAAACCGCCGCATGTAGATTGGGCTATAGACAGACAGAAAACCACCTCCGACCGTCTCGGCCAATGGTTGTTACGACTCCCTCTTTCCTTTTTCCATCGTCTAATCGAAACGGAGAAAGAGATTTCGACGGTACATAGGTGGAAGTAGGTTGCAGGAACATGCTAGAGTGCAATTGGCCCAATGCGGGTCTAACTTAAACCCTAATCATTTCAAGTTCGGATTGATCTAGGTTGGGATCAAGCTTGTTTTGAAGTGTACATGAAATGAAAAGTCGACATCAAAGATTAAATTTGAACAATAATTAATAAAATTTAATTTTTTTACATTAATGTTGTGCATAAGTATAACATTAATGTTCCTCAACTCTTTATATGTTGAAATGGTTGAGTATCCCCACTTTGTTTGGAAGGTCTCGTCCTCAATCTCTTATGATGGCTTTGGTATTATTGATTTGAGATTTTCAATGATGACTACAAAATGAGGTCAATAAATTTCTACAATTATAAATATATAAAATATAAAATTTATATAATAATAATTTATCTTTTAATAAATGATACAAGTGACTTCTGTTTTAGGCTTTACAAAATTAAAGCCTAGGCTAATGAGAAGTGTCTCCACTAGTAGTGACAAATACTTAGTCAAATTAAATCAAAATTCTCACCAAATGATTTTTAAAGAAGTCAAAATTATCTGAATAATCTATATAAACACATATTAATTATATAAAAGTCTTACATTTAATATAGTTATATTGATGTACCACATTAGATGGTTGATGACATCTTTAATTATTTATACATTATTTTAAATAACTTTGGATATCTACTTTATACATTATTTTTAATGGGAGCACTTACACACACCCGGGTTTCCTGCCATTACACACCCGTTTTTGAAATTTCGGGTGAAATTATGATTTTACCCCCCGGTTTCCATTCATTCGAATGAATACCCAGTTCATTTTGGCATTCATTCGAATGAATGATTCATTCGAATGAATGCCCATGTGTAATTTCAATTTATTCGAATGAAGGGGCTGAGCAGTAACACGGAATACTACTCAGCCCATTCATTCAAATGAACTAATCATTCGAATGAATGGTCCTCATTCATTCAAATGAATGTTCATTCGAATGAATGAAGTCCATTCATTCGAATGATTCCTTCAGATCCTTCAGCCTTTCAGCCGTTCATTCATTCAGCAGTAAACATAACATTATTTAAATATTTTTTTTTAAAACTTTAAACTTATTTTTTGATCACTGTGTATTTCCAAAATTTCTCAAATTGAATATCTAAACTAATTAAAATAACCTAATAAAAATACCTTAAGACTTTAAGGGCTTTTGACACTCCTAAATATTTAAAACACAGTATTTTACAAATAGGGGTATCCCTAGGCTGTGTCGAAAACACATTTGGAAGTGTCAAAAGACCTTAAAGTCTTAAGATATTTTTATCAGGCTATTTTAATTAGTCTAGATATTTAATTTGAGAAATTTTGAAAATACACAGTGGTTAAAAATAACTGTCTATATTTTAAAACATAGACCGTTATTTTTTAAGCACTGTGTATTTCTAAAATTTCTCAAATTGAATATCTACACTAATTAAAATAACCTGATAAAAATACCTTAAGACTTTAAGGTCTTTTGACACCCCTAAATATTTAAAACACAGTATTTTACAAATAAGGGTATCCCTAGGCTGTGTCGAAAACACATTTAGGAGTGTCAAAAGACCTTAAAGTCTTAAGGTATTTTTATCAGGTTATTTTAATTAGTCTACATATTCAATTTGAGAAATTTTGAAAATACACAGTGCTTAAAAAATAATAGTCTATGTTTTAAAAATAGACCGTTATTTTTTAAGTACTGTGTATTTCCAAAATTTCTCAAATTAAATATGTAGACTAATTAAAATAACCTGATAAAAATACATTAAGACTTTAAGGTCTTTTGACACTCTTAAATGTATTTTCGACACAGCCTAGGGATACCCTTATTTGTAAAATACTGTGTTTTAAATATTTAGGAGTGTCAAAAGACTTTGAAGTCTTAAAGTATTTTTATCAGGTTATTTTAATTAGTTTAGATATTCAATTTGAAATTTTTTGGAAATGCACAGTGCTTAAAAAATAAGTTTAAAATTTTAAAAGAATTTTAATGAATTTACTGTATACTGTATACTGAATGATTCGTGACTCCCTTCATGTTCGGATCTGAATCATTCGAATGATTCGTGATGAATCATTCGAATGATTCGTGACGGTCATTTCCTTCATGTTCATTCGAATGAATGGATGGAATGAAGGTCATTTTATTACTATTCATTCGAATGAATTGGGCTGAGCAGTATTCCGTGTTACTGTTCAGCCCATTCATTCGAATGAATTGAAAATATACTTGAGGATTCATTCGAATGAATGCCAAAATGAACTAGGCATTCATTCGAATGAATGGAAACTGGGGGGTAAAATCGTAATTTCATCCGAAATTTCAAAAATGGGTGTGTAGAGGCAGAAAATCCGGGTGTGTGTAAGTGCTCCCTTTTAAATAACTTTGGATATCTACATGAAACCCTATACAAATCTCATATATTGGGTTACCCTTTATTATCCTCTGGTCACCATTTTGATTACCCCCATGGGACTTGGGATATTCATTATTAAATACCCCTCTTTACCCTTCCTTTTGCTCTTTTATGAGTTTTTTTTTTACATTTTATTTATTTTGATGAGTACTTGGTTTTTATTTTTTTTAAAAGCAATCCATTATTTCCATTTGATAAATTTCATATCACTAAACAACAAATTATATTTTTTTATTAAGAAATATTTAGAATTTTTTTATTCATGTATTGAAATTTAAAATAATAATAGTGGTTATTTATTTATTTTTTATTTTTTAAGGAAACATTTCCCCTATTTATCCCGTGTCTTCCTCTATTTTTCAATTATATATTATATAATTGAAAAATTAATAGATTTCAATAATTAGCAATTTATTTTTTATATTATATAGATTTTTAACATGATACATTTGGATGAGGAGTAATTTTTTACAGGGGTACCACAGGTTACCCTTGAGTAGGATAATTGTAAGTAGGGGTAACCTAACATAATAATTTTAGAATAATTAATAATTTTATTTAATCCATATAATATAAAAAAAAAAAATAAAATTTTCTGAACGTATTTGTTAAAATGTTCTATTTTTAAGGGGTGATTCCGTCGAAATTTCGATAGGATTTCAAAACTCTTAAAAAGTTTGAGGTTCATGATAATCTCTTTCAGAGTAATTAACAATTTATTCTTTTAGAAGATTATTTAAAAAATGTGACAACAATTTCAGCGTGATACATTTGGATGAGGGGTAAATTTTTACAGGGGTTACCATTGAGTGAGGGTAATTTTAAGTAGGGATAAACTGACATATTAGTAATTTTATGAGAATTAATAATTTTATTAAATCTATATAACATAAAAAAAAAATTCTGTAACATTTTCAACGTGATGCATTTTGGTGAGAGGTAAATTTTTACAAGGGCTACCCTACCCTTGAGTAAGGATAATTGTAAGTAGGTGTAAACTGACATATTAACAATTTTATGAGAATTAATAATTTTATTAAATTTATATAATATAAAAATAATTTTTTTACAACATTTTCAACGTGATGCATTTGAGTTAGGAGTAAATTTTTACAGGGGTTACCCTTGAGTAAGGGTAATTGTAAGTAGAGGTAAACTGACATATTAACAATTTTACGAGAATTAAATTTTTTATTAAATTTATATAATATAAAAAAAAATCTGCAACATTTTCAACGTGATGCATTTGGGTAAGGGGTAAATTTTTACCGGCGTTACCCTTGAATATGGGTAATTGTAAGTAAGGGTAAACTGACATATTAACAATTTTATGACAATTAATAATTTTATTAAATCTATATAATATAAAAAAAAAATCTGAAACATATTTGTCAAAATATTCTGTTTTTAAGGAGTTCATGACAATTTTTAATATTAATTTTATATTTGTTTTGATTTATTAAATTATTATTATATTATATATTTCATGGTACCAATAAACAAATTATATTTTTTTTATAAAGAGATATGTTGATATTTTTTAATTCATTTATAGAGATTTAAAATAATATCTATTTTTCTTTATTTATTTTTTTACTGTTAGGATGCAAATGTTCATTTTAAATTATAGTTATAAAAAAAATCTATAAAAATTAGATAATATTAGATTTACTTAATGAATATATTTTATAATTATATTTTATAAAATTTCTCATAAAATTGTTAATATATCAGGTTACACTTTCTAATAGGTACCGAATAAGATTTTTTACCCTTAAAATAAGTTCTTACTTTACCACTGCAATTACTAAACAAGATAAGGGTAACCCCTTTTCAAAGGTAACCCCTACTCAGGGGTGACCCCTAGGCTGCGTTTGGATGAAGGATAATTTTTATACGCGTTACCCCTCAGTAGGGGTCACCCCTGAGTAGGGGTCACCTTTGAAAAGGGGTTACGCTTATCTTATTTGGTAACTACAATCGTAAAGTAAGAACTTAGGTTAAGAGTAAAAAATCTTATTTGGTGCCTATTAGCAGGGGTAACCTGATATATTAACAATTTTATGAGAAATTTTATAAAATATAATTATTAAATAATATTCATTAAGTAAATCTAATATTATCTAATATTTATAAATTCTTTTTTATAATTATAATTTAAAATGAACACTTGCAGTCTAATAGCAAAAAAATAAATACAGAGAAAAATAGATACTATTATTTTAAATTCCAATAAATGAATAAAAAATTCAACATATCTCTTTATAAAAAAATATAATTTGCTCATTGGTAACATGAAATATATAATATAATAAACTATTATAATAGTTTAATTAATCACAACAAATATAAAATTAATATTAAAAATTGTCACACGTGAACTCCGTAAAAATAGAATATTTTGACAAATATGTTTGAGAATTTTATTTTATTTTTATATTATATAGATTTAATAAAATTATTAATTCTTATAAAATTGTTAATATGTCAGTTTACCCTTACTTACAATTACCTTTACTCAAGGGTAACCCCTTTAAAAATTTACCCCTCACCCAAATGTATCACGTTGAAAATGTTTTACAAATTTTATTTTTATATTAAATAGATTTAATAAACTTATTAATTCTCATAAAATTGTTAATATGTTAGTTTACCCCTACTTACAATTACCCATACTCAAAGGTAACCCCTGTAAAAATTTACCCCTCACCCAAATACATCACGTTGAAAATGCTACAGAATTTTTTTTATATTATATAGATTTAATAAAATTATTAATTCTCATAAAATTGTTAACATGTCAATTTACCCCTACTTAAGGGTAACCCTTTTAAAAATTTACGCATTACCCAAATGCATCACGTTGAAAATGTTAAAGAAATTTTATTTTTATATTATATAGATTTAATAAAATTATTCATTCTCATAAAATTGTTAATATGTCAATTTACCCCTACTTACAATTACCCCTAGTCAAAGGTAACCCCTGTAAAAATTTACCATCACCCAAATGCATCACGTTGAAAATACTACAGTTTTTTTTATATTATTTAAATTTAATAAAATTATTAATTCCCATAAAATTGTTAATATGTCAGTTTACCCCTACTCAAGGGTAACCTCTGTAAAAATTTATCCCTCACCCAAATGCATCACGTTGAAAATGTTGCAAAAATTTTATTTTTATATTATATAGATTTAATAAAATTATTAATTCTAATAAAATTGTTAATATGTCAGTTTACCTCTACTTACAATTACCCTTACTTAAGGGTAATTCCTGTAAAAATTTACTCATCACCCAAATGCATTATGATGAAAATGTTACAGAATTTTTTTTTATATTATATAGATTTAATAAAATTATTAATTCTCATAAAATTGTTAATATGTCAGTTTACCCCTACTTACAATTACCTCTACTTAAGGGTAACTCTTGTAAAAATTTACCCCTCATCCAAATGAATGACGTTCAAAATAATCTTCTAAAAGAATAAATTGTTAATTACCCTGAAAGAGATTATCACGAACCTCAAACCTTTTCAGAGTTTTGAGATCCTTTCGAAATTTCAACAAAATCACCCCTTAAAAATAGAACATTTTGACAAATACGTTTAAAATTTTTTTTTTTTTATTTTTATATTATATTGGATTAAATAAAATTATTAATTATTCTAAAATTGTTAATATGTCAGGTTACCCCTACTCAAGGGTAAACTGGGGTAACCCTTGTAAAAAATTACTGCTCATCCAAATGCATTATGTTGAAAATATATATAATATAAAAAATAAATTGAAAATTAAACAAAGGCAAGAGATAAATAAGGGAAATGTTTCCTTAAAAAATAAAAAATAAATAAAAAACTACTATTATTATTTTAAATTTCAATAAATGAATAAAAAAATTATACAAATCTCTTCATAAAAAAATATAATTTATTATTTGGTAATATGAAATTTATCAAATAGAAATAATGGAGTGCTTTTAAAAAAAATAAAAGCCAAGCACTCACCAAAATAAATAAATAAATAAAATGTAAAAAAAAAAAAACTCATAAAAGAGCAAAAGGGAGGGTAAGGATAGGTATTTAAGAATGAATACCCCAAGCCCCATGACGACATTCAAAATAGTAATAAGAGGGGTAAAAATTCAAATATTTACCCTTATCCCTTGTTACCAAACGAGGATAACAAGGGGTAACGGAGGGTTACCCCCTCTTACCCCAATCCAAACGCAGCCCTAGTTAATTTATTGTACTACATCATTTTATTGTTCTTACATAATACCTGTTTATAATCCTACCATTTATGTCTAAGAGATCTAGATCTGGACATGGGCCAAAATGACCCAACATTAAATTTGGACCCAAATTCATTGTTTCTTTGCTCAGGTCATTTTTAGGCCCGAGTTGATAGCCTAGGCAAATGTATCAAGCAGTGAAGTGAGCCCACTAAATACTTTTTGGTGTCTCTCTGTCCTAAAATATTTGCCCTATATATATTTTGAAATTGACTCAAATTACTTGTCATATTCCTTTATTTTTACATTAGGTCAAAGCTTTAAAAATTTTGATGAGCTCCAAATAACCATGTAATGTGATGAAAATACATTTTTTTATAAGTTTTGACTTGCGCATATGCTGCATTCTATAATTATTTCTATCTCCAAGTCTCATTCATTGGAATCATGTAGAGTTAGGAAAGGCTCATTGAGTACAAAATTAAGTTTATTGAGGGTTATATTTAATCTTATTACCTCAAAATCATTCATATAAAGTTCGTATTGACTCAGAGAATCTATTAATAGGTTTTTTGAGCGCTCTATGCAAAAACGATCTTTAAGATTTTTTTTTAAAAAAAACAATACAAGTATTTTGGGACGAAGAGAGTATAATTTTAAGTAATATTTTGAGACGAAAGGAGTATAATTTTAAGAGGAACTAATATACAAATATTGAACAATATCATTTTTTTTTAAGAAAATGAGCCCTAAGCCATTATACTCAAAATTCCATAAATTTCTGGCACGATAATTTTTTAAAAAGTTAAATACTTTTTGGTGTCGGAACCCAAGTTTCAATGATATTAATATAGTTTTAAGAGGGACTGATATGCAAATATTTAATAATATCATTTTTTTTTAAGAAAATGAGCCCTAATACTCAAAATTCCATAAATTTCTGGCACGATAATTTTTAAATAACTTTCAAAAATTTAAATACTTTTTGGTGTCGGTACCCAAGTTTCAATGATATTTTATATATAATTTTAAGAGGGATGCAAATATTGAATAATATCATTTTTTTAAAGAAAATGAGCCCTAAGCCATTATACTCAAAATTCCATAAATTTCTGACTCGATGATTTTTTAAATAACTTTTAAAATTTTGGAGTATAATGAAAATAACAGCAAAAGTTTTTTGACCCATTAGTAACCCTATAATCAAATATGAGTGAAATTTCAAACTCAGGTCAACCCAACCTAGCCTAATAATTTTGATGGAATTTCCATTTTATCCATTTAATAAAAGATTTGAATTTTATCTCTATTTATGTATCTTCATCTCTTCTTACAAAAATATTACTCTATTTTGAAGAATTAATTTCATTTTTTTGAGAGATAAAACATGTAACCTAAATGTTGTTTTGATTTTTGAGTTTATTTGTTTGGCTTTATTTATCATTTTTTAATTATAAGTAAAAAAATGACTTGGGAACTAAATTGATTGATAGATGTAATAAAATTAATGACTTGGATGATCACTTATGTGGTGAAAAATTAATTTTGATTCAAATAATAAATCACATCAAAAGTTTGTGTGAAATAAATATGAACGACAATCACTTAATTTTAAACTAATAATAGTAATTGATTCAGAACTAAATTGAGTACGGGTCCAAAAATCCAAAGGACCATTCGGGCCCTTATTTATTTTATAGGACCCGAGCTCAAATTAGATTATATAGGCCCACATGGGCCTGATTTAAGTGTTGGCCCTATATTTGTAATTCAGGCCTTAGCCCGACTTACTTAGGGCCTGACCAATCCTGCCTCAGTTGCACCCCATTCATTTGTGAACTAAAATTAGAAAAATCCTAAATAAGGTGGCACTGAGAGCTGCCCTTCATGCTTACCCAAGCCCAGGCCAAATTTGTGACTACAAGGTCCAGACCCAGGTTATGACTGTTTGCTCAAACATGAGCTCGGCTCAAGTTGTGTCTACGAAGTTTGGCCCTAATTTGAAACCTCAATTTTATGGGCTTTTTTCAGGCCAAGTTGGGCATTCATCGGATTAAATTACCAAATACTGTAAAAATATAAATTCTATACTAATTAATTTTGTTCGATAAATGATTAAATGAGGTTGATCTCATGAAAAGTAACATAAGACAATGTAAGTTTTACAGATGAATCCATAGTACCGATCCTGAAATTTCAGGGGCTCTAGGCACAGTGGATTGGTGGGGGCCCTAGGCCCTGAGAGCAATGCAAGTGGAGGCTCTACAACCCATTAGTCACATTGAGAGGCCCTAGGCGGGGGCCAAATTGGCTTAAAGGCAAGGCCGGCCCTGTGAATCCAATTGTTAAAAAAAAAACTCTTGAATCTCAAACATCTCTCTATGATAACTAATTGACTCTAATATCAATTATCCATAAGAATTATTCACCGTTGGATTGAAATAGATTAAAAGACTTCATATTCAATGGAAATCAAACCCTGTGAATAGTTAATTTTGTCAAATATGAAAATAAAGACAAATATGTTCTCTCAATGTTAGGAGAGAGAGACTCTGAGTCATTGTATTAATAGGAAGGAAACAAATTTAATAACAATACAATCCCACTATTGTAAATGGAGAAAGTTCTATTTTAGGAATGTAACAGCTCATTCGACACTTCCCCTCAAGTTGGAGCATATATGTCGTCTATGCCCAACTTGCTAAGTGAGCTGTGAAAAACTCTGCCTGTAACTGCTTTCGTGAGAACATCTGTAAGTTGATCTTCGGATTTAACGAATTGTATCTCAATGATTTTCTCCTCAAGTTTCTCCTTGATGAAATGTCTGTCAATTTCAAGATGCTTGGTTCTATCATGTTGTACTGGATTATGTGCGATGTCTACTGCGGCTTTGTTATCACAATGCAGTTGCATAGCACGTTCGGGTTTGAATCGCAATTCACCCAACAAATCCTTTATCCAGAGTATCTCACATACTCCGTGCGCCATACCCCTATATTCTGCTTCAGCACTTGACCTTGAGATAACTTTCTGCTTCTTACTTCGTCAAGAGACCAGATTGCCTCCCACAAAGATAAAGTATCCAGATATAAATCGCTTATCAGTAACAGAACCTGCCTAGTCTGCATCAGTGTAACCCTCAACATCTAGGTGACCATGTCGTGAGAACATCAAACCTTTTCCAGGAGCTGACTTCAAATATCTCAGAATTCGGGTTACAGCCTCCATGTGGACTTCACTTGGTGTATGCATGAACTGACTCACCACACTTACTGCATATGCTATGTCAGGTCTGGTGTGAGATAGGTAGATTAACTTATCCACAAAGCGTTGATATCTTTCTTTGTTGGTGGGTATTTGATCAGAATATTCACCAAGCCACCATTCAACTCCATTGGAGTATCTGCTGGCTTGTGGGGTATGCTGCCCTGCGTTGTGTCTTTATGGGGTATGCTGCCACTCAGAAGGGTTATAAGTGTTTCTATCCCCCTACTCAGACTTTGCACGTTACAGGAGATGTTATTTTTCACGAGAGTGAATTCTATTACTCAGGGGGAGATTCTGAGCATCCCCTGCAGGGGGAGCGTTCTATATTTGCAGAAGATATTCAGAATCAGATCATCCAAGTTTCACAGACTGTGTTAGACCAGCATCAGCCAACACCTGACGATGTGGTGATGACTACTGACCCACCAACTACAGTGATGGCATCAAGAGCCTAGTTTGATCATCATCAAATTTTTTTTTTTTTATTATTATTATTTTCTCTCCTGCACATCAGGAACAAACGAAAAAAAAAAAAACAAAAAGAGCATCGGCAAATCTACTGTTCCACTTCCCTGCTTTCAGATCCGACCCCAAATCTGAACCGAGGAATCGGCGTGACCGGCACCAGAGAGCAGCGCTCATACCATCATCATCGCAGTGGAGATTCAGCGGGACACCAGCAGACACTGGCGACAGATTTGAATCCCCACTGCCTGACAGCGTCCGCCTCCTTCGCCGTTCCCAGTACCAGATCCAAACACCTCAGATCCGGATCTTGACATCAGATCCGGCCAACAGAGACGGTGAAGGGTTTCCCTTCACCTCAGTTCATTCAAACCCAGATCGGTGAAGGGGTTCCCTTCACTCCCGATCTGACGATCCAGTTCTTCTCGGTGTGCCTTCCTCCTCTTGGCATCCGGTTGCAGATCTTCCACGATTTATCGGCATCTTTGCCATTCGGGAGCCTAGATTTGGCATCTCCCGTCTTCGGGTCGCCCACTGCTTTTCCGCGCCGATTGTGTTTCTGATCTTCACATGGTAGTCAGCGGCACTATAACAACAGCCACGCCGGCATCGACAGCTGTTGATGAGCAGAGGAAAATGACTATTTTACCTTTGTATTTGGACTAGTTAGCCTCTTATTTTGTTTTTTTTATGATATGTTTAATGAAATTTTGGATGTTTTGCAGGATTTATAGGGAAATGCAAGATATGAGAATTAAAAAGGAGAATTTTGCAATTTATGGGCATAAGTTGATATTTTGAAAAATTAGAATTTTTAATAATTACTTTACCACAATTTTAGGAGTTTTATTTTAGGAGTTTGGATTAATTTAGTACATTTTTAGAATTGATTGTAAGTGGTAAAATTAATTATTAGATTTATCATATTTGAAAAGCCCAGTTATTAAGCCCATTAAGAAAAGCCCATGAAGAAATCCACATGTGTGAATACTATTTTCATTATCTCAAGAGGAAATTCGAAATTTAGAAGTCAATATAAGAGGATTTTCGAATTTGGCAAGTGGATTAAAGAAAGAGAAATAAAATAAGAAAGTGAGAAAAATAAGGAAGGTTTGACATATGTATGGTATTTTGGTTATAAATTTTCACTTCGATGTCCGATTGCTTTGATTCTTTTTGTGTTGGAAAGAAGACTTTAAGAGCTACAACTTTGTAGTTTACGAATTTTTCTAATTCAGAAGTTAATAAGGTCAAAATTGAGCTATAAGATGGTGCATTTGTAAAAAATGGGATTCTGCACCCACTTTCCTTTTACGAATTTAGCTCCTTGCCTCCTTTAAGTTATTCCATATTTAGCACAAATCATATCCGCCCTCCATGTGTCCCTTGCTTTATTTAAATCTTTAAATCCAATCCATTCATTCCACCTCCTTTCATTTATAAATACTAGCCCTCTCCCATTGAGAAAACTGAACTTGGGCATTGAAGAAAAGGAGACGAGAGGAAGAAGAGAAGGAGAAAGACTGTGGGATTTTCAATCCACATTGGGTTCTAAGGTTGGTGGATTTTGATTTCCATTATATTTTTCTTATGTCTTTATTCCAAGATTTCATTGATTTGTAATTTTTAATTCCATGTTTTAATCAATAAGAGAAGGTGAGAATTATAATTATGGTTTTTCAATTGTTCTTTCATGTGTAATGAAAATTTCAATTTTACTTACATTCTTTTAATGATTTTATGTTGTTTATTTTTCTAAGAAATTCAAGGAAAGTGAGATTATTTTAGGATTGGTCGAACTTGATTTTTCCAGTTTAAGGCTCTTTTTAAGAGTGAGATTATTTTAGATTCGGAATTACAAGTATAAATTTTACGTAAGCCTAAGGTCGGAATTGAATTTTCTTAGTTAAATGGATTTCATAGATTTCATATTTAGAATTTTAATGAATTTGAGATTTGAATGCACGTTAAATAATTTACGTGAGCTCCATGTTCTAGGCCATTATTTTATCATTAAAATTTGGATGATAATACCTCCTTGATTCTTTGATCCAGTTCCATTGTAAATATGTATATAGGTAATTTAGATGTTATTTATGTTTTCTTTTGTTTATAAAAACTCAAATCCTTGAAATTGATGAACTAGGTTGGAAATAATTTAATTGCATTTTAATTTTGTATTTTAAATTAAATTGAGATTATTTATATTTTAGATTAAATCCACCATCTTAATTAAAATTAATTAACTTGTTAGATTTTATGTTTAAATCTAGAATGTTTCTAAATTAAGATTAAAACTCATATATTAGATAAATTATTTCATATTTATGATTTTTCTCCATATTTCTCAAACTTGTTAAAATACGTAATTCATTTGTGTATTTTTAGTGGATATATTTTCCTAAATTTCGATGGGTTCGACCTCGCACTCAATCGCTATACTATGTAATGGTTCGTGCGCTTGCAAGTTATAAATTTAAAATTTGCACAGCAGCTGCGGCAATCTTCATAGCGGCAACCTTCACAAGCAGAACATGCCCTCTTTTTTACTAGCGGCGGTGTTTCTAGATCTGCCGTTGAGTGCCGCCTTTCAACAGTTTGCTTCAGCTGTGTCAATCTGCCGGCAAGCTCGGCCTCTTGCTGTTTTTTGCCTTTTTTTTTTTTTTTGGCAGACTTGCCTGTTTCTGCTCTTCTCACGACGACTGGATTCAGATCCGGCGTTCTTGATATGATAACACACCTCTTGTTGCTGCTGTTTGAAACAAGCCCGTCAGCAGGCCCAATTTGAAACAGGCCCGTCAATAGGACCAATTTGACATAGGTCCATCCGCAAGGCCCATTTTGTAAGCCCAGCCACAACAGGCCCAACCAACAGTCCCAATGACATCTGCGGACTACTCCAAGGGTGCTGGTGGATCCAATCTTCCTCCTCAAATTGTCACTATTCACGGAGACACTTCCACCTTCTCCACTGGAATCAAACTGGATGACCATAACTATTCCCTATGGCACCAAGTTATGAAGATAAAGGTTCCTAGACGAGAGAAACATGGTCACTTGACCGCTGATATGACCAAGCCTACTGCCACAGACCCGACATACAACAAATGGCTTGCATCGGTCTGTCAAATCGAGAGTTGGTTATTCGATGCTATGCAACCCATTCAGATGAAACGGTTTATCTGTTATGACACAACACAGCAGGTCTGGGATGCAATCAAGAAAACATAGTTTGATGATTCCGATGAGGCGAAGATTTTTGATCTACACAGAAGGTCAATCAAGACGACACATAATGGCGTGCCCCTTACCGCTTATTACAGTGAGCTCACTGAGATATTTCAGGAGCTTGATCAATTATGCCCAAGCCATATACAACATCCGGCTGACATTGAATCTAGACGCATGGAGATTGACCGTCTAGTCGTTTATATTTTCCTTGCCGGTTTGGACAACAACTTTGATCAAATGAGCGGAGATATTTTGAGGATGGACCCTAAACCTGAACTTGAGGCAGTCTATGCACATATTAAACGAGAGAGTAACCGACAGGGAACCATGTCTGAAACTGGTGTTTCATCCGATGCCATCGCCCTGGCTGCCGCACGATTCAAACCATCTCGGCCACCCACTTTGAACTCCAACTCTACTCGTAACCGGTCTCCAATGAAGTGCACCAAATGTGGTTTATCTAACCATACAATTGAGGGCTGTTATGAGATCATTGGTTATCCAGAAGGGTGGGTTCACAAAGGGCGAAAGAGGGAGTCAAGCAGAGCATCAGTCGCATCCGCTGCGTTATCCCAGGATATTACATCCGAACATCCACCAGGTACATCCAGCTCCACGGCCTTGGCTACCTCAGGTATCTCCCCTTCCCCATCTTCCATTACTGGTAATAGATCATGAATTATTGACACTGGCGCTACTGATCACATGACCTCTAGTTTTACTGGGTTACACTCTCCCAAACCATCCAACCAAATACATGTCACCAGTGCCAATAGAACCACTTCTCCCATTCTCGGAGAAGGGTCCCTTTTTCTTACGTCATCATTAAGTCTAGCTCATGTCTTAGTTGTTCCATCACTCGATTATGACTTATTATCTGTTCCTCAAATCATTGATTTCCTTCATTGTACTGTGTGTTTTTGGCCCTTCTATTGTCTGTTTCAGAATCTTCTCACTAGGGTCATGATTGGATGTGGTACTAGGAGAGGCAAGTTGTATTATTTGGACTTGACAGAAGACTGCAGTAAGAGATTGTGTCAAGCACATCATGTTCGAGGAGATGAGTCAGTCCGGATGAAAGCAATTTGATTGTGGCATAGACGATTAGGGCATGCTTCTTTTAGTTATTTAAAACTTTTATTTCCAGATTTGTTTTCCCATTTTGTTGAATCAGACTTTCATTGTGAAACTTGTATTTTGGTGAAAAATTATCGCATTTCTTATCTATTAAGATTGAATAAAAGCTCTGATACCATGTCAAATATGAAAATAGAGACAAAAATATTATCTCAATGTTAGGAGAGAGAGACCCTTAGTCATTGTATTAATAGGGAAAATGTGTATTACAAATAAGGAAACAAATTTAATTACAATATAATCCCACTATTGTAAATGGGAAAAGTTTTATTCTACGAATATAACAGCTCATTCGACAAATTTTGCCGTGAATAGTTAATTTTGCCGTCCATCACCATTATGATGGGTTGTTGAGATGCAATAGTTTTTTTTTTTTTAACTAAAAGCAAGGCCTCACATATAAAATTTATTGTGTCTTGATGCTGTCCAAACTACAAATAACAATATAGATTTGGGTATTCTGACTCGAGCTCAAAGGAAGACGAGCCAACTAAGTTAGATTCGATTAGAGGCAAAAAAAATGGCTCATCTGAGATCTCGAGCCCATCTAATGTCGGCCGATATCTCGCTGATATTAGCCGATATTTCATTATCTCTCTTTTTTTATTTATAAATCTCGACCGTATCAGCCGATATTGACCAAATCTCGGTCATATCGGCTAAGATCTCGCCTGTACAGCCGATACAAGCCGTATCGGCCGAGATTTCATACCCTGGACCCAATTGACGAGGTGGGTCTGCAGGAGGAGACGACCCACCCTTCCTAGATCTCCACTACGCATTCATGTCAGCGGCTGATTCAGCACTGTGTGGACCCCAACATCAACGAACCCACAATGAATGACAATAAAAAAATATGGAGAGAAATGAAAAGAAAAAAATCGCAGAAAAATCAGAAGCCAGCTGAGCAATCGGTGCTGCCCATTGTTGTGACTGAGCTGAGAAAAAGAAAGGAAGAAAGAAAGAAAGAAAGAAAGAAAGGAACATAAAATAAACAAAAAAACAAAAAAGGAAGGAAAAGAACAGGAGGACAGTGATTCAAGCAGAGGCGTTGGCTGCACCTCATTGCTCCAATCAGTCGAATGAAGAGGAATGGAAAGAGATTGGAAAAAAAATAGAAAAGAATAAGAGAAAATGACAAAGTAGCCCAGCAACGGTGATTTGGCAGAATGGAAAGGAAAGAAAATCAGAAAATAAAAACGGAAGATAAATAAGAAATAAGCTGAGAAAGGAGAAAGAGAAGATTGCAGAAAAGAGATCCAGAGATGGGTTGACTGTCCGAGTCACTTCATACTCGGCTCCAAATTTGATATTTTATTTATTTTGTTTCTTTTTTTAATTAATTGAAAATAAAGGACTATAAATTTAGTTTTGGTCATGGCTTGTGATTATGCAGATTTCGTTTATTGAGAAATTATCAATTTTGATTCATGTTTAATTTAATTTTGCTAATTGTGTTGAGTTGATTTTAATTAGAATAATTGGATTATTTTAGTGTATTTTGAATTTCAATTTCAATTTTTGCATACTTCCATTATCTAATTAAAATTAGATTCCACAATTCAAATTAATTTATTAGAAGGTTCTCCGAGTTTAGACCATATTTAAACTTGAAAACACTTAATTTCTTCTATGAATTTGACTCCGCTCAAATTATCTTAAGCTCCCTCATCGAGCAATGACTGAAGTTGCTCAACTACATTGACATGAAAGACGCATAGCAAGCTTCTAGACATATTTCTTACAACAGAAAGATGTGCATGTGCGTGCTACTAAGGATATATATATATATATATATATACAGTTTTGAAGACTCTTATATATATCGTATTGGTATCGGCTGATATTATTTGACATTGGTCGATATTAATACATTTTTTTAAAAAAAAAGAGAAAAAATTAAGAGAGAGAAAAATATCGACTGATACCGAATTTTAAACCCCTTGTAGAATTATGGTGAAAATACTTTGTAATCTTGAGTGTTCGCAATACTTTTCTAGTGAATGGAAATAGGCTCCTTGTTTGAAATTCTTCTCTTTGTTTTACTTGTTTCTTTCACATGTTTACTTATCTCTATAAATTAGAGTAAGACATATTTTTATCAAATGCTAGAGCTAATTCCTATTAGAACAAATTCTTTGAGAGGAAGAACATCGAGGAATTACAATTACCCAGTTCCTGGAGATGTTATTGGGCCGAATATTTGCTGATTTCTTGTTCCTTATGCAAGTCAGAGAACATCAACACTCTCATTCCCCAAATCCAACATATACATTAAACGATGATTCCTCTGGACTAGGTCCATCGATTTGGGCCTTTGTTTTCTCCTCTTTCTCACATTGAGACTAACCCAATCTTTTTTGAGCTACCACTGCTTTGGTTTCTTATTTTACTCGCAATTCACAACCCTTGTAGATTTCCTAGACAAATCTTCTTGTTGCATCAACTACATTATTCAATCACAAACTCTTATGTACTCCGATGACTTTGAATATCTATCCTAAAATATTAGTTTCTGAGATTTGTACAGAACTAACACTAACAATTCTTCTCTTGAATGAGACCAGTTATTCTATGTGTCTGAGAGATCTTCTAAATTAAATGTAGGACTTGTTCGCAGCGACCCCAACATTTACCACAGGAAATGATGCAAGAAAGATTTATCACATGTTAAGAATCCAACCTCATGGGATTCATAACCCTATTCTCTCATTTATGGAATTGAGGCAAATCCAAAAAAAAAATAGATACTACTCCTAAATAACAGTGTAACACATACTTGATTGTAAATTCAATTTTACTGTATTTTTATCGAAAAAACACCTTAGAATCTTCTTTGAGCTACCACTACTTTGGTTTCTTAATCGACATGAGTGTAGTTCAACTGGTTGTCTCTCGTCTCAGGAAGCGAGAAGTTATAGGTTCGAACCCCCATGACCTAACTTTGGTGTGTCCTACGAGTAGTGGGCTCATCCGTTGGAGTTTTACGTTGGGTATCCCGCAGTTTTTCACATGTAAATTCAAAAAAAAAATCAATTTTATGTATTTTTATCGAAAAAATATCTTTATCGTGATATTATTAGGAATTTACCGCCACTTCAATTTTTACCGATAGAAATTCAGTAAAAATGTTATAACACATGGTTTTTGGTATGTAGACATTATTAATACTAGTTTTTTAAGTTTTTAATGAAAATGCTGTAGTGTTAAAGAGCCTAAAATTGAAATTTAAGTTTTAAATCTCTATTTTTTTCTTCTATTCTCTCCTTAGTTGTCTCTTCTCTTATTTTGATATTTGATGACTTCAATAATGTTCATTGAATTTTTGTGCCATTAGATGATATTCTATGGTCTTATAAATGTTTGATGATAAATTCTATATTTTTTAGATAATTTCTAAAGCAAATTATCTTTAAGTATATTTTCACTTTAATCACAAATTTATTAATGGTTACTTCAAGTTTGAATGCCATTTTTTTATTTATATTTTCTTATGTACATATTTAATTTTTTATAAGATTTTTCCGATAATTTTCCTATAAAAATCTAAAATTTGAAAGATATTCTGATATTAACAATAATAGATATTACCGCAAAAATAGTATGGTGACATTGTGTTGGACAAACATTTGCCATTTTACTTCTCCAAATCAATATATTTATACTATTTTCATTTTACGATGATCAAAATCAAAATTTAAGATCTTACTTCATAAAGCGAGCCTCTTGACCATCAAACCAACCTTGCCGGGTTTTGTTTTCTCTCAAAGAAGTTATTCTTATTTCTTCTTTATTATGTCATCATCATCATAGATAAATCCACTTATCTCATTTATATAAACTTATCATTCAGAATTTGATTTGTTAAATTATTTTATAAACTGATAATTTATATGACATATGATTTAAATTTAAAAATTAATCACTAACTATTTAGCAACAAATGTCTTATCAATCACTTCTAAATAATCATGAAAGATGGTAAAATCAAATAGCTACCGATTAAAAGATTAGTCAGATATTCCAAGAGAACTAAATTTACATATCCCATCTTAAAATTTTAAATATAAATTGTTCAGAAGCTTCTACTTAACAATGAAACATGAACAGTTCCAATTATCATAGATTATTGGGTTATTGAAACTTTTGCCTTGGACATTTATATAATAATCTTCTCTTGTACGGAGTTTGGAAGTCAATGTGAAAGTTGAGGCAAGCCAGATTCTTTCTCGTCGATCCATGGTTAAAAGCTGGTGCCATCTATTGATAAATTATTTTTATCTTACTTTGTTTTACTTTAAATAAATTTAGCATCTTCTTACCTATCTATTGTCATAAATCTTTTTAAAACCATGATCATGGGCTTGAAGATTGGTAAAGTTTGCTCAAGAAAAAAAATCGTACAATGAAAATAATTATTTTATAACAACTTAAATTTTATATTAAAATTAAGAATTAGAATGATATATTAAAATTCACTCTCAACAGATGTTTTAAAAATGGTTAAATCTCTACAATTTATATTGAAATTAAGAGTACCAATTTTATTTTTTTGCTTTTTTTAACATGTTTATGTCTATTTGAATTTTTTTTAATAGTATGTTGAAATTTTTTATTTCTTTAAGATTTAAATTTCAAGTACAGAAGATTCAAAATTGCTACAAACACGCTAATAGAATGATACATCTCTTGAAGTCCACTATGATTAGATATGAATTAAAAATATCTTTATAATTTACTTTGGAAATTCTTTATCAGTTACTTGTTAGAAAATGAGAGAGGTAATAAAATTACTCTAATATTTTTCATTGTTTTTTTATTGTATTATTTCATTGGGTGAGGTCCAAATATAGAGTACATAAGGTAACCTTAAAGGACAACTGATGATTTAACTTCCTAATCGAGAGATTACATAATCTCTCACAATCAACCATAATTTAAATCGCATTCAATCTAAATAATTTAATATATCTTAACATCCTTCTTTTGAATTTTTTTTATTTTTTAAAATCTGATGATCCAACGGTCGGATAATGTCATTTGATGGAACGGAAATAGACCAAAAATAGAACCAACGTGCTACGTGTGTCGATTAAACTGGGATGAGTGGAAGTATACAGAGATCGACATTCTAGCGTATGAGATCGACAAATCCCGATGATCTCAACGGCAGAAACTGCGATCTAAGATAAAAGCAAACATATCCAAGCACATGAGATTTGGATACCATAAACAAACAAATCCACATCAGAAATAACCAAACCAATGTCACAATGATTAGACCCAATATACAAATAACAAACAGATACACAGTAGCACTGGCAATGACAAAACAAAGACGATGGCAACAAGATCTACGAATGGAATGGTAAAAGAACAGTGATGGCGATGACAAATGTCCAACCCAGTGGCAAGGGCAACATAGAACACGTGCTAGACTGGAGCAAAGGATTACATGATGGAGCATAGACCAAGTTGGGGCGTGACATGGGCAGTTTTTTGAAGGTGATGACAATAACAATAGCAACCTACTGGAACACAGTGAAACTGAGTTGAGTTGAGGACCAAAGAGATGGAGAGGAGAGAGGAGTTGTCGTAGACAATCCAAGTGGTGTGCAAACGTTCGAATAGATAAGTTATTAATTGATTTTTTTATAATTTTCAAAGATAAACTATTTTTATTCTATTCATTGAAAAAAATATGAACACTATATAGTATACAAATGATTGATTCTTACAATAGAAATAAAATTAGAATTAGAAAAATCTAATAAGATAAAATTTAATTAATTTAAGTCGTGAGCTAAACCAAATCAATATTGGATTATTCAACAAATTGAATTACAAAATAGAAAATTCAATTGGTCTAAACTTCTAAAATTAAATTAGAGGTCTGTGGTTAATTCTTGTCAATTTTTTTTTATACACAAGGCTTATAAGTAATTTAATATATCTATAGAATCAATTTTGCCTCCAGTATAGTAAGAGATACTCATTTTATAAAAACAAATTTGAATCATAAATTATTTGAATAAATTAATTTATAACTAGAGACCCTATTAAAATAAATCACATTTGTTAGAGAGTAGAGAATCGTAATGGAGTGAAAATAAAAATGATAGCCGATGGTGTGAATGGCTTCATATAATCCACGTGGCAGTCATCCAAAAGATTCTTGATGGGTGGGTTTTACAGGACAATGAATAATAGAAAGAAATGAAGGAAAAGTCAAAATCAGAAAGTCAAAGGAATTAAAGGGCCTCGCAACCATTTCCATCTCGAGCTTCACGGCCTGTCGACTCAATGAGGTCGTGTATTTTTGGAATCCTCATGGCCCGCATTAAACAACTTACATTGCAATAAATGATCATGTGTATAAATTATAGATTTTTTGAATGTATAAATAATGTAGACATTGAGTGGCGTGTTTTGATGTTAGGGTTTGACATTTATTCATTTCATACTCCACTCTAATAGAGGTTGAGATAAACTTCTTAATATTAAATTATATTTTTAGAGTAAAAAATTTGCATTCATATTTTATTGTTACATTTTTTTTTTTTAGAGAGATTAGAATTTGTTGAGTTAAAATTTATTTATATGGAAAATTGTTTCTTTCTTTCAATAAAAAATAGACCAACATGTAATTTAAATGAAAGACTTTAAATATCATACAATTTGGCTAACGATAAAATAGTGAAAAATTTAAACTAATCGTAAAGTTATATTTTTTTATACCATCTGTTGACGTAGCAAGTTATTTGATTGATATTTTAATTAACTCTTGAAAAATCAAATAATTGTGATTTGTCACATAAGCTAATGATATAATTTGAAAATGAATATAATATTTTTCTAAAATAATTTATATGCAACAAAGAAGAATAAACTAATTTTGCATGAATATGTTCAAAAGTTGGCATAGAATAGACTTTGTGATAGATTTTTAAGGTTAAAAAGGTGATGAATCATATGCGGATTTTAGGTGCAATTATGCTTGAAAATATAATTGTTTTTGAGACTAAGATTTCTAAGCATTTTATCTAACTAATCTTTGGAGCATGTGTAAATTTCTTAATTCGCACACATCAAGTATAGAATAATGAAGAGTGGCCTTCTTTGTATTAAGGAATACTTGATCTCAGAACGTTCTCCAAACAAGAGTAGATTACTCCTCTTCCTTAAAGATATATTTGAGTATTTTTTATCTTCTATTGCAGACATAGCTTCCACTCAATGAAATGATCCATGATCCAATGATGTGAATTGGGTATATCTATTTTGTATATTTGTTGAAAATAAAGAATTTTAATTATTACAAATAATTATATAAAATTTATGGATGGCCATCTAGACAGCTGACTTTTCTTTTAGCATACACTCGATTTCAAAATTTCGTGTGAAATTACCAATTTTCCCTTAGTTTTTTTAAAATGACGATTCATCTATACAAAACTGAGGAGCAGAATGGTAATTTCACATTAAAATTTGAAAATGCACATCCCTCTATTTTCCCTTTCCTTTATGGAAAAAAGATTTCAGTTGCTACAACTATAGGATGGATCCATCCTATAGTGATTGGTTCTTTGGATTTCGATAATACGAAGCAATGAGTTGGCTACTAGTCCTATAGTTATTAGTTAGGGGCCGATCCGCTTTTTTTTTGAATCCCAACTCTAAAGAAAAAACCAACGAGTCACACACTAAGCATAGCAGTTCTACCAAATGGTCAATCGAATTTTTATTCAACCCTATAGAAATAGAATTAGAATTGCTAATTTTTTTGAAATTGAAGTGAAAAGGAATAGTTTGTAGTCTGGGCCAAAAAACAGAGCCTTCACGATTTTGCCTTGGGCCTGGCATACACAGTAGATCCAAAACACGTCACACTAAGTTATTATGGGTGACCTCTTATAAATCCCAAGAAATTTTCCCTTACTTCCGATGTGGGATTTACACAATAATGCCCACACTGAGCTGACTTATCTGGGCGGGGTATCACAGATGTCTAAATTGCTATCCAAATTTATGTATGTTATATATAAATGGTGACATTTTTACCATTGTAAGCTTACCTTACACAAAAATATGTAGAACATTAACAAAAACAAAAAGTAGCCTACACGTAATGCATGACAGCGAAAGAGTGAATGATGGCATTAAAATCTAGAGAGGCAATATTTGTATATTGCATTGAAATTACACGCTATTCTATACGCAACACAATGAAGGTGGCAGGCTCCTCGTCTCTATCCTAGCAACCGGCAAAGGCAAACAACAGAACGCTTCTCTATGATGTCTGAACTCTGTAATGGCGATCTACCCAAAAAGAAATTGTAGCAATTGACTTTCGTAGAACCCAACTGCTCCTTCTCCTTCTCTCCTCTCCTTGCCATTTGTTTATTCATTCCACTATTTCTAGTTTTTTTTTACAACTCACGGGGTTAAAGAAAGGCTTATTAGATTGTATTTTTCAGTTTTAGAAAGATTTATGAATTTCCAAAATGGTTTTTGAGGTTTCGATAGTGGTGGTTAGTGCGTGGGTTCACCAGTGAGCCATGATGTGCCTAATTGGGCTGCAACTCGAGTTAGACGGGTCGGGTTTCTTAAAATCAACAAGACCCGAGTTGATATATATGGAATCTGACTCGAATTCTCAATCCGAACTCTAGAACTCGACTCGACCCGAATTTTAACTCGAATCAATCCAAATTCTGACTCGACCAATATTCTGAACTCATTTTAGCCTAATTTTAGCCAGGTCGGGTTGGGTCAAGTCAGGTCAGGTTAACTTGTAAAATCATCAACCCGACTCGACCCGAATTTCATACGGGTTTTTATCTTTTCAACCCGACCCGACTCACTGGCTTAAAATTCTTGACTAGACTTGCATGATTTCTCGGGTTGAGTCATGCGGGTCAGGCCAAAACCCGACCCAAATTGCAGCCCTATGTCTAATTATGAGCTCCAGAGCTTGAAAGGTATTTTGGTAATTTAATACTTTGTAGTAGGTGTAGTTTCTGAAAGATATACAAAAGATTTAGAATTTGAACATTTAGATTCCCAATGTGCACACAGAGTCTCCACAGTTAGATACACTTGAAGAAGAAACTCACATTAACTCACTCTTGATGTTTGGATTTTAATCTTATTAGATTTTACTCAATTTTGAAACTATCCTATATTTTTATTTATAGAAAAATAAAAATACAAATAAAGAAGTTAAATCAAATAACAGAAACTATTCTACAACTTAAAAATATATCTTTTGATAACTACTAATTAAAAAATAATATATTATAATATCCAATAGATTCTAGGGTATCTCTGAAATATTAATCCAATAACATTAATTTTTTGGATCCGCACCGTCTAACCTACACAGTCAATCCGCTTAAATCGAAGGCAGACAAGATTACCAGTGGGGAGCAAGCCAACTCTCTTATTTATATACACGTTCCTACTCAAAACTTTCACTACCTTGTCTTTCTTGCAGATTACTTCATTCCAAGTGGAAGATGGCAAGATCCTTCCTCCTCCTCATTCTAGCTCTTCTTCTTCTTTCTAAACTCTCAACAGCTTCTACCAGGAGTTTGCCGGAATCTGGCCCACAAGCACAGGTAGCCGATTTCACTTCTGTTGGTGCACCGTCACCGGTAACTCTCTCTCTCTCCCCCTCCCTTTCTCTCTCTCATGTTCTTGATTCTTGATAGGTGCGAAAATGTTTTAAGTGACATAATTATCTTAATTTATTAAAATAATAGAAAAATGTTTTTTACTTAATATATTAAGTAGGTAGTGAACTTTTTCTCGTATCGAAGATTTAATTGTAGAGTATTTGAAAATTAAAACTTAAGATTTTTTAACAGTTAATTCGTGTTCATCAAAATAAACGGTCAAATGAGTATCAATTTTATTGTATTTGAATTAAGTGATTAAAAATGATATATTTTAATTTTTTTAATATGTTTAATGAGGTGATTTGGATGAATAGTGAAAGGGGTGAAAATGAAGGTATCATTTTACCTCTTTCTTACAGTAATTTTTTTTTCCTAAGGGAAACTCATATTTAAAGAAAATCCTTCTAAAATGTATCTCTCGTCCAAACAGAGCTATACTACTTGAAATACATCACTACACAGAAAAAAAAATACTTTTTTTAAAAAAATTACATAAAATATTATTCAGTTAAACATAGCTCTAAGGTCTAACTTACATGATCTGACTTGATTTAAATATATTCAGAGCTTTTCCAATTGAAAGTGTTAAAATATTTAAATAAAAAGAAAATTGATTTCAAGAATGGGTTCAAAAAATCGTAAAATGTAAACCAAGTGTAAAATACGAATGCCCCAAACTTGTAAATTTAAAAATTCTTCATTTCCAAGCCTATGAACCATGATTGTACAGTCTTCAAAAGGATTGTGCACAAATTTTCTATTAAATAAAAGTTTGTACGCCCTTTCTCCACTCCTTGAGTATTTTAATACAAATAATAAAGTTTTTTTTTTTTTCCATACAAACCAGTAAAAAAAGAAATTCTAAAAAGCCCCTCACTGTTGTTGTAATTCTTAAAAACACCCTTTGTGTTTTAAAATATTTAAAAAACTCTTTAAGTTTTCGAATTTAAAATCTTTGTTTCTGCTTGTTCATGTTTCTCCTTTGGTTTTTTCAGTTGGAATCAAGTATCAAGGTCGACGAGTGTGGAGGATTGGAATGGGAGGAGTGTATGATGAAGAAGACGATGACTGCTCACACCGACTACATCTACACCCAAAATATTAAAGTACCCTAGATTACATATCTTTTCCTTCCTCCACCACCACCACGGCCACCGCCACACTCCACCCCCCTCCCCACACTCACCACTGTTTAGTCTTCTATGTTTGCCTCAGGTCCTTCTTCCTTTTTCCCTTTTTATCTGTTCTCTTAATTAGTCTTCCATGTTTGCTTCAGGAAGAAGAATCCTTTTTTTATCTGTTCTCTTCATTAGTCTTCCATGTTTGCTTCAGGTTCTTCTTGCTTTGTATATTCTACTCCTGTAATATTCATGGGGCTTCTCCCATGTATCATAATTTATAATATTTTTCAATTTTTAAAGCATTTTTTATTATAAATAGCTAATTACGTAAACTTTTTAAATTCAATCAGTAAAAATAAATATTAATAAGATATTACATGAATCTTACCAACTAATTTAAACTCATCTGCTCATTTAGTGCGTGTCCTTCAAAAATTTACAAATATGTCCCAAAATCCTACAAATTGAAAGACATGTGTATAAACAAATGTGTCATTTATCAACTTCATGCATAGAACCTCACAAGAAATAAAAATGTCTAGAACTATCTTAAAAAAAATATTATCATTATTTTAAAATAAATAGTTAATTTAAAATTAGAAGTATCCTAATTCAATGTCCATTTGTTTTGAAATATTAAAATGATAAAATTGATAGGACCGTACTAATGTCTATAGCAAAACATAGCAAAAAACCAATAGAAAACTCATGGAGAACTTTAAAATACTACTTAATTATGAGGCTATTAGGATTTAGGATTATGATAAATAGATATAAAGGACCATTCTCTGTAGTTTTTTTTCGATGTATGTGGGTAAAGAGGTTTTCACACATTCTGATGATTAGTCGAGTGTTTTAAAAAACCTTCACTATTTCAGTTATAAAAAAATATATATTATATATTATAAATATAGTTAAACAACCCTTCATATGTCATAATGGGTTTACTACAACCAATTATTAAATAATTTACAACTCATTTATGAAAAAGGGGGTCGTCAACTAAAACCTAACTTAGTCTCAAGTAAATTTAGATTGAGTCGATTCATTAACTAGATGGATTATAAATATAAAACTAATATCTTTTTAAATTGGGTGTGCAGTGTGCTTAGGTTGAATTTACAAGTCAGATTAAATTTTGTCAGAGTTTGGATTTAGTGTCATGGTGTATGCACATCAAACATCTAAGACATCAAAGATAAAAAAATAAATAAAGAACTAAATAAAGTGAAATGGGCGTTGGCAAAGTGTGGAACAACTTCAGGTTCAAATATTGGTAAAAAATATAAAACTTCAGCCGATGTTATCAATTTTATAGAGCACTGTATATAACTAATGGTAGATTTCTGCGTTTGGCTTGTGTTTTTAAACGAGATAGTTTTTCAACCAATTTCTACAAATAAATTATCAAAATTCATTTAGTGTGAATTTTATTAATTTTGAGACTGATTTTAAGTGAAAATCGTATAGTTTTGAATTTAAAAATCGTAGATAAAGAATCAATTCTTTAGGTACGATTTTTTAAGTCCAAAATTATATCTTTTTCACTTAAAATCAGTCACGGAGTTCATAAAATTTAGAGTAGATGAATTTTGATACCTTCTTTATAAAAATCGGTCAAAAAGCGGCTTCGTTTGAAAATCCAAAAGCAAAATGGTAATTTCACACCACTTTTGAAAAAAAGGGTGTGCGGTGTGTAAATGACCAGCATATTTTTTTTGAAAATGATTTAAAACTTTAAGCTAAAATGGTCTGATAGAGTACCAGCTTATCCATTCATCCGTCATTATCTATCAATTTTAACTAAATTTTGAAGTGAGGGATGACTCATGTCACCATCATCATTATCTCATCATTTATTCCATGAGTCAGGAGTTAATTTTATATTTAAATTTGACAAATTATTTTTATAAACCGATTGTCTTATTTAACGTCTTTGAGATTTGAATTCACAACTTTTAGACTTTAATAATGAGTTCTAAGTGGATGTGCTATAAGTTCTTATTAAAAAATATAATCAATTTTGACCGATATTTTGAATTGAAAGAATGACTCTTATGTTGCCTTTACTCCTTAATTGGAAATCGACAAAATTTCATTGGAGGAAAGCTTCATAAACATTTTAAAGTGACTTGATTAACTCTAAAAAGTCGCTTTGATCTTAAAAAAGAAAATTTCATTGACAAGAGATGCAACCAACCACGCAAGGAATGTAGGATTTTCATTGATGCCTGGTTTGGATTTTCATATTAGGTAGGATTCAAAACAACCATATTGACAAATGGCCACACATAGAGTTATTAATCTCCCTGAACTACTAGTGACAATCCCTTTTAAATAAAATAATATATGATAGTTTTTTTAAAAAAAAATTTACGTGTGAAAACTATGGGATACACATGAAAACTTTTGAAAGATAAAAAATAAATAAGTAAATTATATCTCAAAATTGTACTCATTAATATTTCAAGCACATGGAAATTTCATTTTATTATTCAGAAAATATAGTTTTGTTCAGTAAAAGTGTATTTTACTTTTTTTTAAAAAGTACATGATGAGTTTTGTTGGGTTGAAGAGCCACATAATTTAAAACATTTAGTTAAGGATCATCTCCAAGGTTTGTTTTGTAAGAGAGAGATGAGAGAAAAAAAGGTGGGAGAAGGTCTTTACCTCTCCATTCGGGATGACTTTGGATTAATTTTATTTTTCTTTAATTTTTAAAAAAAGTTCATGTTAATTTTTTTTTTTTTTTGAATCAACTGTGTTTTTTAGGACTACTTATCAATTGGGTCTTTAAATTTAGACCCGACCCATCATTGAATTCTAAATTTATGAATATTTTTGCACTCAATTGTTACTGTAGAATTTGGAAAAATAATTTAATATTTCAATATCATTAGCGTTCATATATACAATATTAGAAAAAGAAAAACAATCAATCAAAAAATCAATCTGTAATTCTTTAATTAAGAATGCTAATAATTAAGAAATATACATGAATGAAAAATGATTAGTTAAAAATCAATCAAAATCAATGGAATGAAGACATTTGTTAATAGTAATTGATGATATGAAAATATTTTTTTTTAAATTTTTTAATAGTGCTGATAACCTTCTTAACACAGTAAAAAATTATTAGGAGATACGGGATAGAGTGGAATTTTTATTTTACTTATACTGATGTCTGCATAGGGCTGCAACTCGGGTCGGGCGGGCCGGGTTTTAATAAACCCAACCCTAATCCAACTCACACTACATTGAACCCAACCCGACCCGACCCGAATCAAAAACCCGATTTAGTGAACCCAACCCGACCCAAGATTGTAATACCCTTAACCCAACCCGACCCGACCCTTAACCCGACAAAACCCGACCCGAGTTGTAGCCCTAGGAAAATGGATACCATGGAAAGGTAGAAAGGAAGAGATCGTGCACGAAATCTGAGCAGAATCAGAGAGGAGAAATAAAAATTTAAAGAAAGAAGAAAAGGAAAGCAAGGATGAGAAGCGCACGAATCTCAAATCTTTAAAAGTAATGTAAGATTTGCCCATTCCAAAAAATACTAGATGGAACAAGAAATTGGCTGCAATGAGTAAAAGTCCAGATGGGAAAAATTAAAAAAAAGAGTGATTTATATACCTTGACAGAGAAAAATCTGTCACGCTTGAAGAGAAAGTGTCGATTTTAAACGCCAAAAGAGACGCTGAGAGGAGAGAACCGGCAGCCCTGGCACGCCGATGAATACAAAAAGGAAGGTGCAGACGAGCTCAACCACCAAGGCGCGGAGGCAGTCGGGCTGAGTCGCCTCTCCCTGTTCCCCAATGTTATCTTCGCCATTCCGTCCTCTCTCTCCAAGGTCTCTCTCCTTTCTTTCCATCTTTTCTCAATGCCGTTTTTCCCTTTTCCTTCCATCAAGCTCACCCATTTCTCTTCTCTTCTGCCGTTCTGCTAGGGTTTGGGATGAGGAAAGGGCAGTTTTTTATATTAAGTTATGTAGGGTCGGGTCGGGTCGGGTCTTCTCAGGTTGGGTCGGGTCATTGAAATTTAAAGGTCTCAACCTAACCCAACTCGAATTTCGGTCGGATTTTTCTTTTCTCAACTCGACTCGACCCTACAGCCCGACCATTGTAACCCGACCCGCATGATTTCTCAGGTCGGGTCATGCGGGTCAGGCCAAAATCCGACGTGAGTTGAAGCCTTATGTCTGCATATCAATACAATGGTACTTGACGAAGAGTATATTGTTTAAGATAAAATGTTCTTGATAAAATTCTTCCGGACAGCATAATCAAGACTAAATAAATTTAATATGTTAAATGGAATTGATAGAAATTGGAAAATGGAAATGCGATGCATCCTGTCAAACTCCAACACGTAGCATGAGCGTGGGCGTGAAAGAGTAAGTCGCAAGCCACTGTTTCTCAATTATGCCCTTCATGTTTGAAAGAATTACGTAATCACCCCACCACCACGTCAACTTTTTTTGCCCCTTTTTTTTGTTACATCAACTTTTTCTTTTTCAAAATAAACCTCTGAAACGACCGAAATGACCTTTAAAATAGAATTCACAAATGTGATCGATGGTAACAAATCTTATTATTGAAATATTAATGATTGATAATATAGGGATATTTCTAAATTTACAGGTTTTTATAAAGATATTAATGAAAAAATCTCACAGAAAATATGATATTTAAAAATAATAAAAATAAAATAAATGAAAAAAGATAATAAAATAAAATTTTTAATAAAGAATTTTCTGAGATATTATTGTGATATTATTATTTATCACGTTTTTATGAGATTTTTTTTGAATGGTAACACGTGCCGTTTTAATGAGATTTTATTGAAAATATACCATTGTACTGATAAATATGCATTATTAATGTGATTTTACCGATAATAATATAGTAAACTTAAAACATCTCAGATATTTGTGACATGAACGGTAATACTTGATGATTTGTGTTAATAACAAATGAGCATTTTTCTAGATAAAAATAGTGTTCTTTCAAATTTTATTTTTTAACCATTGGTCCATTGTATTATTATTATGTAAACTATTAGTTGCTCTGGCATCAAAATTTTAAAAAATTCAAATTTTTAAAGACTCATTGAGCCTGTTGCAAATTTAGCCCAATTCAATGCACATTTTGGGTTATTTTCTAAAATCTTGATCTCAATCATCTACGAACATTACCATTTTGATTAATTCTCAAAAATTGAAACGAAGGGCAGTTTTGGAAGCTCTCCGGAAATTGAGTGGCGTTTTCCTCCTCTCTCTCTCTCTCTCTCTCTCTCTCTGTCTCTGTCGCTCTCTGAGAGTCGCTTTCTCTGCGCATGGGAATCTGGTATTGTAAAGGAGACGAAGAAGAAAGGGTGAAGAGAAGGTAAAGACGAGAGAGGGCGCTTTCATGGCTGTTATTACTACTACTGCCTGTAGTAGTAGTATTATTACAAGTGTAAACCAGGTAGAATCACAAGCAGTAGAAGCAGCGAAGGAAGAAGAAGGGTTAGTAGTAGAAGAGAGATGGGCGACTCACTACTCGTCTCTGGATCACATATTATTGGTTGGGGACGGAGATTTCTCTTTCTCCCTTTCTCTCGCCACCTCCTTTGGTTCTGCCTCTAACATCGTCGCCACTTCTCTTGATGCACAAGGCAAAACCCCCGCCCTCTTTTCACTTTTTCTTTCTCCGCGCTGACGCATTTTCTTTCTTTCTTCTTCTTCTTCCTTTTTTAAATAAAATGAGTATAGGATTTATATGAAAATGAGTATTGAATATGGTCACAAAGTAAATTAGTATCCATAGAAAGTAAAGCAGTTACACTTTATAAAGGGTTTTATTTTTTTATTTTTTCCAACTTTCCATGTACACATGAAGTTCTGTGATTTCTTATTGGGATTTTGGTCACCGTTCAAAAATTGGAAAATACGTGGTGTCCTTTTCAATCAATGCATCTTTATCATTGATGTTTACCATTTTAAATCCTTATTATTTAACCATTCAAACATGCTTGTTGCTGGGCTACAATCCAACCGGAGGCACTTAATAATTCACAGAGCATGTCTTGTTTTCTTATGATTTTGTTTTTTCTTTTATGTATATATTCTTCAAGTATCTTTTTTTTTTCAAGAACCCTCAGTGAATAATATCTCTGGGAATGTAAAAACCCACTCTGTTTTAGTGTGGTTGGTCTTAATATTTGAGAGGATCTATACACTAAATGAAGGGCTTAAACTGGGTATTATAAGCAAGATTAGACACAAGCTACTGGAGCATTTCGTGATTGTTGAGTGCCAACTTCAATTTAAAGGTCATCTTGATAAGATGATAGTTAGACCTGCATTGTCATACGATTTGAGTGTTAAAAACAAGAAGAGCAACAATTTAATGTGGTTGGTGTGCATGCAAAGATGAATGTGTTGAGTAACAATAAAAGATGGAATTAGGAATTTGCTTACATAAGATGAAGTTTTGTTTGTACGGGGACAAGGGTGCATGTATGTACAAGGCCAATAATAGGTGTCAAGAAACAAGCAAAGATGGAAGTAGGAATTAGTATATTGGATAAGTTTTGTTCATAAGAGGAGCATGTATGTAAGAGATCAATAATAACTTCTTTATGAAGGAAGACAAAACCTGTATCTTTGACTCTCATTACCACAGAAAGCTTTTGTGTGAAGAATGAAATGTTGCAAGTGTGAGGAACTAGAAGACCAATAGAGACCTAGAATGAAGTCTCAAAAGTGACATACTAGATCATAGCGTAGCCCTGTTCAGGGAGAGGCATTAGACTGTAATGGTGTATATTTTTATGCATTGTAAAAAGAAGCTACTTCTCTTTTGTAGTATTTTGAGATTTTGACCTTTAGAAGACTTATATTCCAATTGGATATTTCTTTAGTTTTGATCTAGAATTTGAAATTTTTGGTTTTTTTTTTTCTTTTAAGTGCTGGAAATAATACACAGGACTTAATGTGTGTATGTTGGAGTGCGTGCATTGTAGAGGAAGAATAAAAGAGAAGAGACAGAGATGCTAAAATTATGCAATTTCTCTTAGGAAAATGATTTGCAAAATCTGATTATGAGTGTCAACCCAGGTGGATAGAGTAAATCTGTGGATGTCTTTGATGATGATGAGAATGGAGCTGGAGGAAGAAAAGAATAAGGGTAAATCTGTGGAGAGCTTTGATGATGATGAGAATGATGATAGAGGAAGAAAAAATAAGAGACAGGGATGCTTCGTTCATGATCTGGCTAATGTAAATTCTTTGTTTGCACCTACTTGAACTGGAAATTACGATGGGTTTGTAAGCTTGTGTTCTTCCAGAACAAAATTGTTCCATTCAAAGTTGTTTATGAATTGCAGTTTCAGCATCAAAGACCATCTTGCATGCTGAACTGTTGATAACATAGAAAACTGAACCCCAATTTTGAACAGAGGTTCTGAATCATTTTCTGCATAGAAGCTCAAATCTTGAATGGAGCTCAATGTTCATAAAGGATACCTTTCAAATGGTGTGAATGGTCATAATGGTGTTGCCTGAACAGTTATTAAGTGAAGTGACAGATGTTATGAAAGGACACCACCAAGGTGATTTCCCATTGAATAAGGGGTAGGTTTCTCATTTCAGAATGTGAAAGGGGACAGGTCTCTAGTGGTCATGACCATGATAGGCCTGACTTCGTGAGTTGGCTCACGACCCAACTTAATATACAAGCTGAGTCAAATTGGTTAAACTCATTTGGTTGAAATAAGGAAGGGCCTTTAACCAATGGTAGGTTTCCTCGCAAGTTCTTGCATATGAAGTGCACTTGAAGTGCCAAAACCTTGATGTCAGCATCAAGTGCTAATTTTCTTTTTCTGTAAGCATGTGAGTAGAGAGGTGACTGCACATGCTTTTTTTCACCTCCACTTTGTAAGCACCTCCATGAGTCTAGGTGGATGCACATTGCTCTGCCGTTGTTGCAGAGATGTCTCTGCATCAACATATGCACTAAATCCTAACTCACTTCACAAATAGACTTGTCATCTAAGCTTGAGCTTGAAAAATTAGTATTGTATTTGGATGTTGCCCAACCACTGTCATTTGTATAGTTTGACAGCATGAGTTGATTATTCTATGCACTATACATTTCTGGCACTAAACACTTGGATATCACAGAGGTGGGATGATATATCCAACTTCTCTGCTCAAAATTACTATTGGCTATCAGCCCTTATAATGATTTCAATTGGAAAGGAAGGAACATTACATCACAATTCACAAATTTGTCCCGGAAAATGGGAAAGAAAGAAAGAAAGAATAAGGTTTCCTATCAAACATGGTTTGATTTATTTGCACCCTGTGTGCGTGCTAGGAAAAAGAATTCCTCTTACACGTTGGATTGGATAAATTACTATTCATTATGTTTGGATTTCAATTTCTTGCAATTTGGGTATTATGCAAGGGCAACCTTAATGTTTTTGGATAGTTTGATGATTTCTGTTTCATAATCTGTCTATTGCTTTTGGCAAATATGGTTTTGGATGTATATTTCAGTTTTTCTAGCTTCTCAAAAAATATTTAGCCTTTGGTCTTTTTCTGTTCAGATGTTGTAATAGCAAAGTACGGTAAGGCAAAATCGAATCTTGAAAATTTAAAGAAGCTGGGGGCAGCAATTTTACATGGTGTTGATGCAACAAAAATGAAGTTTCATACTGATTTGATGATGAGGAAATTCGACCGAATTATCTTTAATTTCCCACATGCTGGGTTTCATGGAAAGGAAGATCACATGCGTCAGATCAGGTTTGTTTTCCTTGTTGCTGTTAACCAGCAATTATCTTGCAAAGTAGGCTTCAGATGCACATGAAATATATCAGCATTAGTTCTATTTGTTTGCATTTTCTTTCTTGTAAGTAGAGCAAACTCACTTGTGCAATGAGCATCTGAAGTTGCACTCCAAGTTTTTGTCCTAATTGTCTAATCTCTCTTCATGAATCCTGTATTATGTTTGTGTTATGGTACAATGTTGAATTTACATGCAAGACACTGCAGTACCCCTGCTCACTGTTCGTTTAGACTTTTTTTTTTTGAATTTTCGTGTGGGAAACCGCGGGATACCCAGCGTAAAACCCCCACGGGTAGACCCCTACCCCTAAGGCACACCAAGGTTAGGCCATGGGGGCTCGAACCCGTGACCTCCCGCTTCCTGAGGCGGGAGGTAACCAGCTGAGCTACACCCATGTGGGTTCGTTTAGACTTCTTATGCTCAAATGTTGTTTTTTAATTTATGAGGTTTGATACTTGGATGCCCACAAGATGTTGAAGGATGGGTGCAACTGAAATCAAAATCTAAGATGTGGTATGGTTAATCTATAACTGTCACCTTACATCCCATGAGAAATTGAAGGAAAAGGGAAGTGTGTGATGTATATAGAAGAGAATATATCCGGTTCCATTTTTGCTATTATTATGTCATGGTGATAATAGTCAATGCACAAACATGCATTTGATGAGAGAAACATGTAAATATTCTCACCTCTATGGCTTGATTACATAACAATAGTATAAACTTCACATCTCTGTATGCCTTACCCAATAAATTCCATGGCTTGACTATTAACCTCAGTAGAGTGCCTATAAACTTCACATCTCTGTATGCCTTACCTAATAACTTCCATTACTTGACTACCTATAAACTTCAAATTTCTGTATGCCTTACCAAGTAACTTCCACAGCTTGAATGAAAAATATCATTTTCTGTGTCTATCCTTTTCATCTCTAGCTTCAATTTTGATGTAGAACACCCGATCGCGCATGAACCCCACTTCTCGTCTTAATTTTCTATTAGCAATTTCACTTTATTTTTTGTTATTTTATTTCCTAATGTAATTAGTTTAGTTGTTTCATTTTCCGCTTTTAGCGTAAAAGTCTCTCAAAGGCATAGTTGTAATTAATCACATTTGCTGTTTTTGGAAACAGAGAAGAGAGAGGTGTTCTCTTAAAATCCCAAATTCGTTTTCCCTTTTTTTTTTCCTTTTTCTTTCCCTTCCCTCATCTTGGCGCAGACGAGGGACACTGGCTCTCTTTGCTCGATTGAAGATGCTCCAGGGCCGAATTTTTGAACCAACCCACGAGCCGACGAGCTTCCTGGTGGTTCAACGACCCACCTTTCGTTGCTGAGCCTTTCAAATGAGTTGTTCACCCTTTCCTTTTGTCTCTTTCGTTTGCACGAACGATGCCTAACTATTCTCCCCGGCGACGCCACAACCGGCGTGATTCCAGTCGCCAACACTCCAGTTAGTTACGGGTGAGGAGGGCTTCAACCCATCACCGTCGCCATCGCAGTGTCCCAGCCTTCTACCCTTCCTCCACTACCCAGAGCTGCTCAGGCACTGTCGTTCGCCAGCTAGACCATTTGATTCTTGGTCCATGTGTAGGGATGAGAACTCAAGCTTTGTCCTCCATCTTTGTCCATTCTCTCCTCTTTTACTCAACAACCCAACCGACGAGACCACCTCATCCATCCTCAAACTGCTTCAAGTGGTATCAGAGTAAGATGGTGCTCCTGGACTCGATGGTACCCAACGTTGGTGATGAACGCCCGAAGGACAACAACCTTGGAAACTTTGTTACCAAATCTGAGTTGGAAGGAATCCTTACTGATTATTTATCGTCCTTACTTGAATCTGTGAAAGAAATTGTGCACGGTGAGAGAGACAAAGACAAAATGAAATTGGAAGATAAATATGATTTTAAAAGAGAAGAGCAACCCATCATCACCAATCACGATTCTGTTTTTCAACATCATCATGGTTTTGAGTATTCCAATCATGTCGCTCGACCCTTAAACTCAAATCCCACCACCACTACCACCACCACCATGTCCACCACCACACATTCCCCGACCGCCTCCCATTAACCGTACATATGGCAATGAGGATGGAGAGCACCTATCTATGGTTGTTCATAAACTGTTATGCGCTCCTCATGTCGAGACCCCACCTCAGCGCCATAGTATCTTTTGTACCACTTGCATGGTTAAGGGACAATTTTGTACTTTAATTATTGATAATGGTAGCAGTGAGAATTTGGTTTTGCAATATATGGTTGACCAGTTACGACTTTCTATTCAGCCGCACCCTCAGCCATATTGTGTTGGATGGATTAATGACGATTGTCGTGAGAAGGTTACTTCTCAGTGCATGATTCGTTTTTCTATTGGGAAATATAAGGATATTGTTCTTTGTGATGTTTTTAGTATGACTGCTTGCCATATTTTGGATGGTTGCCCTTGGCAGTTTGATGTTGAAGCCATCCATCGAGGCAAAACCAGCTCTTATGCTTTTGTGAAGGATTCCCAATGTTGTTCGTGCACCTAAAACTAGTAAGCTGCAGTTGCCTTCATGTGAAAACCACACTTATTCGATCTCCAATGACATTGTGGAAGACTCAAAAGAAACGGGCCATATTGATGCACTTATAGTTCAGGAAGCCCCCCCAGGATACTTATGATATTCCTTCTCAAATGCAGCCTTTGTTGGATGAGTTATCCCACCCCTTACCCTCGGTTTCTCCTGTTTCATTGCCTCCTATGAGAGATATACAACACCATGTTGACTTGGTGCCTGGTGCTAGTCTTCCCACTCTTCCGCACTACCGGTTCACTCTTATTGAAAATGTCATTCTTCAGGAGCAAGTTGAAGACCTCTTAGCAAAAGGATTGATTCGCCTAAGCTTCAGCCCGTGTGCAGTCCTTGCTTTCTTAGTACCAAAGAAAGATGGCTCTTGTTGTATGTGCATTGACAATTGCGCTGTTAACAAAATACCCATTATGTTATTTGGGATTGGCCTACGGATTGGCCTACACATCAATATGGTACCTCATGACATTTTCTGGTGCCTCGGGACTTTTTCCCTTACTATGGCGATGATGCAGTTGTTTTGCCTGATTTTAACTCGAGGATGAGTTCTTTGCAAGACCGAGGGACTGATGTGGAGCACCCGATTGCGTATGACCTCACGTCCCGTCTTAATTTTCTACTAGCAATTTCACTTTTATTTTTTGTTATTTTATTTTATTTCCTAATGTAACTAGTTTAGTTGTTGCATTTTCCGCTTTTGGTATAAAAGCCCCTCCCAAAGGCATAGATGTAATTAGTCACATTTGTTATTTTTGGAAACAGAGGTTCTCTCAAAATCCCAATTTCGTTTTCCTTTTTTTTTTTCCTTTCTCCTTCCCTTCCCTCTTCTCAGTGCTGACAAGAAACACCAACTCTCTCTGTTGATTGTAGACTCACCAGGGCCAGATTTTCAAACCAACCCACGCGTTGGTGAGTTGCCTGGTGGTTCGATGAGTCACCTTTCGTTGTTGAGCCCTTCAACCTAGCTGTGCTCCCTTTCCTTTTGTCTCCTTCGTCTGCGCGAACGATGCCCGGCGTCACCACTGGTGCGATTCCAGTCACCAATGTCCAGTTGGTTATGGGCAACGAGGGCTCCAACCAGTCACCGTCGCAGCGTCCCAGCCTTCTGCCCTTCCTCCACTGCCCAGAGCTTCTCAGGCATGACTATCCGACTGCCAGACCATTTGTTTCTCAGTCCATCTGCAGGGACGAGAATTCAAGCTTTCTCCTTCACCTCCATCCCATTCTGTCCTCTTCACTCTAACAGTCCAGCCGATGAGACCACCTCTTCATTGCCTCAAACCGCTTCAGCTGTGTCAAATTTTGAAATTCAATGCTGTCTGAGACATGATTGGAGTGTAAAAGTTGAAGCATTATCCCACATATTGTGATTTGCAACCAACCCACTCACAGCAGAGTAGATGTCATCTGTGCCCAAATTCAAACTTCTTGTGGCATGAAGCACAACACTCTAAATGCTTACTAGTATTTTCCTCTAATTTAAGTTCTTGCTACTACTCTACTGTTTGTTAGGTTGCACAAGAACCTAGTGCGAGGTTTCTTTAAGTGTGCCAGTGGAATGCTCCGGCCATCAGGAGAAGTTCATGTGAGGCACAAAACCAGCAGGCCATATTGTAGCTGGAACCTTGAAGAACTAGCTTCAAAGTACTCTTTCGCACTCGTTGAATTTGTCAATTTTGAAATAAAAGACTATCCAGGTTACAATAACAAAAGAGGAGATGGACTCAGGTGTGACGAACCTTTCCATTTGGGAGACTGCGGTACTTTCAAGTTCAGTATCAGGAATACTCGAAAAGGGAGGAAGAGACCAGAACCAAAAACAGGTCACGTCATGCCTGAAACCCCTTATGGTCATGGTGATGTCATGTGCAGCAGATATGTGAGGAAGACATCCGATCATATTGTTTTCGATGGAAATAATCGTCTCCTTTGCCATCCAGAAACGAAAGATGCTGCAAACTTGCATGCTATTTCACAGACTCAACGCAGAAATTTGAGAATTTTAACTGGAAATGATCATTCCCCTGTTAGATATCAACAAGCACACCATGCTGCTGCCTTCCAAGAAATGTGTCGAATTGGAAACGAACTTGGAGATATGAATAATCATTCACAGACTGAAGGTGGAAATTTGAGAATTTTAACAGGAAATGATCATTCCCTTGTTGGATATCAACAAGCACACCATGCTTCTGCCTTCCCAGAAATGTGTCGAATTGGAAATATGAATTACCATCCACAGACTCAAGGTAGAAATTTGAGAATCTTTAGTGGAAATGATCATTCCCTTGCTGGATATCAAGAAGCACACCATGCTGCTGCCTTCCCAGAACTGTGTCGAATTGGAAGCGAACTTGAAACATGAATTATCATTCACATACTCAAGATAGAAATTTGAGAATTTTAAGTGGAAATGATCATTCCCTTGTTGGATATCAACAAGCACACCGTGCTGCTGCCTTCCCAGAAATGTGTCGAATTGGAACCCAACCACAGAGTGGTTATCCACTTAGAAATTCCACTGTTCCTCCTCCAATTGTTACAAAGTATCGTCAAACATACATGATAAATGAAGAGCGTGGGAGCATCTTTGATGGTTACTTCAAACATGATACAGACATGTTCGGGAGGGTTGATTATGATTTCAGAGATGCTGCTCGGAACTTCTTGACAGATGGTTATGAAATGTACATGAATGATCACCCTGGCAGAACTGTTCATAGTTACATGGAGTATCTTGAACAGCTTCATCATTTGACCATTCTTAGATCTGCGGAACTGAGAAGGAAGTTGCTTAGTTGTCCTAATCCATAGCTCAGAAGACAAGTCATAATAATCCTGATGTAGAGGTGGCTTTTTCATTCATCATCTAACAATGTTGGACATGTACATGTTGCACATATTGAAGTGTTGTGGTCCCATGTGGCATTTTGTTTTTTTGGGTGAAAAATCAGAAGCTTGCTGGTTTTGAATGCTATAGTTTTGTAAGTGAAAGAGGGAAGTTTCTGTTGTAGCAAACAAAATGGTAGCCTTTTGGTACTGAATTGGGGTTTCACGTTGATGTTCTGATAAAACAGTGAAAGCTTGTTTGAATTGCATTGCATCATCTGTTTCCAATTCTTGTTACAAAGATTGTATATGAAATTATGAATCACAATCTCACATGTAGAGGACAATGTTCGACTGCATAGCTTACGCACAGCTTACAGGGGATTCTTGTAGTGAGAGCTCCATGTGTAGCTCACCTATGATTAAGAAGAGGTAGGTTGGTTGGGAAGGCCTGTAATTTAGTATGATTCTTACCCGAAGTAATCTTCGTCGGTAACTAGTTATGATTTTAATGCCCCCACAAATCAACAGCAGTAGATGGACATAATTTTATTAAGTTTTGATCCAATGTTGGGTGAAACTTGCGTATGGGATCCAATGCATGATGATGTGATATGGGTATAGATGCGGATCAAACCTTTGTCCACCCTGAGCTTCATTTTGGAGGCTTTCCCTGTCACCAATCCCACATTCTTGGATTCCACAGAGTTGGGACACCATTCTTGGATTGAGACTTGATAAATTGTGCTATTCTACCTTTTTCCATGGTTGAGTTTTTGAGGCTATAAAACCCACATTTAGAAATTAGAATTTATTCAATAAAAAATTATTCTTCTGAGGCACCATATTCAAACAAAATTGCTAATGAACTGCCACTACAATCATAGATGGGTCCTCACATGGAGATCCCACTTTGAACCCCCTTAATGGGGGTGTGTTGCTGCATATTCTTACAAGTGTAAAACTATAAAAAACATGATACTTCAACATTGATTCATTTAATTATATAATATATATTTAATACTAGTTTATATATGTATGTATATCTATAGATTACATTGAACTAAAGTTGTCTCATGCAAAATGTAAATATTGGAATTCTTGTGGCTAATTAACAAAAAGGTGTCTAAATATATTAGAATTTTAAAAAGTAATTTCAAGTATCAAAATTGTAAGAGCTTAGAAAATATGGTTTTTAAGAGTGGATTATGTGATTTTTAATGGGGTTCCATAATTATGGAACGATCTTTCAATGGGTCACCTAATGGAGCGAAAGTAAGTCCCATATAGGATGCAGATTGTTTAGGATTTAAAAAAAAATTATAGTAATAAATATTTGAGAGCTTAAAAAACATTGTGTTTATAATTGGATTAATGTGATTTTTGCTATTATATAAAATATAATAAAATAATGCAGATATCTCTACCAATTGTCAAGTTTTTATTGACTTCATCTATAATTTTAAAAAAGATATAAATTGTTGAGTCTGATTGAGCGATGATTTTATACAGTCAAGTGATTAATAGCATTAAATGATCCACAATTTGATATAAAATAATTTAGAAAAAACTCACTTTCATTTGAATGGATAATATTTTAATAAACTTTCTATATTATTTATTTTACTTGGAGGAAATAGTAAATAATTGCCCAAACATCCAATTTTTACACATGGTTCACGTGCACAGTATATGGACGCATTTTTTCCAATGATGCTGGAAGGACCCATGTTTAAATATAATATTTATAAAAATAATATTATGTTTGAATCAGTTTAGTCATGATTATAAAGGCCATAAAAACTTGGAGATTAAAAATTCATTAAAATTTATCAAATTTTTGAGGGTTTAAAGAAGGGAATTGATTTTTACATTGGCCATTTTGATAATGGTACACTGTTTGAGTCATTTTTTTGTAATTCCAATTTTGCCCGTTAGATGCCTCCTTTTCCTTCTTTCCTGCGTCTCTCCCGTTGGGAAAGGAGGGAAAAAACGACCGAAGGTAGGATAAAATTGGAATTTTACTCAGAATTAGTTTACCGTTATCAAAATGGCCGGCGTAAAAATCAAAATACCCAAGAAAAGCTTTATTTATCCAGTCAATTCGGTAAAGAAATGCTTTTAATCTAATCATATGAACTTTGGTGATTGTCATATTAAAATACCGTGTTCATTATGCTGAATGCATGACAAGTTTTATTATCAAATTCCTTTTGATCTTACCGATATTTTAATAAACATATTTAGTATATTTATTAACAGTTGTTTAGACAAATTAAAAAGGACCTTTTTCTAGATTAACTTCATACCATATTTTGATTCATTTAATGTTTTCAATTCTGTTTGATCTAAAGTAGGGCTGGGTTGGATTGGGTCGGGTTTTAATAAACCCAACCCAACTAATGTAAAAAATTATTGAACCCGATCAGACCCGACACAATTGCTGACCCGAATTACTCAACCCGACCCGATCTGAATTTCTGACCTGACTCAACCCCAGTGCTGTTTTATAACTTGGTGTACTCAGGTCGGGTCAGGTTTCTTTTAAATTTCTCAAACCGACCAACCTGAATTTCATGTGGATTTATTTTTTCCCAACCCGGCCCGACCCGAGATATACATAAACATAACCTAAACCCATTGATTTCTCGGGTCAAGTCATGCGACTCGGGTTAAAACCCGACCCAAGTTTCACCTCTAATCTAAAGATATGAAACTAACGGTCAACTATACTTATAATCTATCTATTTTATTATTTTTAGATTAAGTCATTAAAATTTAAAAAATTTAATTAATTATTAATATCAAAATATCTACTTTTATTAGTATTCATTTTCATTGAAAAAGGTACTGTCATTGAACAAAAAATAAATAAATTAGTAAATAAATAAATAACAGAATTTGTGTTTGCCGCACTAAATTGGACTCTTGGCTTTCATTACCGATGGTTAGGAACAATTTACTTTGGAAAGAAGTTCACGTTAGCCAAAGAAAAATTAGTGATTTATTACAATTGAATTTTAAGAATTTAAATTTATAAAAATAAAATAATCAGAAGTTCCAATTTTATCAAATTACTGTCCTCCCTGCTTTCTAATATCTAAATTAAAGATGTTAGCTCACTTAAATTAATAAGCAGATTATGCAAATGACAGTCTCGCTGGATGAGTTGCATAAATCAGGTTTTAGATGACAATCTTATTTTACTTTTGAGGCCAATGGACTCATGAATCATGGAGACTCGTGACTCAATCTGTTTCATGCCAGGACTAAAAAATTTACAGCAATAGACCCACCTAAAATGCTAAAACTAGTATAGCAGGCCAAAATTTTATTCCATTCATGAAATTTTAGTTCATTTTGAAAATATTCGTCCATTCTTAAAAAAAAATTGTAATTAAAAATTTAATATAGACCGAGTTAACTAGTATTGTTAAAATTTTAAGCTGCCTGCCCATGTAAAGAAACAGTTCCACCAATTCCATCTGCTCTACAGAACCAAGAGAGCCTCCAAGCTTTAGAAAATCCTTCAAACAATAGGAATGATAGATGGGAAGACAAACTTGGACCAATCATATAAGATTAGGAAATATGAAAGATGTAATTGATTTAACCCTAAAGGGTTGCTTTAATGGTAAAAACCAGCCATGTTTGCAGGAAGTCTTGGAATCAAATCCCCCTCAACACAAAAATGACCACTCCCCATTGTTCTGTAACCGACGTGTGCGGATTTGGAGGTTTACACATGCCCAAAAGATCGCGTCTAGACACCTTGGTCTTAAAAAAAAAAAAATTTAAGATGTAATCTGTTGTGGATGTCCATTAAGAGAGGACATCTGGAGAAAATGCGGCATTGGTTTGGCTCCGCTGCAAAGCTTAGCAGCCTCTTGTTGTTTAGAACTCAACAAAAACCAGTTGCATGCATTTGTTATTCTGAGATCAAAACCTTAAGTCAAAGGACTGGATACAATTGAATGGTGCAAGAATAGAAAGTGACTACCACATGCAAAGAGTGTTGTTAGAGAAGTTTGGGAGTTAAGTTACCTCTGGGTGTTCATAATCTCAAGGCTGAAAAAGCAATGCGTTATGGAAGATGTAATGAAATTCATGCAGCTAAAATGGGGAATGAGAAGATGAAAGCTTTTAGTGTGAGATGGGCCAACACATCCCCCATATCAGGCCTTATTACCAGAGAGAATGAGAAATTCCACTTTCAGTATTCCTTGGGCTACAAGTGAAAAATGATCATTCAATTGTAATGGTGTCAAAAAGATCAGTAAACATGCTGTCTCTTCATGCATTGTAATCCATGAAACTACTGCATTAGCAGCAAAACAATGAAGATACAAATACTTAAAAAAAAAGAATATACAATATCTAATTACAATTGTTATCTTAACCTCTTTTTATATATAGTCTTCTCTTTGCGAGTCTCATCCCAGTTCTTCCAAGTGACTTGGTCCACCCAGGAGCCTCAAAATCCTTGAGAAAACTGTGTATTGCAATGACTAAGAAAATAAGTGTATCAATTCAGATCAAAAGGAGCTTAGGCAGTCCCTTATCAATTGAAAGATGGGATTGCCAAAGGAAGCACCCTGCAATCTCTCAAACAGAATGCCATCCATTCTAGCTTGAACTCCATCAGAAGATCCCATGTTTTGCAATATCTCCTTCAATGTCCTGTCAACCCCGAACAAGGAACTCCCTATGCCACTAATGATCTCTGGCAAGGAAGGTGACGGTTTTGATACCTCAACCAATGTAACCTGAGCCCAGAAAATGATGGAACATAACAATCAAGTCAAGGAATATACATGGTCAAAGTCAAGATTACCCATTTTTCGGAAAACATGCATTCTAAAATTACCCTTTTTTTTTTTTTTCGAGTAGTAACAGAAATATTTTCAATAAAATAATCATGAAGGTACATAGAAGTATAAAAAGAAAAAGAAAAAGAAAAACATGGGTTCAGGAGGGGACAACCCCAGGAAAGGAAAGGAAAGTACAAAGTCATCCTCCCCACAATATCACATACAACAAGAAAACCAAAAGTCATAATTACAAGAGAAGGACATCCCATCCCAAAACACTATCCCTGTGAATCATAGATGGTAGACACCCTGGATTGTTGAATCTACTCCCTGTTTGCAAAGACGTCACTTCGTTTGCCGATCTAAAATTACCTTCTTGTAATCCAATGTGATGAAAATTACAGGCCCAATGTAATCAAAAGTAGATGCTTAATTGCACATCAGCAATGCTCTTGATTATCATCATCATCAGCCACAATCCCATCTATCTGGGGTCGACTTTTCAAGTTTTACTTCATTTGGTCTCATCATAAATCATACCATTAGTCACCTCACTATCTAACATGTCTTTTCTTATCCTTTCCACCACGTTTCAAGTGGTCTACGGCTTCTCATTGTGCCTGTGATTTGTAACTTTTCCACTATGTGTACTGGGGCTGTCTCCAGCCTCCTACTTATATGTCCAACCTACCTCAATCACGTTTCTCTTAGTTTGTATCTATTGGGTCTACTTTTAAGTTGTTCCTTATGCAATCTAGTATTATCCTTTAGAGTTAAGCCACTCATTCATCGTAGCATGTGCATCTTGGTCATCTTAACTTCATCTATTTGTCTTTTCTTCACAACCCAACACTTTGTCCCATAAAGCATTGTTGGTCATACTATGTTATACAAAATCGCCTCTTTAAGCGGTGTGGGACTCTTTTGTTACACAAAACTCCGGTAGCTTGTCTACATTTAGTCCACCTTGCTCCCATCCTATTAGTCATATCTAAGTTAGACCCACCCGAGATTCTACCATTGTACTTGGGTATCTAAACTTGTCACCATGCAAAATTGCATCGTTTCCAATTTTAACTAGGTAATCGCATTCCTCTTCTATTCCACTAAAGTTATATGCCATGTATTCTGTTTTTGTTCTACTAATTCTTAGGCCATTCGTCTCTAAAATTCTTCTCCAACGTTTCAGCTTCGTATTGAGCAGTTGTTTTGTCTTGCTTATTAAAACTATATCATCTGCAATCAGCAATTTACCTGAAACCTCATCACTTGACATCATATCCCCATTATCTGGTTTTAGATGATGAGATGATGATTATCTTCATTACCTAATTTGATGTGTAATTTACGCAAGGACACTGCATAATCTTTCTGATGCCACATCCAACACCTGAATCTGACATGTTTGTGCTACAGACGAGCACAAGATGAGGAAGGAAACCCAGCTAAGCAGTTGCCGTTCTCAACACCATGCGTCTTTCCTCTCTAGCCGACCACGCCACAACAGACTCCATCTGATTTCTTTTTATATTTTCGTTTCAATTTTCTATCTTGTTTCCATTTTTATTTTTTAAATAATTGTCTATAAAATCCCAAAATCGGGATGTAAAATCAACATGACTGAAAATTTGATTTTGGGATTTTTCCCATTACCCCTTCTTCTCAATCCCCGATGGATTCCGGTTTCTCATTCTCTTCTTCTTCTCTTTTTGTTCATGTCTCTTTCTTTTCTCTTCTCCTCTTCCTTTCTTTTTCTCTCCATTTTCTTTCCCCTGTTGGCTCACTCTGCTGAAACCAAGACTAGCTCACTCGTTGCTGCTACCCAACGATTCTCCATGCAGGACCGTCCGTCTGCATCCCAGTCAGGATCTGTGATGGCTCCCCCAGCCTGCTGGGATCTCAGCCACCCTCCACATGGCCAGACCCAGTTTTCCGTGCCCTGTCACTGCTTCACCAACGCCCAGCCAATTCCAATCATCACCCCATCGTCCCTCTTTGTTTTCCCAGTGCACATTACCAATGCTCATTTACTCATTACCAACAAAATCCACCAAGCCACTCATGAATCCCATTGCGCACCTTTTATCAAAGTCACCCCATCGTCCCTCTTTGTTTTCCCAGTGCACATTACCATTACTCATTACCAACAAAATCCACCAAGCCACTTATGAATCCCATTGTCCACCGTTTATCAAAGTCCTGGACCCACTTGACTGAATCTCAATTAATCCATTAATGCCTTTTCCCATCTTATACCCTTTTAATCCACCTAACCTTCCATTATGTTGATCGTTCCCACATACCCATTGACCATTTGACCGAACCTATCCACCTTACCCATCTTTAGTGCTATTAAAATTAAACCACCTCACACTAAATTACCAGCAACCCTTGCATTGATCCATTAAATCCATCTTTTCCCATTTATTTGTCCTAAGTTATTGTTTAAACCAACCGAGTCACCGGTTCATATTTTCACCCAATTCTACATGTTGCATCACGTGGTATCAAGAGTCGGTGTTCACCCGACCTATCAAAGGCTTTCCCTTCTTCATCGGGAGTCTCCATCAAGTGGTATTTAGTTCCTCAAAAAAAAAAAAAAACCTTCATGGCTTCCTACTCTGACTACTCGAGTGAAGACAATGAGGAAATGTAGATGCACAAATCAAGAGTACCGTATGAAGGTGGACCTCCCACCCTTTAATGGTCAACTACACAATAAGGACTTCCTCGACTGGCTCTCAGAAGACGAATGCTTCTTTGATTACATGGAAATTGACGAGGCGAAGAAAGTGAAGCTCATGGCATATCGACTCAATGGTTGTGCTTCCACATGGTGGGAACAGTTGCAAATCGGCCACAAGCAACAAAACAAGCTTCCTATTAGGTCATAGACACAGATAAAAAAGTTGCTACATGTCCGTTTCCTTCATATCGACTATGAGCAAGTTCTATTTGAACAGTACCAGAATTGCTAGCAAGGAAATTAGATATTTCAAGATTATACAACTAAGTTTTATCGTCTCTCTACAAGAATTGACTTGGCAAAGTTAGAGTCTCAACAGATCACAAGATTCTTAGGAGGACTCTTTACTGCGACCTATGTCCGCATCATATTCCACTCCATCTTCACTTTGAGTGATCCGGTATGGATGGCCATACGAGCAGAGGATTAGTTAGATCAACTTGAGGAAAGGAATGCTCCTATGACTGCTGCTAATGAGACGAAAGCACCAGAGACAGACGAGATCCCAATGGTGGTCATACAAGAGTCAACCTCAAGATTCGTGCACGTCTCCTTGGGATATGCACCAACACATCAAGAGACAATTTCTTTGAAAATGCATGCCAATTTCCTGGAGATTCGTCCCCACATCCTTGAAATTCATGAGTGTTCCATCGGGTTTCATGCCTATTTCCCCAGAGACAGTCTCAGAATTTGTGCATGTTCCCTTGGAGACAACATCGAAATTCGTGAGAGTTCTCTCAGAGATGGTGTCCCCTCAACAGTTGCAACTAGTGTCAGTGTTGGAGAATGAACCACTTACATTGCCGGTGTTATAGTTGATGCAAACAACGAAGATTGACCACCATTGGTATTGAAACTACCATAGGCACTGCATCTATTCAAAGAAGTTGGATTTGATCAACATAGACGCTTATTTGTTCTCTCATGACGTCAAGCCACTCTTCTTTGAAGACTTCTTCTATCGAGCCAGGCCTACCATCGACGTGGATGACAAGGCCCATTATGGAGAGCAAATCGACATCCTCGACAAACTTGGACCTTCAAGGCGTAAAGAAGACACCATCAAATACCGAAGGCTGTCCCTTTAGTTACGAATTGGATGACGAGTTCCTTTTCAACCACGGGGGACTGATGTAGCACGTGCTAAAGACGGGCACAAGATGAGGAAGGAAACTCAGCTAAGTAGTTGCCGTTCTCAGCACCACGTGTCTTTCCTCTCTCGCCGACCATGCTGCAGTAGATTCCATCTTGATTTCTTTTCTTACTTTCATTTATTTCGTTTCTATTTTCTATCTAGGTTCCATTTTTATTTTTAAAATGATTTTCTATAAAATCCCCAAAATTGGGACTGTAAAATCAACTGATTAATGAAAGAAAAATTGATTTTGGGATTTATTCTCAATCCCCAGTGGATTCCGGCTTTTCATTCTCTTGTTCTTCCATCTTGTTCTGTATTCTTCTTCTTCCTTCTATCTTCTTCATGTCTCTTTCTTTTCTCTTCTCCTCCTCCTTTCTCTTTCCTTGTCTCCATTTTCTTTCTCCAGTTGGTTCACTCTGCTGAAACAGAGACCAGCCCACTCGTTGGTGCTGCCCGATGATTCTCCGTGCAAGAGCGTCCGTCTGCGTCCAGCCAGGATCTGCGACGACTCCCCAGCTTGCTGGGATCTGAGCCACCCTTCACACGGCCAGACCCAGCCTTCTGTCCCCTGCCACTGCTTCTCCAACGCCCAGCCAATTCCAGTCATCATCCCATCATCCCTCTTTGTTTTCCCAATGCACATTACCAATGCCCATTTACTCATAACCAACAAAATCCACCAAGCCACTTATGAATCCCATTGCCCACCGTTTATCAAGTCCTTGACCCACTTGACCGAATCTCAATTAATCCGTTAATGCCTTTACCCATCTTATGTCCTTTTAATCCACTTAATATTCCATTCTTTTGACCGTTCCTACATACCCATTGACCGTTTGACTGAACCTATCGACCTTACCCATCTTTAGTGTTATTAAACTCAAATCACCTCACATTAAATTACCATCAACACTTGCCTTGATCCATTAAATCCATCTTTTCCCATTTATTTGTCCCAATTATTGTTTAAATCAACCGATCCTACCCATTGTGTCAGACACTGGCATATTTACTAGGAAACAAATTTTATGTAACCATGGTGAGCAGAGCTGATTTGATTCGTCATTTTATTGAGCTACTGATTCCGATGACAATGCATGAGTGATGCTTACATGATCTTTTAGGGGAGGGTGAATTGAAATGAGTGGCAATTTTTCACTCACTATCCAATTAGGTGTGGGCCATCACAAGTCAGGAAGCTGCATTAAGATGGAGAGACAGAATGATAGGATACAAATTGATCAATGGGATGGTCAGTAAGTGCATTCAAACCGAAAATTGCACCATACAGATGTGATGTAGGACCAAAAACAATCGTAGAGTTGTAGGATTTTAAGTTCAAATCCTTAGAAATACTCTAGATCTAATGGCACAAATAGAGACTGCCCTATGAACCACTCAAAAAATGCAGTAACCAATACACACACACACACACTATATATATATATAAGAGATCTTTGTACGGATTAGTTACTGAAAAAAACAGTGTTGCAATGGAGAAATCAGGAACCAATACCATATTGGAAGAAAAATAGAAAAAAGTTGGAAAATAATGGAAGAGAAGGGAAGAAAAGGGAGAGATAAATTCTCTATGTTGTATTTCTTGTGTTTAACTCAAAAGAGGATACACATATATATAGAATACAGAGAACCAATTAAGGAAAGCAAAAAGGAAAGGAAGATCGGTTACAATCAATATAATCTAAAGGTCAAATGCACATGTAAAATGTGAATTACTACAACATTTACAACAATCAGTGTTAGCAGCTCAGCATCAACAGATATGCACCAATGAGATGTACACAACTAATGTGTTCAATGGCCCATCAGCATAATTATTACCAGGATAATCCAGTTTACCCTGGCAATAAAGTTTGCTATAATCCAATTAAAATCTGCTGATGATTTGATAAAATGAATACAACATCCATGAACACACAGCTGTTAGGATGCTACAGAAGCAATGAACGGAAATTTTGGTTAGCTTATGTTCTATTGTAAAAAATTTACTCGTGTATGCATGGCATCTCAAAGAAATAGCCCATTTTCGAAATCATAAGTTGGCCCTCAGCATTATAAAATAAATGCCAGAACTTTCATTACGATATATATTGCCAAATAACCTGTCTGTCCTGTGGTATATTAGCCTTTTGTTTTGCAATTGCAACTGCTCGAGACAACCCACCAACAGCATCAACCAATCCTAAGGAAGCTGCATCCTTACCAGTCCATACTCTTCCTTGAGCAACCTCTTCCATCTGATCTACCTGGCCATAGAAGAATCAATGTAATAAAGGAATCGAGAAATCGGTATAATCTTATTTCCAGAATTAGTATGTCAAACATACAGTCATTGATCTTGAAAAAGCTGCTTTGTCTCTGAACTGATTATATGCATTTTGTGCAGACTTAGCAAAGAGCTCTGCTTCATCTGGCCTGTAACAAAACCAAAATGTTTTTGTTTGAAAAATAGAAATTTGTTGATTAAACAAATGGAAATTTTCTTCTAGATAAATGAAATAAAATTCAGACTAAAAAGAGAATGAAAAGAATGTTAGAGATTTTGTAGCAACTTCGTTTATGGGAAGTGTGAGGTGCAACAAAAGCTTCCTACTAATCAAAACATGTAAGCAACCATCTTCATAGATAGGAGTTAATTGGGTTGTTTTATCTAGGAGATGAGCAGTTGTATAACATTCCATTTGAAATTTAAAATTGAAGGGTAATGTGGTTATCATAATGGATCAATATGATGAATGGTTTGACAAGATTGATGAACTGGCCTTCAAATTCTACCTGGTTTTTTATCGAGGAAAAAGAGACCCGTCTATGAGCAACTAGAGTCCAAACATAAATAAGTGGCCCAATGGAAAGGTATATGGGTCTAGGCCTTGTTTAACACAATTGGGCACCCAAAAACCTTTTTCCCAAGGACATATGCTACCAATAAATTGGAATTGCGGGATTGCAACATGGCTAAAATTTTGGGAGGAAAGAGAGATTTGGGAAAACATCCATCACCAATCTCTCAAGGAGATCCATACCCTCTTGTAGCCAACTTCATGGATTCCATTTTTAATATCGTTTCTTAGGATATTACACTTGTCATTCTATGATTGGCTGAACATATGATATAACTTTGTGGGTTTCTTTGATGTATCAAACGAGGTTGGACTCATTCCTCACATATAACTTTGTGTTCATTCCTCACAAGGCAAGATCTCACTGTTTTTTTTTCCCTTTTTTCAATATCAAGAGCCATTGTTAATGCTAGCCTGTGAAAGATGGAGGTTCTTCCTGGAGTGGTAGCTTTATGTTGGTTAAAGGGATGGATGAAATATTGATGCTCAATCATCTTCGATGTCGTGAGTAGGTTTTTGCAAACTGTTGCTTTCATGTGTCTCCAATTGGCAAAGTGTGTTTACCATCTGTTTGTTCACACCCGTCTGCTTGGTGAAATTTATTGCAACCTTCTGAGATTGCGTTGTCATATTTCAATCCATTGCTCAGTTGATCAGAGTATGAAGAATATGTTTATGTTCTCAGTGTTAATGTTAGATTTGTTCATGACAGTTTTGTGGTCATTATCGAGAGAGAGAAACAATAGAGGGCCATCCTCTTTATATTAGCAATATGATAAGTGGTGAGTTTTAAAGCCATAATAAACCCTTTTTTGGGTTTTTGAGCTAGTGAAGTGCTGAAATCTTATATTTTTCTGTGTATCACAGATATGTGGAGGAGAGCTTTGATCCATTAAATACAAGTATTTTATCTATTTACAATGATTTTCAAATAGCATTTTGCATTTTTTTTTTTCAATATTGACTTATCGTTTGTGCTATTATTTGTTTGAATTGGTAAGGAAATTAGCACAACCTTTGTAGTTGCTAAAGGAGCAGATAACTTCACAACCTGCCATTGGTTGGTATATGAATGTAAAGGTAGAGATTCACATATTCATATTTTGGTTCATGGTGTGAGATATATTAGGATTTATTGTATTTCCATTTATGGTTGATTATGATTGATTGTGTGTAATCTGTTAATTAGGAAATTAGAATCCCTAAATATTGGAGAAATGATCCTTTGTACTCTATATATAGCCTTACATTGAGTGCTTACTACAAGAGAGATATTCTTCTCCTTATTATTTACAACATGGAATCAGCCTACGGTCCTTTTCCTTTGTGAGAGAGAAAGAGACCACTGTGGTATTTTCTACATCTCCCTCTGCTGGTTGAAACCGCACCAGCAGAGGGAGAACACATGGTTCATCTTCGATTCTCTCGTCAACAACATAGGGTCCTTTGTCCTCCATTGGATCTCATTCTCTGCATCAATTTTTTAAAAAAATCCACTGCCGCTGCCTCTCCTTCTCAGACTTTGGCGAGACCCCACCATACCCCTGCCGTTTTTGGCAGGGCTACCCATCCAACGGCTTGGATTTGCCATATGAGGCCTTTGGCTTGCATTTTTTGGACCACCTTTTGCCAGCGATGTTCCCGTTCAAAAACCCAGTTCTTGGGTTCTTTTCCTTCGATCCAAGTAGATCCACCACTTTTGCAACTGGAATCAACAATACTAGAGTTGCCCCTGGCCCACCTCCTCACGTCTAAGGTTGACCTAGGGTTTCGGTCAACTGTGGGTCCCTTTTTGCTAGTTTCTTCATTCTCTGCCTAGGACGCCAACACACCAGATCTTGTGCTAGATCTACTGGCGTTTACACATTTCTTTCTTGAAATCAAGCCTACCTGGATCGCCCCTAGCTTGTGCTTCAACGCATCTGGTGGTCCCCCACTTCTCTGACCGTTGGGCCCCCATTTTGATGGTTTCTTTATCCACTGTCTGGGACGCCAGCAATCCAATTTTTTCTGGTTTTTCTTCCAGATTTGTTGGCTTTGCTGTAGGGTTGTCTTCAATCTGCCCTCTCTTATTTCGTCCCTTGCTGCCTTTTGGATCCCACCCAGTTGATTTCGGATCAGGCACTAGTGGGGCCCACTTTTGCATAAGATCTTCCTCTTGGACCTGCTGCTGCCCTTGGAGTTGCCTTTTTTTTTTTGCTACTATTACCGAATCTCAATAAATAAATACAATCCTCACTCTTCCTTTTTGTTTGCAAAACGATCCCCCATTTGCCTCCTAGATCTGATTCTGCAGCCCTGTGACCTCTCATTTCAGAGACTTTTTTTCCTGTATTTTGTGGGTGGTTCATAAGACCATCTTTGTTTGTTCCCTTAGATTTGTAGTCTTTTTTCAGATTTGAACCAATAATCCCACAACTCTACCATCTTTTTGGTCCTACATCACATTTGTATGGTGCAATTTTGAGTTTGAATGCCAGTGAAACCCTTTGAGACATATTCTTTGGTCTTGTTGAATGAAGGTTTACGTTTTTATCCGTTTTACTGCTCCTCACCGGACTTCGGCATATTCTTCGGATCAGTTTCTCTGTGGCAGACTTCTGTAGCGGATTCTCATTACTTCTCGGTCTTCTGAAGCATTCCCAACATTTCTTCCCTATGCAGCCAACACTTTCCAGCATCAGATCCGGCTACCAGAACATCTGCCGACACCCTACCGTTTTTTGGAGAACTACACATCTGTACGGTGGTGTTGCAGCCCTGCTAAGTTCCCACCATTCCTTCTCTAGTACTTGTTCCGGTACATGCTGCAGTGGGACGTCAGCTGGTTCCAGTTATGGTTTTTCTACTTCGATCGGGCTCAATTTTTGGAGATTCTTGTTGATATACTTTCGCTCCATCAGATGGCATCACCATTGGATCGTCAAATAAACTGCTTATGTGCAAACTCAAGTGGGACCTACTTGAGTTTGTGGGGGGAGGAGGGGGTTGGGGGTTGAGATATATTAGGATTTATTGTATTTCCGTTTATGGTGGTTTATGATTGATTGTGTAGTCTGTTAATTAAGAAATTAGGATCCCTAAATATTAGAGAAATTATCCTTTGTACTCTATACATCGTTTTACATTAAGTGCTTAATACCAGAGAGATATTCTTCTCCTTATCATTTACAAACACATGGATCAAGACAAAATTCATTTATTTCTTGAAAATTTTGAATTACTGCTAGAAAAAGATACTAATGCTTTATTTTATTTTTTAAACATCATTTTTTTCCTTGTATAGTAGATTCTTAAGGAATGTCTTTTTTAGAGCGGTAACAAAGAATATTTCATTAAAAAGAGAACAACAAGCACAAAAAGAAACATTACGCCACAAGAGAGAGGTCTAAAAGAGTTGGACCAACCACCAAGAGAAAAACATACCCCACAAAAGAAATACAAAAATAGCCATGATCAAGTCCTGCCTAACTCAAAGAAAGAAGGCCCCGGAGTCTAAGTTATTGACTCTAAATTTAGCAAAGAAATCTGCAACCCCATTTGCTGTGCAACTCACTTGAACAAAAGAGACATCCATTCTTGAGGATAAATCCCTTCTCTCCCTAGCTATGGTAATTAGCTTCCATGGGGGACGCTTGAGTCCCTTGGCTTGCATTTGCCGAGTCCCCTTCTATGACAAGTAGACCTTGCCCATAGACTTTCCAGATGGTCAATGCCCTCCTAATACTAAGTAGTTCTGCCTCATTTAAGTCCTTAATCCCCACCTCTTCTGTAAAGACCAGTGACATTTCCCCCCTATTATCCCTGAGCATTCCTCCTATCTCTGCTAGCCTCGGTTTTCCCCCAGAGGCTCCACCGACATTAAATTTCATTACATCACGTGGAGGAGGAACCTAGGTAACAGTTGTCTTCAATTTTCTATTGGCTCCATTGATTTGAGCCCCCTTGAAGTCTTTCACCAAAAGGAGCCAAATGCATAGCCTCCACTCAGCCCTCTGGATGAATTCATTGACCTCACTTGGTTTTCCTTAAAAATTTCTCGAGTTTCTCTCTTCCCATAGGGTCCAAACAATTGCAGCCGGAACTGTGTTCCAAGCTGCCTTCTTCCTAGGTCTGAGTTTTGATAACACCCACAACTCCCACCACCCTAACGCAATTTATCCTAAAAACCCAAGAAGCCTCAAAGAGACTCGCAAAATTTAACCAGAGATTCCTAGCGATAGGACAACTAGCGAAGAGATGATCAACATCCTCCCCTGGGTGATCGCACAGGGGGCAACTAAGATCCTCCCCATCCCTCAACAAACCCCTTCTCTTAAGGTCCATATTCTAGTAAGGATCTTTCCCTTTAGGGCACACCACACAAAGGCTTGGACCCTCAGAGAGGCCAACCCGTTCCAAGCTAACCTAGGGGATGAATCTACCTACATTGTGTTGCTGCCCCAAGAATACTCCTATCATTGACTTTACTGAAAATGAGCTGGAAGAATCTCCCGTCCAAACAAGTTCATCCTCTTCACCTAGGAACACGAGGAATTCCCCTAGTTGGGTTAAGAGGTCTGAAGTCCAGAATCCAAGAGATGTTACTACTGTCAATCTAATAACAATCCTGTACTAGGGCATTCTTGTTTCTAGAAATTCGGTATAATCTAGGAAACATCTCCTTTAGAGCTCTGTCACCCAACCAGAGATCAGTCTAAAAAAAATGTTATGTCTCCTTTCCACACCAACCTCCTAATGTTACCCTTATACATCCTTCCTAACGCTGACCTACATCGACGTTGTCTCCACCAAGCCTTAGATGATCGATGAACCACATTTCTCAACATTGTCGCTTAACGCCCACCCACTACTATCTTCCAGCCCATATCTAGTAGTCAAAACCCTAGCCCACATGACTTCTCTCTTATGTTATATTAACCAATTGACCAGCAAAAGGAAAAGGTAAAGAGAGGATGCTCCTCAGTCTTCATTGCAAAACAACATCTGTCACTGTTTTACATGCATCATGCTAACCATAATGTCTAAATCTTACCAAGAGCAATAGATAAATTGGTGGAAATGTTGACAGAAGGCCAATAGAGTATTAGCAGATCCACGATAATGCATTGAGGCAAAGAGGCATTGACCAAAGGGCATTCGTCCCCAAAGGGCCACTTCCCGTAGACTCATACGATGTGTGTAGGCAGAAAGGCTTGCACATGACCCGAGGATTAGTCGGGTGCTCTAAGAGGCATGGACACCTTGGTCATAAAAACAAGGCATTGACCATATCATGATGGGCAATCAGATGCCTTCAAATTCTTAGGTGGCAGTGATTCCAAATCATTTTCTTTGCAATTTGTACATAGTTGTGCTTCTAAAATGATATTTCTTCACCTGAAAGGGCGCTGATCAGCGGCAAAAAGCTCAGCATATCTTCCTCTTGAGATGATCTCCTTATTGAAGCCAATCTTTTCATATAATTTGCCCAAACTAAACTTCCCTGCAAGAAAGAGATTTAAATGTTTGTCAATGTTTCTAACTAATAACTATTCAACATGATATTGACAGGAAAATGAACGCAACCACTGTATCTTCTACTGTTCTCAACAATAGAATAATATGGCCATTAATATCATCGGTATGCAGCATTACTATAAGGCACAAGTTGTATGGTTTGGGACATGCTTCTGGGGCATGAAAGTGACATTCACAAAAGGAATTGGTGGTTGGGGAACTAGCATCCTTTTAGCATGAATCTGGCACTTATTTTTGTTATTCGTAACTACACATACACCCACACCACCCACCATCACCACCACATCTATTTACGTCTTTATGTCTATTGATCTATCAATTTACCTCTCCCTATGTTCTTGATGCTTTACTCCAAACTGTCAAATCTATCCTAGGTGGAAGTGTCAGTAAAAACTTGATCTTAAAACTGCAAAACAGATTTTGAAGCCAATTCTCATGTTTTATCTTACTAATATAAAGAGAGAAGAATTTTTTTAATCCTCTTGTATACCATTACTTGGTATATATATCAAGTTCAAAGTATATTTCATGAAGTACATTAATTGATGTATTCACATGCAATCTGATTAAAGGTTCCTCTCATACATCATGGCTTAATACATATTTCAGCCTTTTTCAGAACCTTTTCAGGTCCATTTTTTCAACTTTCTAGGCCCTTCTTTTAGTCAAAGTACACATTGATGTGATGTTTTTTAATGCACACAAGAAATTCCCAATTGATTTTATAAGCCATTGATTTTTCATGGTTCATCTAACAAAGACAATGATTGAATGATTGGAGTTTCCCCATCATCCTTTTATCCATGCAGTCATCTATGCACCAAGTGAAGCCCAACCAATGATAGATGGCCGATCTCCCTAGAGAAAATGATTACTTCAGCCTTCATAGAGTTTCTTTTGCAATTCGGAGTTCAAGTACTTAAAAAAGTAATACTTCCAAAATTTCTTATAGTCGTCCTTAGACAAAGGGATATACCTTTTGACATATTATATAAGATGGATGAATTTTGAATTTTGGAATCTATGCCAGTCATGTTTTGGGCACATCACGGTGATTCTTATTGTTGAATTAAAATTTTGTTATACACCTTTGAAATCATGAGGCATTAAGAATAGGAATTAGAGTGTTTAGATGGACCAACAATCACCTACACCTAGAGCTCAAGATAGTACCGCAGCCACAGTTGTCACCCACTAAAATTGGTATGAACTGGCAATCAGATTGGTTGAGTGAAAGTTTTGACCATTTTTTAGTTTTTTTTTTTTCATTTTGTGCAAGTTCTTACATTTTGCAACATCAAGGTCTGACCAACTTGCATCAGCGGTGAAACCGGTTTGGATCAAATCCACTGCAATGTTTCAACATCCAACCTGGTTTTGGAGCATCAGGTCATACTCATCATGGCTGACCAAACAAGATCATGAACAATGATAATCTAATTACTAATACACATACTCTCTTCTATTTAAATGTTAATCATCACCCTAGTATATCAAGGAAAACTATAAAACTAAAGGTGGTATAAACAAAAGGATAACACGGTCAAGAACTCAAGATAACATTTTTTTTTTTTTAAAAAAATGAATAGTAACAATTCATTGGAAAAGGGAACAGAAGTCACTATTTTATGTCTCTCTTGAAGCGCTGCTAGGTCAATTGCAGGTTGAGTCAATAGATTTACCTGTGACAACTCCGATAGAACCTGTCAAGGTAAGATTTTCTGCAACTATTGTTCCTGCTGCCATAGCCATGTAGTACCCTCCACTTGCAGCCACATCAGCCATTGATGCAATCACAGGTTTACAGTCTGCAAGAAGCCTGATCTCCCTCCACATTCTGCCATGAAGTAATAAACATCAAATGTTGAAGCATTCAAATACTAAAAGATCAGAACGGAATTTCCACCATATGGTGACAAGTGTTTATATAAATGACATGATGGCAAAACCAGCTAGGAGGAGAGGAACTGAGTAGCTACGGAACCCAAATTATTGAAATGGAAGTAGAAAGAGTCAGGGCAATTCCAATTGGTTGCACTACAACAGTAGTCCAACCAAGAGTATCAGGTGATGGCTTGATCCCACTTCAACCAACCTACATGCATGGTGGATGATTGAATAAAAAGAGCTTGAATGGATTGCCTAAGGATTAAATCACCTTGACACAAAATGCATGTTGTAATGACAAAACAGCACATAAAAGAAAATGTGTCAAATTCAACACCACTGGGCCCAGACAAGGACTGCATGATGACAACAGCCATCAGAACTGCAAAACAGACCTCAAAAATCAATGACGCCCTTTAAGCACAAATTGTAAGCAATTCAAAGAATCACCTGACATATACTGTATAGAGAAGGAAACCAACATAAGAACCATTTTCACCCAGGCAGCAGTGCCCATAAGAAGCAAAACCATCTGAGCCTGTGGGTCCCACATAGGAGGGCCCCAACGTAGGGTTTGGTTCATTTGAAAAATTCTTTCAGGAACAGAAGGTCAACAAAATATCAGGTCCATTGAATTTTAAATCCCTAATTTTTAAGGATCCAAAATTTAACGGTCAAAATGTAGCCAGTTTTGTTTGGGTTAAAACTCATTGGTGAGATGCTCAGAACAGGTCCAAATTGGGTAGAAATGTAATTTAGGGGACAATGGTTATTGTGGGCCCGAGGTGGGCCAGTTAAAGTTACTTCTTTCACAACTAGGGGATGGAAGGTAGTCCCTTTGTATAAAATTGTAGAACTTCAGTAACATAAAGGAGGGGAAAAAAGATCTAAAAATAAACGCATGCATCCTTACACTAGCATATATATTCCCTTAAAACAAATCTAGAAACCCTAAAAAAAGCAATACTCAAAGAAACCAAATCAAAGCATCAGCAAAAGAAACTCAAGGCTAGTAACTTGGATATCATATTTTTATTTTAAAAAAGATACCACCCTTGTAACGACCCATCCCTCTAGTATAATATTGTCTGCTTTGGGCTTGAAAATCCCTTACGGCTTTGCATTGGGCCTAAAAGGCCTTGTGTTCGAAGGGAGGGGTGCTCCCTCATATATCCCACCACCAATTCCACCTCATGGGCAGTATGGGACCTTTTCCTCTCTCCCATTGCCGCCCCTTCACAAGCAGGTCCCTCTTGGGGCGACGTATCACAATCTATCCCCTTTAAATACAGAGTTGTCCTCGGCTCTGTCACAACACAAGGGCACAAGGTAGGCACAAACAGGCAGAGGGTTGAACCATGCTCTGATACCATTTGTAATGACCCGTCCCTCTAGCACAATATTGTGAGCTTGAAAAACCCTCACGGTTTCGCATTGGGCCCAAGTCTCACCCTTGGGCCAAAAGGCATTATGTTAGAAGGGAGGGGTGCTCCCTCATATATCCCACCACCAATTCCACCTCATGGGCAGTATGGGACCTAGGAAGCACGGATACTTCAAAATGCTTGAAGTACCCGTATCCGGTACGTATCCGACACGGATACGGCGCGGATACATACTGGATACGTATCCAATTAATTAAAAAATGTTTTAATTATGGATACTCCTCGGATACACGTATCTGAGTTAGGATACGGCAACAAATAAACCGAGATAGGGCCGGGACACATCCGGGACACGGGCCGAGAAAAAATCACGGGATGCGCTTAGTGCAAAAGAGAAAAAGGGGAAAAAAGAAAAAAAAAACACGAAATCAAACCCTATCTTCCGTCTCCAGCTTTCCACTTCCACTTTGTGTTCTCTTCTTCTCTCCTTCGTCTTCTTCTTATTCTTGTAAACTGGGTTTGATTTCAACAGAAAGGGGTGCTCTTCTCGTCCAGATCTTCATCCTCGTATTAGTATTCGAGACCTTTCTTGGCCAAGGCCACTCTTGTTCTCATCCCAAAAGGGCTGAACCCACAACCGAGATTTCTTCTGCAGAAAAGGAACTCAGAAAGTGAAAAAGATAAAAAGGAAAAGGAGACTGCTTTTAGCAGAAAAGGTACAGTTCGTGTTTGATGTGTATTGGCCAGGTACAAAGTCCTAACCATTTATTTTATATTATTTTTACTGTTTTTTAAATTAAAAAAGTCATTAAATTATCTTTAAAAAAGCTTAAACTAATCTGTTGGCCCCAAACATAAAAAAGAATTGTGCATGTACTAGCAAAGTCACTATTGTTGGTCAACCTGCAATCCATTACGAGGAGTTGTTAATACAATTTTTTTTTTTTGTTATTACTCTTTAATTTCATTTTTTTAAAGATTGAGCCGGTAAAAATCATAAAATTTAAAATTCTGATTTGAACCAATCATAAAATTTAAAATTTAAAATTCTAGTATTTTGTTTTTGTTTTTTTTCTTATCCATGTTTGCCGTTCAACTTGTTTGTGAATTGAAATGGCTACTGGTGTTGAGGACAGTGGTAGTAGTAGGTGTGGTTCATCTAGTAGTACAGCTACAAGTAGATTTTGTTCTTCACTGGCTATGGATGATCATTGTCCTCTTTGGTCATATGTTACAATATTGCAAAGTAGAGATCCGACTCTTGGAGGTGGAAATAGGAAGTGGAAGTGTAATTTCTGTAATAAGGATTTCAACGGTTCATACTCTAGGGTTAAGGCTCATCTATTGAGGCAAATTGGTAAAGGGATTCAAATGTATTCTTCTGTGACTAAAGAATATTTAAGGGAACTCTTCAAAGTTGTTTCTAAAGCTGAAGAAAGTTCTAAATCAAGAAATGTTCCCTTACCGAATCGTTCCATTGCAACTTATATAGCCTCAGCATCAACTAGTGAGAGGAAAAAAAGAAGAGTTGGAGGTACAAGTGCTTTGGAACAAGCATTTAAAAATGATGCTAGAGATCGGCTTACAAATGAAATTGCTAGAATGTTTTATTCAGGTGGTTTGCCATTTCACTTTGCTAGAAATCCATATTATCTTAGTTTATATACTTTTTCTGCCAACAATCAGATCGCTGGGTATGTTCCTCCTGGTTATAATGCTTTAAGAACCACACTTTTACAAAAGGAGAGAGCAAACATTGAAATGTTGCTCCAACCAATAAAAAATACTTGGCATGAGAAGGGGATGAGCCTAGTTAGTGATGGGTGGAGTGATGCACAAAGGAGGCCATTAATCAATTTCATGGCTGCATCTGAGGGAGACACCATTTTCTTGAAAGCTGTTGATGAGTCAAAAGAATATAAAGATAAACACTACATTGCCAAATTGATGATAGACACAATTCGTGAGGTTAGGTTAGAGAATGTGGTGCAAATTATGACCGATAATGCTCCTGTATGTAAGGCAGCGGGGTTACTTGTTGAAGGTCATTACCCTCACATATTTTGGACTCCTTGTGTGGTGCACACATTAAATCTTGCACTAAAAAATATGTGTAGCAAAAAATACAGAGAGGAATGAGAGTGTTTTTGCTTAATGCCATTGGATTACTCAAGTTTCAGATGATGCATGTTTTATTCGCAACTTCATTATGAATCATTCTATGAGATTGACTATTTTTAATTTCTTTGTACCATTGAAATTGCTTGCTGTAGCCGAAACACGATTTGCTTCTACCATTGTGATGTTGAAAAAATTGAACCTTATCAAGCGTGGCCTTCAGAACATGATCATTAGTGAGGAATGGAGTCCTACAAGGAGGATGATGTTGGAAAGACTGAAGCTCTGAAAGAGATGGTTTTAAATGATGTATGGTGGGACAAGGTTAACTATATTCTTTCTTTTACACGCCCAATCTATGAGATGCTTCGGTTGTGCGACACGGATAAGCCGACCCTTCATTTGGTTTATGATATGTGGGATTCAATGATAGAGCAAGTGAAGGCGGCGATATATGGCCATGAGTTGAAGGAGCTAGATGAGCAGTCTACTTTTTATGGTGTGGTGTATGATGTACTCATTGATCGATGGACTAAAAGTTGCACACCACTACATTGCATGGCTCATTCTTTGAATCCAAGGTAATTATCTATTTCGATTATTTTTTTAGATTTTGAACTTCATGTTTTACAAACTAATGTTATGCTTTTCTAACCTAGAGGTACTATAGTAGGGAATGGCTTGCTCAAGCTCCGAATAGGGTTGTACCACATAAGGATGCAGAGATATCTGATGAGAGAAACAAATGTTTGAGGAGGTATTTCCCTGATGTGAATGAGAGGAAAATTGTTCTGACAGAATATGCAAGGTTCTCAGGAGCTGCTGATGTATTTGGGTCCTTTGATTGTTTACAAGACAGATGGGACTTTGATCCAAAAACATGGTGGGTGACCTATGGAGTTTCTATACAAAGACTGCAAACGATGGCTCTTAAGCTTCTTATACAACCATGTTCATCATCATGTTGTAAGAGGAATTGGAGCACCTACTCATTCATCCAATCCATGAAAAGAAACAAGATACATCCTAAAAGGGCTGAAGATTTGGTGTTCGTACATACAAATCTTCGTCTTTTGTCAAGGAAGAATGAATGCTATATAAAAGGACCAAATAGGATGTGGGACATTGGGGGAGATCAGTGAGATACATTTGAAAGAGCTGGAGTTCTAGAGGTTGCAAGTTTGTCTCTTGATGAACTAGATATGGAGGCAGTTGTTTTTACTGATGCCGGTGAAGGAAATGAAGAGATTGAAACCTTCAATCAGATTTTGTAATAAGTAATAACATGTATTTTGTGAGTGACTTATATTTCTTATTATGTACTTAGTAATTCAGTATTTGTTGAAATGTTGACTCTTTTTATCTTATAGTAAAATTTATGATTTTTTTTTTTAATGGTTGAATATATATATATATATATATATATATATATTATAATTTTTTAATTCGACGTATCTCGCCGCACCCGTATCCTAGTTTTTCAAAATTTGCCGTGTCCCCGTATCGGATACGTGTCGTATCAGATACGCGTACCCGTATCGGTGCTTCATTGATGGGACCTTTTCCTCTCTCCCATTGCCACCCCTTCACAAACAGCCCCTCTTGGGGCGGGGTATCTCAACCCTTGCCTTTCCAACATTGAGGTGGTGAAAGGACCAAAAAGTGAAAAAAGGTTGTCTTCTTTATCAAAACAAGGGGGTCCAATTCACTAGTTGCAACTTAAATAGACTATTTTAAATGTACTGAAAATAAAATAAACCAACACTAACAGCTAAAATATCCACAATTTTGATAAAAATTTGCCCAATTCTTATTAAATAACTTGATTTTTAGCTCATAGGTTATCATCATCATCGCCATCGTTGTTGTCGTCCATCACCATCATCAACATCATCAATGCCACTTCTCCATTAGTTTAGGATTGGCATTTTGTGCTCTCTCTCTCACCAAATAGTATAAACTTTGTGATGTTTCATCCCCATCAAATGATTGTATGTAGGTGTTAAATTTTTAGCAAAGGAATTAGACTAAAGTTATGAGAATGATTGTGGTGGTCGGAGAGGATCAAATATTGCAAGTCATTTTGAAAAATTATAATGCATTAGGTTGCAACTAGGCATTAATAAAGTCATCTTCACCATCCACTTGAAAAATTCTATATATTTTTTTTGAGCAGTAACAAAGATAAATTATATTAATAGAGAAATTAACATTACAATTACATCAAAGGAAACAAGGGTCTATAAGGACTAGACCTTGAAAAAACACACATAAGAAGAAGCAAAAATGCAAAGCATCCATATAACAAATCCCATCAATTGAGCATCAATCCTACTCAAACTCCTCCTATCTCAAAGATGGAAGACGCTTGAAACTGAGTTGTCGACTCCATTCTTTGGTCGCCATGTTGTTAGCTGTGCGACTGACCTAAGCAAAGGATACCTCGAGTCCCGAAGCGAGAGCACTTGTCTCCCTAACTGTGGTAATCGATCTCCAGGGATTCGCTTCAGTCCTTTAGCCTATTTGATTGCATTTGCCGAATCTCCTTCTATGACGAGTTTTCCATGCCTGAAAACTGTTTAAAGCTCTCCTAATATTGAGGAGTTCTACCTCATTCGAATCCCTAACACCCACCGACTGTGAATACTAGGGACAATAGGCCATTATGGTCCCTAAGGACACCTCCTCCCCTTCTGGTTCCGGTTTTCCCCTTGAAGCTCCATCCACATTGAATTTCTAGACACCGTGTTGAGGAGGGGACCAGTTGACTAGGGTTTTCAGCTAAAAAATTCTATATTTTTTAAAATCCAAATTCCACCAATAAATGGTGAAGATGTAGGACCTCTCTTTTGATGGTAGTTGCGTCCATGATCCTGGCGTGGCCGGCTTTCGTGGGGTGGTTAGAGATCATAGTGGTGTAATCAAACTATCATTTGAGGCCCTCTCCTAAATTGTTCGGCAATTGAAGCGGAGTTGTACGCACTGTGGAGAGGGGTCCTGGAAATGGAGGGACTAGGAGTTGTTGAGGGTATCTTGGAAGGGGATTCGAAGGTGATCTTGAGCTGGGCTTTAGGCACTAGGTGCCCATGGAAATTCCTCAACAAGGTGGGCAGAATCCGGTACTATGGTTTCTCGGTCTCCTGGGTTTCTAGAGAGGCTAACGAAGAGGCCAAGGAATTGGCTAGGCAAGGTCTTAGGGAGTCTTGCTATATATTTTTTTGTTTTTAGGAGAGAGGGATTAGTTTGACTGGTTTTGTGGTCTCTTTTTGCAAATTGCTCTTTTATTGTGAATAACATAGTTATCTTTCAAAAAAAAAAAAAAAAAGATGAAAGACCTCTCCTTATTATGGTTAAGTCTCCTGGACCTGAACATTTTTTCTTACTTTTGGACCACCTTACAGCTCAATGGTTTGACTTATTTAGAAAACATTGAACATTTCAGGATGACAGATTTTCGTTGGGTCCATGATGCAGCAGCCACAAAGAAAACAGTAGGCCAAATAGAAAAAGTAAATATCACTAAAACAACACCTGGAATATTTATCTACCAAAATCTCCCATGGGATGACGAATGAAATTAGATTCATTCAAAGTTAGTTATATAGCTAAATGGTATGTGCCAAAAGAAGGTAATGAGAGTTCATTGTACTTATACGATAGAATCATACTTTAACTGACACTTACAAATCAGAGGCAAGAGCATCACCTCCAGGACTGTCAATTCGTAAGATAACAGCCTTATATTGTTTTGATTCTGTAAAGAGGAAATGAGACAAATTCAAGACAAAATGCAATTATTTTAATTTTTTTTTAAAAAAAGCCATAATGGTAATTCTAAATGGAACCTACAAAAAAAAAGGTGAGAATATACTAAGAGGAAATTGAGAGAATATTTTGAGTTAAGAAAAATCAGATGGTAATTAAACAATTGGAAAAAGAATGACAGATTTAGAGATGGGAGGTATAGAACAAATTTCAAAGCAATATATGAAAATGAGTAAAAGTAAAAACCAACCTCTTATGGAACGGATCTTCTCAATGAACTGTTCACCAATAATGCCAGAATTAGGCAAGCTAAGTGGACTACGAACACGACTAATGCTTCCAGAGGCTCTGATAATAGCTATTCGATCTTTACCTTCTACCAACCCAAGTGTCCAATTTCTAACCCTGGAGTATTTCCTGTAGTTCACATAAGAGAAACTTTACCTTCAAAGTCACAAAAGTTTTAACCATTTCACTGGATTTGCACCAGAATCCAGACAACATAATAGAACAGAGTCAAATTTTTAAGATAATATAATCACTGCTATCTTAACAATGCACTGCCAGTTGAATTTTGAACACCATTTGAAAGATAAAGCTGAATTCATAAATTCAAAACAATTCCCATGAAAAATGTTACAGGTCCATGCACTGATAAAAGTACAGAGTTCAAAGATGTAGATCTGCATCGGCATTCATGAAATCCACCATATGTCTGACAAGATGGTGATTTGGATCATCATGAATGTAGATTATGTAAATGAAGCTTCAAACTCTGATGATGGTGACGATGATGATGTCCAACACTCTTGGGACCTTTTAGAACCCAAATTCCAGCCATGTGTTTCTCTAATAGTCCTAAAGTAGCCAATTGCCAGCTACTGATTTTTTTAATTGTGGATATGCAAGACTTGTTGGAACCCAGATTCCAGCTATGGATCTTACATAGAAGTCCTATGTACAACCCAAAAGGGCAACCACTTGTTGACTCCTTTCGATGTAGGGACTCAGACCACCTCGACTTTTACCACGTCTCATGGGTCAATAAGGTTGGAGATCATGACCATTCGGAGGTGGGAGGAGGCCGGTCCGATTCTTCTGAAAGAATGCATTATTAGGCTAGCTATTGGGTTTGAACCCTCCACAAACCCAATAAGATAGTGAGTTCTCAAAAAATAGAATAAACCGAGCCCTCCATAAAACGTAATTAGTATTGTCCAAGTGGATGGAAAAAGATGGAGTGAGAGTGTTAAATGACATTCCAGATTGATTGTTGCATGATACCATAGTCGAAAGAGAGAAAAGAAATGGCAGTGTATATAGCAATGAGTAAGGGAGAAACTACAGTGAAACTTGAAGCAGAAGAAGAACAACTGTTAAGGTCTGTCTCGATTGTAGAAAAAAATTGAAGTGAGAGGTAGGTGGCACGGCCACCATTACAGAGAGCTTCTTGGAGGGCTGGGAAAGCCCTAGTTCTGTCTTGAAACAAAACACAAGGTCTCTGTTCAGGGTTCTGAAGATACTGGTTGAAATGAGAAGAAAGCAATGACATGAGAGAGGAGAATCAGGAAGCGCTGAAAGCCGCCATTGGGAAACAGCAGGGACTCACTTGTTGCAGCAAACTCAGATTACTGGAGAACAGAGAAATGAGAAAGAGATGAAACTGGGTTTTTGTCTTGGCATTGAGAAGAGAAACTGATGCACAAGAGAGACGGACGAGAGAGAAGATATCTGGGGGCTGCAATGGACTGGCAGCAAACTTCCTTGAGAGGGAGACAGTGAGGAGAGAGGAGAAGAAAATTTCCTGTTGAGCAGAAGGAGGGAGGATTGAAATGCAGATCTACAGAGGTAGGGAAGACAGAGAGAGATTGCAGAGAAGGGGTGTGAGTGGTTGAAACTTCAATACAGGCTTGAAGAGGAACAAGACAACTCAGACGAAGAGACTCCTAGCAGTTGCAGAGGAGTTGAGTAAGGAGAGGAAAGGAGACGGTCTCAGTTTAGACAGAAAATGAAGAAGGAAAGAAAGATTGGTTAGAGGGAATTGAAGGAGTGACTGGCAAAACGTTATGGCCGATGGTTTCTAGCAAGAGACTGGAATACAGGGAACTGGAAATGGTTTTTGGTCAATGTTCTCACCATGCCATTGGCAAATGTTAACTGGAAATTTCTTCTCTAATGGAGGTCGAAACAAGTGAAGAAGTGAAGTATCTGCGTGCGGAAGACAGAAGAAGAGCTGCAGAAACTGAGAGAAATGCCGTTGGAGCTTGTAGGAGACCGAGAGCAGAGAGAGAAGAGAGGAATGGGATCTGGCAATACAGGGAAATGTTAAGGATAACCTGTCTGATACCGTATCAAGGAATGAATCTCATACCACATCTTGTAGATGGACGGGTGAGTCCTTTTATAATACATGAAAACGGTAGGTATTTACAGTTGCACTTTGAAACTTAAAATCTAAATAGTTGTTAACAGTTACTACTTCCAATCTTATCAAAACCATGCTGGTAGGCTTTCACCTGAATCTAATGGCCTACAATTAGAAGCGAAGAGATCATCAACTCACCAATAACAGCAGCAACTGTAACTAAATGTCAAAACCCCCAATTTAGAAGACCAAGAACACCTTAAAAGATTGCAAAATTTCAAGATTCCTCAGATTCCCAGACAGAATTCCAGGAAAGCCCAAATATTAACTCCTGTCAAGGGCACCAATTTCAGGACCCAGATTCCATGTATCCCATATTCCCTCTAAGAAGTTTTTCATAAACCTCATTTAACAGGATTTTCTTCCAAAAAGCCCCCAAATTTACTATATGACTTCAAATATATTGCTTAGACATTGAAGAGCAAAAAGAAGTAAAATAGTGTGAACAAATTTTTACCACGGTGAAAGAGATGCATCATTCATTCAATGGATGTAACAGAAGTGAGGTCTCTATGATAATAACTACGTATTAATCTCCAAAAACTGTTAATTACCTATAGTCAACTGTAAGAAGATTTTTCTCCTCCTGCTGTCCCAGTCTCTTTTTAAGCATTGATACAACCTGCAATTTTGACAAGATAATGAGTTCCTACCAAAACACAGTTTCACACAAAAACCATTCAGTGTATCTCAAAGCTACAGATCCAACAATGAAAGCATTCTTTTCTATTGGTAATGAAATCTATTAATAAGTAAATGAAAATAAATAAAGCTAAGAAACACCCATAAGAAGTCTCTCTCAAAGCACCAGTTTTAACAAGAGAATTGGCTAAATTTCAACCTCTCCATTAGAAAACAAAATCTTTGTCCCACCAGTCAAGGTTCTAATTCTGTTAAAATTAAAAGCAAGGCTTTGAAAGTCAGGAGAATTCTCTATATATACGTGTATCCTCTTTTGATTAAACACAATAAATACAATACTCAGGAGAATTCTCTCTCAATTCTTCTTTCTTCCTCGAATACTTTCTCCCTATTTTCATTCTAACATGGTATCAACCAAAACACATCCTTTCTAATTTACTACTGCATCAATCCTTCTCCTCTACCGCAGAAGGAATTTTTCCTTTTAGGATTTTCTTCTTGTCATTCCTAGGTCAGGCTTTTGGTATTCTATAACCTTTATTATTGGGTTCATGAGACAATCCTGACGACTTTCCTTAGAGTTGATGGCTTTCCACGGATTTGGACCTTGCTTCCATCCATTTGGTTGGATTTTGCATATGGCCGTTTGTGGGGCCCATTTTCCCTATTTCGGTTTCCACTAAAGACACCCAAAACACCCAGTTTTTGCACAGAAAAGTTTTGATCTGGAACAGAAAAGTTTTGATCTGGAATACCAGACATTCGATCCCTTCAAAACTTCTCATCCACATTAGGCCTTATACCTACAGTGTTTCTGTACGGTTGACCTAGGGTTTTGGTCAACAATTGGGCCCATTTTGTTGTTTTTCCAGAATTGCTACAGGGACATCCAGAAGGGTTTTTTCAAAACTTTGGTTCAATCTACTCCTGTAGACCTCCTCTCAGGTTGAGACTTCACTGCTACAATTGATCTCAGTTTCGTGATTCGTGGGGCCCATTTTTATCAGATTTCGCAGATGTTGGTTCTTTTCCTAGATCTTTTTTTTTCAGCATAGTATGGCATTATCTTCTCCTTCAAACATGTTCGGCGCTATATCTTCATATTCAACTTATGTTGGCAAGATCACCACTGCCCTTTTTAAATATGACAAATTGTTTCATTCAGCCAAAATGTTCTTTGTGGTAAGCATAAAACTTATTATATTGATGGTACTGCCTCTGACCCTGCGAAGGATGATCTAAAATACAAGGAATGGAAAGCCAATAATTCCTCGATCCAATCCTGACTCTTACACTCTATGGAAGCACATGTTCGAAGACTAGTGTATACACTACCTACTACAAAAGATGTACGGGATACAGTACAAGCTTTATATTCGAATGTTGATAATTCTGCTCGTATCTAGCAGTTATTGGTTAGAACTTGATCAGCTGGAGACTATTAAATTTGAGCATCCAGTAGATACTTTATTACAAAGAAAATATGTTGAGAAACGACGGACCTTTGACTTACTAGCTAGTCTTAACCCTGACTTTGTGTAATACTCCGTGTATGTGGGCGTGGGAGAGGAAAGAAAAATCATCAGGGGCGTGAATCCCTCGTCCCACATCGCCTAGAGTGATGGAAATTCCCAAGTATATTAGATGGAGCTTCTCTCCTTCTAGCATAAGGCCTTTTAGGAGTAACATGGGTTGGCTCACCAATGCAAATTCGTGCGGGTCCATGGGGGCCCAAAGCAGACAATATTGTGCAAGTGGGATGAGTCAGTACACTTTGAGCCTATTCGAGCTCAAATTTTGAGCAAGCAACCTTTTCCGCCCCACAATGAAGTCTATTTTACATTTCTTTGTGATGAGAGGCGTTGCCTGGTTATGTCCTCTGCCTTTTTGTATGTTGATTGGTTGGCTCTTGTCTCTAAGGGGCCTCACTCTCTCAAAGGAAAGGAACCAGTGATTGATACCGGACGGTATACCAAAGGACAAAAGAAGAAGGTATCCGATTTTGTACGTACTGCAAAATGACCAATTACTATGTGGATTCCTGGTATAAGCTTTATGGTCAACCCTTTTCTAAGCAGGCTCATCATACCGACACCCCTTCCATAGCTAGTGAAGATGACATCATTCGTTGTCTAAACATGAGTATGCCCCCTTACAACACGATAGGCTACAACTGAAGAATCTTCAATCCTCCGAGGTTTCCCATGTTGTTAAAGATCAGTCAGGTAATGCCCCTTTGCCCTCCATGCTTCCTTCAAGTTCCTGGATCATTGATTCCGGAGCTACTAATTATATGGATGGTATGTCTCATCTTTTTTCCACGCTTTCTCCTATTTCTCTTGGTAAGGTTAAGTTAGTTAATGGGTCTTTCACCGATATAGCTGGTAAAGAGACTATCCACGTGTCCTCTAATCTCGATTTATCATCTATTATCTGTTAGTACCCTTACTAAGTCATTGAATTTTTCAGTAACCTTTTATCCTAACCACTGTGTCTTTGAGGAGTTGGCCACGAAGTAGATGATTGGTGGTAGTCGTGAAGCCAACGGCTTATATTGTGATGGTCTTTCGGGGTCGTGGTCTCTCTCTTAGCTCAACAATAAGAGAGATTGAATTGGTTTACGATCCCAGCCACCATCTCGTGGACTATCTGGTAGGAGAGAAATTCAAGAATTTTTTAAGCTAAGTCCGCAAAGTTTAGTGAGCTTTTTCAAAAAGCCAAATTGGAGATTGTGTGCTTCGCTCCTCTACAACAAGGAATTCAAGGACCATCAAGTTAGTGATCTTTTTTCATGGGAGGGTTGTATGAGTGAGAGGCATAGAAAGCAAAAGAAATGGGTTGATTGGTCCCCTCCTTGAAGTGGGTCTTGAAATTCAATGTGGATGGGGCCTCTAAGGGTAAACCGGGACCGGCGGGAATAAGAGGAGTCCTCAAAGATCATTGCGACCATAGAACATTGGTTTTTAGAGAGTCAATGGGGACTAGGGACTCGAATGAGGCTGAACTACTCAGTATTAGGAGAGCCATGACAATTTGGGTGGGTTTAGGGGGTAGAAAACTAGTTGTTGAGGGAGATTCGGCAAATGCCATCAAATGGGTGAAGGGTTTGAAGCGACCCCCATGAAAGTTGATTACTACAGTCAGGGAGAGCAGGGCACTTGTCTCAGGCCTTGAGGTATCCTTTGCTCAAATCAGTCGAATAACAAATGGGGTGGTAGACTATTTTGCTAAAAACAGAATTGACGGTTCTGTCATATGCATCTTTCAGCTTTAAGGAGGATAGATTTAATCCTTGGATGGGTTTCTTTTTCTGGTTTTTATTTTCTTGATATACCTTTTGGTTCTTGCTTTGTTTGTTGTTGGGTCTAACCCTTTTAGACCCATTCTTACCAGTTCTTGTACTTGTCTTTGCTTTTTAATACAATTTTAATTGTTATCGCTCAACAAAAAGTCATTTTTGAAAAACTGCAATCTGATATAGACCATGGATGAATGATTCTATACTGACCAAGTTTATTATTATCTATTGTTTATAATTAGTTTTTCACTAACCGGCTACGTTAATAACTAGTTTTATTATCTGTAGTTTATTTTTAGGGTATTTTTAACATCATTGTATTAAGAAATCATTCAAAAAAAAATGCTAATGTATTAAGGCATCTATGAATAATTCAATCTAAGTTTGTTGCTATTTTTAAACTAATGGTTAGTGAAACTTCCAATTTTTCAGATAAACATGGCAGACTCCATAGCATCACCAATATGAAGTACCAAACAAATTTAAAAATCAGGGGCATGGTCAAAGTACACAATTGCGAAGGCGAAGGGCTCAATGATTTCTAATAGAAAACAAGTTCGAGACAACTGTTTCATGATGCTTGAAATCACAATGAAAAAACAGTGGAACCGGTAATAGAGACAGGATCCTTCACATCATGATAGTGCCAAAAACAATTTACAGTAACCTTTAGCATATAAAGTATTATATAAGAGACACCCCATGCAGCTAAATTTCAATTTACAGTTCATATGGAAACAATACCTCATCATCATAATGTACATTTGTTATCCAACCTCCTCCTTTCAGTTTTTCAACTTGGTAAACTCCTTCATTGATGAAGTTTTCAATTTCTTCTCTTCTCTTACCTGATTACATAGCAGCTTAGGGTTCAAGAAAACCAATTTCAATTTCTCAATATTGCACCAAAGCTACATGGTCCAAAATACCTTGAGTAGAAGAAACTGTATCCAACCAAGTCCCGTAGATGTTATCAAGGATTGAAGTCAGCATCTCAAAGTTTTCTTTTGAGATGCTTTTTCGTGAAAGTTGATCCCCAGCACTTTTATATTTACCAATGCGTTCCACTTGTGGTTCAATGCCTATTTTCTCAAAAACACCTGCAGAATGAAAAACATTTGGAGATATTGTCCTAAAATGTTAGACAAGCAAAGAAGCTTTCAACAAACTACCAAATAATGAAAGATCACATTTCTTCATTAGCTAAGAATTGTGTAATTTTGAATGTACCATTGCATCAATGTGACAATATGAATTACAAAGTTGACTCATCAAATTCATTCATAGCACCAAGACATGAGCCAAACTAACAGTTACTATGAAACTATATGATGCCCATCCATGACATCTATTTATCTTCTGCCTAAATCAGGTTAGAAAAATCAGCTAAGTCCAAATCAACTCGGCTGAATTGAGTCAGACTCAGCCATACCTGGTAGTGAGTTTAGGGCTGGACTCTTTGACCTGGGTAAATACCAAGTCAACTTGGTCAAGTCTGAGAGAGATTTTGATCCCAGGTCAAATTTATGCTAACCCATCCTAAATCAAAAAAATTAATCTAAAAGATCCAACCCTAAATAAACTAATTACCCACCAACTCAGACCAAAAATATACCTAAGCACCTAATCATTTTAATCGATTACCAAAAAATAAAACCTAACAATTATGGAGATAAAAATATTCTGATAGATCCCAAATACGAATGAAGTGAAATAAAAAGTCTCACAAACCTTATTTTTAGGTCAAAACTAGCTAAATCCTTTCAACTTACCAAATCCAATATTAAAATCATTTTTTTTTCTAATTTTAGTCATTTTTCACAAATTTTACATATATATATTTTTAATTATTGAAATAAAAAGTGTAATAAATCAATTCAATTCAACACATTTAGTATTTAAATCTCTATTTCTATTTTTATCCATTTTTTACATGAAATATCTCTATTTTTATGTTAAAATTCTTTTTTCTATTCTAAACCCAGCTTTTACACGAATTTAAAATTTTTAATTAACGGCATAAGAAAAGTGTATTAAATCAATCCAACTAAGGAAATTTAATCCTAAAATCTCTTTTTCTCCCAATTTTCATACAAATTTCCCCTATTTTTAAGTCTCCAAGGACTTATTTCACTCATAGATCAAATGAACATCTAAGATGCATTTGACAGTCACCTAAACCTATCACTTTATATTAAATAAAAAGTAAAGGATGCGGGAGAAATAAATAGGATTATAATATGCCTTTATTTATGTTGCACAAACTCTTCAAGATGCATGACGCATCAGTGTTGAATAGTCACACTCGTTCTTCATGACTTCTCTAATACATAAAACCTTTTCCCATCTTAAAACCTAACTAAAATATTAACAATTTTGTGAATTAATTGTTTAGAGTAAAACTAGTAAATTATTTTTTGTCAGTGTTATTTTTCACCTTATTTTCATTTAAAATAAATTTAGATTTAAATTTTATTCGAAATGTGGTGCCATATCCTAATATTTCTTTCGGCTTGCTGAGTCCAATACCTTGCACCCATACTGGACTCCAACACTCACACCCATACCATTGCAACTTAGGCCTTTATAGACTCATACACATGGTTTCATTAAAATATTCTGGGTCAATTCTTAGGTCCATGGTTTTTCCTCTTTAACATGAACCAATCCAAGAAAATCTTAGGCCTTCAAAACTTAGAACCAACCCATCACCAATACCAATGATCTTTGACCCAACCTAGCAATTTTCTGTATGTGTCTAGGCAGGTCCAATTTTTACCCAACTCGACTTGCAACCGTAAATAGTACCACCCTCATATTATGTGAGGATGAAACACACCTTTTGTCAATCAAAACAGTATATATTGGTATCCAAACAAGACGATATGGGCCAGAATATCACTATTATAGGAATGATAATTTCGGTTGGACAGTCTCGTGTTTTCTACATTACTCATTTCTGCTTAATTTGGGGAGTAAATCACATTTATCTGCATGTGCTCTATCCCATCCAAAGATGACTAGCACTTTGATCATATTTATATCATGTCCATAATATCTTGTGTCATTACATTTGCTTGAACAGTTTTGATCAATGCAAGGTGGGATCCATCACCATAAAGTGAGAGCCAGTACCAAAAACATGCTAATGAGGCCTCACTAGCCATTCTACACTACATGGAGAGGAGGTGGATGAAAATTCATCCCATCCAATCACCTTTTGGTTGTGATTTTTGTTTTTTTTTTTAATGTTTATTATACTAAGAGAAAAGGAAGCACCAGAGGTACAAGTACAGCGTAGTGATTTTTGTTAGAGCCACGGTTGAACCTTTGTTCTCAGTTGTCAATTTCGGTCCAAAGAAGTCTATGTTGTGTGCCTCTGGAAATATAAAGACCAGACGGTGAGAAGACCTGGATGGCAAAACAGCAATGGGAAATGGTGAATCAGCTCAGCTAAAAGGCCGACCAAGGTAGGTAAAAAGACCCTAATAGACTTAAGATAACCCTGGACTGATCCCAAATAGGTTTGGACTTAGAATCAGGACTCATATAGGTGGATTATATGATTAAATTGTGATTCTAAGTGTGAGAGTCCATAGTTTTAGTTTGAGAAAATGAGCCCAGAATTCTGAGGATATGGTTCAGAATTCTGAAGATGTTCTGAGACTCAGAATTCCGAACAGGTGAATTCGGACTTCCGAACAGAACTTGGTGTGAACAAACCTATGGACTTGGTCTCTCAGTGGATTCAGAACTCTAAAAGTGTGTTCGGACTTCTAAAAGCTAGCCATTGAGTTTAGAGCTCCGAATGGGCATTCAGAGGTCTGAGTACTAGCCATTGGAGCGTGTCCTAGCTGTGTGACAAGCTGGATGAAGTTTGAAAAAGATTTGAAGAGTTGGCAGAACATTGTCTCTGAGCTGTGATGAGATGTTCGGAGTTCCGAACATGGGTGTTCAGAGGTCCGACCAGTGTAGCTTGAGAAATCTATAAATACCCAACTTTGTTTTATGTGCATTATGAGTTTTGTGAATCTGGCAGTGAGAATACTACTGAGCATTCTGAATATATTGTTATGCACATAGAAAAAGATTTGAGAGACTATATGCGCCTTTGATTGGTAGATCATTTGATAGTCGTGTGATCCATCACTCTAATCTTCACAAATCGGTAATGAGCATTTAAGGCTTTGGCTACTTAAGTGATAGGATATTTCAGAGTGAGAGATCTAGGGACAATAATGAGTGCTAGATCTAGATACCTGATAACCTTTCCTTGGTTCCTTGGTTGTGTGGATTTGATCGGGATATCATTTGCACCAAGGACGGGTGCTATGGAGGAAGCATTGGTTGTACCACTGATACAAGCTTTGATTGGAACATCTACATCGACAAAGTTAGTGAGTACTTAGTGTTGTGTTGTGGTGTGACTCATGGTGAGTCAAGTGTTGTGACTCGTGGAGAGTCCTGTGCAGACTCAGGTGAGTCTTGTCGTTGCAACTTAGTGGTGAGTTGTTTGGGCGATGGTGAGTATTTTGGTGAGGACTTGTTTGTATCAGGTTTGTAGACCCAGGTGAGTCGATTTGATTATTAGTGAGTTAGTCAGATATCCCGAGTTTAGGAGAGTCTGCAAGTGGACGTAGGTCGGGGGACCGAACCACTATAAAAATCTTGTGTGGTGGTGATCTTGCTTTTGTGGTGTGCTTGAATATCTTTATGCTTGATCATGATATGAATGCTTGATTTATTTGGTTTAAACTCTCTTGTGCATGCATTGATCATCTAACTTGTGCAAACCTTGGATATTCATCTTGATATCCAGATACATGCTTGCAGGTTTAATATCTAGTATATTTATATGTGCATGATATCTTGGATCAATCAGTGATCATATTTGTTGATGATATCAATATCTTGGTTGATTAACTAATATATTCTTATAACTTAAAATTGATATTTGTTGTGAATACTGATATAGTATTGCTTCCGCATAGGAATCAGCCTTACATTAAATAAGATAAAATTGGTCTTGTGAGTATAGCTTTTATCGGATAAGTTGGTTAGGATATTGATCGGTTCATTCAGTTTAACCAACTTAGATAAAAGAGGACCAATTAATTTAGAGCTTCCGTGAAATAAGGTTGATAGTCCTATCTCCGCCCCCCGCGCCCCCCCCCCCCCCCCCCCCCCCCCCTCTCGGACATTCAGGGATACGTGTCGCTCTGTAATTGGCCATTAAGGTCACTTTCAATTTTTGGGGCCATAAAACATTCAAGTTTGCAATACTGACATTTACATGGCCTGTTCACAACATGGGTGGAGATGTTTCAGGGTGTATTAGGTAAGAAACCAAATAATGGGCTCAGGGTTTACTTTCAGATGTTGATGATGCACCTCTGTATAGGTGGTTCCCTAGCATGTTTTTAATCATTTCTGCCAAATATAACACATTGAAGACTGTCTCAAGTAGTTGTGCATCCACAAGGTTTGAGCTCCATTATTTCAAAGGAACATCAATGACACTGGGATTAATGATTTGGCAAATTTAGAGAACTAAATAGGGTACCTTGATGTGACCACTAGACAGGAGAATAAGGTTGTTCCTTTTGGCGAAGCCTTTCTTCAATCATCTTCATTCACTGCATACATGTCTCCTTCACCAGAAAGATATGGCGATCAAAGATCCCACCAAGATTGTAGCATTTTGTTGCATTGCTGGCCTCCACAAAATTTTGACAGTAGACTACTTGTGGAGTACAGGTGATATCATAGTGAGTGGAAGCATCTTTTCTTGCAAGTAGCATAGAGCATGGATGTTTTTCAATCAGTCTTCTCTCAGCCAAGATGTGGGTTCATTTGTCTTTTTGTGTAGATTGGTTATTTCCTTTAAGTTGATCAAGTTCATGTTCATGTGGTTCAAGGGTTTCAGCTTGAAGACATGTAGAACATTGTGATTCCTTATCCTTCTGAGCATGTTATGGACCATGTGAGGAGGAAAAACAAACATTGATTCCTTAGCATGAGTCATGGCTCCCTTCAATTTTCCAATTTAACCAGTCATTTATTGGCCCTTTAGTTCAAAATCTTATGTAGGTGACAACCACTTGGTGATGAATAGGTGTTGGAAAACTACTCGGTTGCCATTCTAGTATTTCCTAGTTTTGTTGTTGGGCTGTTGCTTGGCAGGTTCAACTGTTTTCACCTTGCCTCTGTCCAGCAGTTTGTTGGCAGGCTGTACCTTTGGTTGTATTTATTGTCATTGGTGCATTGTCTGTTTCATTTTATTAATGAAGCCATCATTCAAAGAATATTTGAAAAAAAAGAAGAAAAAATGAATATTTGTTTGAAATACATAATAAAGAGAATGCTTAACAATAACTAGGTCCCACAGCCGAATGCAGAAACTTCTACCAATTTCATGTCAACTCTTGGACGAATGAAGAAAATCAACTTACCCCCAAGGAATGATGATCCAACTGCCAATCCATACAAAGCAACATAAGCACTAGGCGGGACATAAAGCTCTCCACAAGCACTACCAAGGTAATATTCCTTCTCTTGACAAACAGGCATGTAGCCCACAATGAATTTACCTGTGCATCATTCATAGAATTGAAACTAGAAAAAAAAAACCACTAATTTCATAAGAAGAGGTTTTACTGGGAATGGTGGTAAGAAGTCTTTTCTTATGAAATCAATTTTTTATTATTTTCTTTAACATACTTAAACATGGTAATGAGATATCAACAATAAAGCATAAAGAAACCAACCTCATTCTCTCATTCAATGTCATCATCATAACTTAAATATAATAGTGGATGGATGCTACCAGGCACAAAAGTGTATGAGCCTATAAGGTCCATCCACATGGTTCCAAATGGACTTGTAATCTATTCGAATCACCTATAATCATTGAATACCAAAATTCATTACGATCAATCCATGCCATCATTAAATTTGGAACTGCAGGATCCACAGAGACCCAAATAAGTGAAGCTCATTGGGTCTAAGTGCCCCAAATTTTGTGACCCCACAACCCATTTAAGCAGGTTCAGTGAGCCCCATTCAGTTAATAGCTAATATACTATATTTTATATCAAAATAATATATAATACTATTTTAATAAATAATAGAATCAGTTTAGTGCTTAAATAGTGCCAGACATCAAAATTGGATAAATGCATGGACGATAAAAAAATAATTCACAAGGTTAAAAGTATTGGTTTATAGTCGATATATATCATATTGGATAATGAGCATCAATCATCAGGTATCAACTCATGGCCAATGAGGTAGGGGAACTCGGGCAACTAGTACAATTTCCAATATGAATATTAGCCATGAAGAGTCCCATTTAGAAATTCAGGAATATCTCCATATCCGACTTATTGTGCGCCTGAAAAGAATGTGTTGACCTTGCTTAAGCTCTTCATTTTTTGTGCTTTGGCCCGGTTGATGTATTGTTTTGTGCAGCGTTTCTTTGCCAGTTGTTGTAGTTTTTTGCTTTTTCTCTGTTATTTCTTCTTATATTTGCACCTCTGGTGCTTTCTATTTATTTAATATATATGAACCATTTCAAAAAAAAAAAAGAGTCCCATTTAAAAAACTGATTACAAGGCTATGTAATAGTCGATCTTTTATGCATAACTAGCCTCACTAACTAAATAATTTAACATTCTAACATTGTTCTAATAATTTATGAAGACTTATGCCGGTAAGACTTGGCCTCATCAAAAACCTAACTCTAAATCATCATATGTTAAAACATAGGATGACTAACAAGGTTTCATATCCACAATCTTACCCACCTGACGTCGTGGGGCACGCAGCAGAATTACACATGCATGGCAATGTTCTACAGTGACATACATTTACAAAACATGGTCGTAATGTAGGAATACATGCTCCATTTGATTTATTTGTTTATTTATTATTTTCTGAGCGCTAACAAAGAGAGAGAGATTAATAGAAGGGTACAGATACAGAAAACAGAAGCATTGGGTCTAAAAGGCTTAAGCCCAAAGGCTGCTAAGAAAAGAAAAAGAAAAAATTCATCTCTATATCAAAAAAACATTCAACCATCCAAAGAAAATGCATCCATCCAATATCCAAAAACACTATAGAGCATGACAGCCATCTCTTCCCCACCAGATGGAGAGCTCAAAGGTAGAAAACACTGGCAGTCAAAGTGATGTAGGACAAGGAAGATCAGAGCACACAGATTCTGCTTCTATTTATTTTTATTTATTTATTTCTTAATTAACACGTAGGATTTGTCATTTTTGTTTGGGTCTTATTAGTCCAACTTTAGTTAGTTTCCTATTTGATTTAGAAGTCCTAGTTTAACAAGGAAGCCAGTTCGGTAGCTTTCCTAGTTGAGTCCTTTCCTATTTTCGTTTGGATTGTTTTATTATAAATACATGTACCCATATGGGTGAGAAACACACAATAAATATTCAATAAAATTAATCAAAGGCATAGCCTTTCCCTTATCTTCTTTGTTTCTTCTTCTCCCTGCCTAGTTGTAGGTTGTTCTACATTACAAAGAGTCCACCCCATTCTTCGCGAAAATCGGCCACCCCATTTGCTAATCTCCTGACTAATGGAAAAAAAATCTCACAACCCAAACACAACGCCCCAATCTCCCTTACAATTGTGATCAATTTCCAAGGGGAGAGGAGAGGGTACAGGAGCGAAATAGGAATAGTAAGCGTTGAAACGATTCAATACAGGGACCACTCACTCACTACTTTTCAGAGAAAGAGGAGAGGACAGGGGACAGGGGCGAGTGGCAGGGATGACCGGTCACTCGTGGGCAGCTTGGTGCGCCTAATCTCTCCTTTGGTACAACTGGATCTACGCTTGAGCCCACATCTGGATGTGTGGCTATTCATATTACAGGGGACAGGGGACAAGCACAGAAGCGAGTGACAGGGATGACCGGTCACTAGTGGGCAGCTTGGTGTGCCTAATCTCTTCTTTGGTACAACTGGATCTAAGCTTGAGCCTGCATCTGAATGTGTGGCTATTCATATTCTCATTTTGTCAATGGGTAAGAAATGGGGCCAATGCTATTGTTACATGCTCCTTGGCACATGTCCACACCAAAAAACACTAAGCACTAGAACATTGCTCCAATAACATTACTGAAAGGTCATTCTTACGAGACAATGGAATAAATATAGTATATAATACATGGAGACAGTCTTAATTCAGTACTTCACTTGGTTAGAAAACTTCCAGCAAAGGAAGACATGCATTTGGAATATAAGGAAATTTCAAAATGCACTATTATTAAATAAAAAATAAAATAATGAACTTAATCATTACCTGACTTCTTGAAATCTAATATATGCCTTCGGATCTCCTCAACTTTGCCCCATCCACAGTTAAGGGGTTCTATTTGAAGATATATGCCAGAAATGCGAGGATCATATGCTGCTTTTATGAAATTTTCACAAATCTGAGGTAGAGATAGCCCTGAAGAGAAGCGACTTCTTACTTGGTCAGATATCTGTAAGGAGCCCCACAAAAAAAAAGGAACCAAAACTTAGTCTGATGGTGTCTATTAATCATCGGCTGTAATATCAACATAGCAAAAGTTTTGCTCAAATGTGGGGATGATTTTACGCAACAAATCATACTTAAAATGAAAATATTTATTCTTTTTTTTTTTTTTTGAAATGGGCAGAACTTTATAAAGAAGTAAAATGGATTAAGCAAATGAAAATTAGATACTATTATTATGGAAGGCAAATAAAGTAATATTGACAAATCAAGAAAAAACCAAGAGTTGGATGTAAAGATAGCTATGTTGCATCTTCACCAATTATCTAGGTATCTAGCATTAATAGGTTTTCCAACTGTATGGATGGCTCTCTTCAAAACTGCAAGAAATCTAAGGCATCATTTGGATGCATGGAAAGAGAAGTACTTCATTAGATAATGATCAGTTTTAAATAAAAATAAGAAGTTAAAGAATAACCATTTCCATAAAACACCTTCCTTGTGAGACATCCAAATAGAGAATACAATAGATGGCTGAATTAGAGCTTCTTATCAACCATCAAGTTTATTCACTTAAATCAAATGGACAAATATGTTTAACTAAAACTATTTTAATAATCGGCATTCCAACAACCTCTAGTTTGGTAAGGTTGGTATCCTCTAAATTACTACATATTGTCGGAATAAGAATTGAATCACAAGAAATCCTGATTCAGTTATGTCAGAATAGTGTTTTCAGTACATTAACATCTACCTATAGAAAGACAATTAAGCATACCACAGAACGTATCCATGTACCTAATTAAAACTAGCTACTGCTAACTGAGTTTTTTCAGGTCTGTTCCTCCAAGTTAGCAACGGGAGCATCCAAGGGTGGTGAGTCGGCATACTTTGTAGTACAATCTTTATGTGCTACAAAGCTCACACTAACAACCAGATGCACAAGAACCACAGGTGAAACATATCTGAGTTAAAACCATCCACATCAATCACATTCTGGTCCACATTATAAGTCCTTAAATTTCCCATTTCCTAATAATGAGAAAATCTTTAGGGAAAAAACTATGGAATAGTCCTTGATTATGGTGGTTCTTTTTAATTGGCAATAATGAGTGTTTTCGAGAAAGCTAAAAATAAAAGGATGTTTGTCAAGAATTTGACAGTATATTGCAGACAACAGACATTCTGTGCAAAAACATACACATTGCAGCTGCTTCTGGATCAGGCAACAATTTTGAGGCAATTCCATCAATGGGGTGTTTAGCTACACATGGTGTAGCTCAACTGGTTGCCTCCCGCCTCAAGAAGCGGGAGGTTGCGGGTTCGAGCCGTATGACCTAACCTTAGTGTGCCTTAGGACCAGTGGGCTCATCCGTGGGGGTTTTAGTAGGACGGTGTCTGAGTTAACGTTAATCCAAAAAAAAGTATTGATTCAAGAATCATCTCTGTTGATCAAGAAACAGAAAGAATTCGGACAGATGATTCAATAAGTAAACAGGTGGATCCAGTTTTTTGGGGTGAAAAATGCATTCCTCCAAGTCATGCAAAAATCTCAACATTCAACTCTAACATGAATATTCTAACATTGCAATTATTTTCCAAAGAAGAAGCTGAAAATGCAATAGTTATAGGGTGACATTGAAATACAGCAAGCGCTAGATTGTTCCCTTGTAACAATGAAACAAGAAAGAATTACAGAAAAGAGAAATGTTTCAAAACCTGGCCGCGCAATTTCATAGAGAGGACGCTGCCCTTGCGAACACGTTCCCATGGAAAGGCAAAGAGCATCCTAAGCTTCACTACAAAACTCTTCCACCCTGTAATCTCCTTGAATTCAAATTCCCCACTTGGGTAATCATCGATCCGCCTCGGATTTCCGTTGTCTTCCACAGGCCAGGGAGGCTTGGTAGAAGGATCCTTCTCTTCCTTAGGAAAGTCCTTTTCCTTGGCGGTGGCGGAAAAGGGCTTTCCGCGGCTGGAATTGGAGAGAAGTGGGAAATTGCGGTGTTTTGAGAGGGGGATTCGGGGTTGAAAAGAAGAATGAGAGATATAGACAGGAAGAAGAGAATTGCAATGAAATGTGGAGAAGCTTCGAATTGTATGGGAGTTGAGATGAGAAGGGAGATTACAGAGCCTCGACATTTTCTGATCTTCCAAGCTTCTTTCCTTCTTCTCTGTCTTCTTGTCCGAAGTAAGAAGAAGGGGATGGAGTGACGGGAATAACATGAGTAACGCAAAAAGGGACTGACAGGGTTGCCTTACTTCCACGTCATCCTTTTTTCTCTCTTCAATGCACGCTCCACGTATACAGCAAGAAATTGAAAATTCAGATATTTCTGTAAGAAATTGTACATTTATTTTTCAAATGTGAAGGGATTACATGGGGTTGATATTATTATGTATTGTGTGAATTTATTTTTACTAAATAAAAGCATTTGATTTCAACACAAATATATATATATATATATATTTATTATGAGATTTCTTAATTATTATATATTATGACATATTTTTTTAAGATTACAAATACCAAATGTCTCTTTTTAGAACAGGTGTAAACTTTTCAATCTGCACACATCGGGCATAGAATTAAAAGTAATGTATTTTTTTTTGTTCAGGAGAGCTAAACAAATAAGGGTGGGAATTGACCATTAAACTAACTCGTCAGGGTTATATATTATAATGTGTTTTTATTAAAAATAATATTTTGATGAATAGTTGAAATTAAAATCTATTAAGAATTTAAGAGATGTTGAAATGTAATTTTTTTTTTAAACTGTAACTTGTCATATGATTGACCTCATTTAATCATTAAACTTTATTATATTAAAAATAAGTGAGTAGAGAGAGGAAAATTGACAATTGGGCTATATATGGCCTACACAAGTAGTCCCGTGGTAAAGAGTAAAATGGAAAATATTATTGAAACTAATATATTATTTTTTAGTAATAACGTTTTTTTATTCATGTTTTAAAACTTTATCCCTTCTCAATAGTTTAGCTGTGATTCAATTTTAACCATTATTAAATACAACTGAGTTATTCTTAAAATCTATTCGATGTTGAAATCTACAAGACTCAAGTTTGAAAACATTGAGTTGATTAACCCTAAATAACATAATAAAATGTTTAAAATTGGTTAATTAGACTTTTTTATTATTTATAATTATAATTAGCATAAATAAGACATATTTTATGAAAAATGTGTTTTTTATCTCTTTTATATTTTATGATTTGTATTGGATATTTTACATTATAGTTATTCACATATTATATATTTAATTTATTTATTATTAATCCTAGAGAAAAAAAATATTAGTAAAATTGGACCAAATTACATTTCCATAGTGACCTATTATCCAGTAAGTTATTTTTTATAATAAATAAAGTACATTATTAAATCCAAATGTTCAAATCCAATCAAATCTTAAAATTTCTACTTTAAGAGTTTTATATTTTCAAATGAATTTTGATTAGCCTGACACAATGAAATCATAAGAGCAAATAAAGTTTGAAATTTCTATATTTTTTATAACAGCATATTAGATTATTATATGAACCAAATCAAGAAAAATATATATTTAGAAATGACTTATGAGGCAATACCTTGATCTTTCTTCAACTCAATGCATGGCACAAATACACATGCGTTAAAAGAGAGAATTTGATCGAAATTTTTATACAAACATTTCTGTTTATAGATCAATTATCGTCCCATTTGAATTCCATGTTAAGTAATAAGGGTAAGACATAAAACCAAGACAGAAGCGCAAAATCAAGCATGATCCAAATGTAACGGTCAGTGGCAATGCATATTTGGGAGAGAGAGCCTCATGAACTGAAAAAACATAGATTTTTGGGTGCGAGAGAGGAGATTGAGACCGGAGAGAAGATAGAGAGAATGCAAAGACGGGAGTGAGTTTTCCGGCGAGAGATAGATAGAGAGACCTGAGATCAAGAATGCCTTTTGGAGATCGAAACTGAGACCGTGGCTGAGAGGGAGAGGGGAAGACCAAGTGCTCGAGATTGTTGAAAGAAGCACCGAAAGAGTCACGGTTCGAATACGAGCCCGAAATCAAGTAACTTTTATTAAATATTTGATTAAAAAATACTAATTAAGTTATATTTTCAATTATTATTTAAATATTAAAATATGAAATAGTTATTAGATAGAGTATAAATTAGATAATAACTTCAATTTAAGTATGAGTTTACTACTTTCATATTTTTGGTAGAGGAGTTAAAATTCAAATGGACAAATTGAAAGATATCTAAATGTATTGAATGTATAATAAATTTTATCTCCAAACTCAAATTGAAGCTATATGATTTAGTGGTTAAATAAGTAGGCTTCTTAAAGAAAATAATGTCTGTTGATTTTTACCGTTAAAATTAAGTGACTATCATTTAAATTTTTGAATGAAATTTATTATATATGTACATAATTAGACGAGCTTTCAATCTAACTAATTATATTCTCATAGCTCTCGAAAAAAGACTAGGCTAAGGATTTTCGACACCCAAGGAGTCCGATATGGGAAAATATCGGTCAAGATATCAAGTGGACCCACAACTGATATTCGGTTGAATTATTTTATGTCTGACTGATACTGTACATATCGGCCGATATTTATACCTCTAACACACATCATAATCTCAAGCCAGACCAAATAGTAATCAGAGTTTAATTGTTTTGTATATATAAATCTGGTTTGAAAAGCTTTGCTTAAGCCTGCCTTTTCTCAGGCTTGTTCTTTGGGCCTTCCAACTTTCCGGCCAAATTCTCTTCCCTAGTTGCCACACTAAGTTGGACAGACTACCGTGATGAGGGTTTCATCCATTGAAATTTTCATATTTTAAAAATATATCCTCATTCAATCTTATGACCCATTTGACTTATCTATTTACTGAAATATTAACCCTCCTACATATTTTTGTCGTTCACTTCTCAAATACTTGCAACTCTAATATAAATAGTAGATATACTTATTTTGTCCACATGATGTAGTTAAAGTGAATGACCTAACCGGCTATACTCTAAAGACGATGGGTATCACTTATCGGAGTGTTATGCTGAGCTTCCTACGATTTTTCACATGAAAATTCAAAAAATAGTAGATATACTTATTTTGGTTGAAAGATAAGATTGCCTGTTACATTCTATGTCGGTGGTGAGATGAAGGTTTTACTTTTGATAATGAACAGTTGAAATTTTTAATGGTCTTTTATCAGAAAAATCAAGCTTAATGGGATGAGCTTGAGTTTTAACTTGCAAAACCCAATGGACTTTAAGCAGTACCGGGCTTTTATATATAAATGGGTTCGGGCTGCCATATTTCGTATCCCAGCCCAAGTCCGGCCCGCGAATACCACTGATCGTCATTCGTCACTCAATACACCACAAGAAGAAGATAACGATAAATTGGTGACTTACACACCTCAAAAAATAATATCAATAAAAAATGGGTTTACCCTTTTCCTTTATGAGTAAATAATGGGACATATCTCAGTTTCTTCTCTTAGACTGTTGTTTCCTGGAGTAGACCATCCCTCGGATCCCGTCCGGATCTGCGGCGAAGCCGAGAGGCCGGTAAAATCCCAACACCTTCGGCTCTGCGTACAGCACAATGTTGGAAATGCCACGGTCCTGAAGCTCCGCCACCAGCCTCTCCATCACGGCCTTCCCCAGCCCAAATCCTTGGTAAGAGGGGTCCACCACCACGTCCCATATGATTGCGTTGAACACGTCATCTCCCGTCGCACGTGCGAATGCCACAGGCTTTTGGGTCTTGGCGTGCTCGATCCAGAGGAGGGAAGGGGTGTTCTCGAGCGCCTTGAGGATCTTGGAAGGATCGCGCCGGGGGAAACCTACGCGGACGAAGATGGTGTTGAGGTCGTCGAGGTTGAGGGAGGAGATGGAACGGTGGAGAATGAAGCCCCGGGAGAGGAGATCGGAGTCGGATATGGAGAGGGGAGGTCGGGCCGGGAACGGAGAAGAAGACGAAGAGGAAGAGGAGACGAAGAGGGTTTTGGATCTTGGGGTGTTTGGATGGAGAGATGGAGAGAAAGAGAGGCTGTTGAAAGGCAGAGAGGAGGAGATGAGGCTGCGATGGAAGAGCATTTTCTTTTTTTCTTTTTCCTTTTTCAATAAAAATCTCTTACGCTTTCGATTTCGGGAGTGACTGAAAGGAGGAGGAAAAGGGTTAGGTACTTAGGTCTATATTTCGGGACTAGCGTTTATTTTCACAATTTCTTTTTAAAGTTGGATTTGATTTTAAAAATATTTTCTTATATTTAAAAAATTAAACACTCCTAGGTATTTTTAACAAAATAATAGAGACTTAGATAAATGAGGTCAATCATTGTAAATTGTAAATTTAAGTCGAATAAATATTTAGATAAAAAATTGATTTATAGAAAAAATTACTAAATTTATTTATAAGTGCCAATTTCCAATAGATGGAAAGTGATTTTTGTAATAATAATAATAATAATAATGGTAGTAAAAATAAAATGATGGGATTATGAAAATATTTCTGATAGGGATTGAGACATATTAAAACAAATCTCGTCGCGCAGTTGATTTCATGTCAATGGGCATATATACTCTTGAGTGATTTGTTTTGTTTGGTGGCTTATCTACCTTTATTTAAACGAACGGATCAATGTCCAAAAAAAATTTATAACATAGTTAAATAAAAATAAATCCCTACTTCAAGTCTTAACTATTGAAAGTCTTAAATATGCTCAAGTTAGTTCTCAGCTAGATATTTGTCATGTGGTTAATATATTAAGAATAATGATTAGAAAGCAGTGAAATAAGTAATAAGATATTTATGAAGAAAAAAAATTACATCTTTACTTATCGATATAGGTATAATGACTCTGATTTTGCTGAATGATTTAAAAATAGAAAGTTGACTTATGACTATTTTTTTCCCTCATGGGAGGAGTAATTTGCGAAGAAGTATAAAAAAAGTGGAGGATTGTTTTTTTAAGATAGATATCCACTCTATATTGAAGGTGAGACTAATTTCACGATTATGTGTAATCTACAATCTATACATCTAATTAAGTCGATGAAAAGTAATTAGCATACGTAAAAAGTAGAGTTTTAAGTTTGTCATGATTTGCTTCACAAGTCTCGTAACTAATGGACTTTATTTTAGAGCATTGGGTAATTGAACACTATTTCAAAACCGATATGTATATTGACAATTTTATAGCAGTCTTCTTCTCTAATAATAACAAAAAAAAATTATATTAAAGAGAAAGTAGAAAGATATTTGGTGTTTATTGGGCATATTAATATTAGATTCATGTTAATAAATTCAATGGCCAAAGCCTTAGTGCGAACTATTTTCAAAACTTGTAGCCAATACGGATCTTACAAAGACTAGCTAAGAAGCACCTGCCTTGCACATGCTGTGGCACCAATGTATTCCTTCCATTATTTTGCCAAATTAATAATATATAATTACTATAAATTAATTTTTGTAATGAGTCACTTGTTTTAATAGGAAAAAAAATCTATTTATTCATTTTGATGTAATTGTTGGCTAAGGCCTAAATGATGTACTTTAATTATTAGAAGACAGTACTTATCTCATACAAAATTATTATGGTATGAGAAAATTTGAAAATTTTCTATTTCTACTAAATAATTAAAAATTTAAAACCATTTATAACTTATCTTTGTTAATTGTGATTTTTCATTCAAATCACAATAAAATGACTAAAGTAACGTACTAGTCTCAATATATAATGTTTACACAAACTAAGTACCACATCTGATACTTTATAAAGGCAAGAGGTTCTAAGAACCAGAAAGCACAAATAAGGGTATTCCCCTCAGGGGGAAATTCCAAACCACCGTCGCAGCTTATCCACCCTAAGCCTGATAAAGAGGGTTCTCCTCATCGGGTTCATCTCCTGAAAGGTGAGTGGGGTGAGTTAACTAGCCCAGTGAAGGAAATATAACAATGCAGTTTAAGTAAATAACAGGTTAGTAATAAACAACAGTTCAATAATATCTCATGCTTGATAACAATTAAGCATAATATCATGTAAAACATCATCATCATTTCCATCTTTCGTCAATTACTGTTATCATCCAACGTAACGCCTGCCGACTATACTAAGACCTGTATTAAGTTCCCACACGGTCAAAATACATCCTTACAAGTACATCTCCGGCTTTGACTTAGCCGATACTGACACTCTCAAGTCAGCAACTGTCGACACCCGTGGTCCAGTATACGTAAACCATCTCCTATATGGCCGATATTGGTTCAATAGCCCAAGGTACGTGAAAGCAGTTTTACACATTCTTATGATCAACATCATAATATTCACAGTCATCATAAGCACTCTTACCACAGTGCATCATGTCTAGGCACATGAGTGGGTTCCTCAGAATTGAAACCACTCATTGCTCAAGACTCATCTCATAATAAAACCTGTTTACATATTCTGCAGAGTTAAGTTCCCTCACCGTGATTGTGTGGTTACGCGGTTTCTGTTCAAACAAACAGACAAGTGCACAATCAATATACAGATCAAATACATACACACAAGTAGTATTTTGAAATCTCACGTTTTCCCAAAAATATCCAAGATATATGGAATTGAGTCTCCTACTGGGTTTCTATCCTTTTTAAATTATCATAATCCACAATATAATAATAAATAAAAAGGGGCTCAGCCCATAACTCATATTGTCTTCTGGGCATTGACCAGATTGACTTATTGAGTTAGGTCTAGATCCTCGGGTCACTTCTCGATTGTCTTCTGGATAGGACCAGATCTGACATTTTTGAGTTAGGCCTCGAGGTCACCTAGTGCCCGACAATATAGCGTCGGCGTGAAAGTGAGATCACTAAGTGCTCGACCAATAGGGTCGGCCTGGAAGTGAATACAATATTATTTACACTATAAGTAACAAGAGAAGAGGGTTAGTACAATTTTAATTAACAAAAAGGGGTACTGACATCACATCACATAATCCAACAATTTTTTTTAATAAAATAATAATATTTATTTATTTATTTTTTATTATTTTTTCAATGGGAACTAACATCACAAATCACAAGCATCAACAATATCAAATAAAATTTTTTTTTTTTCTTCTTCTGCTTCTTCCTCCTTCCTTCACTGTCTGCAACAGACAGTGAACGACCGGAAAACATGAAAAATGAATCTGGAAACAGTGGGTTTCCCTGATTCGGTTTTCATATCTGACCGGTTCGATGGATTCCTCTGGGAGTCCTCTTTCCATAGGGAGAGGTTTGGAGCTTTGAAGCTCAATGGGCCATCCGATTTTAACACCGAAAGCTCACGAGTACAAGGAACTCATGGCTTTTCTTAGACTTTAAAACTGGTTTTTCTTACTCAAATCAATGCCAAAATCAGTTTTTCTTGATTATAAACCACTTAGAATTTGAAAAGGAATATAATGGTTACCTTCAATTGAGTTCTTGGGCTGAAAATCCGGACTTTGAAAATTTTCCCCTAAAAGGTCACGGGTGAAAAACTGGGAAAATAGAGAGGGAAGAGGGGCTGGAAAACCAGAGAGCAGTGACTGAGGGAGAGAAAAGAAAGATTTGCTGGGAGTTTGATCTGAAGGGAAGGGGCTCAATTTATAGAAAATTGGCTGGGAAATGGGGTTGGACGGCCATTGCATGCGGCTGCATGCTATGGTAGCTTACGCTAGCTACAGTAAGCAGTAGGTTTTGGTTTGCAGATCAGCCTTCCTGAAAATTAGATTTTTACAAATAAGTCTGGTTTTTGTCAAAAACTGGATTTTTAACTTAAAACCTGATTTTGAAAGCTCAAAATCTTAATCCAACCTTACAGATAAGTTGGATTTTGAAAATCTTAATCACCATAAAAATTTTGGAATTTAACTCTCACTACAAACCATTTATTTAAATAAAAATCACAATTTAACACTATTTACTTAATTAAACAAATGTTAAATAAAATAATTTAGAAACATCATTTTGGGGTGACAAAGAATAACTAGATCATTCTTAAAATGGTCTATCACAAAATACTAGTTTCAAAATTTATCTCATTTCCAAAATCATCTAAAATAATTATTACTTCCTTTCTGGGTTTTGACGGGCAGATTTAAAATACTAATTTCTGAAAATAAAATTATTTTAAAATCAGAAATACAATTCCTTAATTAAGGACAACCTTATCAACCAATAATAATCACATAATAACATAATTTATAAAAATAATAATAATAAGCGGTAAATTACCAGAATGCCCCTCCAGTTGGACGAGCTGGATCACTGAGCTTACGAGCTCGGATTTGGCCAAATCTGGGCTTTCCTTAAAGCCCTAACCGAAATCTTCGAGATTAACCGGTTAAACAAAATTATTAAGCTAAAACACGCTAATCTGGAGTAAGGTATTACAGAATAAAAGTCCATTATAAACCCTATTTGAGTCTTTAAAGGTTTTACTGTAGATCCAAGTATGCAATCATCATAAAATGTCTAAACTCCAAAATCTGCGATATTTTAAATTCTACACTTCAGGTTAGATTCTGATCCAAACTGGTACATTGATTCCTCTTCTTTACTCTTGAGTGCACTGCTCTCGGGAGGCTGCGAAATTTGGTCGATATGGTACTTATTCATTATAATGTATCGCCAGAAAATGGCCGAACGTATCAGCCGCAACAGTGAGAAAGAGGTCCATTACCTTAAACAGAAGTACCCTGTAACTTAATTATCATTTCATGAACGAAAATCTTTCCATTTATCATTGCCCACTGTATTCAGAACACTACAGTCGTCAACATCTTTATTCCCTTTTTTTTTCTTCTCAATTTTCTATTCTATTGCATTAATTACTTTTGACTTTTGTTAACTCAGTGCATTTAGAATATTTAGAGCTCATCATTGTCATTTCAATTATCATTAAAAAAATATTTTTTACTACATAGATCAGTATTTATGTTATTCGTATCCTTTTACTTAATTGAAAACCATATTCTTCATAAATCTAAACTCTAACAATATCCTTCATTAATTTAGGTTCTTTAAATACCTTTCTCTTCAATCCCTTCACATTAACCGTAAAACTATTTGTAGTGGAGTTATTTCTTATGTTCTATGTATAATATATATCAAGGTGATATTAAATGGATAATCTTATCCCTTTACTAATATTTTTATCATTATACCATTTTTCTAGAGAAGTTTTTTATCCTAGGCTTCAAATAGCAGATATATGGAGTTGACTTGTTAAAAAATTGAATAGTCGATTAATTTCTTAATAAAAAATTTTAGATTATGTGAAACTATTGGACTCACAGTTGAGTGTATCAAATGAGTAGTATGTGAAAAACCTTTTAGATTTTCTAATTTAATACTTTTCATTTGATCCACCCAAAGGGGAGTTCAACCATTTCACAAAATTTGAAAAGATATGTATATGCATGTACCTTTGCATTTAGAAATTAATAAAAAAAAATATTTTTAAATAGGTGGACAAAGATATTTCAAAGGACACCATTTGAAGTCATCCTTATCATTAACATGACACATAAAAACATTCCTCTTTTTCCTATATGCTTCTTGTTAGGAATATGGTTGGATTTGGAGATTTTTTGGGCTAGAAGTTCACGTCCTAACAAGCGGTATTAGAGTAAGGGGTAAAAAAATTGCTGAGACCAAGATCTCAGGCCCACGAATATCGGCTGATATTTCTCTCTCTCTCTCTTTGCCCAAATTTCGACCGAGATGTATTGTATAGGCGAGATCTTAGTCATATCGGCCGAGATCTCTCCTGTACATACATCTTGTATCGGCCGAGATTTGGATCCCTGATCAGAGACAGGTCTCAGGCTATCTCATGTGGGCTCAGGGGATCTCTCATGCAGACAGAATAGTCGGCATCACTCTCTCTGTCAGAGGGTCTCGTTCGAGGGGTGATTGTTGGAGTTGCTGTGAACAAATTTTATATTAAAAATATAGAGAGAGATCTAGAGGTTTATAAGTAATTTGGATCACTCTACTTAATTTGTATTGAAGAGAAGGATTGACCGTGTATATCTTATTCTATATTTGTCAAGTTCCCTAATTAAGGGCTTCTATACTTAGACCTATATATCTATATATACACTGTGTGATGAGAAGAGTCATTGAGTCAAATCTTTCAAACTTCTTCCGTACAAAGCTACACATCAATTCCCTCTCTATCTTAATTTTTCCAATCCCCCTCTATCTTAAATTTTTTTTCAATACCCTCCCCAACCTTCTCCCTTAACGCAAGTCCACGGTGGTCCTTCTAACTCTCTCTCCAGCGATCGGCTTTGGCTCCCATAGTTCACCTGTGTCTTGTTCCAGCAACCCGGCGACGGCTCTGCAGTTCTCTATGCTCACTTGCTGCGCAGACCAGTCCTCCTGCTGCCTGATCTGGTTCCCGATCACGAGCGTCTTCCTCCTCTGCTTAGGCCAAGAACGCCCTTGTTGCCTTCTTCTCTGCTTCTGCCGCTCGCCGGATCTGCGCAATCGCCGACCCCTCTGCTGCTCGCCGGATTTCACGGATCTGGCTTAGTCTCCGGTTGCTTCCTTGTTGCCGATCTACCAGTGGCCGTCCTCGGTCCAGAACTCGTTCTGCACCTCCTTCTCCGGCGCCAATCGACATACCGATTCAGATCTGGGATCTTCAACACGCCTACCGACCATCCCTATTGCGCATCCTCTTCTGCAACAGTTTGCAGCCAAACCTCCGCCCAAACAGAGTCGACCCTCTTCTGATTAGATCTGCCAGCAGAACCTCCTTGTCTGGCGATACCCGAAGCTCAGATCTTCATCTTTTCTTCTACCGTTGTTACAGATATGCCTCTCAGCGTCCACCTTCCAACCTCATCACTTTATCACCGTTGAGTTTGCGGAAGAGTATTAAAGAGACGGGTTAACATACCGTGTATATCTGGTATATCTTGCTTGGATCCAATAATTGCCCCTGAATTACTTCCACCTTTCAAGTTTGAGTCCTATTTGATTTAATTAAATTTGACTGTGGACACTCTATTTTAATTTCTTTAGAACAAGTGCAATAAATGATGCTGTCGTTTAATCTCCAAAATATGAAAAATAGTGGAACATTGTATTTCGTCTCCGGTGTTTAGTGCAGATTGCAGACAGAAATTTGCTTTGTTTATACAGAGCTTCTCTCCATTGAGGGCCCACCTGTTGTTTATTTTTTTGGCTTTTTGAAAATTAATTAAAGCAAATCTAATCTCTTACAAATATTTTTTTTCCTTTTTTATTGTTAGTAATTTCATGAGCCTTATAATTATGGATTAACATAAGATTTTTTTAGCGAAAAAATCCATAGACCCATGTATATTGGACTTTGGTACATTGTTTCATTAAATTTAGCTAAAAAAACTAAATAATGTTTGGGTATCACGTTCATGAATGAAATAATCTACTAACACGACACATCACCACTCAATTTAGTTGGTTCCATATAGCCGAACTAAGATCAAGATTTTTCTCTCTTCTCATTTTTTTTTTTAAAATCTTTATGGTCTTTTTTTTTTGAAAAAAATCATTTAAAAAAAAATAAAAGGGCTGTTTTTTGAAAAATAAAAGAATTTAAATATATAAATATCGGCTGAGATATTGACCGGGTCCACGCCAATATTTGTTTTTTTTTTTTTTTAAATAACCCAGATCTCAACTAGACCGGCCGAACTTTTTTTTATCTCTGGCCGATACTATACGTTTCGGCCGAGAACCGCCTCCAAATAGAGGGAACTGAGGCCACAACTTGGGCCACACACAGAGCAAAACATACAATGAAAGAAGCCCACAACCCGAGCCACAGACGGCAGATCAAAACATGCCCTCAACCGGGCCAGGAGGAAATGCAACAAAACACCAGGATCAGAGGCCATCAAAGATTCCTGAAGCCTGAGAAACCTTCCTATAGATGAACTGCGCTTGGCAATTAAACAAGTCCTTAATGTGCTTGGTGATAAGGACTTTGCCACAGTTGAAGCTGACAAGGATCTTGGATTCAGTTTTTTCACTAGATGTTTATTTTCCTGGAAAGTTCTTTTTTTCCCCTACTTAATGATTCCACCACCCTTTTCATCTTTGATTGAAAGCGATTCTTTTCCCAGGGAAGAACAAGACATATATTAGATATTTTGTGTTAAGCATGAATCCTTGGGTGCTTTTCTGGCAATTCAGTTGAAGAAATTCCCATCATATTTTTCTTTGAGACAGTAGAATTTAAGAAAATGACTCCATAGCCTCTCTCATTATACCTTATATATATATATAGATGTACACGTCTCTCAAAAAGAAAGGAATCAATTACAATCCCTCAATGACAGTCTGACAAATATAGAAAAAGATATAAATGGAAAGTTAACCCCTTCCTCTAATAGATTATGAGGCCTGAACTTTTATCCCTCTGCTAGTTTTCAGCATGGTTGAATTAGTTCGAGCTCATTTATTGAATTCTATTTTTAATGAGTTGCATTTAGGTTAAGTTGTGCTATGAATTGAGTTGGGTTGCAGGGTTTGGTTTGGATTATATGCAGGTCAAATTTGGTCTAATTGGATTATGGGTGAGATTTAGGTTGGGTTGGGAGCAGGTCAGCTCCAGGGCCTTTTGAGTTCAAGTCGAGTTTGGGTGATGAATTAGTATTGTCACTGGCGGTAGATAGGGTTAAAAGTAGGGTTGAAACTCGGACAAGTTATGCTGGATTTTAATAAATCCAACCCAACCTATATAAAAAATTATTGAGTCCGATCCATCCCAACCTGAGTGGCTGGCCTGAATTGTTCAACCCGACCTGAGTTGTTGGCCTGACAATCGGACCCATTTTTAGTCCTAATTTTAGGAAAAAAATCAGCACCAAGTTTTTATATTTTTTGAAACTCAGGTCAGATCGGGTCAATTTAAGTAGACTCAAGTTGATTTTAAATTTCTGAATCCAATTCGATCCGAATTCCATACGAGTTTTTTTCCAATCCGATTTTACCCTAAATTTACAAATACATAACCCAACCCACTGATTTCTTAGATCGAGTCATGGTATTAAATTAAAACCCGTCCCAAATGTCCCACCTGACTAAAAAGGTCGAAATAAGGTCATATATTACATTCACAACTTTCATATAGTGTGAAGTGAGAAACGAAATGTGTGAAGAAAACTCATTCCACATCCAGTAAAAGCACTTACAAGCAAATGTGAGTAGAAAAATAGTTTTTCTTTAAAAATTCATACAAACAAACAAATAAAAAATTTCCACTACATATAAGCCTACCATGACTGATGAGTCTAACCTAAACGATGGTAGATCCACATGTGAACGAGACCCCTAATAATCACTTTTATAATTTAATGTGTAGGTTGAGTCTAGGTTATAACATGCTTGTTGGCAAAATTTAAAAAGATTACACGAAGAATTTTTTTTTTTTTTTTTTTTTAAATTAACAGCTGGGAAACCACAGGAAACCCCCATGGGTGATACCCACTGCCCTTAAGATACACCAGGTTAAGCCATAGGGGCTCGAACTTGACACCTCCTACTTCTTGAGACAGGAGGTTAACCAATTAAACTACACATTTTTTAATGAATAGCTTCAATTCTATTATGTCTCTGTACTTCTATATGCATCTATCCATTTAATCTTCTTCGAATACAGTAATATCATTGTGCATACTTAATTACTAAAGGCCCAAATGATGGATAACACAATATAGCATGCATTTCTAAGGAATCCCATTTTTCGGCCCTGATGCTCCCCTAGACAATAGTTCAAATATCCCTATTTGGGCCCAAATACACTAGATGCAAAATTGAAAATTTTCAACTCAGATAGGATTAGTAGTTATAATGATAATGATAATAATGACAGAGAAGATCAAGACAATGATAATGTTTATTTTTGGTTTAGTACTCAGTGAGACCAAAGTTCAAACAACCATTGAAGTACGGCCCAAAAACAGCCAATTCTCCGGCCTGAAACCAGTGTATTTGTTGGCTTGATCGATAACTCTACATTTTCTCTTATTTTTTTAAAAAAAAACATTACCTTCCCCTTCATGTATCCTTATTAACATATGAAATACAGATTTTCTTTTTCTTTTTTAAATGAATATAAATTGAAGTTTCAAGGTCCTGACAGATCAAATAGCAACTTGACCTGAATACGACACAGGTTACTCTCAAACATAGCCATGGTCAAATAATGGTAAATTTCAAACCAAGCCCAACTCAACAGAGATGGGTGAGGCCGGAATTGGGGCTCAACATAACGCTTTGGGTCCAAATGAACTTGGGCCAGATCCGTTGGGCTCTCACATGTAGTGACGCCTATAAGCCCAGTTGAATTTTCTTAAAAGGGATTATTTTAGGAATTCTTCTTTCATTCACAGAGGAGGAGAAGAATGAAGAGAGAAGTTGTCACCTCTCCCCATTGTAGTTTTTTTCTTCTCTTTTCTTTATGAAATCTCTAATGTATTAGTGTTAATAACAACGAGATTTCTATTTTGAGCTTTATTTATTTGTGTTTTTCAGTCCATCCATCCATCTGTTCATTGAGTCTCTGTCTTCGGCCCAAGAAGGAAAGAATGGATTTCCTCTAATCCTCATGGGACTACTTGGTGTCACCACTGACTCTACACTAATCCTCATATTTAGTAACCCTTCGATGCTCGACAAACCCAAAATTAGATAATGGACAGGTCCAGTGTTATATAAATGTCACGCATGTGCGTGTCTGATGTGATCTTAGATCCATTAGCCATTTATCAACAAATACACAATTGACTCAGGCCCAGCTACTAGAGTATCTTGACTCTGTAAATTCTCTAACACTTGTACATTTTGGATGGATCATTATGGGCTGAGCTCGGGTTGGGCCGATATGTACTTGGCCTGTGTATTTCATACCACTGGCAAGCCCCACCTTCATATCTATTTATATGAGTGGCATGTACACTATGATATACAGAGTTTGTAAAAATGATTTTTGTAGGTGTGTGTATGTTATTATCTATATTTAAAGGGATATGTATTTCAATTTTAGGAAGGTCATATGCAATTTTTTTTTATAACCAAGAGGGGTTCTAAAATTGTAAATAAAGCAAACTTAAATTCTACAGTTCATGTTAGATTCGGATCCAAACTGACACATTGATTCCTCTTCTGTGTTCCATCAGGGGTATAAATCTTGGCTGATACTGTGCATATCAGCCGAGATAGCTCGGGTTTTCGACGACCGAGATATCTCAGCCGATATGCATAGTATCGGCCAGAGAAAAAAGAAATCCGGCCTAAAACCAGTGCATTTGTTAGCCGATCGATAACTCTACATTTTCTCTCTCTCTCTCTTTTTTAAAAAAAATTACCTTCCTCTTCATATGTCCTTATTTACAAATGAAATACAAATTTCCTTTTTCAACTTGACCAGAATTTGACTGAGGTTACTCTCAAACACAGCCATGGTCAAACAGGGAATGAAATCTCTGCCGACATGCCTCGGGTTTTCAAAGGCCGAGATATCTATGCTGATACGCATTATATCTGCCAAACTAAAGAAATATCGGCTGTTATGGCCGAGATCTCGGTTGAATTTGTTTTTTTCTTTTTTTAAAAAAAAATATAGGTTGTGGGCCCAAGATTATCTCTGCTGATATTTGCCCATATCGACCGATATTTGAAATATCAGTCAATATCAGCCGATATTTATATTTTTCATTAAATAAAAACAGCCTTCTTTTTTTTTATAAAATAGCCACCGAAATTGAAAAAAGTAAATTTAAGGAGACAGAAACTGTCTCGGCCAATATGTCAGTCTCGGTGATATTTGCATTGAGGAGAAAAAGAATAATTCACAAAATGTAGCAAGGAGCTAAATCACTCATATTAAGTGTCCAATTAGATCACCATTTAGATGCCAATGAAAATGAGCTGACAATTCGGCCAACTCATGCTTTTAAAAATGACCATTCAGATAAAAATTAAAAGTATACTAGTAATTCGCCCAACTCAACCCATATATTTTTTAAAAATTATTTATTCTTTGATACTCATATAAAACAACTTAGACCATAACTTTCAAACTAATCAAGGTTAATCATAAAATCTCCTATTTATTTTTTTAGTAGATTTTTGGCATAAATTTCCTTTAAAAAAAAAATGCTAAAGTTAAACCAAATCTTTTATACTCACTAAATCCTAACTCAAAATCTATTTTTTTTAGTTATTTTTGAAAGAAGTTTGCCTCTTTTTAGTTGCCTATTTAGGAATGTAAGATTCATTTGATGAACATACAAACTATCTCTTTATATATAAAAAACATAGAAAATAAATTAAAATCTTCTTATTTACAATATACTCATATTTTAAATGGTTGAGGTGGACCGGTCGTTGTAATAGACCCTGGACCATTATACTCAAATTAGTTATAAATAATTGGTTCTAAGCATATATGTCAGCCTGACGAGTATAAATGTTTGAACTCATTTATATAAATGGACAGATTCGATCTTTTGTAAGAAGTCTTTCAAAGTCTTTGATATATATATATTCTTTGATATATATATATATATATATATCAAAGAATATATATATCAAAGACTTTGAAAGACTATATATATATATATATGAGTCATTTAAAAAATTTAATTTGAAATCAATTAAAAATGACTATTCAAATTGAAAATAGATATAACTAAATATAAATGAGAAAATTTAAATTTATAATTCAATTTTTATCCACTTAATCCTTACTGATCAAGGTCATCATCAATCAGACATCTTAAGAATTAACAAGGACACTTGGTGATTTTGCCGTCTAGAATAAATTGACAGCCGGCCTAATGAACAAGTAAAGAATCTTTTCCTGGGATCATACACCTTTCCACGTGGAACAAGCTCCATGGTCGGTCCGTTCTTCCAAGCTCCTTGGTCATACGTTGTTGTCACTTATGAATTTCGCGTGGAACAAGTTCTATAGGCTTGGTCGATCATAGATTAGAGGTGTTTCTCTCTCCCTTTAGTTTAGAAAGTGTAATATTTTCGGTCACTCGCCACCCATTTAGACACCACATTTTTCTATTAAAAGATATCAATTTTCAAATTTTGAGTGAAAATTACGATTTTGCCGTCCTGCGTTTTATCATTCGGACGATTTTTTAGTTCATTTTTCACTCCCTTTGAACGATTCACTGTACACTCGAATTGATCCCTTTTGCCCTTCCGCGTTTTATCTTTCGAACGATTTTTCAGTTGATTTTTCAGTTCCTTCGAACGATTCCATTGTGCAGTGGAATCGTTCGAAGGATCATAAGATACTTCGAATGAACCTGTTTGCAGCTACAGTAAAATCCTTTAAAAAAATTTATATAGTAAAATATCTTCTAAAATTTTAAAGTTATTTTATAAGCACTGTGTATTTCCAAAATTTCTAAAATTAAATATCCAGACTAATTACGATAATCTGATAAAAATACATTAAGACTTCAAGGTCGTTTGACATTTCCAAATACTTAAAACACAGTGTTTTACAAATAAGGGTATCCCTCAGTTGTGTCAAAAATATATTTAGGAATGCCAAACGACCTTTATGTCTTAAAGTATTTTTATCATGCTATCGTAATTAGTTCAGATATTAAATTTGAGAAATTTTAAAAATACATAGTGCTTAAAAAATAACTTTTTAAATAATAAAATCTTCTTTAAATCTTTAAAGTTATTTTTTAAGCACTGTGTATTTTTAAAATTTCTCAAATTGAATATCTGGACTAATTACGATAACATGATAAAAATACTTTAAGACTTCAAGGTCGTTTGGCATTCCACTGTGCAGTCGAATCGTTCGAAGGAACTGAAAAATCAACTGAAAAATCGTTCGAAGGATAAAACGGGGGAGGGCAAAAGGGATCGATTCGAGTGTGCAGTGAATCGTTCGAAGGGAGTGAAAAATGAACTAAAAAATCGTCCGAATGATAAAACGCGGGAGGGCAAAACCGTAATTTCTCCTCAAAATCTGAAAACTGGTATCTCCTAGCAGAAAAACCTGGTGTCTAAATGGGCGGCCCTATATATTATAGGCTAGCGCGACCCTTCAATTGAAATATCGTATTGAGAACTACGGTTAAATATATTCTAGTTCGTGTATAGATTTATTTGATATATGATTATATAAATACGAAATATATAAAATTTTACTATCAATTAATAATTTAAATCATAAAAATCTTCACCTTTTAAATTTTGATAAGTATCAGTCATATTTTTTAAAATTCATCTAATTTAAATTTTATGAACTTCAGGATTGATTTTAAGTGAAAATGGGATAATTTGGACTTCCAAAATCGTACTCAAAGAATTAAGAGGAAAGATAATTTTTCCTCAATTATTTGGGTGTGATTTTTGAAGCTCATAAGTATACCCTTTTCACTTAAAATCGGTTTCGGAATTTATAAAATTCAGAATAGATGGATTTTGAAACGTTGGTTGTAGAAATCTATCGAAAAACGGAGCCAAACGTGGAAAAAACCCATAGTTGATGAACGAACTAGAACGTCTCACTAGTAAATACATCGTTCTTTGACCTTTTTTTAATAAATTATTTGTACATCAGGGTGAAGAATAAAGTGAGAAATCCATTAATTCCTATGTTTGATTACATAAAAATCGTGTGCGAAGATTGCTATCCTAAATCAAATCTAATCTCTTTACAATTTTTTTTTTTTTCATTTTCATTGTTATTAATCTTATGGAGCTTTGAGTGAAAAAACCCATAGAACCATGTATATTGCACTTGGTCACATTATTTCGTTAAATTTAGCTAAAAAACTCATCAATTTTTCAGTATCACCTATGGGTGAAATAATCTACCAAAAGTTTTATCTTTCTTTTAAGACTTTAACGTTATTTTTTAAGTACTGTGTATTTACAAAATTTCTCAAATCGAATATCCGGATTAATTATAATAACCTTTTGAAAATACTTTAAAACTTTAAGGTCTTTTGACAGTCCTAAATGTATTTTCGTCACAGCCGAGGGATACCCTTATTTGTAAAACACTTTGTTTTAAGCATTTGGGAGTGTCAACAGACCTTAAAGTCTTAAAGTATTTTTATAAGGTTACTGTAGTATAAATAAACAGAATCTTCACGTATATGTTTCAATCGGTCGATTTCTCCAGCTAGCATCTTCCGCTCGTGTTTGCGTAAATAAACAGAATCAATTGCATATATATGTTTCAATCGGTCGATTTCTCCAACTACCATCTTCCGTTCGTGTTTGAAGAATCAATCGTACGACCCCATAGAATCAATCGTACGATTCTATGTGGAAGGAATCGATCGATCGAAGTGAAAATGAACGGCCTGTTCAATCGGTCGATTCCACGCGGAAAGATAGAATCGTAATTTCTACTCAAAATCTGAAATTGAGTGTCTGGTAATCGATTTCTGCAGTGTCTAAATGCCGAGTCTTTTTTTTTTTTAGGAAGTGATTTGTGCACCCCTCATTTTACCCATGGTACACTTCTTCAATTTTTTTTTCCAATTTTGCCCTCCACCCACCTTTTCTTCATTTCCATCATTTTTTAAGTGAGGGAGAAAATTGGAAAAAATAATTGAAGGAGTGCACCATGAGTAAAATGAGAGGTGCACAAATCATTTTCCTTTTTTTTAATTTATTTTAACCATTACGTCATGGAATGTCGGTAGTACCATATCATCCATCGTGACTTGTGCACGCGATGTTTTATACTGGGGCAGAAGTCGGCTGGTGATGTGACTTGCAACGGTCCATCCCACGTGGACAACGAGAGGTCTCTCAGTCAAAGTGTATTAATTTAGTCATTTTTGTCCGGTGATGTGAAGGGTATGATGTCAGGTGTACGGTAATCGTTGAGACAGATCACCTGATGGAAGACGTTTGTATGGGACAGTCATATTAAAATTATTCTCTAATGATATAAAAAAATTATTTTATATTAAAGAGAAAGTACAAACTTGTTTGGTGTTTATTGAGCATATTAATATTAGATTCATGGTAATAAGTCCAATGCCTAAAGCCTCAGTGCAAACCAATGTATTGGAAGATTTGAAAACTTTCTATTTCTACTAAATTACTTATTAAATAATTGAAACCATTCATAACTTATCTTTTTTAATATTGTGATATTAATCATGTTATTAGATATAAAACTATGCAAGCAAACTTCATGGATAATAAAAAGAATACCCTCCAAAGGAAAATACTTTTGCATTAAGAAGAAAAAGAAAAATTCACAAAATGTAGCAAGGAGCTAAATCACTCATATTAAATATTGGATCCAGTGTCCAATTAGATCACCGTATAGATACCAATGAAAATGAGCTGACAAATTGGCCAACTCTTGCTTTTAAAAATGACCATTCAGATAATAATTATAGAGAGTTAATTCTAAAAAAATCAGCAAATAGAAATATAAAAATAAAGAGTGTGTTTATATATTTATATCTATATAGTTCAGGGAATTCAAATGAGCCTATCATACAAGTATAACTCTAGTCCAACTTAAATTAAAAACAGATGACATTTTTATATCTTATATCTACTCATATTTCAAGTAATTTAATTTTTTTTTTAATTTACGTGTGAGAAGTCGACCAAATTCTAATCTTTGCACCTATTGTACTTGGAGGGATAGATAGAGATCTGAGTCTCGCATAGGACAATTACATCTCCAAGTCATTTGCTTTAATACACCCAAAGATGGTGATGGGTGATTGTGAAATCTTAAGTGTGGAAACAGTGTTTGGTGTTGTGAAACCTTAACCTTCATGGTGTGAGAACATTGCAGGGTATTAATATTTGTATTCAGTTCATTTGTAAATACAAGATTGATTCGGTCTCTCCTTGATTTTGAGGAAGATACTACAAATTCTGTATTCATGTCTCAATTTTACATAGCATTAGAGCATCTCTCAAGAGCTCTCTTTATGTAATTTATTTGTAATTAATTTTATTTTTCTTCTTCATTCCTTTTTTTTTTTTTTGTATTAATATTTGTATTCAGTTCATTTATAAATACAAGATTGATTCGGTCTCTCCTGGAAGAAACTGCAAATTCAGTGTCCGAGTCTCAATTTTACACGGTAGGTACAACGGGTATAATAGTATTTTAGTGTTGTGAAACCTTCACGTGTTGGAACCTGGATGAAAACATTTAAAAAAATTAAGAGACATTTACCTATTCACTTTTATCAAATAAACCTACCGTGTAAAGAGGGAATAAATAAATAAAGAGAACGGTGTAAAAACTTTTTAAAAAATGCTCACTACCGCGGACTCACTTTAACACAGCTCTATTGAGACATGTACCTATTCACTTTTATCAAATAAACCTCTATCGAGATATATATACCTATTGACTTGCATCAAACACACCACACCATTGTAAACTTTTTGAAAATCCTTAACACACCACACCGGTGTGAACAAGTTAAGCTCACAGATTATTAGTAGTAATAGCAGACATGAAAGAAGGCGGAGCAGACCCGCAGGTGTGGTCCAAGCGCAAGTGAATAATAGCAGGTGTTTAAATCATTTTGATTTCATGAAAGAATAGTGATTTTTGCATCATGAAATGATCAATTTTGTTCTTATTTTTTGTAAAAGTGGGAAAGAAAGAAAAAGATGAAATTATAAATAATATTAGAATTTATTTTAATAGGCGGCGTGTAAAAAAACACGAAAATGTCACATCAGCAAGCACGACTTTGAAATTTACATATGTGACAAATGATGGTTTTGGAGTCATGACTTGCAAATTACAGTTTCTAGGAAAGCGCCCCATTCCTCCGCAAAAAGGAAAAAGCTCATTGGTCGCCCTTATTAATAAGCAGGCGGTAACGTGCCTCTTCCACTTGATATGGAAGAAGGCGGAGCAGTCGGGACGAGGGAAGCGCGGGAGCTCTCCTTCGTTCTATACGGGTTTGGCATGTTGTCCGCTGTCACTGGTGTACTGCAGGTGATGAAACAAGGGGAAGTAGGCCTCCACACTTCACCCATCATATCCATGTTTCTTTTCTTCTCCGTCTTTGCCTTCACTGCCTCCAAGGCCCTCTCTACGAATTACACCAACACCTGCTTCCGAATCTCCTTCTTCTTTGCCACCCTTGCCTTCTCTGTTCAACTTTCCTCAACCGTCCCCAACAATCTCAGGTGGGCCACTTATCTCTCTTGCATCTACCCTTTCTTCTTCTACAGCCCTCTCCGTCGCCTTTGCCAGATAAGTTGGAATTCACTCATTCATTCTCTTCATGCCGCCTACCATCTCACAGCTACCACCCTTACATCCATACATCGACGTTTTAGCTCTGTTGATAACGAAGGTGGCTCACGAGATAGGACCACGTCAACGTCATCTGAACTCTATTCAGAGGAAGGGGAGGGATATCTGCTCAGGTTAATAATAATGTTAATGATAATTTATAATTGTCTTGCTTGGATCCAATAATTGGCTCTGAATTACTTCCACCTTTCAGTTTGAGTCTTCTTTGATTTGGTTAAATTTGACTGTGTAGACACTCTTGTTTTAATTTCTTTAGAATAAGTGCTGTAAATGAAGCTGTGGTTTGATCTCAAAGATATGAAAAATAGTGTAACATTATATTTCCTCTCCATTGATCTTTGGTTCCAGTCTTCAGTGCTGATTGTACACAGAAATTTGATTGTTTATAGGGAGCTTCTCTCCGTTGAAGGCCCAACACTCTTTTAAGCTGTAACTCTCTTCCAATAGGTTGGAGAGTTGGCTTCTTACTTGAGGATCCAATTCTTGTTTATTCTTTTCGCTTTTTGAAAATTAATTAAATCAAATCTAATCTCTTACAAATATCTTTTTTTTTTCATTTTTATTGTTAGTAATTAATTTCATTGAGCCCTAAAATTATGTATTCATATAGATTTTTTTAGTGAAAAACCCATAGACCCATGTATATTGGACTTCGGCACATTGTTTTATTAAATTTAGTTGGTTCCATACCTAAATACCAAGTAATATTATGCACACCAATCTGAGGTGATCATTGTCTTTTAAGAAAATGATTCATGTAGATTTTTTTCCCCAAAGATAATTTGACATGACATGAACTAAATTGTGGAGTTGATTAAAAAGTCATCCGCAAATTAAATAAAATTCACCCATAATCCTATATGAATCAAAGGGTTTAGACCACAAAGTCTATTGTCTATGTTACCAGGCTTTATATGATTGTGTGAAAAAAATAAAATAAAGAAGTAATCCTCTTTGTTGTGGGCAAGCCCCACTTATGGGTCTACTGGGCTTAGGCCCAGTAGAGTGACTTAAGCCCTAGCTTCTTATTCTCTTCTTCTATATATTATTGTAATATTGTGTTAAACACAGAAAGAGAGATTAGAGAGAGAGTGAGAGACAGGGAAGATCTGAGAGGAAGAGACCTTTTAATCCCCTATGTATATTTCACCATAGTAGATTTGATCTCGCTCCATGGACGTAGGCATTATAGGCGAACCACGGAAATCTTGTGTCGTGTGATTTGTATGATTGTGTGTTTGCATTTATTAATCCCTAATCCCCAACACTCTTCTCTCATCCTAATGGCGAGAATGACTTCAACGTTCCCCATTTGACAAATGTGTATCCACCTCTTAAAAATCTAAATTATTTACTAACTTTAAAATGTATAATTTTGTAAAACTATTTAATTCATTATTAGATGGAGTATTGACAATTATTTTATTAGAGAATCTATATAGTTTATTACACATCTCTCCTATGTTCTATACAACGGTGGATTCAATAATTTAAAAAAATTTAAAATATATATATATATATATATATATGTAATTAAAAATCAATAAATACTTTAAATTTTTAAGAGGTAGACCTCAAATATTTCAAATAGTACAAACATTAGAATTTCAGTATAAAATTATTATATATATCTTATAATCAAGCATTTTTATATTTATAGAAAAAAAAATCAGGCCCAAATCAGATTGCGGCTTTCAGTTTAATTTTAAAATATTTTTTGATGGACAGTGCACTTTCATGAAACTACGTGGCATTGCCATTTTGAGTTTCCCGTTTGGGCAGAAAATCGAACTTTGCTTTATACTATTTGTTGGGTCTATAATAGGTAGAGGTCCCCCAGACCTATATAACTGTCTCTTTTTCTCTCGTACATAGTTAACTCCTTTGAATCTCTCGTTTTTTCTTCAGTCTCTGCTCTCTTTTTTCACTGGCTCTTCCTAATTGCTTCAAATGGTAGGCCCTGGTAGGGCCCACTAAGATCACTATAGTGGGATGCATTACAAACTATATTTATTTTAAAAAAAGTTTGAGAAAAAAAATACGTTGATGTCTTATTTGCCTAATTTGGTATCTTCGTCTCATGGTCTTAACTAGGAGTGATAATATCAGCCGATACATATTGGCAGCGATATCGATTGATAATTACAGGTTTTTTAAAAAAAATATAAGAAACAAATTTATCAGCCCATACTGAGATTTTTATCCTCGGTCTTAACCTCTAATTTTTTTTAATAATTTTAGCAAAAGATGTCCATTAATTTTTCATTTTAATAATATCCAGTACATTTACTTCATAGTTAGGTGTTGCTATGTAAAGATTATAAGAAACTATAATTAAAAATTATAAAAGTTCATCTCAGCACTCGCAATTTATAGAATTTCTAAATCCGCATTGCTGTTCTGGTCCCTTTGCTTTTTGTCGTGAACACTCTATGGTTTTGTTGGTGATCTTTTGTTCCTCTCTCATATTGGTTTATATTTATAATTGAGTGGGGTCCAATATTGGCCTTGTAGACCAAATTTTGCTGTATGCCTAGGTTGACAGTAATTTTGCCCAAGTCTATTAAGGTTAGTGATTGACCTATATAATAAAAGAAAATAGGTAAATGATAGACATACTTTTATATTTTTTATTTTTAAATGGTTGGAAGTAACTTGTTAAAATGATAAGAATACCCCGTTTCAGTATATTTTCTTTTAACTCTCTTCTTCAATGGTCTATTAGTATCACTGTTCAAATGATTTCATTCAATGGTTAAACCTAATAAGATAAACTATATAAAAATGGTTCAATTAACGATTTTCAGAGGGGTGTATACTGGATAGGGGTATTCATACATTCTGGAAGACTAGTCGGATGCGACATTTGGACACTTTCAGACTTCAAAAAAAAAAAAAATTAATAATTTTCAAAACATTGGTCAGAACCATGCATTTATGTAAGAAAAACCCGATAGTTTGAATGGTTTTTTTACTAGTTTTTAACAATTTTACCAGTGATATAGTATCCACCCGTTTCTACATATAATCAGTTCAGTGTCGGTTGTGATAGAACTGGTTTAAGTTAGTAGCTCGCTCGAATTCACCCCCTATTCGGCAAATTAGGAAAGCTAGAGTGTAACTATAAAAAGGAAATCGAGGCACGAGGGCGCATACTTGTCCACACTTAGCCATCATAAACAAGAGGGGGTTCCCTCCCTTACTGATTATTACTAGTAATAATAGATAAATAATTTATTTTATAAATTTAGTATTATAAAAATAAATAAAGTATAAATCATAACAAAGAAGAAAACGTTGAAAATAATGATAATTCTATATGTTTAACAAATTAGATTTTACATTTTTTTTTTATATTTTTAAACATTGTAATTATTTATGAAACAAACAGAATTTATAAAGAATTTTGTTATTTTATTTTAATTGAAATTACTAAAAAAATTAGAGAAAATTTTTTGTTTCAAAAAGTAGAGCTTTAACACAAGCTTGTGTTGAAATACACCAGTGTTTTGACAGGTGGAGTCAATAGGTACTTATTTTATTATTATAGATTTTGATGATTAAATAGATTATTATGAATATTGTATTATTATAATGTTAAAAAACTATTTAATTATTATGGTTTTAACTTTTAGTTTTCAAAATAACGAGAAGTAATTGAATAAATATTTTTTTACTTATCTGAATCAATCTAACATTCAAAATGTGTCAAATAACATTAATCAAAATTACATTTAAAAGTCAAATTAAAAATAATATTTTAAGCAATTTTTTACTTAAATAAAAAATATTTTCCCAATAAAATAGGAAAATGTGGGATTTTTGTAACACCGATATGTCTTCTCCGACCAAAAGCGCGTTAGTCGCTATAAATAAACAGCCAGTAACTTGTCTCTACCACATGAAATGGAAGAAGGCGGAGCAGTCGGGAGGACCGAAGCGCGGGAGCTCTGTTCTATACAGGTTTGGCATGTCGTCCGCCATTACTGGTCCACTGCAGGTGATGAAACAAGGGGAAGTAGGCCACCACGCTGAACCCATCATATCCATGTTTCTTCTCTTCTCATTGATCTTTGGTTCCTGTGTTCAGTGCTGATTGTAGATAGAAATTTGCTTGTTTATGGAGCTTCTCTCCATTGAATTCCCAAAATCGAATTCCCAACCAACCATCTTTTAAGTTGTAACGCTCTTCCAGTAGGATGGAGAGTTGGGTTTCTTGAGGACCCACCTCTTGTTTATTCTTTTGGTATTTTGAAAATTAATTAAAGTAAATCTAATCTCTTACAAATATAAATATAGAATTATTTCTCAAAAATATTAATCTTATAATAATTATTTTATATTTATACAAATTTACTTTACTTATTTATTATATTCTATATGAATTTAAGTTGAATTAGATGGGAATTAGTTGGATCAATTAATTTTCTTAATCTTTATAGATAAATCCAATTTAAAGAACCAAAGTGCAAACCTTTAGACAGGGTTTGAGTTGAGGTTTTCAACCGTGATCAAGGACGTTGATTGAGTTCATCATCCCAATGGCTCGAGCCCAAATTCAAGGTAAAAAAAATATAAAAAAATAGTTCAGATGTTGGATATGAATGCTTAAAAAATAAAATTATTAAATAATTTATTTGTATAAAATTTAATTTAGTTAACTTTGATCATTGGATTGAACTGTTTTGAGCAATGATATTAATATAAAATTTTAATAAAATGATTTATTATTTTAATTAAAATAAATTACTAAAAATATAAAATTTGAAAATCATATTACAATAGTAATATTATTATAATAAAAAATGACATTTTTTATTAACAAGGTAAATATTAAAGCAAAACAAAAATTATAATAATTTTTAAATAAATTGAACTTTCTTCAAATTTGGAACACTTAGACTCTAAGTCTTAGAGACTAACTGAGGCGCAAATCAGATTGTGGCTTTCAGTTTAGTTTTAAAATTTTGTTTGATGGACATGATTTCCTTGATGGAGGAAATTTTCGTTTGATGAAACTACTGTGGGGCCCTAGAAAATGCGTGATTAGATTTGTCATACGTATTGACAGTGTTCACTAAACATTCTATTAAGACATACCACCAAATGTATTATAGGTTGTATATAGATTTAGATGATTATATAGATATAAGGTATATAAATTTTCATTATCAATTAATAATATAAGACATAAAATTTTCACCTTTTAAAATTTGGTAAGTTCAAAGAATAAGATGATGATATAAACTTTATACACAAACCGCTTATATTATTTTCCTTACATCACAATTATATAAGTCTAAAATCAATTTGATGACAAGTAAGAGGGTGCATACCCTTTTTTGATAATGGAGGTGGTTTTGAAAACGTAATTATAAGGGTAAAGTTAAAATTTACCCTGAGAAAAAAATATCTTATTTTGATAATCGTAAGCAGTAACCTGACATATTAACAATTTAATGAAATTTCTGCATGAAGATACCCCTAGTAACCCCTCCCGGATTAACCCATGTAAAATTTACCCCTTATTCAAACCCATCCTTATGTGCTAGTGTGTGGGAAAATATGGTGATGTGGTGGGCGGTATAATAGTATTTTGGTAAGGTGATGGGACTGATCGGTTTAATAGTATTATAAACCTATTAAATTGAAAATGGAACATGAGGACCATTGATTGGAAATTGGTTGGACAAAGGTAGCAGAATTATATGAGGACTTTTGTTTGTCCTATGTAAACTATTCCTTCCATTTACCTCTCATCATCCATGCATAGGCCATTGTCAATCTGAACCTAAATTTATGGGACCCATTATCCATCGAATGACATATCTCATTAGTGTGTCTCACTACCCTAACTCTATTTCGCAAGTTCTGATTCATTTCTTTACAGGCCACCAATTGGAATGCCCTTAGTCTAAAAAAAAAATAATTATGTAACCAACACTTGACTGATGATTACAGGTTCCTATGTGGTTTTGATTTCTACATTGCATCAAATGAGTTGCAGTAATTCTGCCAAAACATTGAAACTACTTGTGATGTTCTTGTATTAAAATACATCTAATATCCATTCAAATAATGATAAAAGAAAATACCTTTCTACAACCACATCAACACATTCCATTTGATAACACTTTTCCCACAAGAAATTCCATAAAATAGGACCTCAGAAACCATTGTTCTAGACTCCCAAGTTCCACATTTCTTGGCCATCTCATACACTAAGATTGGCAAGGGGGATGCGTCATCTAGCAAGAGCTAGAGCGAGAGAGAGAGAGTTGATCCATTCAATGAATTTGCAGAAGCACAAATGGTTGTGGTGATAAATAGGATTCCCATTTGTTTAGCCATTATGATAGAGAAGTTTTTTGGTATTCCAGTATGATGATCGCTAAACTCGCGTTCCATTGCCAAACTTGTTTGTCCTCATTATGGTGAAACCAGTACAGCCAAATTGTAGCAAGAAGCTAAATCACTCAACACAAAAGACTGAAAACTTTTCAAGGTTTATTTTAAGTAATTACATAGTAGCAATCCTGGGTCTGCGATGAGCCAGGTTTAATGGGTTTACTATTTGATAATTGACATGGATGTACTTAGTGAACAAATCCCAGCTACATGTTAAATGGTATATAGACTGAGGAATTAAATATTGGATCCAGTGTCCAATTAGATCACAATATAGATACCAATGAAAATGAGGTGACAACTTGGCCAAGTCATTCACTTAATAATGACCATTCAGATTGAAATTAAAAGTAAGCACTTCGGGCAGTAAAGAAATTATAGTGACTATCACCTTCTTCAACTCACATATTTTTTATAAACTTATCTATTTTTAGATACTAATATAAAATAATTTAGACCATAAATTTCTAACTAACCAAGTTTAATCATAAAACCTCCTATTTATTTACTTTAGTCAAATTTTGCTTGAATTTTCTTTATTTTTAAAAAATAATATGATAAAATTAAACCAAATCTTTTCTACTCACTAAATCCTAACTTTAAATCTATTTTTTTTCTATTTTTAGCTATTTTTTAATGAATTTTGTCTATTTTTTTCTTGTCTATTGAGAAGCAAATTACAATTGTTCTATAAAATTCATTTGGCAACCATACAAACTATCTCTTTATATATTAAAAAACATACTAAATAAATTAAATTCTCTTTATTTACAATATACTCATATTTTAAATGGTTGAGGTGGAACAGTCGTTGTAATAGACCCGACTACACCACCAAATGGGAGGTAGAAACCACTCTCACCATGCCTCAACACAAAAAGGGGAAGGAGGAAACCGGAAACCACTCTCACCAAGCACACTACCAAAGGGCGAGACCCAAAGCCAAGAAACTATCTCATTGAATTTACATGTGGGGAACATCAGACACAGTACTAGTAAAACCTCCACAGGTGGTACCTCTACCCATTAAGGCCAGAGGTGAAAAATTCGGCTTGGTCGATATGCATATCGGCCAATAAATTTCTTTCTCCTCTTTTGTTTTTTGTTTTTTGTAAATACTGGTATTTTTATTATTTTATTTTTTCTAAATTAAAAAATATAAAAAACCAAAAAGAAAACTTTTTTTTAAATAAAAATTGAAAATGTAAATATCAGCCGATATTTGGCCGATATTTCGATCCGTGCCCACCATCGTTTTGATTTTTTTTTTTTTTAAATACCGATATTAATCATCTCGGCCGATATCGAACCGATATATATTACCGATATATTGGCCACGTTGGCCGAGAAGACGTTCGTACAATCGATACCTGCTTAAGGCATCACCAAAGTTAGTTCGTGGGGTTTGAACCTGGCAACTCCCACTTCCTGAGGCGGAAGGTAAGCATCCGAGCTAACCCACGAGAGTTTAGTTAAACCTATCCTATAATTCTACATAACTCATAATTCAATTCATTTTAATTCAGGTCAACTAATACTTATTGGGTTAAAATGGGTCACCTATTTAGTTAAATACATAATTGAGTCTATATATATATATAGTGTATATTGTATTAGCTCATTTCAAAAGAATATCTAAAAGACAGGCTCTATTACTAAAACATAATTACTTTAAAAAGTTAAGTCTAAAAAATTAATCAAATAAATGTTTAGAAATGAAGTATATATGTATATACTTTGAGTAATTCAGGCGGATCAAATTATGCAAAGTTGACCTAGTTCAACCTAAATTAGAAATTAATCAACTTTTTTTTTCTTCAAATTGAACTTATATTTTAAAGGGAAATTCTAAAGAACCCTCCATTTTTCTCATAATTTAAAAACATTGTATTTTAGAGAATAAAAACCCCCTAGAATTCTGATGAAAATCTCAACAATCTGTTTTGACCGTTAGTCTGCATTCTATTATGTAAAATAACAAAATACCCTATAATCAATTGTTTCTCATAAGTACATGAAAAATATTTTTTGAAAATTAATAAAATAAAAATGAGAGATAAGCCTAAGAAGAAAAAAGTGAGGGATGACCATAAAAATGTTTTTTTTTTTAAAAAAAATCCCCTGAGTTCTTAGGAGAATTTAAAAAACCCATGAAAAATTATAACTAAAAATTAAAATTAATAAAAATATGGAACACTACTTGTTCAGAAATAAATTAGTATTAGGACCAAGAAATAAGATATAAGTAAATTTTTTTAATATAATCAAATTCTTATTACTTTGGTCTAGAGGCGAAAATTGTCATTTTAAACACTTTATATGACAAGTAATAGTGAATATAAGTTTAATTTTCAGTGAAGAGATATTTTTAGATTATCGTACAAAGTCAGAAGTTTTTCATATATAATAAATATAAAGTCTTTTTAGAATTATTAAGAATTTTAAAAAGTTTTTAAGAGCATTGTTCATGACATCGCCTATACTTCTAAGCCTAAATGCTGAACTTGCCCTCGTCTAGTAGTTACTTTTAAGCTGAGGTGCTTTAATGGATTATATCAAAAGGTAGATCTCACTTCACTATTGAAAACAAGGATAAATGGATAGGTCATTATAAAGATTATCAAATTGTCTAAATTAAAAACAAATCTATTAAATTATTTTGAAATATTCACTTATTATTGTCAATATATTTCAAATTAAGTATAAATATAAAGAAGAATATAATATTTTTAAGAAGGATCCATCATTTAGTGAACTTCATATAAAAGTTACACATTTAAACATATGGGTTGCTTATGCTTTTCTTCGTAATTCTTCATTAATATAAAAATGGTTAGTGAAAATTATTATACTAATTTATTTACTTCTTAAATTACAGTAATATTTTTATGTTGTATTTAAAATATTAAAAATATAGAAAATGAAATTAAATAAAACACTTTGATATATTAGCCGGCATAGCAAAAAAGACAAAGCCGACATAGCCCGTTAAATGACACGTGTTAATTAAAATGGAATCCCTTTCTTATGGAACTCATACTTGGCTGTCTATTCCGGAGCGGAGACTCTCTGGTTCGTGACTTCATTGCCTCCCGCACTTTCTACTCATCATTTTTTAAAGCGAGGGTAAAAAAAAGCGGAGCAGATTTAACTCGACACAACTTGAGGATTACATTCAATACCAATGATTTGTGTCTAAAATTCGCTGCTAGTACGCAATTTTCTTCAAGTCGACCGTCCTGCTCCTTATTCCACTTCCTTTTAAGGCTTTAACCTTCAATACACAGCAGCACAGCACAGCACAGTACAGCACAGTCAAACACGTAAATCAGCAAGGGCCTCTTTAAGGGGGAAAAACAAGGTGTGATTCTTCTTTATTAATTCCGAATCGTTGATTCCAGGTATCCGTCTTTGTCCTTGCCAACGTTGGGTCGTATTTTGCGGCCTTGCGCAAAAATTCAAACAAAAGTTCGGGACAAGCGTAACAATTTCATAAATATCGATGTTATTCTCATTGTCATATTAGTGTGACATTTAAAAAAAAATTAATTAATTATAACTGTAGATAATGTAGTTTAAATTTTTTAATAACTTCATTGATGCTATTTATTTGGTAATAAATGATATTTTATAATTCATTTTATATTTGTTTTGTTAGATAATTATCAGAGTGATTTATATCTTATAATATATTTGTATAATTATAAATTATTAATAGTTATTTCAAATTTAATTTTATATGTTTATAATTTTTATATTAGTTTTTAAATATTATATTTTATGTGAGAATTTCATAATAATAACCTGATAAAAACTTTAAAATTTAAAAATATTTCGATATTATCAGTGACTGATAATATTTCAAAAAACAATATTTATGTCATTGATTTGATTAAATTTGACTCTGTGGACGCTCTGTTTTAATTTCTTTAGAATAAGTGATGTAAATGAAGCTGTGGTTTGATCTCAAAGATATGAAAAATAGTGTAACATTATATTTCCTCTCCATTGATCTTTGGTTCCAGTCTTCAGTGCTGATTGTACACAGAAATTTGATTGTTTATAGGGAGCTTCTCTCCGTTGAAGGCCCAACACTCTTTTAAGCTATAACCCTCTTCCAACTCTTGTTTATTCTTTTGGCTTTTGGAAAATTAATTAAAGCAAATATAATCTCTTACAAATATTTTTTTTTTTTCAGTTCTATTGTCAGTAAATCCATTGAGCTCTAAAATTATGGATTCACATATATTTTGAGTGTGAAAACCTATAGACTCATATATATTGGACTTTGACATGTTGTTTCATTAAATTTAGCTAAAAACTCATTAATTTCTGCATATCATATTCATACGTGAATAATCTACTAAACGGATACATCACCATTCTATTTAATTGATCATCTTCTTTTAAGAAAATGGTTCATGTAGATTTTTCTCCCTTTAAAGATGATTTGACATGACATGAACTAAATTCCAGAGTCAATTGAAATGTCTCACGCAAATTAAATACATCTCACCTATAAACCCTGTCCGAATCAAAAGTTTTAGATCTAAAACCAAGAAATTATCTCACCACACTAACAAAGTAGAAGACTGAATCTTAAACTTTTTTATCTTTTCTCAAACTAAAGATAGTACCAAAGGAAAGTCCCGCTCGATATGCCGTCTAGTCAGGCTAATAGTTTGATTTATATTAAAGGTAGATCCAAGTTTTTAACTCGTTTAGTCGTTATATATATATGAGTCATTTTTTATTTTGAAAAATAATTTGAAATCAATTAGAAATGACCATTCAGATGGAAAATAGACATGACTATATATAAGTGAGCCAAAGTTGAGTTTTAAACTCAATTTTTAGTTATTTGATTCTAGTAATCAAAGTTGTGAAATATTCTTGAAAGTTGAAATTTGAAATTTGAAGAGGATGCTCGGTGATTTTGACCATTAAGATGAATTTGTTAGAAATTAAATTTTGATATCAAATTTGATCAAATTCTAACATATTATATCTAATTTCAATTTGAATAATTAAATATTTAATAATTTCTAATAAATGAGATTAGTCTTTTTATTTTTTTAAAATAGATGGACTTGAGCTTTAATCTACTCGCTGCCCGTTAACAGTTCAAATGGGCGAATGGCCTCCTTTCGTCGGAACTCGGAAGGAACTGCACTTTAAGCATCTCCGTTTCCTTTTCTATTTATATTTTTAAAAAATACTTGATTATAATAACTATATCCATCATTTTTTCAATTTTTTTTATAAAATTTAAAATTTATTAACATACAAAATCTACCTTTACATTTTCTTCTCCTTTACCACCCATTTGTTATAATTAACAAGAGAGGTATTCGTTAGTAAGACGACGATATTGGTAGATAATAAAAGATTTTATGGTGCACTTAATACATGAGAATTTACAATGTAAACTAATAAGAAAAATTGAGAAATTTATGTTAATTTAGTAAAATAGTATAAAATATATTTATTATGTAATATATTTTGGGGGTAACTGTAATATATTTATTATGTAATATAGTTATGATCTGGATACACATCGGAAGGGCAAAATGATAATTTCACTCTAAATGTCAAAAGAATATCTAAAAGAAAAGCTTATTTTAAAAGAAAATCTAAAAGAAAATCTCTATTATTAAAACATAATCACTTTAAAAAGTTAAGTCTAAAAAATTAATCAAATAAATGTCTAGAAATGAAATATATACATATATAATCTGAGTAATTCCAGGTGGATCAAATTATGCAAAATTGACCTAGTTCAACCTAAATTAGAAATTAATCAAGTTTTTTTCTTCAAATTGAACTTATATTTTAAAGGGAAATTATAAAGAACCCTCCATTTTTGTCATAATTCAAAAACATTGTATGTTAGAGAATAAGAATCCCTTTGAATTCTGATGAATATCTCAACAACCTCTTTTGACCGTTAGTTTACATTCTGTTACGTGAAATAACAAAATATCCTCCTCATGATAAATAAGAAAGGAAATGAAAATTATAATCAATCGTTTCTCATAAGTCATAAGACATTTTTTTTTTTAATTTACCATAAACTTAAGAAGAAGAAAGTGAGGAACGACCATAAAAATAATTTTTTTTAAAAATCCCATATTCCCATGAGTATTTAGAAAATCCATGAAAAATTATAAATAAAAAATAAAATTAATAAAACTATGGAACACTACTTGAGATGGAATTTTTCTTTCAGTTTACACGAAACCTGAGGACCATTTTGCCCTCGTTGCGCAGTCGTGAAGTCGCCCTTCCTTTCGGCCACGTGAAGAAGTCCTGCAATGCTTGCCCTGCCTTTCGGCGACGTGAAGTCGTCCTCTGGTAATCCATACTATTTGAACACAAAGATAAATAGTAAATATCGATGTTATTCTCATTGTCATATTAGTGTGACATTTAAAAAAAAAAAATTAAATTATAACTGTAGATAATGTAGTTTAAATTTTTTAATAACTTCATTGATGCTATTTATTTGGTAATAAATGATATTTTATAATTCATTTTATATTTGTTTTGTTAGATAATTATCAGAGTATTTATTTCTTATAATATATTTGTATAATTATAAATTATTAATAGTTATTTCAAATTTAATTTTATATGTTTATAATTTTTATATTAGTTTTTAAATATTATATTTTATGTGAGAATTTCTTAATAATATCCTGATAAAACCTTTAAAATTTAAAAATATTTCGATATTATCAGTGACTGATAATATCACAAAAAACAATAATATCACAAAAAACAATATTTATGTCATTGTACGGGACAAATTTATTTGATAACTTTGTTTTAATATCTTTAGAATAAGTCCCGTAAATGATGCTGTAGTCTGATATCCAAGATGTGAAAAATAAGGGAGCATTGTATTTCGTCTTCATTGGTCTTTCGTTCCAGTGTTCAATGCTGATTGTAGAAAGAATTTGCTTGTTCATGGGAGCTTCTCTCCGCTGAAGGCCCAACAATCTTTTAAGCTGTAACTCTCTTCCAACTCTTGTTTTATTCTTTTCGCTTTTGGAAAATTAATTAAAGCAAATATAATCTCTTACAAATATTTTTTTTTTTTCAGTTCTATTGTCAGTAAATCCATTGAGCTCTAAAATTATGGATTCACATATATTTTGAGTGTGAAAACCTATAGACTCATATATATTGGACTTTGACATGTTGTTTTATTAAATTTAGCCAAAAACTCATTAATTGTTGGGTATCATATTCATACGTGAAATAATCTACTAAATAGATACATCACCACTCTATTTGATTGATCATCTTCTTTTAAGAAAATGATTCATGTTAGATTTTTCTCCCTTTAAAGATGATTTGACATGACATGAACTAAATTCCAGAGTCAATTGAAATGTCTCACGCAAATTAAATACATCTCACCTATAAACCCTGTCCGAATCAAAAGTTTTAGATCCAAAACCAAGAAATTATCTCACCACACTAACAAAGTAGAAGACTGAATCTTAAACTTTTTATCTTTTCTCAAACTAAAGATAGTACCAAACAGGGATTCAAAAAATGGTGTCACCGATATATCGGCCGATAATTTTATCTCTCATACCGATATCGACATTTTCTCTCTCCTCCGATATCGGAACCGTGAAAAACCGCAAAAAAACCGCGATGAATAGTGATGAACCGTGACAAAACCGCAAAAAACCGCAACAAACCGTAAAAAACCGTGAACCCCCTGAGAACCGTAAACCCTGAACCGCGGAAAACCGCGTAAAACCGCGAAAACCGTGAAAAATCGTGAATACCCCTGAGAACCGTAAACCGTGGAAAACCGCGAAAAACCGCGAAAAACCGTTAAAAACCGCGAAAAACCGTATAAAAACCGCGAAAAACCGTATCGGTGTTTTAATTTTTATTTTTATTTTTTAAATACCGATATTTATGAATATCGGCCGATATTTTGACCGATATTTCGGACCGAATATCGGCCATATCGGCCGATATTACTCGGTTTAAAAAAACCGATATATATCGGCCGATACGATATGTATCGGCCGATATTTAAACCTTTGGTACCAAAGGAAAGTCATTAAAAATACCCGCTCGATATGCCGTCTAGTCAGGCTAATTGTTTGATTTATATTAAAGGTCGATCCAAGTTTTTAACTCTTTTAGTCATTATACATATATGAGTCATTTTTTATTTTGAAAAATAATTTGAAATCAATTAGAAATAACCATTCAGATGGAAAATAGACATGACTATATATAAGTGAGCCAAAGTTGAGTTTTAAACTCAATTTTTAGTTATTTGATTCTAGTAATCAAAGTCATGAGATATTCTTGAAATTTGAAAAGGACGCTTGGTGATATTGACCATTAAGATGAATTTGTTAGAAATTAAGTTTTGATATCAAATTTGATCAACTTCTAACATTATATCTAATTTCAATTTGAATAATTAAATATTTAATAATTTCTAATAAATGAGATTAGTCTTTTTATTTTTTTAAAATAGATGGACTTAAGCTTTAACCTACTCGCTGCCCGTTAACAGTTCAAATGGCCGAATGGCCTCCTTATGTCGGAAGGAACTGCACTTTAAGCATCTCCGTTTCCTTTCCTATTTATATTTTTAAAAAATACTTGATTATAATAACTATACCCATCATTTTTTCAATTTTTTTATAAAATTTATTAACATACAAAATCTACCTTTACAGTTTCTTCTCCTTTACCACCCATTTGTTATAATTAACAAGAGAGGTATTCGTTAGTAAGACGACGATATTGGTAGATGATAAAAGATTTTGTGGTGCACTTAATACATGAGAATTTACAATTTAAACTAATAAGAAAAATTGAGAAATTTATGTTAATTTAACAAAATAGTATAAAATGTATTTATTATGTAATATATTTTCGGGGTAACTAGGTAACTATAATATATTTAGGGTGACCATTTAGACACTTAACTTTTTTGCTACAAGATACTCTTTTTGAAGTTTAAGATAAAATTACCATTTTGCCCTTTTGATTTTGAAAAATCTTTAATCATCTTGATGCACATCGGAAGGGAAAAATGATAATTTCACTCTAAATGCCGAAAAGGGTATCTCCTAGTAGAAAAGTCGGATGTCTAAATAGCTATCTTATATTTATCATGTAATATAGTTATCTAGAAATATAACTTCTGTTGGTAAGGTAACACATTCACCTCTAAGCCACTGGGGTGCAACTTGGGCGCGTGAGTTGGTTTTAGAGCCTAACTCTAGCCTGCCTTTATTAAGTTTGTAATTATTATTTTTTAACCTATCCTATATTTCTACATTATTTTAATTCAGATCAACTAATTCTGATTGGGTTAAAATGGGTCACCAATTTAATTAAATAGATATTTGAGTCTATATATAGTTAATATTGTATTAGCTCATTTCAAAAGAATATCTAAAAGAAAAGCTCTATTATTAAAATATAATCACTTAAAAAAGTTAAGTCTAAAAAATTAATCAAATAAATGTCTAGAAATGAAGTATATACGTATATAATCTGAGTAATTCCAGGCGGATCAAATTATGCAAAGTTGACCTAGTTCAATCTAAATTAGAAATTAATCAAGTTTTTTTCTTCAAATTGAACTTATATTTTAAAGGGAAATTCTAAAGAACCCTCCATTTTTGTCATAATTTAAAAACACTGTATGTTAGAGAATAAGAATCCCCTTGAATTCTGATGAATATCTCAACAACCTCTCTTGACCGTTAGTTTACATTCTATTATGTAAAATAACAAAATACCCTCGTCATGATAAATAAGAAAGGAAATGAAAATTATAATCAATCGTTTCTCATAAGTCATAAGACATTAATTTTTTTTTTTGTATTTACCACAAGCTTAGGAAGAAGAAAGTGAGGAACGACCATAAAAATAAAAATTAAAAAAATTCCATATTCCCATGAGTATTTAGAAAATCCATGAAAAATTATAATAAAAAAGAAAATTAATAAAAATATGGAACACTACTTGAGACGGAATTTTTCTTTCAGTTCACACGAAACCTGAGGGCCATTTTGCCCTCCTTGCGCGTCCTGCAATGCTTGCCCTTCCTTTCGACGTCGTGAAGTAATGTATAATATTGGAAATTATTATTTTACTCTTTTTGCACAGGAACAAATACGTAAATTCCGTTTGTCATGCTACATGATGTACAGTGCATTAGTAAAAAAAAAAAAATCCATTCGTCATCCAATGCTCCATAATGTACAGTTGGATTAGTTAATATATATATATAATTCTTATAGTTTTGAATAATAAAATCTTATTTAAAATTTTAAAATTATTTTTTAAGCACTGTGTATTTTCAAAATTTCTTAAATTGAATATTCGGACTAATTACGATAACCTAATAAAAATACTTTAAGACTTTAAAGTCTTTTGACAATCTCAAATGCTTAAAATACAGTATTTTATAAATAAGAATATCCCTCAGCTGTGCCGAAAACACACTTCCAGAAGTCCAAACGACAAACCTTAAAAATCGTTGAAGTCCAAATTCAAAACTGAACAAATATGTGAAATTTGAAAACTTAGATATTTCAAATGATTGTTTATAAAAAATAGGTGACCTTTCTCAGTAGGAGAAAAGCTCGGATAATGTCAACTTTGCCACAACACTCAAAAGTTTGACTCGATCCGAGTTCGGGATCTGTGCATCTAACTCGTTGAGTGTTGTGGCGAAGTTGATATTATTCGAACTTTTCTCCGGCTGAGACATTAAAAGTCACTTATTTTTGGTAAGGAATCATTTGAAAGATTTAAGTTTTTAAATTTCACATATTTGTTCAGTTTTGAATTTGGAGTTCAACGATTTTTACGGTTTGTGTTTGTACTTCCAAAAGTGTATTTTTGGCACATCCGAGGGATATCCTTATTTGTAAAACACTGTTTCTTAAGTATTTGAGAATATCAAAAGACCTTGACAGGTTAAAGTATTTTTATCAGGTTATTATAATTAGTCTGGATATTCAATTTAAAAATAAATAGTGCTTAAAAAATAACTTTGAAATTTTAAAAAAGATTTTATTATTCAAAACTATAACTATAGGAATTATATATATATATATATATATATATATATATATATATATATATGTATATTTAACGAAATGATGAAGTAAAAATGATAATTCTCATATAATCAAATTTGGCCAAGACTAAATCCAGGGCGATTTCTAGGAAAGCGCCTACGGCAAAAAGGTCGTTGGTCGCCCCTATTAATAACAGCCGTAAATTTGAAAATATCTGAAATGAAAGAAGGCGGAGCAGTCGGGAGGAGTCACATGGAAGAAGGCGGAGCAGTCGGGAGGAGGGAAGCGCGGGAGCTCTCCTTCGTTGGGTATGGCATGTTGTCCGCTGTCACTGGTGTACTGCAGGTGATGAAACAAGGGGAAGTAGGCCTCCACACTTCACCCATCATATCCATGTTTCTTTTCTTCTCCGTCTTTGCCTTGACTGCCTCCATGGCCCTCTCTGCGAATTACACCAACACCTGCTTCCGCATCTCCTTCTTCTTTGCCACCCTTGCCTTCTCTGTTCAACTTTCCTCAACCGTCCCCAACAATCTCAGGTGGGCCACCTATCTCTCTTGCATCTACCCTTTCTTCTTCTACAGCCCTCTCCGTCGCCTTTGCCAGATAAGTTGGAATTCACTCCTTCATTCTCTTCATGCCGCCTACCATCTCACAGCTACCACCCTTACATCCATACATCAACGTTTTAGCTCTCTTGATGCCGAAGGTGGCTCTCGAGATGCGACCATGTCAACGTCATCTGAACTCGATTTAGAGGAAGGGGGAGGGATATCTGCTCAGGTTAATAATAATGTTAACGATAATTTATAATTGTCTTCAGTTTGAGTCTTATTTGATTTGGTTAAACTTGACTGTGTAGACACTCTATTTTAATTTCTTTAGAATAAGTGCTGTAAATGAAGCTGTGGTTTGATCTCAAAGATATGAAAAATAGTGTAACATTATATTTCATCTCCATTGATCTTTGGTTCCAGTCTTCAGTGCTGATTGTAGACAGAAATTTGATTGTTTATAGGGAGCTTCTCTCCGTTGAGGGACCAACACTCTTTTAAGCTATAACTCTCTTCCAACATGTTGGAGAGTTGGCTTCTGAAGATCCAACTCTTGTTTATTCTTTTGGCTTTTTGAAAATTAATTAAATCAAATCTAATCTTTTACAAATATCTTTTTTTTTTCATTTTTATTGTTAGTAATTAATTTCATTGAGCCCTAAAATTATGGATTCATATAGCTTTCTTAGTGAAAAAACCCATAGACCCATGTATATTGTACTTCTGCACATTGTTTGATTAAATTTAGTTGGTTCCATATAGTTGGTTCCATACCTAAGTACAAAGTAATATTGTGCACACCGATGTGAGGTGATCATTCTCCTTTAAGAAAATGATTCATGTAGATTTTTTCCCCTAAAGATACATGAACAAAATTGTGGAGTCGATTAAAAACTTGTACGCAAATTAAATAAAACTCACCCATAATCCTATATGAAACAAAGGGTTTAGACCACAAGGTATATTGTCTATGATACCAGGCTCTATATGATTGTGTGAAAAAAAAAAATTAGATGAGTAATCCTCTTCTCTCATCCTAATGGCAAGGATGACTTCAAATTTCCCCATTTGACAAACGTGGATCCACCTCTTAGAAATCTAAATTATTTACTAACTTTAAAATGTATAATTTTGTATAACTATTTAATTCATTGTTAGATGGAGTAAATGACAATTATTTTATTAGAGAATCTATATAGTTTATTACACATCTAAATAATTTAACAAAATTTAAAATATGTATATATGCATCACTGTAATTAAAAATCAATGAATACTTTAAATTTTTAAGAGGTAGACCTCAAATATTTCAAATAGTACAAACATTAGAATTTCAGTATAAAATTATTATATATATATATATAATAATTAGGAAAATTAGGAAAACTAAAGAGTAACTATAAAAGGGAAATCGAGGCACGAGGGCGCATACTTGTCTACACTTAGCCATCATAAACAAGAGGGGGTTCCCTCCCTTACTGATTATTACTAGTAATAGTAGATAAATAGTTTATTTTATAAATTTAGTATTATAAAACTAAATAAAGTTTAAATCATAACAAAGAAGAAAACGTTGAAAATAATGATAATTCTATATGTTTAACAAATAACATTTTACATGTTTTTTTATATTTTTGAACATTGTAATTATTTATGAAACAAACAGAATTTATAAAGAATTTTGTTATTTTATTTTAATTGAAATTACTAAAAAAATTAGAGAAAATTTTTTGTTTAAAAAAGTAGAGCTTTAACACAAGCTTGTGTTGAAATACGCCAGTGTTCTGACAGGTGGAGTCAATAGGTACTTATTTTATTGTTATAGATTTTGATGATTAAATAGATTATTATGAATATTGTATTATTATAATGTTAAAAAACTATTTAATTATTATGGTGTTAACTTTTAGTTTCAAAATAAAAGAGAAGTAATTGAATAAATATTTTTTTACTTATCTGAATCAATCTAACATTCAAAATGTGTCAAATAACATTAATCAAAATTACATTTAAAAGTCAAATTAAAAATAAGCAGCCAGTAACTTGTCTCTACCACTTGAAATGGAAGAAGGCGGAGCAGTCGGGAGGACCGAAGCGCGGGAGGTCTGTTCTATACAGGTTTGGCATGTTATCCGCCATTACTGGTCCACTGCAGGTGATGAAACAAGGGGAAGTAGGGTTACACGCTTCAACCATCATTATCCATGTTTCTTCTCTTCTCCATTGATCTTTGGTTCCTGTGTTCAGTGCTGATTGTAGACAGAAATTGCTTGTTTATGGAGCTTCTCTCCATTGAATTCCCAAAATCGAATTCCCAACCATCTTTTAAGTTGTAACTCTCTTCCAATAGGATGGAGAGTTGGGTTTCTTGAGGACCCACCTCTTGTTTATTCTTTTGGTATTTTGAAAATTAATTAGAGTAAATCTAAATCTCTTACAAATATAAATATAGAATTATTTCTCAAAAATATTAATCTTATAATAATTATTTTATATTTATACAAATTTACTTTAGTTATTTATTATATTCTATATAAATTTAAGTTGAATTAGATGGGAATTAGTTGGATCAATTAATTTTCTTAATCTTTATAGATAAATCCAATTCAAAGAACCAAAGCGCAAACCTTTAGACAGGGTTTGAGTTGAGGTTTTGAACGGTGATCGAGGACGTTGATTGAGTTCATCATCCCAATAGCTCGAGCCCAAATTTAAGGTAAAAAAATAGTTCAGATGTTGGATATGAATGCTTAAAAAATAAAATTATTAAATAATTTATTTGTATAAAATTTAATTTAGTTAACTTTGATCACTGGATTGAACTGTTTTGAGCAATGATATTAATATAAAATTTTAATAAAATGATGTATTATTTTAACTAAAATAAATTACTAAAAATGTAAAATTTGAAAATCATATCACTATAGTAATATTATTATAATAAAAAATGAGATTTTTTATTAACAAGGTAAATATTAAAGTAAAACAAAAATTATATTAATTTTTAAATAAATTGAACTTTCTTAAAATTTGGAACACTTAGACTCTAAGTCTTAGAGACTAACTAAGGCGCAAATCAGATTGTGGCTTTTAGTTTAGTTTTAAAATTTTGTTTGATGGACATGATCTCCTTGATGGAGGAAATTTCCGTTTGATGAAACTACTGTGGGGCCCTAGAAAATGCACAATTAGATTTGTCATACGTAACGACAACGTTCACTAAACATTCTATTGGGACATACCACCAAATGTATTATAGGTTGTATATAGATTTAGATGATTATATAGATATAAAGTATATAAATTTTCATTATCAATTAATAATATAAGTCATAAAATTTTCAAAATTTTCACCTTTTAAAATTTGATAAGTTCAAAGAATAAGATGATGATATAAACTTTATAGACAAACCGCTTATATTATTTTCTTTAAATCAGAACTATATAAGTCTAAAATCAATTTGATGACAAGCCGGAGGCTGCATACACTTGTTTGGTAATGGAGGGGGTTTTGAAAACGTAATTATAAGGGTAAAATTAAAATTTACTCTGAGAAAAAAATATCTTATTTGATAACCGTAAGCAAGCAGTAACCTGACATATTAATAATTTAATGAAACTTCTACATAAAGATACCCCTAGTAACCCCTCCCGGATTAACCCATGTAAAATTTACCCCTTATTCAAACCCATCCTTATATGCTAGTGTGTGGGAAAATATGGTGATGTGGTGGGAGGTATAATAGTATGTTGGTAAGGTGATGGGACTGATCGGTTTAATAGTATTATAAACCTATTAAATTGAAAATGGAACATGAGGACCATTGATTGGAAATTGGTTGGACAAAGGTAGCAGAATTATGAGGACTTTTGTTTGTCCTATGTAAACTATTCCTTCCATTTACCTCTCATCATCCATGCATAGGCCATTGTCAATCTGAACCTAAATTTATGGGACCCATTATTCATCGAATGACATATCTCATTAGTGTGTCTCACTACCCTAACTCTATTTCTCAAGTTCCGATTCATTTCTTTACAGGCCACCAATTCGAATGCCCTAACTCCAATTCATCCAAAAAAAAAAAAACAATAATTATGTAACCAAACATATACATATGCTATTTGCCTGTGAGTATTGTCTTCTGTTGACTTGAATTAGATCTCAGTCCAATGACTGTTCTGTAATCTTCTTATGGTTATCCAAAGAAAAATAGATTAATGTAATAATGATTATAGAGAGTACATTTGGATGTATATTTCACAATTTTTTCTATATTTTTGGTTGAATTATGTCATCTATTGTGTTGTATGTTTATGGTGTCACAGAATTTGGCTATTTTATGTGGTGAATGTTTCTCTGCCATTTCTACTGTAATTTAAAACCAGCACTTGACCTATTCAGCTATGAAAAATGGAATATTTTTTAATTGAAAATGAAAGATAAGAGGATTTTTCTTTAATGCGACCTATTCAGCTATGAAAAATGGAGATAATGAACTAAGATATTTGAACTTTAGATAGTTGTACATGAGTTAAATTAATAGATAATAAAAAATATACTTTTTTATTCAATTTCGATTGAGCTTTATTCAACCTAACTCAAATTTATTTTGAATCAAATTTGAATTTTTAAAATATACAATCCAATTTTTTTTTTTTCCAAACCCAATCAAATGAGATTGCTGAGTTAAGTAATGCAAGTATAAACTAAGAATCAAAACTCTAGATTGACCACTGACCCTTTTAAAAAGGGAAAGAGAGAAAACAAAGAGGCAGAGGAAAAACAAAAGAAGGACAAGAAAGTGGTGGAAGGAAGTGTTGAAAAGAGTATCAATGATAAATCCCTCTCAAGGGCAGTCTGACCCAAATAAATTTTATTTTGGGTTTTGGCTCAGCTAATGTGTGGGCCCATTAACTTTGTCTAGATGCCTCTTCTCTCTTCCTACTTACTAAGCACTATCACTATGCTTTAGGGTCGGGAAAAATTTATACATTTTTTTCTTCTTGTTCTACTTTTGAGCCACCTTTCTTGACCAACCATATTCAACATGCACCTTGGCTTTATTTGGATAGTATAATATCTATTGTTCCCATGGAATTTCATGGCATATCCATATTCTAAAGGATGCTAGTGTGATCAAAATTTGGTTGATGAAGTCATTTAAATATAAAAATTGCTATAAATTAATTCAAATTATAGTAGTAAATCTATAAAACTAGGGATACAAGTTCGCTGGATCGGACTATAAGTAAATTCGAGTCAGAACCCAAATTACAAATAGAGAGATTGAACTTAACTCACACTTAATTTTTAACTCATCTTAGGTTTAAAACAAAAATAATAGAGAAAAAGAAAGAAATGGATCATACAGGCCTTCAGACTTTCAGGCCTTATTCAATTTAGTTGAAAATCTATTACTACTGATCACTAATCATATTTCTCTTTTCATTATCATTACAATAGCCACAATCTCATCACACCTCTCATGTAAATAAAATTCTAAAGTAATTATCCCATTCATATAAAAGTGAAACCGAATAATCATTTTTCTCACAACAGGGTTGTTTATTTAATAATGTAATTAAGTTAAAGTTGTTAATTACATATTATATATTAATATTGTTTTATTTAATATAATGTAATTATATTGATACATTATACAATATAAGGTCATAAAGTCGGTGCAGGTTGAGTCCGATGCAAATTCCACCACTATATAAAACTAAAATAATGGATAAATTTAAATTTTGAATTATATACTCTAAAATACTATATTTAGTAGTTGTCATTGGTCTATCATTATTATTTGTGTTATGAACTTCATCAATCGATATTTGTGTTTTAACCTTTTGAGTGAACAAATCTCGGAATCGGCCAATATTCGAATATCGGTCGATATATTTCTACTTCTTATTTCTTTTTTACAAAACCTACCAATATCGACAGATATGATATGTATCAGCCGATATTTACACCCCTGAGTGAACCTATTATATTATATAAAAATGCCCCTGGAATTTTTTAATTAGAATAAAAATCAAAACATGAGACACAAGTTCTAAACACAAAGTTCATCCCTAACCAATAGCGATTTTTTTTTTCTCAAAAGGTAAACAAAATGTTGCAACGATAAACAGGATGCACATCTCCAAAATATATAAAAATAAAAAGAATACCTTACAAAGGCAAACACTGTTTCAAAAAAGAATAATTCACAAATGTGCATTTGGACGAGGGATAAATTTGCAAGGGTTACCTTTGACCAAAAGATTACCTTTGTTAATACACTTTGCTGCAAAAGAGTTTTCAGATGTGAGATTAGAGAGATAAAATCTAGACTTTTTATCTTTACTCTTTGGTTAATAAAGGGGGTAAATGAGAATTAAACTTGTAGAAACATATATCATATCAAACCATAACATTTTAACACAAGATAATTACCTGGAAAACCCCTAAGGGAAAAAATCCACAGAGAGAGAGATTTTATTATTCTATCTTGTCACATTACATAGCATTTATAGACAAGAGAAAGAGTCATATTTTCACGAGAGTATAAAGAAGCTCGTTTACGTCCCATTATCCTTGAAATGAGTGCAGTCAAAATATAGCAAGGAGCTAACAGGGCCGGCGACACCTCTAAACAAGGCAAGCGGTCGCTTTAGCCCCATTGATAAAAAGTCCTACTAATAGTTGCCGCATAAAACCTTTAAAAAAAAACACACTATAGCATAATAAGTATTTAGAAATGAAGTATATATGTATATAATTTGAGTAATTCATGCAGATCAAATTATGGTAAGTTGACCTAGTTCAACCTAAATTAGAAATCAATCAAGTTTTTTTTCTTCAAATTGAACTTATATTTTAAATGCATTCATTAGGTAAATAACAAAACACCCTTCTGATGAAAAATAAGAAAGGGAATGAAAATTATAATCAATCGTTTCTCATAAGACATTGAAAAATATATTTTGACAATTAATGAAAATGAGAGATAAGCTTAAGAAGAAGAAAATGAGGGATGGCCATAAAAATATTTTTTTTTTAAATCCCATGACTATTTAGGAATTTAGAAAACCCATGAAGTATTATACCTAAAAAATAAAATTAATAAAAATATGGAAAACTACTTGTTGAAAAATAAATTATTATTGGGACCAAGAAATGAGAGATAAATAAACTTTTTAATGTAATAGCATTCTTATTACCTTTGTCTAGAGGAGAAAATTGTCATTTTCAATTTTTTTTTTTTGAATTTACGTGTGAGAATTCACAGGAATAATGAATGTAAGTTTATTTTTAGTCAAAAGATTTTTTAAATTCTCATAGAAAGTTAGAAGTTTTTCAAATATTAATAAATATAAGTGTTTTTTAGAATTATTAAGAAACATAAAAAGTTTTTTAGCTGAGAAAGGTTAAAACCACCCTCACTAAGCCGGCAAGCCACACTAATAAAAGAAGAGGCCCAAAGCCGAGAAAGGGGATGGGTTTAGTAGAGGTGCGATTTGATTGAGTGTATTGGATTGAAAGTCAAATTTTAGTCTGCCCATATTTATTTTAGATTATTATTTTTAATTCAATCTATATTTTTGCTTTCTCCAAGCTGGCCATAAAGAAACACATTTTTAAAACATCAATCTATTTTTTATTTGAGTATCATGGGTCAATCCATATAATTAAATAGATAATTTGGTCTATATATATTGTATTTATATACTTCAAGTGAAGAGACATCCCATAAAATGAATTTTCATAATAATTCGAGAGAGTTAATTTTAAAAAATCTTCAAATAATTATATAAAAATAAAGAATGTGCTTATGTATATTTAAATTTATGTATAACTCAAATAATTCAGATGAACCAACTATCGAAAATATAATTCTAGTCCAACTTAAATTAAAATCATATCAAAATTTATATCTCAAATCTACTCATATTTAAGTAAGTTGAGTTAATCTATCTATATTTTTAATTCGATTCAACCATCCAAAACTTTTCACTCTTTTTTTACTAAAGATAATAGCCTTGCTTAAGGAGAAACTTAGTTAATTTAACCATTGATTAAATTAATATTATTTAAGGGATATGGTATGAATTGGCTATAAACAGAGTTAGGATAGTGAGGGCAGCGACATTTTTCAACTGGAGTTACGTAAGCAAGAGCCACGTAAGCAAGAGTTAGGATAGTGAGGGCAGCGACATTTTTCAACTGGAGTTACGTAAGCAAGAGCCACGTAAGCAAGAGTTACGTAAGCAAGTGTCACGTAAGCCAGTGAAGTTCGCAGATTACAGAGTTAGGATAGAGAGGGCAGCGACATGTTTCAACTGGAGTTACGTAAGCAAGAGCCACGTAAGCAAGAGTCACGTAAGCCAGTGAAGCTCGCAGATTACTTGTAGTAAAGAATTGACTTATAGACATGAAAGAAGGTGGCGCACCAGCAGCGGCCGTGGCAGCTCCCGCAGGAGTGGTGGAAATCGAAGCGCGGGAGCTCTCCCTCTTTGGGTACCGGGTTGGCATGTTGTCCAGCATTGTGGGGCTACTGCATCTGATAAAACAAGGGGAAAGAGGCCTCGCACCCATCACATCCATATTTCTTTTCTTCTCCGTCTTTACCTTCACTGCCTCTATAGTCCTCTCTGCAAATTACACCACCACCTGCTTCCGCATTTCCTTCTTCGTTGCCACCCTTGCTTGCTCTGCCCTACTTTCCTCAACCGTCCCCAACAATCTTAGGTGGGTCACCTATCTCTCTTGCGTCTACCTTTTCTTCTTTTACAGCCCTCTCTGTAGCCTTTGCCAGATAAGTTGGAATTCAGCCATTCATTCCCTGAATACCGCCTACCATGTCACAGCTGCCACCTTTGCATCCATACTTCGATGGATTATCTCTGTTGGTGGCACTCGAGATGAGACCACACCATCGCCATCTGAACGCGATTTAGAGAAAGGGGGAGAGATTTCTGATGCTGATGATAACATGTAGTTGTCTTGCTTAGATCCAATAATTGAGCTTGAATTACTTCCACCATGCAGGTTATCCACTTTGTTTATATTTCGTGGGGAGTTGGGGTACTTCCAAATAGACCTGGCATTGAGTCTTATCAGTGTAACATTGTATTTCCTCTCCATTGATCTTTATTTCCAGTGTCCAGTGATGATTGTAGAAAGAAATTTGCTTCTTTATATAGAGCTTCTCTCCATTCAAAGGACAACAGGTTCTACATTTTTATAAACACCTTTTTTCCCTCAAAACGATAAATATAGATAAATTAGTATCTAACTTTATACTTTCAAAATACTAAATAACTAACGTAGACAAATTTTGAAAGTATATAAGAGGAAAATACCCAGTAACATAATAAACTTTGATTAAAACAATGAATCCCGACTTTAATCAAAACAGGTACGTACTATATGCATGCATTATGTCTCTGTACTTTCTATATGCCTGTATCCATTTAATCTTCTCGAATACAGTAATACCATTGTGCATACTAAATTACTGAAGGCCCAAATGATGGATATCACAATATTGCATGCATTTCTAAGGAAGCCCATTTTTCGGCCCTGATGCTCCCCTAGACAGCAGTTCAAATATCCCTATTTTGGGCCCAAATACAGAAGATGAGAAATTGAAAATTTTCAACTCAAGTAGGATTATAAAATGATGATAATGACAGAGAAGATTAAGATAATGATAATGTTGATTTTTGGTTTAGTACTCAGATCATCAGTCAGTTCAAAGTTCAAACAACCATTGAATTACGGCCCGAAACATGGTTAATTCTCCTGCCTGAAACCAGTGCATTTGTTGGCCCGATCAATAACTCTACATTTTCTCTCTTTTTTTTTTTTTAAAAAAAACATTACCTTCCCATTCGTCTATCCTTATTAACAAATGAAATGCAGATTTTCTTTTTCAAGTTGACCTGAATTTGGTCAAATAATAGTAAATTTCAAACCAAGCCCAACTCAACAGAGATGGGTGAGGCCAGAATTGGGGCTCAGTATAATGTTTTGGGTCAAATGGACTTGGGCCAGATTGTTGGTAGTGAGGCCCATAAGCCCACTTGAGTTTTCTTAGAAGGGGTTAGAAGGAATTCTTCACTCATGCACTTCCTTTTAACTGAGGTTAAAAGGAATTATTCTTTCATGCACCTCCTTTTAACTGAGGTTACTCTCAAACATGGCCATGGTCAAATAATGGTAAATTTCAAACCAAGCCCAACTCAATAGAGATGGATGAGGCCGAAATTTGGGGGTCACTATAACGTTTTAAGCAGAAACAGAGAAGGAGAAGCAGAGCTAAGAGAGAGGAGGTTGTCACCTCTCCCCATTGTAGTTTTTTTCTTCTCTTTTCTTTATGAAATCTCCAATATCTTAGTGTTACTAGCAACCACATTTCTATTTCTCGCTTCATTTATCTGTGTTTTTCAGTCCATCCATCCATCTGTCCATTGAATCTAGGTCTTCATTTTTTTTTTTCATTGTACTCCCAACTCCCACTTAGCTTCAATGAAAGATGTGCGTTTGGACGGTGGATTTTTCCATTTAAATAAATGTTCGAATGATCCAACCGTCTAAACGCATGAAGAATGTTCTGAACGGCGTTCGGACGGTGCAAAAACATGAGGGTAAAATGATAATTTCTTCTAAAATTTTGAAATCCCATGTCTGCTAGAAGAAAACACCAGTGTCTAAATGGTCACCCTTTTAATTTTATATTTTACAAGCTTTCATTTATTTTATTTTGTAATTTCCATAGTGTAAATGAAATATTTCAGTCCAAGTCTGACCATTGATTTCACCATAGTCTTTGGTTCTTGTTGAGCACTGAAAATTACCATTTTACCATTTAATTTTAGATTAGTTAGCGTTTGATTTGTGAATATTAGATGCGTTTAATGGAGTTTTCAAGTTTTCCAGTATATTTGTAAGAATACAAGAAAAATGAATTAAAATGCAGAAAAGTAGTCCTATTTTTGGAAAGTTTATAATTTTTACCACCTAATTTGATTTGGAATTATTGTAAATTATTATAATTCAGATCCGGATATGAGAGTTTGAATTATAATAATATTTTTTAGACTCTGTTAAATTGTAAAGGTGGTCGAAATTTATAAACATACAAATGGATCCACTGTTCGAGTCTGAAGCCTATATGCCAAAATCCGTTAGTATTCGGGGCTAGATACAAGTCCAAGTATGGGATCCAAGTCCAAAAGACCAAGTGGGACCAGTGAATTCGTTTGAAGGATTGTGGAAGCAAGAATGAGAGGAAAAAAATGGGATTTGAATTGCATTAATTCTTATTGCATTGGAAAGAAGATTTCAAGAACTACAACTTTGTAGTTCATGAAATTTCGTGATTCGGACCTTAACAAGGTCAAAATTGAGCTGCAAGCTGTTGTATGTGTAGAAAAACGGAATTTGCACTCTACTTTCCAAAGTAATCCAAAATCCCTAAAATCATGGTGCCTTATTGCAAAATTCGGTCATCGTTTGAAAAAGACAGTGGATTTGGATAAAAGAGAGAGGATTTGAATAAAAAAGAGAGAATTTGAGAGGAATTCTCTCCAAGCCTTTCTTATCCTGTTTCTTTTGAGCATTATAAATAAAGGGGTTCAGTCATTGTAAAATTTGAATCGGACAAGGCATTGAAAGGACTGAAGTTGGACGGCTAAGGACAGAGGAAAATATTTAATTTCTTATAAATTTTTTATTTTATTTTTATATAATGAGTTCCAAAAGTTTGTATTTTCTTATATTCCAATTTTTAAATGAAATTCATGGTGGATTCTTTAGATTTATGGTGTTCCCAATTATTAAATATTTTATGGTGATGGTTTTTAATTTTATTTTAATTCTTTTTGTGAATGTTATGAAACAAATTATTTTTAGAATTTTTCAAAGAAAAGTGGAACCCCTGTTAGGATAGGTGGGACTTGATTTTTTCAGTCTTTAAGGTTTTTTTCAAGAACGGCTTATTTTATATTTGGAAAATGTAAGTTTAAATCCTGTTCAAGCCTAAGGCTTGAATTGAAAAATTCTGATTTAATAGACGACGTAATTTTTCTAATTAGAATTTTAATAAATGATGAACTTGAATTATATTTTATAATTCTAAAATATTTCATAGTTTAGGCCATGATTTTATTTTTAAATGGGATAACATGCCACCTTCGATACTCGTCTCGATTCCATTGTAAACTATGTAAATAATTTATTATTATCATTTTTATTTCATTCTTTTATTTATTCAAACAAACCCTTGAAATGATTTAACTAGGTTAGAAATATTTTATTTGTTTCTTAACTTTGTATTTTAAATTAGGTTGAGGTCATTTAAATTCACTCCACCATTTTAATCACATTTATAAATCCATAGTAAAAATAGATCTTGTATTTTATTAACTTCCAAAGTTAGATAATTAATTAAATATTGATTATCTAAATCTAGAATTTTGTTTAATTAAAATTATAACTCCATGTATTAGAAAATTATTTTATTAGATCATACTATTTTAATGATACCATTTTTATTTCATACATATATTTTGTTGATTTTCCTTTGGTACAACCTCGCACTCATTCACTATACTGTAATCGGTTCATGCGCTTGCGAGTTAATTTAAAATCACATCAGTTCTCTCAATTCCATTAGACTAATTTTCTACAGGGCTACAGATATTTCTACACCAAGTGCACTACCCGCATTTGACCATTCAGCATCCCAATCCAATACCCTTTTGCCTTTCTCAATTACCAACTGCCTTATTGTAATACCCACCACCCAAGCACATGGGGAAATTCCCATGTCTCCCATGAGATTGAATTGGAAGAGAGATTTATCTAAGCACAAAGTTTTTTGGGAGCAAACTTTAAATTGGTTCGCCAAATTAAAGTCGTGCGGATTCCTTTGACTCTAAAGCGGACAATATTGTGTTGAAATGTTGGGGCATTATAAATGGTATTAGAGCATGGTTCAACTCTTGGACTGTAGTGTGGGCTTGCTTGTTATGTGTGTAGAGACCAGGGTGACTCTGGCTTTAAGGGAGGCTGTGTAAGCCCTCATACTGAGTAAATCTACAGAAAGTGGCTCTTTAAGATGGAGTGTGAATCGAACTTAAGAGTCACACTTTCTTAGGCTGAATAAAGTATATTGATTTAACTAAATAAAATAGACTTTAAACCATTTATGCATCAAATTTAATTCTTTTTTAAATGATGTAAACCTATGTAAAAAAAAATAAAAATGGGATCCTGCTATGCATTTTGAATTACAATTTTTCGAAAAATGTTTGTTAGCTCAAAATAATTTAATTTGATGAGCTTTATAGACTAAAAGGTAAAAAATAATGGTATAGGTTCATAAAATCCAAGCTATGTTGAAGTATGAATTTTGAACTGTGTATCGAATCTCATCAATATTTGCCTGATGGGTATTAAGGCCCTGAGAAGTGAGAACAAGGGTTAGTTTCCTTGCATCACCCATCAAAATTAGTTCAACAAAAGAAAGACATTAATATGGTTAAGGCTGGGTTCATCTGAAATGACAGCACTTAATTTGTGGAAAGTCCCTAATTCAATTGATGACATCACATTCACTTGCAATATCACATGCATTCGTTCAATTTTAATGTTGAAACTGCTAATGTGGATGGAACTTATCCCAAGTGTAAACATCTTTGAACCTAAAACCATTGTAATAATGTGGATTCTAGTTTATTTTGTTGGGGTTGCTGCGAACGAGTCTTACATTAGTTGTGTAGAGGGAGATCTAGGAGTTTATGAAGGACTTGAATCACTACACCTAACATGCTAGTCTTTTTTGCTGGAAACCCAGGTCCTAATAAGTGGTATCAGAGTCAGAAGTAAAAAAAACGCGAGGACTGAGATCTCGATGTCTCAATCGAGATCTCGGGCCCACGAATATCGGCCGATATCTCTCTCTCTCTCTCTCTGTCCAAATCTCGACTGAGATGTATTGTATCTGCGAGATCTCAGTCATATTGGTCGAGATCTCGCCTGTACGACCGGTACATCTCGTATCGGCCGAGATTTGGACCCCTGATTACATACATGTCTCAGGCTACCTCATATGGGCTCAAGAGATCTCTCAAGCGAACAGGATGGCCGGCGTCATTCGCTCTGCTAGAGGGCCTCGTTTGAGGGGTGATTGTTGGGGCTGCTGTGAACGAGTTCCACATTGAAAGTGTAGAGGGAGATATAGGGATTTATAAATGACTTGGGTCACTCCACCTAACATTCTAGTCTTTTAGACCGGAAGCTTAGGTCCTAATATCTTTGTCATACAATATTAAAATCGGTCATGCATGACGCTTGCCAAAAAAAAGTGAATGTTTCCTTTGAGCCTTAGCTAGGGGGTCTTCTAGATAATGGATAGATGTCATCTACATTTTTTTTTAATATGGAGGGTTTTCACTAGACCAGATGAATAATATCCATCTTTTTAGGTGAGGTATGTGCGCCATGGGTGCAAACAATCTGTGCAACATAGATTAGAAGACTTTTATTAGATTTATTACAGATTTTAGAAGGATTAAATGTGCATCTTTTTATAACAGTGTGTATGCCAGAGGAATATGTATTTCCACATGTGAGGAATTCCTCAAGGATGCACCCACAAAACGAAAATGCACCATTTAAATGGTCAAGTGGAAATCCCCGTATTTTTTTTTTTAATACTTTGAATATGAATTTCATGGTAATAAAGTATACAACTATACATAGGAGTGCAACTAATGCTGGCCGTTGGACTCACTCGAGCTTAAATTGATCAATCTAGAGGCCAACTGAATCTGTATTAAGAGGATCCATGCCCAAATTCAAGGCTGATTGAATATTTGGGGTTAACATGGAAGCCCAAAAAGCCAGGCTTGATTATACATTAATATTTGGATTTTTTTGTTAAATCCAAATATACAGGTTAACCCTACGAATAGGCCAAGCATCTAGTTTATAAGATTTGAATTTTTTATTTTTTTTTCAAAAGTAAAGCCCTCGTGAGCCATTGTAAGTAGGCTTTGTCTGATTGATGAATTTGCTACCTCTAAGTTATGTATTTATTTGGATAGTTGTGATTTTAATTTTATGTTTTATTTTTGTAATTTCCATAATTTGCTGCCCGTTAACAGTTCAAATGGGCGAATGGCCTCCTTTTGTCGGAAGGAACTGCACTTTAAGCATCTCCGTTTCCTTTCCTATTTATATTTTCAAAAAATACTTGATTATAATAATTATATCCATCATTTTTTCAATTTTTTTTATAAAGTTTAAAATTTATTAACATACAAAATCTAGCTTTACATTTTCTTCTCCTTTCCCACTCATTTGTTATAATTAACAAGAGAGGTGTTCGTTAGTAAGACGACGATATTGGTAGATGATAAAAGATTTTATGGTACACTTAATACATGAGAATTTACAATGTAAACTAATAAGAAAAATTGAGAAATTTATGTTAATTTAGTAAAACAGTACAAAATATATTTATTATGTAATATATTTTGGGGGTAACTGTAATATATTTATTATGTAATATAGTAATCAGACATTAGAAATATAACTTCTGTTGGTAAGGTAACAAATTCTGACTGTATCATAGTTCACAAAAATTCATTTGACACTCAGCTCGAAGCCACTGGGGTGCAACTTGGGTGCGTGAGTTGGTTTTAGAGCCTAACTCTAGCCTGCCTTTATTAAGTTTGTAATTATTATTTTTTAACCTATCCTATATTTCTACATTATTTTAATTCAGATCAACTAATTCTGATTGGGTTAAAATGGGTCACCAATTTAACTAAATAGATATTTGAGTCTATATATAGTTAATATTGTATTAGCTCATTTCAAAGGAATATCTAAAAGAAAAGCTCTATTGTTAAAACATAATCACTTTAAAAAATTACGTCTAAAAAATTAATCAAATAAATGTCTAGAAATGAAGTATATACGTATATAATCTGAGTAATTCCAGGCGGATCAAATTATGCAAAGTTGACCTAGTTCAATCTAAATTAGAAATTAATCAAGTTTTTTTCTTCAAATTGAACTTATATTTTAAAGGGAAATTCTAAAGAACCCTCCATTTTTGTCATAATTTAAAAACATTGTTTGTTAGAGGGTAAGAATCCCCTTAAATTCTGATGAAAGTCTAAACAACCTCTTTTGACAGTTAGTTTACATTCTATTATGTAAAATAACAAAATACCCTCCTCATGATAAATAAGAAAAGAAATGAAAATTATAATCAATCATTTCTCATAAGTCATAAGACATTAAATTTTTTTTTTTTTTGAATTTACCATAAGCTTAAGAAGAAGAAGAAAAAGAAAGTGAGGAACGACCATAAAAATAAACATTAAAAAAATCCCATGAGTATTTAGTAGAATTTAGAAAATCCATGAAAAATATAAATAAAAAATAAAATTAATAAAAATATGGAACACTACTTGTTCAGAAATAAATTAGTATTATAAACAAGAAATAAGATATAAGTAATATAATCAAATTCTTATTACTTTTGTCTAGAGGAGAAAATTATCATTTTCAACATTTTATATGACAAGTAATAGTCAATATAAGTTTAACTTTTAGTGAAGAGATTTTTTTCAATTATCGTAGAAAGTCAAAAGTTTTTCATAAATTAATAAATATAAAGTCTTTTTCTTAGAAGTATTAAGAATTTAAAAAGTTTTTAAGAGTTTACTTGGGTTAGTCGTCTTTCGAGTGCTAATTCACCCTAATCCAAGTAGCGGAATATGGATTATCTAAAAGTGGAAGTCCACAAAGAGGTGTAGACACCTCTCATTTCGTCATCTTTCACTACTTTAGTGTAATGAATGCAATTGTAAACAATTTTTGAAGAAGAGATCAATAAAAGAGGGTGCTCAACAAGTTTTTGTAGAAGTTGCTTCTAAAAGATCTAGCTCCAAAAGTTTGACTCGATCTGAGTTTGGAATTTTTACTTAGTTTTTGTAGAAATTACTTCTAAAAGATCTAGCTCCAAAAGTTTGACTCGATTCGAGTTTGGAATCTGTCTTCTAACTCGTTGAGTGTTGCGGCGAAGTTAATATAATTCGAACTTTTCTCCAACTGAGGCGTTAAAGGTCATCTATTTTTTATAAATAATCATTTGAAAGATTTAAGTTTTCAAAATTCACATATTTGTTCAATTTTGAATTTGGAGTTTAAAGGTTTTTAACCGTTTGTCGTTTGGACTTGCGAAAGTGTATTTTTCGCATAATCGAGGAATACCATTATTTATAAAACACTATGTTTTAAGCATTTGAGAGTGTCAAAAAACCTTAAAGTTTTAAAGTATTTTTATCAGGTTATCGTGATTAGTCTAAATATTCAATTTGAAATTTTTTGAAAATACACGGTATTTAAAAAATAACTTTAAAGTTTTAAAGGAGATTTTATAATTCAAAATTATAAGATTATATAATTTTTTTAAATAATACACTGTATTTACTGTAGAAAAAGAAGATAGACCGCTTGCAAGACTGGAATATTTTGAAAATCCGTGTCAGCGGAAAGAAAATTCATGTGTCTGATTAGAATTTGTTTTTTTGAAATAAAAATCCTGTGTCTGAATAGAATCTGGTTTTGGAATCATGACTTTCAAATTACAGTTTCTAGGAAAGCGCCCCCATTCCCCCCTCAAAAAGCTCGTTGGTCGCCCTTATTCATAAGCAGGCGGTAACTTGCCTCTTCCACTTGATATGGAAGAAGGCGGAGCAGTCCGTACGAGGGAAGCGCGGGAGCTCTCCTTCGTTCTATACGGGTTTGGCATGTTGTCCGCCATCACTGGTGTACTGCAGGTGATGAAACAAGGGGAAGTAGGCCTCCACACTTCACCCATCATATCCATGTTTCTTTCTTCTCCGTCTTTGCCTTCACTGCCTCCATGGCCCTCTCTACGAATTACACCAACACCTGCTTCCGCATTTCCTTCTTCTTTGCCACCTTGCCTTCTCTGTTCAACTTTCCTCAACCATCCCCAACAATCTCAGGTGGGCCACCTATCTCTCTTGCATCTACCCTTTCTTCTTCTACAGCCCTCTCCGTCGCCTTTGCCAGATAAGTTGGAAATTCATTCTCTTCATGCCACCTACCATCTCACAGCTACCACCCTCACATCCATACATCGACGTTTTAGCTCTGTTGATGCTGAAGGTGGCTCTAGAGATGCAACCATGTCAACGTCATCTGAACTCGATTTAGAGGAAGGGGGAGGGATTTCTGCTCAGGTTAACAATAATGTTAATGATAATTTATAATTGTCTTGCTTGGATCCAATGATTGGCCCTGAATTACTTCCACCTTCCAGTTTGAGTCTTATTTGATTTGGTTAAATTTGACTGTGTAGACACTCTGTTTTAATTTCTTTAGAATAAGTGCTGTAAATGAAGCTGTGGTTTGATCTCAAAGATATGAAAAATAGTGTGACATTATATTTCCTCTCCATTGATCTTTGGTTCCAGTCTTCAGTACTGATTGTAGACAGTAATTTGCTTGTTTATAAGGAGCTTCTCTCCGTCGAAGGCCTAACACTCTTTTATGCTATAACTCTTCCAACAGGTTGGAGGCTTCTTACTTGAGGATCCAACTCTTGTTTATTCTTTTGGCTTTTTGAAAATTAATTAAATCAAATCTAATCTCTTACAAATATTTTTTTTTTCATTTTTATTGTTAGTAATTAATTTCATTGAGCCCTAAAATTAAGGATTCATATAGCTTTTTTAATGAAAAAACCCATAGACCCATGTGTATTGGACTTCGGCACATTGTTTCATTAAATTTAATTGGTTCCATACCTAAGTGACAAATAATATTGTGCACATTGATGTGAGGTAATCATCCTCTTTTAAGAAAATGATTCATGTAAGATTTTTTTTCCAAAGATAATTTGACATGACATCAACTAAATTGTCGAGTTGATTAAAAATTAAATAAAACTCATCTATAATCCTATATGAATCAAAGGGTTTAGACCACCAGGTCTATTGTCTATGATTCTATGCTCTATATGATTGTGTGAAAAAAAGAAGAGAGGAGTAATCCTCTTATCTCATGCTAATGGCAAGAATGACTTCAACTTTCCTCATTTGACAAACGGATCCACCTTCTAAAAATCTAAACTATTTACTAACTTTAAAATGTATAATTTTGTAAATCTATTTAATTCACTGTTAGATGGAGTGAATGACAATTCATTTTATTAGAGAATCTAACTAGTTTATCACACATCTCTCCTATGATCTATACAACGGTGGGTTCAATAATTTAACAAAATTTAAAACATGTATATATATGCATCACTCTAATTAAAAATCAATAAATACTTTAAATTTTTAAGAGTTAGACCTCAAATATTTCAAATAGTACAAACATTAGAATTTCAGTATAAAATTATTATATATATATATATATCATTTTATATTTATAAAAAAAAAAAATTCAGGCCCAAATCAGATTGCAGCTTTCAGTTTAGTTTTAAAATATTGTTTGATGGACATTGCACTTTGATGAAACTACGTGTCATTGTCATTTTGAGTATCATACTCTATAAATTGGCGCGCATAGACCAGTCCTCTGTATGTCACTTTATTATCTACGGGGTCATGCGATAAAACCCCTGTTTACCCCCATTTTCTCATTTTTTGACTTTCCATGCAAACGCAGCCGTATGCTATGCAAGCATTGGCTACTGAAATTTGGAAACTCCGATTTCAAAAAAGAAGCAAAAGGTAAGAAAGTTATCTTCTACTCCTTAATACCTCTCAATTAGATTCAGGAATCTCCAATTTCAGTCTTGTGTTGCTGTTTTTTATTTCGATGCTGTTTTGGCTACTTTGCCTTCTGTTCTTGTTTTTAATATTCTGAGACGGTTCTTTCAGTTCTGTTATAAGCACACTTGTCTGCACTTAGCCATCATAGATAAGAGGGGGCTCCCTCCCTTACAGATTATTACTAGTAATAGTAGATAAATAATTTATTTTATAATATAGTATTATAAAAATGAATAAAGTATAAATCATAACAAATAAGAAAACGTTGAAAATAATGATAATTCTATAGGTTTAACAAATAACATTTTACATGTTTTTTTTATATTTTTAAACATTGTAATTATTTATGAAACAAATAGGATTTATAAAGAATTTTGTTATTTTACTTTAATTGAAACGACTAAAGAATAGAATTCTGTACGGGTTTGGCATGTTGTCCGCCATTACTAGTCCACTGCAGGTGATGAAACAAGGGGAAGTAGGGTTACACGCTTCAACCATCATTATCCCTGTTTCTTCTCTTCTCCATTGATCTTTGGTTCCGGTGTTCAGTGTTGATTGCACTCATAAATTTGCTTGTTTTTATGGAGCTTCTTTCCATTGAATTCCCAAAATCGAATTCCCCAACCATCTTTTAAGTTATAACTCTCTTCCAATAGGATGGAGAGTTGGGTTTCTTGAGGACCCACCTCTTGTTTATTCTTTTGGCATTTTGAAAATTGATTGAAGTAAATCTAATCTCTTACAAATAATTTATTGGCAGCCATCTCATCGAGCATTAAAATTATGGATTCACATAAATTTTGAGTGAAAAAACCCATAGACCCATGTATATTGGACTTTGGCATATTGTTTCGTTAAATTTAGCTAAAAAACTCATCAAGTTTTTAGTATCACATTCATGGATGAAATAATGTACTAAAGGACACATCACCGCTCTATTTAGTTGGTTCCACACCTAAGTACTGAATAATATTGTGGACACCGATGTGAGATGATGAACCTCTTTTAAGAAAATGATTCATGTTAGATTCTTTTCCCCAATAAACTAAATTGTGGAGTTGATTAAAAAGTCCTAAGCAAATTAAATACAACTGACCTATAACTCTATCCGAATTAAAAGGTTTAGACCACAAGGTCCATTGTCTATCATACAATGCTCTATATAATTGTGTGAAAAAACAATTATAGGAGTAATCTTCTTCTATCATCCTAATGACAAGGATGACTTCAACTTGCACCATTTGACAAACGTGGATCCACCTCCTAAAAATCTAAACTAGTTACTACTTTTTTTTAAAAAAATAAAGGAGTAATCCTCTTCTCTCATCTTAATGGTAAGGATGACTTCAACTTATACCATTTGACAAACGTGGATCCACCTCCTAAAAATCTAAACTATTTACTAATTTTAAAATGCAAAGATATATATGATTTTGTGTAACTATTTAACTCTGTGTTAGATGGAGTAAATGACAATTATTTTATTAAAAAATCTATATAGTTTATCACACCTCATCTATATGATCTATACAAGAGTGGATTAGGATTTAGGGAAGTGAGAGAATTGGCCAAAAGAATGGGAGTATCTTTTTCTATTATTGGAAGATCAGCCAATGGGGTGGCGGACTACTTCGCAAAATTGGGAGTTGACAACCTTTGGGCTGGAGTTTTTTTATTGTTGTGACCTTTTGTTTGTTTATTTTTCTTATATTATCTCCTTTTTGTTTGTTCTTTGGGTCTACCCCTTTTAGACCCTCTCTTTTTCTTTGTAATTTCTCACCTCTTTTAATGAATTTCTTTTATGACTGCTCAAAAAAAATACTAGAGTGGATTCAATAATTTACAAAAATTTAAAAATATACATGTATGCATCATTGCATTTAAAAATAATGAATGCTTTAAGTTTTTAAGAGATGGACCTCAAATATCTCAAATGGTATGATAGCATAGAATTATTTCTCAAAAATATAAATCTTATAATCAAATCATTTTATATTTATAAAAAATTACTTTACTTATTTATTATATTCTATATGAATTTAAGTTGAATTAGATGGGATCAATTAATTTTCTTAATCTTTATAGATAAATCCAATTCAAAGAACCAAAGCTCAAATCTTTAGACAGGGCTTGAGTTGAGGTTTTGAACGGTGATCAAGGACATTGATTGAGTTCATCATCCCAATGGCTCGAGCCCAAATTCAAGGTAAAAAAATAAAAATAAAATAGTTCAGATGTTGGATATGATGCTTAAAAAACAAAATTATTAAATAATTTATTTGTATAAAATTTAATTTAGTTAAATTTGATCATTGGATTGAACTGTTTTGAGCAATGATATTAATATTATATTTTAATAAAATGATGTATTATTTTAATTAAAATAAATTACTAAAAATATAAAAATTGAAAATCATATTACAATAGTAATATTATTATAATAAAAAATGACATTTTTTATTAACAAGGTAAATATTAAAGTAAAACAAAAATTATAATAATTTTTAAATAAATTGAACTTTCTTAAAATTTAGAACACTTAGAGACTAACTCAGGAGCAAATCAGATTGTGGCTTTCAGTTTAGTTATAAAATTTTGTTTGATGGACATGATCTTCTTGATTGAGGAAATTTCCGTTTGATGAAACTATTGTGGGGCCCTAGAAAATGCACGATTAGATTTATCATACGTATTGTCAGCTTTTACTAAACATTCTATTGAGACATACCACCAAATGTATTATCGGTTGTATATCGATTCATTTGACATTCCTCTAGGCGACTCTTACTTTATCTCTGTGTATCTGGGATTAGGGCTTCTGTAAGTAGTTGGCTAGATGCCAACTCGGTTGTCTGATCTTCCCTGGAGTAGGCCCAAATGATGAAAATCTATGTGAAAAGGGATTATTTTAGGAATTCTACTTTCATTCACTTCCTTTCAACCGACGTTAAAAGGAATTCTTCTCTCATGCACTTCCTTTTAACTAAGGTTGAATTTGACTGAGGTTACTCTCAAAGACGCCTGGTCAAATAATGGTATATTTCAAACCAAGCCCAACTCAGCAGAGATGGATGAGGCCAGAATTGGGGTTCACTATAACGTTTTGGGTCAATGGACTTGGGCCAGATCCGTTGAGCTGAACTAGGGGTTGAAAAATCGGCCTTTTCGAGATTTCGGATGAGATTTTTTCTCTCTCCTCAAATTTTTTGTTATAATCTCGGTGGCTTTTTTTTTTTTTTGAAAAAATTCATTTAAAAAAATAAAAAGGCTGTTTTAAAATATATATATATCGGCCGATATCTAGGCCCATATTCGTCCGATACAGGTAAATATCGGCCGAGATATTAGCCGGGCCCACAATCAATATTCTTTTTTGTTTAAAAGAAAAAAAGAGATCAGCTGAATTATTTTATCTGTGACCGATACGCACACTATTGACCGAGATTTATACCCTGGGCTGAACATGTAGCGAGCCCAACAAGTCTAGTACATGTTTTAAGCAGAAACAGCGAAGGAGAAGCAGAGGGAAGAGAGGGGTTGTCAGCTCTCCCCATTTGTAGTTTTTTTTTCTTCTCTTTTCTTTATGAAATCTCCAATGTATTAGTGTTACTAGCAACCAGATTTCCTCTACTCCTCATGGAGTCATGGGTTCCCTCCAATGTATTTGTGTTTTTCTGTCCATCCATCTATCCATTGAGTCTAGGTCTTCGGCCCAAGAAGGAAACAATAGGTTTCCTCTAATCCTCATGGGACTCCTTGGAGTCACCACTGATTCTACACTAATGCTCATATTTAGTAACCCTTCGATGCTCAAATATACGTGTGACAAACCCGAAATTAGACAATGGACATGTCCCATTAGATTTTAGATTCATTAGCCATTTATTGTGATACCCTTGTGTTTGAGGGACAATGTGTGAATGGAGAGAAAAACGCCAGTATGGGGCACTAAAAGTTCCACATCGCTTAGTGTGGAGAGTGTGCAATGATATTTAAATAGAATGCCTTCCTTCCTCCCTCTAGTACAAGCCTTTTTGGGACCTTAGTATGGGATAGTGTTTGAATAACAAAGCCGTGAGGGCTCATTTTAGGTTTAAAGCAGACAATATTATACTCACGGGACGGAACGTTACAAAATGGTATCAAAGCACAATTCAACTCTAGGACGTAGGCGTGTTGTGAGACAGAGCCAGAGACGGCTTTGGTTCTAGAAGGTGGATTGTGATACCCTTGTGTTTGAGGGATGAAATGAGAATGGAGAGAAAAACGCCAGAATGGAGAGAATGGAAGAGTGTAATGATATTTAAATGAGATACCGCTCAGCCTCTAGTACAAGACCTTTTGGAGTGCTAGTATGGAATAGTACTGTAAGAACAAAGCCGTGTGCAGAACGAAGTGTTACATTTATCAACAAATACACAATTGCTCACCTATTTTACATTTATCAGCTGAAGTCGCTGGACAATGAGAGGTCTCTCAGTCAAAGTGTATTAATTCAAAAATGAAAATTTATCAGCTGAAGTCGGCTGGTGCTGTGGATAATGAGAGGTCTCTCAGTCAAAGTCTATTAATTCAAAAATGAAATTTGAAAACTTATTTGGTAAACAATCATTTAAAAAGATCACCTATTTTTTCTCCGGCTTAAGATCACCTTTTTTTTGCAAACAATCATTTGAAAGATTTAAATTTTTAAATTTCACATATTTGTTTAGTTTTGAATTTGGAGTTCAATGGTTTTTACAGTTTGTCGTTTAGACTTCCGAAAGTGTATTTTCGGCACAGTCAATAGATACCTTTATTTGTAAAAAAACTATGTTTTAAGCATTTGGGAGTGTCCAAAGACCTTAAAGTTTTAAAGTATTTTTATCAAGTTATCGTAATTAGTCTTGATATTCAATTTAAGAAATTTTGAAAATATACCGTGATTAAAAAATAACTTTAAAATTTAAAAAGAAATTTTATTATTCAAAACTATAAAAAGTATATATATGTATACATTTTTAACAAATGGGTAGCATTCCAGGACGATAGGTATTAGTATTTTCCGTCGTCGCGGGTGAAGGTGGAAGGGCGAATGGGATTTAGGTATTAGTATTTTCCGTCGTCGCGGGTGAAGGTTGAAGGGCAAATGGGTAAAGACAATCGTAAAGAGCAAAATGTAATTTTCAGTACTGTGCATTCATTGGAGGACGAATGGAATTTACCTATTCATCCTTTACGTCGTGTGCGAAAGTGGAATGGTAAAATTGTAATTTCCATTTGTCGTATACGTAAATTACTGTAGCAAAGTGATTTGCAGGACGAATGAAATTTACGTATTCGTCCTTTACTTCGTGTGAATGAAAGAAAATTTGAAAAGTGTAATTTGAAGCACGACTACGAAATTTACGTATATGACAAATGATGATTTGGAGTCATGACTTGCAAATTACAGTTTCTAGGAAAGCGCCTCATTGTCGCCCTTATTAATAAGCAGCGGTAAATTTGAAAATACCACGTGATATGGAAGAAGGCGGAGCAGTCGGGAGGAGTCACGTGGAAGAAGGCGGAGAAGTAGGGAGGAGGGAAACGCGGGAGTTCTCCTTCGTTCTGTATGGGTATGGCATGTTGTCCGCCATTACTGGTCTACTGCAGGTGATGAAACAAGGAGAAGTAGGTCTCCACACTTCACCCATCATATCCATGTTTCTTTTCTTCTCCGTCTTTGCCTACACTTCCTCCATCGCCCTCTCTGCGAATTACACCAACACCTGCTTCCGCATCTCCTTCTTCTTTGCCACCCTTGCCTTCTCTGTTCAACTTTCCTCAACCATCTCCAACAACCTCAGGTGGGCCACCTATCTCTCTTGCATCTACCCTTTCTTCTTCTACAGCCCTCTCCGTCGCCTTTGCCAGATAAGTTGGAATTCACTCATTCATTCTTTTCATGCCACCTACCATCTCACAGCTTCCACCCTTACATCCATACATCGACGTTTTAGCTCTCTTGATCCCGAAGGTGGCTCTCGAGATGCGACCATGTCAACGTCATCTGAACTCGATTTAGAGGAAGGGGGAGGGATTTCTGCTTCGGTTAATAATAATATTAATGATAATTGGATCCAATAATTGGCCCTGAATTACTTCCACCTTTCAGTTTGAGTCTTATTTGATTTGGTTAAATTTGACTGTGTAGACAATCTGTTTTAATTTCTTTAGAATAAGTGTTGTAAATGAAGTTGTGGTTTGATCTCAAAGATATGAAAAATAGTGTAACATTATATTTCCTCTCCATTGATCTTTGGTTCCAGTCTTCAGTGCTGATTGTAGACAGGAATTTGCTTGTTTATAAGAGCTTCCCTCCGTCGAAGGCCTAACACTCTTTTAAGCTATAACTCTCTTCCAACAGGTTGGAGGCTTCTTACTTGAGGATCCAACTCTTGTTTATTCTTTTGGCTTTTTGAAAATTAATTAAATCTAATCTAATCTCTTACAAATATCTTTTTTTTTTTTCATTTTTATTGTTAGTAACTAATTTCTTTGAGCCCTAAAATTATGGATTCATATAGCTTTTTTAGTGAAAAAACCCATAGACCCATGTATATTGGACTTCGGCACATTGTTTCATTAAATTTAGTTGGTTCCATACCTAAGTACCAAATAATATTGTGCACACTGATGTGAGGTGATCATTCTCTTTTAAGAAAATGATTCATGTAGAGTTTTTTCCCCAAAGATAATTTGACATGACATGAACTAAATTGCCGAGTCGATTAAAAAGTTGTACGCAAATTAACTAAAACTCACCCATAATCCTATATGAATCAAAGGGTTTAGACCACAAGGTCTATTGTCTATGATACCAGGTTCTATATGAATGTGTGAAAAAAAAATAGAGGAGTAATCCTCTTCTCTCCTCCTAATGGCAAGGATGACTTCAACTTTCTCCATTTAACAAACGTGGATCCACCTCTTAAAAATCTAAACTATTTACTAACTTTAAAATGTATAATTTTGTAAAACTATTTAATTCATTGTTAGATGGAGTAAATGACAATTATTTTATTAGAGAATCTATATAGTTTGTTACACATCTCTCCTACCTTCTATACAATGGTGGACTGGAGGTGATGAAACAAGTGGAAGTAGGGTTACACTCTTCAACCATCATTATCCATGTTTCTTCTCTTCTCCATTGATCTTTGGTTCCGGTGTTCATTGCTGATTGTAGACAGAAATTTGCCTGTTTATACGGAGCTTCTCTCCATTTAATTCCCAAAATCGAATTCCCAACCATCTTTTAAGTTATAACTCTCTTCCAATAGGATGGAGAGTTGGGTTTTTGGAGGACCCACTCTTGTTTATTCTTTTGGCATTTTGAAAATTAATTGAAGTAAATCTAATCTCTTACAAATAATTTATTATTAGCCATCTCATCGAGCATTAAAATTATAGATTCACATAGATTTTGAGTGAAAAAACCCATAGACCCATGTATATTGGACTTTGGCATATTGTTTCGTTAAATTTAGCTAAAAAACTCATCAAGTTTTTCGTATCACATTCATGGGTGAAATAATGTACTAAAGACACATCACCACTCTATTTAGTTGGTTCCACACCTAAGTACCGAATGATATTGTGCACACCGATGTGAGGTGATCAACCTATTTTAAGAAAATGATTCATGGTAGATTCTTTTCCCCAGTAAACTAAATTGTGGAGTCGATTAAAAAGTCCTAGGCAAATTAAATACAACTCACCTATAGCTCTATCCGAATCAAAGGGTTTAGACCACAAGGTCCATTGTCTATCATACAATCACTCTATATAATTGTGTGAAAAAACAATTATAGGAGTAATCTTCTTCTATCATCCTAATGGTAAGGATGACTTCAACTTGCACCATTTGACAAACGTGGATCCACCTCCTAAAAATCTAAACTATTTACTAATTTTAAAATAAATAAATAAAGGAGTAATCCTCTTCTCTCATCTTAATGGCAAGGATGACTTCAACTTACACCATTTGACAAACGTGGATCCACCTCCTAAAAATCTAAACGATTTACTAATTTTAAAATGCAAAGATATATATGATTTTGTGTAACTATTTAACTCAGAGTTAGATGGAGTAAATGACAATTATTTTATTAAAAAATCTATATAGTTTCTCACACCTCATCTATATGATCTATACAAGAGTGGATTCAATAATTTCACAAAAATTTAAAAATATACATGTATGCATCATTGCATTTAAAAATAATGAATGCTTTAAGTTTTTAAGAGATGGACCTCAAATGTCTCAAATGGTATGATAGCATAGAATTATTTCTCAAAAATATAAATCTTATAATCAATCATTTTATATTTATAAAAAATTACTTTACTTATTTATTATATTCTATATGAATTTAAGTTGAATTAGATGGGAATTAGTCGGATCAATTAATTTTCTTAATCTTTATAGATAAATCCAATTCAAAGAACCAAAGCCCAAACCTTTAGACAGGGCTTGAGTTGAGGTTTTGAACGATGATCAAGGACGTTGATTGAGTTCATCATCCCAATAGCTCGAGCCAAATTCAAGATAAAAGAATAATAAAAAATAGTTCAGACGTTGGATATGAATGCTTAAAAAAAAATTATTAAATAATTTATTTCTATAATTAATTTAGTTAACTTTGATCATTGGATTGAACTATTTTGAGCAATGATATTCATATAATATTTTAATAAAATGATGTACTGTTTTAATAAACTAAGTTAGGATAGTGAAGTAGCGAGACACTTCAACTGAAACATTCAATTGAGACATATCTCTAAAGTTAAATTATTAAATAATTTATGATTGTGAAATTTAATTTAGTTAAATTTGATCATTGGATTGAACTGTTTTGAGCAATGATATTAATATAATATTTTAATAAAATGATGTATTGTTTTAATAAACTAAGTTAGGATAGTTAAGTAGCGAGACGCACTTCAGCTGAAAGATTCTTTTGAGACATACCTCTAAAAGTGACTTGCATCCAAAACAACTCCATGTGTCCCTAGAAACTCTTTTTTTTTTGCAATTCCACGTGTCATGGAGAACTTTTTTTTCAAAAGTTACGGAGGAGCACTTTTAAAGAATACCCCACCATAGAGACACGTCAATTTTTAAAAATACTTAACAGATCCCACCGGTGACCGGCGTAAATAAGTCAAGCTCCACGTAAATAAAGGTAACCCGCGAGAAAAGCAACGCTTAAGAGTCGAAGTATTAAAAAGTCTTTGAAAAGTTTCATCCGTTATTTTTTAAGGGTTGTATATTTTTAAAAAAATTTAAATTAAATATTCAGAGTAATTATAATAAATTGATAAAAATATTTTAAAATTTTAAGGTCTTTTAACACTCCTAAATACTTAAAATATTGTGTTTTACAAATAAAGATATTCATTTGTCGAAACATATTTAGGAGTGTTAAAAGACCTTTAAATTTTAAAGTATTTTTATCACGTTATCAAAATTAGTCCGAATATTCAATTTGAAATTTTTTGAAAATACATAGTGTTTAAAAAATAACGGTGCACACTCTATAGTAATGCACATTATATTAATTAAATAATAAAATATCTTTTAAAACTTTAAAGTTATTTTTTAAGGAATGTGTATTTCTAAAATTTCTCAAATTCAATATCCAAACTAATTACGATAACCTGATAAAAATATTTTAAGATTTTAAGGTCTTTTGACACTTCTAAATGTATTTACGGCACAGTCGAGGGATATCCTTATTTGTAAAATACTGTGTTTTAAGCATTTGAGAGTGTCAAAAGATCTTAAAGTATTTTTATCAGGTTATCGTAATTAGTCCGGATATTCAGTTTGAGAAATTTTGAAAATACACAATACTTTAAAAATAACTTTAAAATTTTAAAGAAGATTTTATTATTCAAAATGCACTGTATAAGTAGCGGATGCAATGGAATTTAGGCACAAATAATGGTCCGAATAACCAAAAAATGTTTTTATTTCAAGTTCGGACCATGCTAACACGGAAGGGCAACATAGCAATTTTCTTCAAAAAATTGAAAACCTGTGTCTGTAAAAAAAAACACCCATGTCTAAATAATTATCCTATAATAATATATTAAAATTTTAATTAAATGCTACTATGTTAAATATAAAAAAAGCCCCCTTTAAAATTTTTGCTTTACGCCTCTCCTTGTTTCGGCCGTGGGTGACCCTTACCGATTATTAGTAATAATAGCAGACATGGAAGAAGACGGAGCAGCAACGCCTGGCAGCTTCCGCAGGTGTGGTCCAAGCCGAAGTGGGGGTTCCCTAGTTGTGTACGGGTTTGGCATGTTGTCCGCAATCACATTTCTACTATATTTGATAAAATAAGCGGAAGGAGGCCTCTAGCTTGCAGCTATGTTATCCATGTTTCTTTTTTTCTCCTATCATACAAGTATAAGTCTAGTCCAACTTAAATTAAAAACAGATGAAATTTTTATATCTTATATTTACTCATATTTCCAGTAACTTAAATGTTTCTTTGCACCTATTGTACTTGGAGGGATAGATAGAGATGGGAGTCTCACATAGGACAATTACATCTCCAAGTCATTTGCTTTAATACACCCAAAGATGGTGATGGGTGATTGTGAAATCTTCAGTGTGGAAACAGTGTTTGGTGTTGTGAAACCTTAACCGTCATGGTGTGGGAACACCGCGGGTATTAATATTTGTATTCAGTTCATTTGTAAATAAAAGATTGATTCGGTCTCTCCTTGATTTTGAGGAAAACACTACAAATTCTATATTCATGTCTCAATTTTACATAGCATTAGAGCATCTCTCGAGAGCTCTCTTTATATAATTTATTTGTAATTAATTTTATTTTCTTTTTTCATTCTTTTATTATTTTCTGTATTTTATTTGTATTCAATTCATTTCTAAATACAAGATTGATTCTGTCTCTCATGGAAGAAGCTGCAAATTCCGTGTCTGTATCTCAATTTTACACGGTAGGTACAACGGGTATAATTGTATTTTGGTGTTGTGAAACCTTCACGTGTTGTAATCTGGATGAAAACATTTAAAAAAATTAAGAGACATTTACCTATTCACTTTATCAAATAAACCTACCGTGTAAAGAGGAGGATTGGGCCTTCGTGTCTTGGTTTTTATAATTGGGACGCTCTCTTTCAATGATACTTACCCCATAATTATTCAAAATAAATAAATAAAGAGGACGGTGTAAAAACTTTTTAAAAAATGCTCACTACCGACATTTAACTATTCACTTTTATCAAATAAACCTCTATCGAGATATATATACCTATTGACTTGCATCAAACACACCACACCATTGTAAACTTTTTGAAAATCCTTAACACACCACACCGGTGTTAACAAGTTAAGCTCACAGATTATTAGTAGTAATAGCAGACATGGAAGAAGGCGGAGCAGACCCGCAGGTATGGTCCAAGCCCGAGTGAGTAATAGCAGGTGTTTAAATCATTCTTTATATCTTTGATTTCATGAAAGGATAGTAATTTTTGCATTTGCTCTTATTTTTTTGAAAATTTGGAAAAGAAAGAAAAAGATGAAAGTATAAATAAAATTTGAATTTATTTTAATACGCGGCCTGAAAAAAAAAAAACCACGAAAATGTCACACAAGCAAGCACGACTCTGAAATTTACGTACGTCACAAATGATGGTTTTGGAGTCATGACTTACAAATTACAGTTTCTAGGAAAGCGCCTCATTCCGCCGCAAAAATTATTTTGACCATGACTACAAATGGACGATTCCCTTTTCCTAATTGCTTCAAATGATAGGGCCTGGTAGGGCCCACTAAGATCACTATAGTGGGATGCATTACAAACTATATTTATTTTTAAAAAACTTTGAGAAAAAAACACGTCTTATTTGCCAAATTTGATATCTTAGTCTCATTCTCTTAATCAGGTATGATAATATCAGTCGATATGTATCAACCGATATCTGATATATATCACTGATACTGGTCAATATTTGTTGTTTTTTTAAAAAAAATACAAATGAGAAATTTATCAACTCATACCGAGATTTTAACCCCTGGTCTTAACCTCTAATTTTTTTAATAATTTTAACAAAAGATGTCCATTAATTTTTCATTTTAATAATATCCAGTACATTTACTTCATAGTTAGGTGTTCATATGTAAAGATTATAAGAAACTATAATTAAAAATTATAAAAGATCATCTCAGCCCTCGCAATTTATAGAATTTCTAAATCCGCCATTGTTGTTTTGGCTTCTTTGCTTTTTGTCTGGAACACTCTATGGTTTTGTCTGGAGGACTGAGGCACGGGAGCTCTGTTCTGTACGGGTTTGGCATGTTATCCTCCATTACTGGTTCACTGCAGGTGATGAAATGAGGGGAAGTAGGGTTACACGCTTCAACCATCATTATCCATGTTTCTTCTCTTCGCCATTGATCTTTGGTTCCGGTGTTCAGTGCTGGTTGTAGAAAGAAATTTGCTTGTTTATATGGTGCTTCTCTCCATCGAATTCCCAACAATCTTTTAGGCATTTTGAAAATTAATTAAAGTAAATCTAATCTCTTACAAATATAAATATAGAATTATTTCTCAAAAATAGTAATCTTATAATAATTATGTTATATTTATAAAAATTTACTTTACTTATTTATTATATTCTATATGAATTTAAGTTGAATTAGATGGGAATCAGTCGGATCAATTATTTTTTTTAATCTTTATAGATAAATTCAATTCAAAGAACCAAAGCTCAAACCTTTAGACAGGGCTTCAGTTGAGGTTTTGAACGGTGATCAAGGACGTTGATTGAGTTCATCATCCCAATGGCTCGAGCCCAAACTCAAGATAAAAAAAAATTAGTTCAGATGTTGGATATGAATGCTTAAAAAACAAAATTATTAAATAATTTATTTGTATAAAATTTAATTTAGTTAAATTTGATCATTGGATTGAACTGTTTTGAGCAATGATATGAAATATAATATTTTAATAAAATGATGTATTATTTTAATTAAAATAAATTACTAAAAATATAAAAATTGAAAATCATATTACAATAGTAATATTATTATAATAAAAAATGACATTTTTTATTAACAAGGTAACTATGAAAGTAAAACAAAAATGATAATAATTTTTAAATAAATTGAACTTTCTTAAAATTTGGAACACTTAGAGACTAACTCAGGAGCAAATCATATTGTGGCTTTCAGTTTAGTTTTAAAATTTTGTTTGATAGACATGATCTTCTTGATGGAGGAAATTTCCATTTGATGAAACTATTATGGGCCCCTAGAAAATGCACGATTAGATTTATCATACGTATTGTCAGCTTTTACTAAACATTCTATTGAGACATACCACCAAATGTATTATAGGATTCATTTAATATTTGATAGATGATTATCTATAGATATGAAGTATATAATTTTCATTATCAATTAATAATATAAGTCATAAAATTTTCACCTTTTAAAATTTGATAAGTATAAATTATTGATTTTTAAACTTATTTAAATTCAAAGAATAAGATGATGGTATAAAGATAAAACTTTATACACAAACTCTTGTATAATTTTCTTTACATCACAACTATATAAGTCTAAAATCAATTTGATGACAAGTCTGAGGCCGCGTATCCTTGTTTGGTAATGGAGGGGGGGCCCTCTCGTTCCTTTTTTTAAAATCGTTTGGAGCATGAAAGTTTTATTAAGTTGTTAATATGTTGCTTATAGTTACCAAACAACATATTTTTCTCTCAAAGTTAAGTTTTAATTTTACCCTTATAATTACCAAACAAGATAAATGTAACATCTACATAAGGATAACTCTAGTAATCCCTGTTCAAGGATAACCCCGGATTAACCCATGTAAAATTTACCCCTTATTCAAACCCATCGTTATGAGGACTTTTGTTTGTCCTATGTAAACTATTCACACCATCGTCATCTGAACGCGATTTAGAGGAAGGGGGAGAGATTTGTGCTCATGTTAATTATAATGCTAATAATGACATATAATTCTCTTGCTTGGATCCAATAATTGGCCCTGAATTACTTCCACCTCTCAAGTTTGAGTCTTATTTGATTTAATTAAATTTGACTGTGGACACTCTATATTAATTTCTTTAGAATAAGTGCAATAAATGATGCTGTAGTTTAATCTCCAAAATATGAAAAATAGTGGAACATTGTATTTCGTCTCCGGTGTTTAGTGCAGATTGCAGACAGAAATTTGCTTTGTTTATACAGAGCTTCTCTCCATTGAGGACCCACCTCTTGTTTATTTTTTTGGCTTTTTGAAAATTAATTAAAGCAAATCTAATCTCTTACAATTTTTTTTCTTTTTTATTGTTAGTAATTTCATGAGCCTTATAATTATGGATTAACATAAGATTTTTTTAATGAAAAAATCCATAGACCCATGTATATTGGACTTTGGTACATTGTTTCATTAGATTTAGCTAAAAAAACTAAACAATTTTTGGGTATCACGTTCATGAATGAAATAATCTACTAACACGACACATCACCACTCAATTTAGTTGGTTCCATACAGCTGAACCAAGATCAAGATTTTTCTCTCTCCTCACTTTTTTTTTGAAAATCTCGGTGGTTTTTTTTTTGAAAAAATTCATTTCAAAAAATAAGAAGGCTGTTTTTTGAAAAATAAAAAAATTTAAAAATATAAATATCGGCAGAGATATTGACCGGGCCCACGCCAATATTTATTTTTTTTATTAAATAACTGAGATCTCGACCGGATCGGCCAAACTTTTTTAGCCGAGAACCACCTCCAAATAGAGGGAACTGAGGCCACAACTTGGGCCACACGCAGAGCAAAACATACAATGAAAGAAGCCCACAACACGAGCCACAGACGGCAGATCAAAACATGCCCTCAACCGGGCCAGGAGGAAATGCAACAAAACACCAGGATCAGAGGCCATCAAAGATTCCTGAAGCCTGAGAAACCTTCCTATAGATGAACTGCGCTTGGCAATTAAACAAGTCCTTAATGTGCTTGGTGATAAGGACTTTGCCACAGTTGAAGCTGACAAGGATCTTGGATTCAGTTTTTACACTAGATGTTTATTTTCCTGGAAAGTTCTTTTTTTTCCCTACTTAATGATTCCACCACCCTTTTCATCTTTGATTGAATGCGATTCTTTTCCCAGTGAAGAACAAGACATATATTAGATATTTTGTGTTAAGCATGAATCCTTGGGTGCTTTTCTGGCAATTCAGTTGAAGAAATTCCCATCATATTTTTCTTTGAGACGGTAGAATTTAAGAAAATGACTCCATAGCCTCTCTCATTATACCTTATATATATAGATAGATAGATAGATGTACATGTCTGTCTCTCAAAAAGGAAGGAATCAATTACAATCCCTGAATGACAGTCTGACCAATATAGAAAAAGATATAAATAGAAAGTTAACCCCTTCCTCTAATAGATTATAAGGCCTGAACTTTTATCCGTCTGCTAGTTTTAAGCATGGTTGAATTTGGTCGACCTCATTTATTGAATTCTATTTTTAATAAGTTCCATTTAGGTTAAGTTGTGCTATGAATTGAATTGGGTTGCAGGGTTTGGTTTGGATTATATGCTGGTCAATTTTGGTCTAATTGGATTATGGGTGAGATTTAGGTTGGGTTGGGAGCAGGTCAGCTCCAGGGTCTTTTGAGTTCAAGTCGAGTTTGGGTGATGAATTAGTATTGTCACTGGGGGTAGATAGGGTTAAAAATAGGGCTGAAACTCGGACATGTTATGATGGCTTTTAATAAATCCAACCCAACGTATTAAAAAATTATTGAACCCGATTCAACCCAACCTATGTAAAAAATTATTGAGCCCGATCTAACCCAACCTGAGCTGCTGGCCTGAATTGTTCAACCTGACCTGAGTTGTTGGCCCGACATTCGGACCCATTTTTAGTCCTAATTTTAGGAAAAAAATCAGCACCAAGTTTTTATATTTTTTGAAACTCGGGTCAGATCTGGTCAATTTAAGTCGACTCAAGTTAATTTTAAATTTCTGAACCCAATTCGATCCGAATTCCATATGGATTTTTTTCCAATCCCATCTTACCCTAAATTTACAAATACATAACCCAACCCACTGATTTCTTAGATCGAGTCATGATATTAAATTAAAATCCGACCCAAATGTTCCACCTGACTAAAAAGGTCGAAATAAGGTCATATATTACATTCACAACTTTCATATACTGTGAAGTGAGAAACGAAATGTGTAAAGAAAACTCATTCCACATCCAGTAAAAGCACTTACAAGCAAATGTGAGTAGAAAAATAGTTTTTCTTTAAAAATTCATACAAACAAACAAATAAAAAATTTCCACTACATAAGCCTATCATGACTGATGAGTCTAACCTAAACGATGGTAGATCCACATGTGAACGAGAACCCTAATAATCACTTTTATAATTTAATGTGTAGGTTGAGTCTAGGTTATAACATGCTTGTTGGCAAAATTTAAAAAGATTAGACGAAGATTTTTTTTTTTTTTATTTTAAAATTAACATGTGGGAAACCGCAGGAAACCCCCATGAGTAATACCACTGCCCTTAGGATACACCAGGTTAGGCTATATGGGCTTGAACTCGTCACCTCTCACTTCTTGAGAAAGGAGATTAACCAATTGAACTACACCTTTTTTAATGAATAACTTCAATTCTATTATGTCTCTGTACTTCTATATGCATGTATCCATTTAATCTTCTTCGAATACAGTAATACCATTGTGCATACTTAATTACTAAAGGCCCAAATGATGGATATCACAATATTGCATGCATTTCTAAGGAAGCCCATTTTTCGGCCCTGATGCTCCCCTGGACAATAGTTCAAATATCCCTATTTGGGCCCAAATACACTAGATGCAAAATTGAAAATTTTCAACTCAGATAGGATTAGTAGTTATAATGATAATGATAATAATGACAGAGAAGATGAAGGCAATGATAATGTTTATTTTTGGTTTAGTTCTCAGTGAGACCAAAGTTCAAACAACCATTGAAGTACGGCCCAAAAACAGCCAATTCTCCAGCCTGAAACCAGTGTATTTGTTGGCCCAATCGATAACTCTACATTTTCTCTCTTTTTTTTTAAAAAAAAAAAAAAAACACATTACCTTCCCCCTCATGTATCCTTATTAACATATGAAATACAGATTTTCTTTGTCTTTTTTAAATGAATATAAATTGAAGATTCAAGGTCCTGACAGATCAAATAGCAACTTGACCTGAATACGACACAGGTTACTCTCAAACACAGCCATGGTCAAATAATGGTAAATTTCAAACCAAGCCCAACTCAACAGAGATGGGTGAGGCCGTAATTGGGGCTGAACATAACGCTTTGGGTCCAAATGAACTTGGGCCAGGTCCGTTGGGTTCTCACATGTAGTGAGGCCTATAAGCCCAGTTGAATTTTCTTAAAAGGGATTATTTCAGGAATTCTTCTTTCATTCACAGAGGAGGAGAAGAATGAAGGGAGAAGTTGTCACCTCTCCCCATTGTAGTTTTTTTCTTCTCTTTTCTTTATGAAATCTCTAATGTATTAGTGTTAATAACAACGAGATTTCTAGTTTGAGCTTCATTTATTTGTGTTTTTCAGTCCATCCATCCATCTGTTCATTGAGTCTCCGTCTTTAGCCCAAGAAGGAAAGAATGGATTTCCTCTAATCCTCATGGGACTACTTGGTGTCACCACTGATTCTACACTAATCCTCATATTTAGTAACCCTTCGATGCTCGACAAACCCAAAATTAGATCATGGACAGGTCCAATGTTATATAAATGTCACGCATGTGCATGTCTGATGTGATCTTAGATCCATTAGCCATTTATCAACAAATGCACAATTGACTCGGGCCCAGCTACTAGAGTATCTTAACTCTGTAAATTCTCTAACACTTGTACATTTTGGATAGATTATTATGGGCTGAACTCCGGTTGGGCCGATATGTACTTGTCCTGTGTATTTCATACCACTGACAAGCCCACCTTCATATCTATTTATATGTGGCATGTATACTATGATATACAGAGTTTGTAAAAATGATTTTTGTAGGTATGTGTATGTTATTATCTATAATTGAAGGGATATGTATTTCAATTTTAGGAAGGTCACATGCAAATTTTTTTTATAACCAAGAGGGGTTCTAAAATTGTAAATAAAGCAATGGGCATATTATACTCCGATGATGAGAAGTAAAAGCCCAAATTAGATCAACAGCCTAGATTTTACTTTTTAGTACAAGACCAGCCAACCTGGTAAAAATCCTAGTCAGAGCCCATATAAAGAGGCTGGTATGAATTTATCTTTGGCTGAACAAAAAGTCCATTATAAACCCTATTTAAATCTTTAAAGGTTTTACATGTAGGTCCAACTATCATAAAATGTCTAAACCCCAAAATCTGCAATATTTTAAATTCTACAGTTCATGTTAGATTCGGATCCAAACTGGCACATTGATTTCTCTTCTGTGTTCCATCAGGGGTATAAATCTTGGCTGATACTGTGTATTGGCCGAGATATCTCGGATTTTCGACGATCGAGATATCTCAGCCGATACGCATAGTATCGGCCAGAGAAAAAAGAAATCCGGCCTAAAACCAGTGCATTTGTTAGCCTATCGATAAGTCTACATTTTCTCTCTCTCTCTCTTTTTAAAATAAAAATAAATTACCTTCCCCTTCATATGTCCTTATTAACAAATGAAATACAAATTTTCTTTTTCAACATGACCAGAATTTGATTGAGGTTACTCTCAAACACAGCCATGGTCAAACAGGGAATGAAATCTCTGCCAACATGCCTCGGGTTTTCAAACGCCGAGATATCTCGGCTGATACGCATTATATCTGCCAAACTAAAGAAATATCGGCTGATATGGCCGAGATCTCGGTTGAATTTATTTTTTTCTTTTTTTTAAAAAAAAAATATCAGTTGTGGACCAAAGATTATCTCGGCTGATATTTGTCCATACCGGTCAATATTTGAAATATCAGTCAATATCGGCCGATATTTATATTTTTTATTTAAAAAAAAACAGCCTTTTTTTTTAACAAAATCGCCACTGAAATTGACAAAAGAAAATTTAAGGAGGGAAACACTGTCTCGGCCAATATGTCAGTCTCGATGATACTTGCATTGAGGAGAAAAAGAATAATTCACGAAATGTAGCAAGGAGCTAAATGACTCATATTAAGTGTCCAACTAGATCACCATATAGATGCCAATGAAAATGAGCTGACAATTTGGCCAACTCATGCTTTTAAAATTGACCATTCAGATAAATATTAAAAGTATACTAGTAAGTCGCCAACTCAACCCATATATTTTTTAAAAATTATTTATTTTTTGATACTCATATAAAACAATTTATACTATAACTTTCAAACTAATCAAGGTTAATCATAAAATCTCCTATTTATTTTTTTAGTAAATTTTTGGCATAAATTTCCTTTTTAAAATATATATATATATATATAAAGTTAAACCAAATCTTTTATACTCACTAAATCCCAACTCAAAATCTATTTTTTTTTAGCTATTTTTGAAAGAAGTTTGCCTCTTTTTAGTTGCCTATTTAGGAATGTAAGATTCATTTGATGAACATACAAACTATCTCTTTATATATAAAAAAACATAGAAAATAAATTAAATTCTTCTTATTTACAATATACTCATATTTTAAATGGTTGAGGTGGACCAGTCGTTGTAATAGACCCTGGACCATTAAAAATACTTACTCAAATTAGTTATAAATAATTGGTCCTAAGCATATATATGTCAGCCCGACGAGTCTAAATGTTTGAGCTCATTTATATAAATGGTCAAGTTCGCTCTTTTGCAAGAAGTCTATCAGAGTTTTTGATCATATATATATATGTGTGTGTACGTCTGAGTCATTTAAAAAAATTAATTTGAAATCAATTAAAAATGACTATTCAAATTGAAAATAGACATAAATAAATATAAATAGAAAAATTTGAATTTATAATTCAATTTTTATTCAGTTGATTTTAGTGATAAAAGTCATCATTAATCAAACATCTTAAGAATTAAAAAGGAGACTTGATAATTTTGACGACTAAAATAAAGTGATTACAACTAGTTTCGAACTCAAATTTAGTTTAGTTGTAACCCATCATCTCGACTTATAATTTGAGTGGTTGAAATTTTAATAGTCTCCCGCGTGTTGAATCTTCGGCCTCTGAAGTACTTCCTTCGACAGCAAGTGAACCTTATCGGCCTAATGAACAAGTAAAGAATCTTATCCTGGGATCATTTTACTTTCCACGTGGAACAAGCTCCATGGTCGATCCGTTCTCCTCCGTTTCCACGTGGAACAAGCTCCTTGGTTATACGTTGTCACTTAGGAATTTCACGTGGAACAAGTTCCTTAGGCCTGGTCGATCATAGATTAGAGGTGTTGTTTATCTCCACCTTTTAGTTTAGAAAGTGTAATATTGTCGGTCACTGTATATTATAGGGAAGAACTTACACACATCTAGATTTTCTGTCTCTACAAATCTGAAATCAGATTTTTAGATGAAATTACGATTTTACCTCCGCGTTTCCATTCATTCGAATGAATGCCCGTTCATTTTGACATTCATTCGAATGAATGATGAATCCTCAAATGTATTTTCAATTCATTCGAATGAATGGGCTGAACAGTAATACGGAATACTGCTCAGCCCCATTCATTCGAATGAATGGACGATTCATTCGAATGAATAGGCCTCATTCATTCGAATGACCCATTCATTCGAATAAATGGGTCATTCGAATGATTTAAATATTAAGATTTATTTTAAAACTTTACACTTATTTTTTAAGCACTATGTATTTTCAAAATTTCTCAAATTGAATATCTAGACTAATTAAAATAATTTGATAAAAATACCTTAAGACTTCAAGGTCTTTTGACACTTCCAAATGTGTTTTTGACACACCCTAGAAATACCCTTATTTGTAAAATACTGTGTTTTAAATATTTAGGAGTGTCAAAAGACCTTTAAGTCTTAAAGTATTTTGATCAGGTTATTTTAATTAGTTTAGATATTCAATTTGAAAATTTTTGGAAATACACGGTGCTTAAAAAATAAGTTTAAAATTTTAAAAGATTTAAATAAATGTAATAGATACTGTAACCTATAACTCATGAATCATTCGAATGATTCATCTCATTCGTAATGAATCATTCGAATGATTCATCGAAGAACGTCTTCGTATTCATTCCGTCCGTATTCATTCGAATGAACGAATGAACCGATTGTTCTGAACATTCATTCGAATGATCGATCGGTTTATTCGAATGAATCGTCCATTCATTCGAATGAATGGGGCTGAGCAGTATTCCATGTTACTGTTCAGCCCATTCATTCGAATGAATTGAAAAAACACTTGAGGATTCATTCGAATGAATGCCAAAATGAACTGAGTATTCATTCGAATGAATGGAAACGCGGGGGTAAAATCGTAATTTCACCCGAAAATCTGATTTCAGGTGTGTAGAAGCAGAAAATCCAGCTAGCGCGACCCTTCAATTGAAATATCGTATTGAGAACTATGATTAAATATATTCTAGTTATTGTATAGATTTATTTGATATATGATTATATAAATATGAAATATATAAAATTTTACTATTAATTAATAATTTAAGTCATAAAAATCTTAACCTTTTAAATTTTGATAAGTATCAGTCATATTTTTTAAAATTCATGTACTTTGAATTTTATGAACTTTAGGATTGATTTTAAGTGAAAATTGTATAATTCGGACTTCCAAAATTGTACCCAAAGAATTAAGAGGAAATGTAATTTTTCCTTAATTATTTCGGTATGATTTTTGAAGTCCATAAGTATACCTTTTTTATTTAAAATCAATTTCAAAATTTATAAAATTCAGAATAGATTGATTTTGAAATGTTGGTTGTAGAAATCTATCGAAAAACGGTATCATTTGAAAATCCGAGCTAAACGTGAGAAAAACCCATAGTTGATGAACGGACTAGAACGTCTCGTCGGTAAATGCATCGATCTTTGACATTTTTTTTATAAGTTATCCGTAAGACAGGGTGAAGAATAAAGTGAGAAATCCATTAATTCCTATGTCTGATTATATAAAAATCACGTGCGAAGATTGCTATCCTAAATCAAATCTAATCTCTTTACAATATTTTTTTTCATTTTCATTGTCATTAATCTTATTGAGCTATGAAATTATAGATTTATATAAATTTTGAGTGAAAAAACCCATAGAACCATGTATATTGCACTTGGTCACATTATATCTTTAAATTTAGCTAAAAAACTCATCAATTTTTCAGTATCACCTGTGGGTGAAATAATCTACCAAAAGGACAAGTCCCACTACCGAAGAATGTTGTGCACACCCATGTGAGGTGGTCATCTTTTTCGCCAAAAATACTTTGACATTTCATGAACTTTACTGTGGAATCAATTAAAAAGTCCAGACATTAAATACAACTCATAACCATATCTGAGTCACGATGTTTTATATTGGGCTGGATACATAGACACCGCGGATTTCTGCCAGCAGACACCGATTTCTGAAAATTGAGTGGAAATTACCATTCTACCCTCTAAGCGCGAAATCGTGCGATCGGTGCTGCAACGCCATTTCGCGTCGATCGATCGACCTGAGGCGTATACGATCGATCGATCCATCCTACAGTTCATTTTCGAAACGATCGATTGATCATAACACGGGATTCAGTCGATTGCACGGTTCCATGGGATCGTGCGATTGATTTTAACTGAGAGGTCGATGGTTTGACAGTCGACCTCTTATCTCAAGATCGATCGCACGATTGTATGTGATCGTGCGATCGACTGTGACCCATTCAAAGATCGATCGTATGATTGTATGTGATCGTGTGATCGATCTTTAAATGGGTCACAGTCGATCGCACGATCACATACAATCGTGCGATCTATCTTAATTGAGAGGTCGACAGTTTGACAGTCGACCTCTCATCTCAAGATCGATCGCACGATCACATCTGATCGATCAATCGATTGTCTGTTTAGGGCAAGATCGATCGATCGATCACTGTGATCATGCGATCGATCGATCACGCAAAACTAAGTATAAGTTCAATCGCTCCCCTCTTCCCTCTCATTTTCGTGTCCATCTCGCCCCTTTCGAAACCCTAGTCCCTCATAACCCCGATTTCGAAATCTTCTCCTTCAAAACCTCCCCAATTTCGAAATTGATGAGTGCAAAATAAATACATATTTTATTCCTAAATTTATTATTGTTAGTATATCATTTTATTTAATTTTATCTAATTAGTATAATTTTGTGTTTTGCAGGTTTAAAAGTGAGGATGACAGAAAAAATGCTTAAATATAAAGTCTGGGCCCATTATGAGTTATTTTGGACCTCAAGCCCAATTATTGAGCCTATTAAAAAAAGCCCATGAAGAAATCCACATGTGTGAATAATATTTTCATCATCTCAAGAGGAAATTCGAAATTTACAAGTCAATATAAGAGGATTTTCGAATTTGGCAAGTGGATTAAGGAAAGAGAGAAAATAAGGAAGGGAGAAAATAAGGAAGGTTTGATATATGTTCGGTATTTTGGTCATAAATTTCTACTCCGATGTCCGATTGCTTTGATTCTTTTTGCGTTGGAAAGAAGACTTCAAGGGCTATAACTTTGTAGTTTACGACTTTTCCTGATTTGGAACTTAAAAGGGTCAAATCATGATCGACAAGTTTTTTTGATTGATAGAGATTTGGCGTTGAAGAATGCCATTGATTCAGAGTTCCCTAATGCTGTACATATCTTTTGTATTTGGCACATCAACAAGAATATTCTTACTCATTGTGAGCCTCTTTTCAATAAAGTGGAAGAATGGAATGCATTTTTGACTCAATGGAATGAATGCGTCGAGTCTCCATCCGAACTTGCATTTAATGAAGCATTTGAGGCATTCAAAAAATATTTTCGAGATTATTCGGATGTAGTAAATTATATAAGACGGACATGGATCCCACATAAGAAGCAATTCGTCAAGGTATCGATCGGTTGGAGTTTACATTTTCAAAATGTAGCAACTTCAAGGATTGAAAGTGCACATTCAGTGTTAAAACGATATATAGCTAAGTCCACTAGCGATCTATATGTTGTCCGAAGGAAGATATCCCATGCAATTGAAAATCAGTTTCAAGACTTCAAGATTCAAACGGAGGATGAAAAAATCCGATTTGCTCTTACTGTTTCGATTCCTTTCTTTGATGAAGTGAACGGCAGAGTATCACAATTTGCATTATCTGAGGTTTACAAGCAATATGTTATGCTCATAAACATGTCTTTTTTACCCAATTGTACACATGAGTTTACAGCTTCCATGGGCTTACCTTGTGCTCACAGAATGTAATGTATGAACAAGTTACATTTGGATCAGATCCATCCACAATGGAGAATCGATTTGATTTCATTTGACGACTTGAACATTGAAATGAATCGACCCGGGGATGAATTAGATGTACACTGGGAAGGCATTAAGAAAAAATATGGAAACTTGTCTACATTTGATCAAGAGAAGCTCCGAGATCATATCCAAGATCTTGCCAGTAATGACATGCATATCAGCTAACCTATTATGCAGTACAGCAGAGGACGTCATCCAGGTTCAAAGAATTCAAAGGGTCAAACATCTATAAAACGAGATCCTTCTGCATTTGAGATTGTAGAGAATCAATTGATTGGAAGAAGATGTGGGTTATGCAAAAATATTGGTCATACAAAGAGAACATGTCCGAATAGAAGTGCTGCACAGGCATCTTGCAATGTAGATTTAAATGCTTTGCCTCAACCATTCAATGATTATTACCCTAAATCGCAAGCAACGAGTTTGTCTCAATTTTCTTAAGTAAGTTTCGTTTACATAAGATACATATTTATATTTTCATTCATATAGAATAAGGTCAACAATACTAACACGTACTCCTTTTTCCACAGCCGACTGGTTCTTATGACTTCTATGACGATTCGACATATACCTCTGGTGATGTTAGAGATCCTTACGAATTACAACATTGGTGGAATCAGTGATAGATGTCTATCATTTTTTAATGTATTCAGTTGCAAGAATGTATTTCATTTATAAAAAAGTTGTATTAATTTTAGTTCGGATGTACTGAAGTATGTATTCAAGCAACAATTGTTTTTTAAATAAATCTAACATTGAGTGGTTTGTTACGAAATACGGAACCCTTGCGTGGGCCTTTCACTAAATATGAGTTTCATGGATTGTCGCTAAACATGAGACCTTTGAGTGGATTGTCGCTAAACACAGGACCTTTGAGTAGTGGTCAGTCAACAAGTATGAGACCTTAGAAATCAGATGGCCTGATTAAAGAAGAGTTTTAACCATTAGTGAGGAAGTTTGTAAATGAATTCTGGATTAAACAAGCATTGGTCGTTTACTCCAGTATTCCTTGACAAACTTTCTCACTAATGGTTAAAACTCTTCTTTAATCAGACCATCTGATTTCTAAGGTCTTATACTTGTTGACTGACCACTCAAAGGTCCATGTTTAGCAACGATCCACTCTAAAGTCCAACATTTAGTGAGAGACCACTCAAAGGTCCCATGTTTAGCGACAATCGATGAAACCCATATTTAGTGTCAGACCACTCAAGGGTCCCATATTTAGTGACAGACCATTCAATGCTCCCATATTTACTGACATTTGAAGGGTCTCATATTCATTCAGTTGTTTACAAACAAACCATTCTATTCACCATGTTCATTCAAATAGATGAAATAATTCATAAAAAGAAACCATTCACTATGTTCATTAGAGATTTAAAAACGATGTCATAAAAAGAAAACATTCACTATATTGATAAACGATGTTACATATGAATATCAAAATTTCAAAATTAAAAAAATTTCAAATACAATGGTTATTCGGAAGTAGGAGCTGGAGCAGATGTAGGAGCAGGTGCAGATGTAGAAGCTGGGGCAGATGCAGTATCAGGAGGTGCTGGTGCCGATAAAGAAGGTACTGGTGCAGGATCATGAGGTGTTGGTACCAATGGACGACGCCCAGTCGCACTCTGCTTGAGGACAGTCGAACGCACCTGACGAGTGGGGCCTGTCGGACGAGGATGAATGGGGCCAGACGGGAGAGGCTGAATGGTGCCAGTCAGACGAGACTGTGGGATATCAGTCGAGAGAGCCTGACTCGTGTCAGTGGACGAAGAGCCTATCCCCCATGATTTCTTTATATTCTTCTCAGTTAGTATACATCTGATGATCCCGGTTCCCGAATCGCGTCCAAGTTGTACATTTACTCCTCCTTTTTGCAATAAAAGAACAGAGTTTCTCATTAAGTCTACCATATGAGTCTCCAAATTATTCATCTTTCTCATCGTCATTCCGACCAACTCACTATTTTTCTTATCAATTGTGGCATTCATCCTCCCTTCCATCTGAGCCAATTTATTGTCAACCAATCCCTCAAGCCTTCCAATCAGTCTTCCTTCCATCTCACCTAATTTTTCATCAACCATCCCTTCAAGCCTGCCCATAAGCCTTTCTTCAATCTCGGCAAATTTTACATCAATTTTTTCATTCAATTTTTCTATGCTGTCAAGAATCAACATAGTACTGACTCCTGTATCATGTGCCTCACTACTCCCAACTTCAGGTGCCTCTGCCCCCTGAACTTCAGGCGCCTCAGTCCCCCCAACTTCAGGTATGTCACCCTCCTCAGGTGCTTCAACCTCAATAGGACGATGTTCTACTTTGGGAACCCAACGTGCATTGTCGAGTTTGAATCCAATCTTGCCCAAAGTAGACGCATCGAATATATCGATTTTCTTCATTTCTATTTTCTCTTCAGGGAGGAGGGTGACTCCACAAAATCGAAACAAGTAAGACAGAAATAAATCATATGGAAGGCTACATTTTCTAATCTTACGAGATGCAACCATGTTGTAAAAATAAAAATAACTTGGGGAGTATACATGTTGTAAAACGTTTTGCAATTTCTTATAAATTTATACATAATTTTTCTTTAAATAAAATAACTTGAAGAGTATTTAAAGTCAACTTGAAAAGACTTGACAAGACTCATTAACTCACTTGACTCGAATTCCTATCGAGTTTAGTCAACTCAGATTGATTTGGCTATTTTTTTTAAATTTTAGATCTATAATTCTAATAAAATGAATTAAACACCATGATAGAAGAGTATTTATCATGTAGTTTAATTTTTCTTTTAAAAGTTAAGAATTGAGATGATTAATTGTATCTATTACAAGATTAAAATGATTATATAAAGGTTAAATTTTAACTAATCATTATTCTTATCATTTTTTTCAGAAATTTTAATAAAAGTGTGACCTAAAGAAGTCCCTAAATGAGGAAACTTAGTGTTCACTATAATATAGATGGTTGAATGAAAAAAAAAATGGGTTTAAGTTTGAATGACTATTTTGTGATTTATAGTTTATAATTGAGTGATAATTTTACTTTATAAGTCGTTTTAAATGCATTATATACTTTAGCATGTCAACTAATCTTTTTAAACACAATAAAATAGTAATAAAAAAAATAAAAAATAACATGCATATACAAGTAGAAATTAAATTTGTCACAAGAAAGATTGAATGAATTAACTATTATATCTATTGAAAAAGATATGATAAAAATCTTGAATATAGTAATTTAATTATTAATTTTGCATCTCAAAATCTGACAAGAATAAATTTTAAATAATATTTCATTATAAATTTGATTATGATATTTTATTTTGATGTTTCACACTTTGTAAAAAAAAAAGTATAATTTTTTTTTTCTGAGTGTATAAAAGACCCATCTTAAAGGTTCGCCTAGGCCCCTCAAATCTCAGGGTTGGGACAGGTGGGCCCCCTATCTCTCTTGCATCTACCCTTTCTTCTTACATAGCCCTCTCCGTCACCTTTCCCGGTAAGTTGGAATTCAGCCATTCATTCCCTGAATGCCGCCTCCCATGTCACACCTACCACCTCTACATACATACTTCGACGGATTATCTCTGTTGGTGACACTCGAGATGAGACCGCACCATTGCCATCTGAACGCGATTTAGAGGAAGGGGGAGGGATTGCTGCTAATGTTAATTATAGTGCTGATGATCACATGTAGTTGTCTTGCTTGGATACAATAGGTGGCCTTGGATTACTTCCACTATGTTGTTGTGTGATTTTCAAGATATGAAAATTAGTGTTAAATTGTATTTTGTCTATATTGATCTTTGGTTCCATTGTTCAGTGCTGATTGTAGAAATTTGTTTATTCTTTTGGTTTTTTGAAAATTAATTAAAGCAAATCTAATCTCGTACCATCATTTTTTTTTTTTCATTTTTATTGCATTGAGCCTTAAAATTATGGATTCACATAGATTTTGAGTGAAAAGACCTATATGTATATTGAATTTCTGCATATTGTTTCGTTCAATTTAGCTACAAAGCTCATCAATTTTTGGTAAGTGGGCAAACAGATCCAGGTCCAGACTAATTATCAATGAGATGGGCCGGATCCTGGAATCCGTTTGTGGTTGTGGATCGGACCCTTGCCGTTCAATAATAATGGCGTGCCGTGGACGGTCCGTTGGACTCTCTTAAAAATAGATGCCACGAAAGACGAAAACATAAGAAACTTATAATATTTTATATTAAACTTTTATATGGATATGTTTATCAAAATATTAAGAGATGCTTTGAAATCTGTGGTAATTGTCGTCGTCTAAACTTTCTTCTGATTATTTGCAAGAAGGTGCCATGCAATTTTCACTGACATTCCTCTAGGCGACTCTTACTTTATCTCTGTGTATCTGGTAAATTTCAAACCAAGCCCAACTCAACAGAGATGGATGAGGCCAGAATTGGGGTTCACTATAACGTTTTGGGTCAATGGACTTGGGCCAGATCCGTTGAGCTGAACTAGGGTTCGAAAAATCGACCTTTTCGAGATTTCGGATGAGATTTTTTCTCTCTCCTCAATTTTTTTTTTTTTTTTATCTTGGTGACTTTTTTTTTTGAAAAAATTCATTTAAAAAATAAAAAGGCTGTTTTTTTTTAAAAATAATATATATATATATATGCACCGATATCTAGGCCGATATTCGTCCAATATGGGCAAATATCGGCCGAGATATTAGCCGGGCCCACAATCGATATTCTTTTTTTTTTAAAGAAAAAAAGAGATCAGCTGAATTATTTTATCTTTGACCGTTACGCATACTATTTGCCGAGATTTATACCCTGGGCTGAACATGTAGTGAGGCCAACAAGTCTAGTACATGTTTTAAGCAGAAACAGAGAAGGAGAAGCAGAGCGAAGAGAGAGGTTGTCAGCTCTCCCCATTTGTAGTTTTTTTTCTTCTCTTTTCTTTACGAAATCTCCAATGTATTAGTGTTACTAGCAACCAGATTTCCTCTAATCCTCATGGAGTCATGGGTTTCCTCCAATGTATTTGTGTTTTTCTGTCCATCCATCTATCCATTGAGTCTAGGTCTTCGGCCCAAGAAGGAAACAATAGGTTTCCTCTAATCCTCATGGGACTACTTGGAGTCACCACTGATTCTACACTAATGCTCATATTTAGTAACCCTTCGATGCTCAAATATACGTGTGACAAACCCGAAATTAGACAATGGACATGTCCCATTAGATTTTAGATTCATTAGCCATTTATTGTGATACCCCTGTGTTTGAGGGACAATGTGTGAATGGAGAGAAAAACGCCAGTATGGGGCACTAAAAGTTCCACATCGCTTAGTGTGGAGAGTGTCCATGATATTTAAATGGAATGCCTCCCTTCCTCCCTCTATTACAAGCCTTTTTGGGGCCTTAGTATGGGATAGTGTTCGAAGAACAAAACCGTGAGGGCTCATTTTAGGCTTAAAGAGGATAATATTATGCTCACAGGACGGAGCGTTACAAAATGGTATCAAAATACAGTTCAACTCTCAGACGTAGGTGTGTTGTGAGATAGAGCCAGAGATGGCTTTGGTTCTAGAAGGTGTGATGAACACCGTAAAATTACAATTTTACCCTTTAATATTAGATTAATTAGTCCTTATTTTATAAATATTAGATATATTTAGAGTTGTTTATAGTTTTATAGTTTATTTGGAAAAATATAAAAAAAAGAAGAAGAAAAGAAAATAAAAATAAAAAATGATAAAAATTTGTTAAGTCAAAAATACGGTCGACGTCACCTTCAAAATGATCAAGTCAAGTTGATCGGGTAATTAATATTTAGATTTTATTTTGAGTGAACAACGAGTCTGATTTTCCAATCTTTCTTGTTTACTGTCGATCGGGTGTCTGATGCCGCCTAAAGAAAGCGTGAAAGAACTGTTTCTATTTTTTTTATTTTTCCATTTCTTTTCTACTTTTTTTTCCTTCTTTGGTTGCAGGACTCGTGGGAGAAATGAGAAGAGATGCAGCGGGCTGAAGCCAGCAGTCCGACAAGAGCCAACTGAGGGCAGCAGAAGCAGAACAGCCAGCAGCGCACAAGCGGTAGCAGCATCTGCTGCCCACATGAATACCAGTCAGCTGAGAGGCAAAACAACCGACAGCCACACAGTTCAGATCGGCAGAGATTGAAGCCACACACGGCAACCAGCCGGAGGCAGCCACCTGAACTGAGTGCAAACCAGCAGTGGAAAGGCAAGCAGCTGAGAGAGCAGCAGCCAAACTGAGAGACTGAGTGCAGCAAAATCTGTCTGCTGCTCACCGATTGAAATCAGCCAGTCCGAGCTGAAGCACGCAGCAGAGAGCAGCAGCCGGCTGAAGCAACCACCCGAGCGGATGGCAGAGGCAGAGCTGAAGCAGAGCGGCGCCCGAGCAGCAGTCTGAGAGAGGAGGCAAAGTTGAGAGGCAGAAGCATCGGTAGCAGCCAGCTGAGAGAACGGCAGCCAAACAGCAGAGCTGAGGCCAGCGATACATGGGCAGCCACACAGCAGAGCAGCCGACCGATAACAGAGATGAACGGCAACCTGCTGAAGCCATAAACAACAGCCAGCTGAAGAGAAGCAGCGGCAGCAGTGATCTCAGCAATGAAAGCCAAGCAAACCAGATGAAACCAGCAATGGAAAGGCAGAAGCAGTCCGAGCAGAGAGCAGCAATGCCAGGGGAAGAGGACAGTTAAAAACGAACAGAGCAGCTGAGATGCAGCTGCAGTTGCAACCAACAGCCAGCAGCAGCCAGCGCCCAACGATAGCAGTTCCGCCCGAGCAGCCAGCGGCGGCACACAGTGAAACACAGCAGTGGAAGCACCAGAGCAGAAGCCATCACCGTATGCATGAACAGAGCACTGAAGACCGATGGCAGGGAAGAACAGCAGCCAGAGATGATCGAAGCAGGAAGGAGAAGAGATGACAATGAACAGCAGAACTGCCATGCAGCAGCTGTTAACCGAGCAACTAGGAAAGAATTAGCTGCTGATAAGATTGATTTCAAATCAGTGAAAGAAGAACAGATAAGGATAGCAGCTGGGTTTTCAAAAGAGATATAGTTATCCGATCCAGATCAGATGAGGATAAGAAAGAAGAAGGAGAGATAAGAAAGGATAAAAGCAGAGAGGAAGAATAAGGAAGGCAACTGATGCCGTGTACCAGCTGCCATGTAGCAGCTGGTTTCAAATTTGAAAAAAAAAAAGAAAAAAAAAAAAAAAAAGAAGATGAAGATAAGAAAGAGATAGCAGAACGGATAAGTGAAGCAGAGAAGAGGTGGAAGATAAGAACCATCTGTCCTGTAGCAGCTGGGAACCAGATGAGATTAGCCGATAGCAGGTTTCAAATTTGAAGAGATAAGGTACAGCAGAGAGGGGATAACAGCAGAGGAAGAAGGAGAGATAAGAAAGGATAAAAGCAGAGACGAAGAATAAGGAAGGCAGCTGAACCGTGTAGCCGTGGGATAAGATGCAGCAGTTGAAGTTCAAATTCGAAAGAGATACAGCAGAGAGGAAGATAAAGAAGGTTAACCGATCCTCAAAAGGCCGGCTGAATTTGAATTTCAACGGTCTTATCTCAGTTTGAAGGATTCTTATCTCATCCCCTCTCTTCTATAAATTCAAGGTTTTAGATCCATTGAAGGTTGAACGGGGCAAGACATTGAAGGCTGGAATTGGACGACTGAAAGACAGAAGAGAAAAAATAAATAATTTCTTATAAGTTATTTTATTTTTATTTTATTATGTCAAGTCCAACAGAATTGTATTTCATTTCCAATTTTTAATAAAAAAATCATGGCAGTTGTTTAGATTTATGATGATCCCAGTTATTAAAATATTTAATAATGATGATTTGTATTTTATTTTTTTATTCTTTTTATGAACTTTATGTAAAAACAAAAATATTTTTACAATTTTTTTTCAAGGAAAGTAGAACCCCTATTAGGATCAGTGGGACTTGTCGTCTTTCCAGTCTAAGGTTCTTATCAAGGACAGTTGTTTTAGATTTTGGGAAACACAAGTTAAAACCCGCTCAAGCCTAAGGCTTGAATTGAAAAAAATACGAATTTTATAGATGACATAAAAATTATAATTAGAATTTTAATAGAAAATGAATTTGAATTATATTTTATAACTCTAGATCATTTCATAGTCTAGGCCGTGATTTTCTTATTTTTAAATAGGATAATATGCCGCGTCGATGTTTGACCCGATTCCACTGTAGATTATGTAAAAAAATTTATTTCTGATTCATTTTTCCTTTTCTCAAAAATCCATCAAAACTATTCATTATTTTAAATTAAGATTATAACTAAATGTTTTAGAAAATTATTTTCCTTAAATCACATCATTTTTAAATAGTGCGATTTTTTATTTCGTGCATATATTTTGTAGATTTCCCTTGGGTACGACCTCGCACTCATACTCTATACTATAAATCGGTTCGTACGCTTGCGAGTAATTTAAAATTTCACATCAAGTTTTTGGCGCCGTTGCCGGGGAAATCTCGAAATAAAAATTGTGTGCTATTAAATTATGTGATTTTTGGAAATAAAATCTAATACTACAGATATGTCTTAATTTAGAATTTCATCTAACTTATTCATTTATTTATTTATTTGTTTATTTTTTATTTGAATTAGAATCTTCACCAAAGCTTTTTATTGTCTGTTTTGCAGGAATTTTATTTACGCTGCGCTTAAAATCGATGGGGATATGCACAAAAGGCTAAACGTTTCGCAAAGCTTAAAAATGCGCGCTTAAAAAAAAAATGCTGAAAATACGCATAAAAGGCTAAGGTGAGTTTTTAATTTTTTTTATTTATCTCATGCATTCATATAGATTTATTTAGGGTGTTATTTATTATTATTTGCATTTAATCTGTCCATGCATTTAGGTTGTTAGTATTCATGCATTAGTTTAGATTGTTTTATTAATGATTGTATATTGATTTGAATGCTGTATGGTAATCTAGGATTGCATTTTCACAATACTTAGAAAAATAAGACTAGTAAAATTGGTTCATGCACTTCCCTAATAAAATCAATTAAGGAACCATTAGGCTAGAATTTAGGGTTTCATGCTCAATAGGAACCTTTTTAATCTAAATTAATTTTTGTAACCGGTGAATATTTTATCTTCAATCATGGTGTTTAGGATTAGTTCTGTCACCAAGGTGTAAAGAGCCTAAGGATAAGTGGAAATGCAGATGCCGTGTGCTCCTCCACTTACCTGGGAACTTACCTGGCCATGATTGTGGTTAAGCTCTCATCGGAGACTTAGATTATTTGGAGAGAAAAGTAGGAGCAGTCTAGAAACAATCCTTAGGGTCCCAATAAAAAATTTTGATTGCATTATTGCAATTCAAATTTAGATTTAGGCATTCTTCTTGTGTGCATTTGGATGAACATGAATGAGCGTGATTGTGTATGAAATATTGGTATCGTGATTCACACAACCGTTTAGTTCGAGTCAAGTCTTCTGTCGATTTACCGATTGTTGTGTCCGGAGCTCAGTCTAGCTCAGTTATAGACAGTCCAACTCCATCACCACCACCATCACCCAAAATGGCCGAAGAAAGAATCGAAGAGAGAACCCTCCAAGATTATTTTTCAGCAGTCACTCCTAATACACCATCAAGCATAGTTGTCCCACAAACTAATGCAGCCTTTGAACTCAAACCAGGCCTATTACATCTTCTACCCGCATTCCATGGACTTGATCATGAGGACCCTTACCTACACATCAAAGAATTTTTAGAAATCTGCGCCACCATCAGACTTCAAGGCATCTCTGATGAATCCATCAAACTTCGTTTATTTCCTTTTTCTCTTAAAGAAAAAGCGAAATCTTGGCTGAATTCTCTACCTCCAAATTCCATCACAACTTGGGATCTGTTAGCCAACAAATTTTTGAATAAATTTTTCCCTGTATCTAAAACTAACGCCCTCAAGAAAGAAATTTCAAATTTTAATCAGAAAGAGGGTGAACAATTCTATGAATCATGGGAAAGATTCAAAGATACGTTGAATAAATGTCCCCACCACGGTTTTGAAACGGAAGACTCGTGCAATTTTTTTATGATGGTTTAACCATCTCAAACCGCACAATGGTCGAGTCTATGAAGGGTGGGGAATTTTTAATGCTAACTGCAACCAATGGATGGAATTTCTTAGAAACATTGGCAGAAAGTTCTCAGCGATGGGACTTCTCCAAAAGAGATAATTCAGCCCAAACCTCAAAAAGAGGAGGTTTATACGAAGTTAGTACCGACTTTGATGTTAAGCTTGCAATCGCAAACTTAACAAAGAAAATCGATACGTTAGCGATGACCCAGGCGATGAACCCAACAGTAGGATTGAATGTAGAGGTTTGCGCAATGTGTTCTAACTTAGGACACACTGCCCAAAACTGTCCTTCCTTTGGACCTAACACTGAGTGCTCAACCGAACAGGCCAATGCACTCAATAATTTTGGAGGACAGCAGGGAACCCCTTTCTCTGCCACATACAATCCTAATTGGCGGAATCATCCCAATTTTTCTTGGCGCCAGAACCAACCTCCTGTAGGTCAAGGACCCCCTCAATATCAAGGCCCCCCTCAATATCAAGGTCCACCATATCAAAATCCACCATACCAACCACCTCAGAATCAACCATTCCATCCATCTCAAAATCATCCAGCCCAGTCAAATCAGTCTTATCAATCCAATCCAGCCCAGTCAAATCAGTCTTATCAATCCGGTCCATCTCAACACGTAAGCCCTCTCTCGAGGATACGTTGCAACAGTTCATGCAGTCTACCCAACAGGCTATGCACAAGCTTGAGACACAGCTTGGGCAATTAGCCACCGTAATAGGAGATAGGGAGAAAGGTAAATTTCCAAGTCAGCCTATCCCAAACCCCAAGGGCCAAAATGAAGTTTCATCGTCTAATCCAGAAGACGCTAACTCCATTATTGCCTTGAGATCCGGAGACAGGTAGATAATAAAGTAAAATTACCTCCGCAATCGGAAGACCAGGCTACTGGTCATTTCAAGCATCAGGATGACCCATCTAGTTCATCCCCAGTCCAAAACGAACCGGATCCATCTGCTAGAAAAACTTACGTACCTAAGGCTCCGTACCCTCAGAGGCTAATCACTAAGCAAGGGTACCTTATGGTGACATATTAGAGGTCTTCAAAATGTCAATATCAATATTCCTCTACTAGATGCCATCAATCAGATACCCTCATACGCTAAGTTTCTTAAAGACCTCTGTACGGCAAAACGGAAAACTAATGTTCCCGTAAAGGCATTTCTAGCAGAAAATACAAGTGCTCTCCTCCAACAACCGTTCCCAATTAAACATAAGGACCCTGGGTGCCCAACCATTGAATGCACCATTGGCACATATGAAGTTGAAAGGGCCTTATTAGATTTGGGAGCTAGTGTTAGCCTACTGCCATACTCCGTTTATGAGCAGTTGGGGCTGGGAGAGCTTAAGCCCACTCCTATCACACTACAGTTAGCTGACCGCTCTGTAAAAATTCCAAGGGGTGTGATAGAAGACGTTCTGGTGAAAGTAGACAAATTCTACTTTCCGGTCGATTTTGTTGTGTTGGATACACAACCAGTTCAGAACGAAAGTGGGCACATTCCGGTTATTTTAGGACGACCATTTTTGGCCACCGCGAAAGCTGTTATCAATTGCCAAAATAGTATGCTTAAGTTGTCATTTGGAGATCTGACGACAGAACTCAATGTGTTTGGCCTATGTCGACAACCTTTTTGCACAGACGATCCATATGAGGTTAACATGATTCAGAGTTCTGTTCAAGAGTCCTTCCTTCACTTCATTTGTGATGACCCATTTGAGAAGACTCTGTCCACTTTTGGCACAGACTTCAATGAAGATGGTAAACAAGAAGTGAACGAAATATTTGACGCATCTCCATATTTGCGAAGGTTCTCCAAATTTGAACCTCCCTATTAGTCAATCTGTACTGACCCCCTCTATCGAGAAGCCACCAAAATTAGAACTCAAGCCACTTCCTGAGACATTGAAATATTCTTATCTTGGACCATCAGAAACTTTACCTGTGATCATAGCTTCCGATTTAACTTCTGAGCAGGAGTCTAAACTCCTTGTTATTTTAAGAGATCATCGTGAAGCTATTGGATGGTCCATTGCCGATCTCAAAGGAATTAGCCCATCTGTGGTCATGCATAAAATTCACTTGGAAGAAAATTCCAAGACATCCAGAGAACCACAGAGGCGGCTAAATCCGGCAATGCAGGATGTGGTACGAGCTGAGATTTTAAAACTTCTCGAGACGGGTATTATCTACCCGATCTCTGATAGTAAGTGGGTGAGTCCGATACAGGTTGTACCTAAGAAATCGGGTGTTACGGTAGTAAAAAATCAAGATAATGAGTTGGTGCCAACCCGCATCCAAACAGGTTGGAGAGTTTGCATTGACTACCGTAAGCTAAACACTGTCACTCGAAAGGACCATTTTCCTCTTCCGTTCATCGATCAGATGCTTGAGCGGTTAGCCGGTCATGCATTTTATTGCTTCCTTGATGGTTATTCCGGCTATAACCAGATCTACGTTGCTCCTGAGGATCAGGAGAAGACCACCTTCACATGTCCATTCGGTACGTTCGCATATCGTCGTATGCCATTCGGATTGTGCAATGCACCAGCCACTTTTCAACGGTGCATGATCAGTATTTTCTCCGATATGGTCGAACGTTTCCTAGAAGTGTTTATGGATGACTTCTCTGTGTTTGGGTCCACTTTTGACCAATGCCTGCCATCTAAGCCTTGTGCTAATCAGGTGCAAAGAAAAGAACCTGGTATTGAATTGGGAAAAATGTCACTTTATGGTGAAAAACGGCATAGTACTAGGGAACATTATTTCCCAAAAGGGTATCGAAGTGGACAAGGCAAAGGTCAACCTGATCTCTAATTTACCAAGACCCAAACCGTTAGAGAGATCAGGTCATCTTTAGGTCATGCTGGTTTTTACAGAAGGTTTATAAAAGATTTCAGTAAAGTTTCAAAACCTCTCTGTAAACTCTTGGCCAAGGATGCTATTTTCGATTTTGATGATAAGTGCATTAAAGCCTTTGAAAAATTGAAAACCGCTCTGACCTCCGCTCCGATAATACAACCACCTGTTTGGACTGTCCCCTTCGAAATTATGTGCGATGCCTCCGATTATGCAGTCGGAGCCGTTTTAGGACAAAGGTTAAATCGGTTACCTCATGTTATCTACTACGCCAGCAAAACTCTCAATGACGCTCAACTCCATTATTCCACCACGGAAAAAGAGTTGTTAGCTGTCGTTTTTGCATTAGATAAGTTTCGATCCTACTTAGTGGGTTCGAAAGTCATTATCTATTCTGATCATGCAGCACTTAAGTATCTCCTTTCTAAGAAAGATGCTAAGTCTCGCCTGATCCGATGGATATTGCTACTACAAGAGTTTGATATAGAAATCCGGGACAAGAAAGGTTCCGAGAATGTAGTAGCAGACCACTTATCTAGATTGATAACTGAGTTCACTGATGAAACCCGTTCTATCACTGAGTCCTTCCCTGATGAGCAACTCATGTCAGTGTCCCAAGTACCATGGTTTGCCGATATTGTGAACTATCTTGTTACTAGTCAAATGCCCCCGCATTGGACTAAGCAAGATAGGTCTAAGTTTCTGGTCCAGGTCAAAAGTTTTAGTTGGGATGACCCTTATCTTTTTAAACACTGTGCGGATCAAATCATTCGTCGGTGTGTCCCAGAAGAAGAGCAAAATCGTGTCATAAGTTTCTGTCATGACCAGGCCTGTGGAGGGCATTTTAGCACAAGAAAGACAACTGCAAAAATTTTGCAGTGTGGATTTTATTGGCCCTCCATGTTTCGAGACACCCACACTTTCTGTGTCTCGTGTAATAGGTGTCAAGATTGGGAAGTATCTCCCGTAGAAATATGATGCCTTTAAACCCCATCCTAACCATTGAGCTTTTTGATGTTTGGGGCATCGATTTCATGGGACCATTTCCTAATTCTTTTGGCCATCAATACATCCTTGTAGGGGTCGACTATGTGTCAAAATGGGTCGAAGCGGTGGCTTGCAAAACCAATGACCACAAGGTTGTCCTTCGCTTCATTAAAGAAAACGTTTTCTCTCGATTTGGAATCCCACGAACCATCATTAGTGATGGGGGTAAACACTTTTGCAATCGCCCATTTGCTAATTTGTTAAAATCTTATGGGGTGACGCATAAAGTAGCTACTCCTTATCACCCACAAACAAGTGGCCAAGTGGAAATTTCGAATAGAGAAATTAAGCGTATTCTCGAGAAGACAATCAATCCAAATCGGAAAGATTGGTCTTCCAGACTCATTGACGCACTATGGGCGTACCGTACAGCTTTCAAAACGCCTATAGGAATGTCACCCTACCGTCTGGTTTATGGTAAGGCATGTCATCTTCCGGTCGAGTTAGAGCACAAAGCCTATTGGGCAATCAAAAATTTCAATTTTGCTCTAGACTCTGCTGGACAACATCGGAAACTTCAGCTTGTTGAGTTGGAGGAATTACGAAATGAAGCCTATGACACGGCTAAAAAGTACAAAGACCGGATGAAAGTGTGTCATGATAAACACATATTGAGAAAATCTTTTACAGTTGGTCAGAAGGTCTTGTTGTACGAGTCAAGGATGCATCTTTTTCCTGGGAAGTTAAGGTCCAAATGGATGGGTCCATTCATTGTTTCAACTGTTTACCCACATGGGGGCAGTACAGATCAGGCACCCTACGAGTGGTGTGTGTTCAAAGTTAATGGGCAACGATTAAAGCCATTTTTATCGTTCCCCACTCCTGAAGAAGAGACAGAGGTTGAGTTAGCTGATCCAGTATATCAGGACTGATTTGAGAGTCCATACCCATTCACCCACCTACCCATCTTCATCATTTCCATTACCCTAATCCACATATCCACCTGTCTATGTCTGAGTCAGTCTGCATCTTCAGTGTCTAATTTAGGTTTTCATTGAGTCAGTATAGAATTTTTATTTGGTCCATTTTGCACCTCATGCATTCCTAGGTATGTCCAAACCCGATTGTTCGTTTTCTAAAAAATTTCTCTTTTTCACCTGGCCAGTGTCAATTAGAGAACATTGAGGACAATGCTCAATTTAAGTTTGGGGGTACTGAGGTCATTTACTGTTTAAAAAAAAAAAAAAATTAAAAAAAAAAAAGATTAAAAAAAAAAATAAATAAATAAATAAATAAAAAAAAAATTTTTGTCTTTGTGACCAGCAGACGTTAAAGAACTGGATAGGAGTCATGCACGTAGACGGTCGAGTTTTTGTCTTCGCTTTGTGTCTGTCTAGAACACAAGTTCCCCCAGACTTGTGTAGGAAAATTGTTTCCTTAGCTATGAGGGTGAGGAAGCTGGAAATCCAAGAGGAGCAACCCAGACCTCTTTGTGGTCGAAGCACTCTGGCTGCAAAGAGGAAAGCTAAGAGGCTAGGAATCTGTCACAAATGTGGACGTGGGAATTGTAATGGAAAAATATCTGAGCAAGGAGTCCGCTGTGTGACAGCAGCAAAACATAGACCTATTAGTGAAAATAGACAGATTTATTTGGACTTAGTCAAAGGTAGAGTAAGTCCGGAAAGACTGAGACTCCTTGATGTTCAAAGAACTGTTGATTTTCGCTTAGGGGACTATAAACGTCTTGACAATCTGACGTTAAACGAGTCAAAATTTTCTTAGGCAGAGAGAGACAAACTTAATCTTTTAAGGGTAGAGTAGGCAAAAGCTGAGACACCTTGGTACTTAAAAAGAATGTCAATTGAGGTCTAAGATAATCATGCGTCTCGACAATCTGACGTAAAAAGAGTCATAGAATAATTTTTTAGCATTAATACGTAAATAAAAATCTTTATATCATACTTTTCCGGAAAGACTTTTATAGGATTTATGCTCGGAAGTCCATGTACACAGTCATATTAATGTTAGTCTGAAAAAGAAAAATTTTCATGAGTCAAGTGATCACCAGAGGAATACTAGTGGAGACTTAAACCCAGTGAGTTTTAGAGCCGTTCTGTCCTTCTGAGGGTTATAAGTAAATTCTTATTTCTTTGATAAGCGCATCGAGTCGTTGAGTGATCTCATTATCATTGTTTTGGTCATATTACTAAGAACGTCATTAAAATTGAGTTATTACACCTGAAATTTTTCTGAATTTATTCAAAACAAAGAAATCGTCTTATGAAGCTTAGGATAGGATATAGGCCATTTTTGGACCGTTTGAGCCTTCAAGCCCACCTACTTTGGTCATTCCATCTTGATAGTTCCCTATTTGAGCCTAATATAGCCTCTTTTATTGACTAGCCATATCTTCCATACCTAACTCCGGATATGGAGTTTGAGCCAAAATTTTATATCCATTACCTATTATCATATGAGAAAAGGTTAGGGAAGACTTTGAGATAAAATTCACTGAAAAATGAAAATAAAAGAGAAAGCAAGATGGGAACATCCACACATCAAAGAGGGATGTTGAAAAAGAAAAGAGGTTCCTTAAAAAAAAAAAAAAAAATTGCTGAAAAAAAAAACATCCATACGTCAAAATGGGATGTTAAAAAAAAAAAAAAAATTGTTAGAGGAAAATATCCCGCTCATGTTATGAAGACCTCTAACCTTTTCCTGTGAAAATGTTAATTTTAGAGTTTTTTAACCCTTCCTTGATATAACCCGGTCCTAAGCCTCGTTTCGTCCTATTAGAAAGTCCTATTGATCCTAAGTCTAAATAAGGTATTTCATGTAGAGAATAGAGGAGGAAAAATAAAGGTGTTTGACTCAACGTTCTTAGGAAAGTGGCATCTAATCATGAGATCAATTATTTTCTTCATTTATGCCGTTTTTGTTTAAAACATATGTGAGAATTTTGATTCGAAAACATAAACTCCGCTCACATATACCTTGAGAGAAAATAAACCCACCTTTGAGCGTTAATCTTTCTGAGAGATATATCTGGTGAGGTTTGAAGTCAAAGCGTATTTTCCAATGTTGGTTATAAAACTCGTGTCAATTTGGAAAAAGAAGACTATCTTAATAATGGCTATCACACACAACACTCCGAGTATAAGTCTTGTAAAATGAATTTTAGAGTTGTATGATGTTTAGATTTTTGGCTGTGTGTTTTTTCTGAAAAATAAATTTAAAAAAAAAAAAAAAAAAAATTTTGATGGTTGTGGGTATCATCACTGGAAACCCTCACGAGACTATAACTCGTCCACTAGGGGTAACCTAGGGGTTTAAAGGCTTGTTGCATACGCTAAATGCAATCGAGAGAGCCAGCGAAAGTGGCGTCATTTAGGATTTTTAATTTTCCATTTTAGTTTTTAGTTTTTAGTTTTGCTCGAGGACTAGCAAAATCTAAATTTGGGAGTATTTGATGAACACCGTAAAATTACAATTTTACCCTTTAATATTAGATTAATTAGTCCTTATTTTATAAATATTAGATATATTTAGAGTTGTTTATAGTTTTATAGTTTATTTGGAAAAATATAAAAAAAAGAAGAAGAAAATAAAATAAAAATAAAAAATGATAAAAATTTGTTAAGTCAAAAATACGGTCGACGTCACCTTCAAAATGATCAAGTCAAGTTGATCGGGTAATTAATATTTAGATTTTATTTTGAGTGAACAACGAGTCTGATTTTCCAATCTTTCTTGTTTACTGTCGATCGGGTGTCTGATGCCGCCTAAAGAAAGCGTGAAAGAACTGTTTCTATTTTTTTTATTTTTCCATTTCTTTTCTACTTTTTTTTCCTTCTTTGGTTGCAGGACTCGTGGGAGAAATGAGAAGAGATGCAGCCGGCTGAAGCCAGCAGTCGACAAGAGCCAACTGAGGGCAGCAGAAGCAGAACAGCCAGCAGCGCACAAGCGGTAGCAGCATCTGCTGCCCACATGAATACCAGTCAGCTGAGAGGCAAAACAACCGACAGCCACACAGTTCAGATCGGCAGAGATTGAAGCCACACACGGCAACCAGCCGGAGGCAGCCACCTGAACTGAGTGCAAACCAGCAGTGGAAAGGCAAGCAGCTGAGAGAGCAGCAGCCAAACTGAGAGACTGAGTGCAGCAAAATCTGTCTGCTGCTCACCGATTGAAATCAGCCAGTCCGAGCTGAAGCACGCAGCAGAGAGCAGCAGCCGGCTGAAGCAACCACCCGAGCGGATGGCAGAGGCAGAGCTGAAGCAGAGCGGCGCCCGAGCAGCAGTCTGAGAGAGGAGGCAAGTTGAGAGGCAGAAGCATCGGTAGCAGCCAACTGAGAGAACGGCAGCCAAACAGCACAGCTGAGGCCAGCGATACATGGGCAGCCACACAGCAGAGCAGCCGATCGATAACAGAGATGAATGGCAACCTGCTGAAGCCATAAACAACAGCCAACTGAAGAGAAGCAGCGGCAGCAGTGATCTCAGCAATGAAAGCCAAGCAAACCAGATGAAACCAGCAATGGAAAGGCAGAAGCAGTCCGAGCAGAGAGCAGCAATGCCAGGGGAAGAGGACAGTTAAAAACGAACAGAGCAGCTGAGATGCAGCTGCAGTTGCAACCAACAGCCAGCAGCAGCCAGCGCCCAACGATAGCAGTTCCGCCCGAGCAGCCAGCGGCGGCACACAGTGAAACACAGCAGTGGAAGCACCAGAGCAGAAGCCATCACCGTATGCATGAACAGAGCACTGAAGACCGATGGCAGGGAAGAACAGCAGCCAGAGATGATCGAAGCAGGAAGGAGAAGAGATGACAATGAACAGCAGAACTGCCATGCAGCAGCTGTTAACCGAGCAACTAGGAAAGAATTAGCTGCTGATAAGATTGATTTCAAATCAGTGAAAGAAGAACAGATAAGGATAGCAGCTGGGTTTTCAAAAGAGATATAGTTATCCGATCCAGATCAGATGAGGATAAGAAAGAAGAAGGAGAGATAAGAAAGGATAAAAGCAGAGAGGAAGAATAAGGAAGGCAACTGATGCCGTGTACCAGCTGCCATGTAGCAGCTGGTTTCAAATTTGAAAAAAAAAAAGAAAAAAAAGAAAAAAAAGAAGATGAAGATAAGAAAGAGATAGCAGAACGGATAAGTGAAGCAGAGAAGAGGTGGAAGATAAGAACCATCTGTCCTGTAGCAGCTGGGAAACCAGATGAGATTAGCCGATAGCAGGTTTCAAATTTGAAGAGATAAGGTACAGCAGAGAGGGGATAACAGCAGAGGAAGAAGGAGAGATAAGAAAGGATAAAAGCAGAGACGAAGAATAAGGAAGGCAGCTGAACCGTGTAGCCGTGGGATAAGATGCAGCAGTTGAAGTTCAAATTCGAAAGAGATACAGCAGAGAGGAAGATAAAGAAGGTTAACCGATCCTCAAAAGGCCGGCTGAATTTGAATTTCAACGGTCTTATCTCAGTTTGAAGGATTCTTATCTCATCCCCTCTCTTCTATAAATTCAAGGTTTTAGATCCATTGAAGGTTGAACGGGGCAAGACATTGAAGGCTGGAATTGGACGACTGAAAGACAGAAGAGAAAAAAATAAATAATTTCTTGTAAGTTATTTTATTTTTATTTTATTATGTCAAGTCCAACAGAATTGTATTTCATTTCCAATTTTTAATAAAAAAATCATGGCAGTTGTTTAGATTTATGATGATCCCAGTTATTAAAATATTTAATAATGATGATTTGTATTTTATTTTTTTTATTCTTTTTATGAACTTTATGTAAAAACAAAAATATTTTTACAATTTTTTTTCAAGGAAAGTAGAACCCCTATTAGGATCAGTGGGACTTGCCGTCTTTCCAGTCTAAGGTTCTTATCAAGGACAGTTGTTTTAGATTTGGGGAAACACAAGTTAAAACCCGCTCAAGCCTAAGGCTTGAATTGAAAAAAATACGAATTTTATAGATGACATAAAAATTATAATTAGAATTTTAATAGAAAATGAATTTGAATTATATTTTATAACTCTAGATCATTTCATAGTCTAGGCCGTGATTTTTCTTATTTTTAAATAAGATAATATGCCGCGTCGATGTTTGACCCGATTCCACTGTAGATTATGTAAAAAAATTTATTTCTGATTCATTTTTCCTTTTCTCAAAAATCCATCAAAACTATTCATTATTTTAAATTAAGATTATAACTAAATGTTTTAGAAAATTATTTTCCTTAAATCACATCATTTTTAAATAGTGCGATTTTTTATTTCGTGCATATATTTTGTAGATTTCCCTTGGGTACGACCTCGCACTCATACTCTATACTATAAATCGGTTCGTACGCTTGCGAGTAATTTAAAATTTCACATCAAGGTGGATTGTGATACCCTTGTGTTTGAGGGATGAAATGAGAATGGAGAGAAAAACGCCAGTATGAGGCACTAAAAGTCCCACATCGCTTAGTTTGGAGAGTGTGCAATGATATTTAAATGAGATACCGTTCAGCCTCTAGTACAAGACCTTTTGGAGTGCTAGTATGGAATAGTGCTGCAAGAACAAAGCCGTGTACAGAGCGATGTGTTAATTAAAAAATGAGATGTCTCACAGTCAAAGTGTATTAATTCAAAAATGAGATGTCTCTCAGTCTAAGTGTATTAATTCAAAAATGAAAATTTATCAGCTGAAGTTGGGCGGTGATGGGGACAATGAGAGGTCTCTCAGTCAAAGTCTATTAATTCAAAAATGAAATTTGAAAACTTAATTGGTAAGAAAGATCACCTATTTTTTTCTCCGGCTTAGGTGTGAAAGATCACCTGTTTTTTGTAAATAATCATTTGAAAGACTTAAGTTTCTAAATTTCACATATTTGTTCAGTTTTGAATTTGGAGTTTAATGATTTTTACAGTTTGTCGTTTGGACTTCCGAAATGTATTTTCGGCACAATCGATGGATATCTTATTTGTAAAATATTATGTTTTAAGTATTTGGGAGTGTCAAAAGACATTTAAGTTTTAAAGTATTTTTATCAGATTATTGTAATTAGTCAAAATATATTCAATTTGAGAAATTTTGAAAATACACAGTAATTAAAAAATAACTTTAAAATTTTAAAAGAGATTTTATTATTCAAAACTATAAGAATTATATATATATATATATTTTTTTTTTTTAACAAATGGGTAGCATTGCAGGACGATAGGTATTACCGTAATAGTATTTTCCGTCGTCGCGGGTGAAGGTGGAAGGGCGAAAGGGATTTAGGTATTAGTATTTTCTGTCGTCGCGGGTGAGGTGGAAGGGTAAACGGAATTTAGGTATTCGTATTTTCCGTCGTCGCGGGTGAAGGTTGAAGGGAAAACGGGTAAAGACAATCGTAAAGAGCAAAATGTAATTTTCAGTACTGTGCATTCATTGGAGGACGAATGGAATTTACCTATTCATCCTATACGTCGTGTGCGAAAGTGGAATGGTAAAATTGTAATTTCCCTTTGTCATGTAGGTGAATTACTGTAGCAAAGTGATTTGCAGGACGAATGAAATTTACGTATTCGTCCTTTACTTCGTGTGAAAGAAAGAAAATTTGAAAAAGTGTAATTTGAAGCACGACTTTGAAATTTACGTATATGACAAATGGTGATTTGGAGTCATGACTTGCAAATTACAGTTTCTAGGAAAGCGCCTCATTGCCTCCCTTATTAATAAGCGGCGGTAAATTTGAAAATACCACATGATATGGAAGAAGGTGGAGCAGTCGGGAGGAGTCACGTGGAAGAAGGCGGAGCAGTAGGGAGGAGGGAAGCGCAGGAGTTCTCCTTCGTTCTGTATGGGTATGGCATGTTGTCCGCCATTACTGGTCTACTGCAGGTGATGAAACAAGGAGAAGTAGGTCTCCACACTTCACCCATCATATCCATGTTTCTTTTCTTCTCCGTCTTTGCCTGCACTTCCTCCATGGCCCTCTCTGCGAATTACACCAACACCTGCTTCCGCATCTCTTTCTTCTTTGCCACCCTTGCCTTCTCTGTTCAACTTTCCTCAACCATCCCCAACAATCTCAGGTGGGCCACCTATCTCTCTTGCATCTACCCTTTCTTCTTCTACAGCCCTCTCCGTCGCCTTTGCCAGATAAGTTGGAAATTCATTCTCTTCATGCCACCTACCATCTCACAGCTTCCACCCTTACATCCATACATCGAAGTTTTAGCTCTCTTGATGCCGAAGGTGGCTCTCGAGATGCGACCATGTCAACGTCATCTGAACTCGATTTAGAGGAAGGGGGAGGGATTTCTGCTTCGGTTAATAATAATATTAATGATAATTGGATCCAATAATTGGCCTGAATTACTTCCACCTTTCAGTTTGAGTCTTATTTGATTTGGTTAAATTTGACTGTGTAGATACTGTTCTAATTTCTTTAGAATAAGTGCTGTAAATGAAGCTGTGGTTTGATCTCAAAGATATGAAAAATAGTGTAACATTATATTTCCTCTCCATTGATCTTTGGTTCCAGTCTTCAGTGCTGATTGTAGACAGAAATTTGCTTGATTATAAGGAGCTTCTCTCCTTCGAAGGCCTTAGACTCTTTTAAGCTGTAACACTCTTCCAACAGGTTGCAGGCTTCTTACTTGAGGATCCAACTCTTGTTTATTCTTTTGGCTTTTTGAAAATTAATTAAATCACATCTAATCTCTTACAAATATCTTTTTTTTTTTTTTCATTTTCATTGTTAGTAATTAATTTGATTGAGCCCTAAAATTATGGATTCATATAGCTTTTTTAGTGAAAAAACCCATAGACCCATGTATATTGGAGTTCGGCACATTGTTTCATTAACTTTAGTTGGTTCCATACCTAAGTACCAAATAATAGTGTGCACACTAATGTGAGGTGATCATTCTCTTTTAAGAAAATGATCCATGTAGATTTTTTTCCCCAAAGATAATTTGACATGACATGAACTAAATTGTGGAGTCGATTAAAAAGTTATACGCAAATTAAATAAAACTCACCCATAATCCTATATGAATCACAGGGTTTAGACCACAAGGTCTATTGTCTATGATACCAGGCTCTATATCATTGTGTGAAAAAAAAAAAAATAGAGAAGTAATCCTCTTCTCTCCTCCTAATGGCAAGGATGACTTCAACTTTCCCCATTTAACAAACGTGTATCCACCTCTTAAAAATCTAAACTATTTACTAATTTTAAAATGCAAAGATATATATGATTTTGTGTAACTATTTAATTCAATGTTAGATGGAGTAAATGACAATTATTTTATAAAAAAATCTATACAGTTTATCACACCTCATCTATATGATCTATACAAGAGTGGATTCAATAATTTCACAAAATTAAATATCATATTACAATAGCAATATTATTATAATAAAAAAATGACATTTTTTATTAATAAGGTAAATATTAAAGTAAAATAAAAATTATAATAATTTTTAAATAAATTGAACTTTGTTAAAATTTGGAACACTTAGAGATTAACTCAGACGCAAATCAGATTGTGGCTTTCAGTTTAGTTTTAAAATTTTGTTTGATGGACATGATCTTCTTGATGGAGGAAATTTCCGTTTGATGAAACTATTGTGGGGCCCTAGAAAATGCACGATTAGATTTACTAAACATTCTATTAAGACATACCACCAAATGTATTCCATAATTAAATACCGAATAATATTGTGCACACTGATGTGAGGTGATCCTCCTTTTTTAAGAAAATGATTTTTTTTTCCAAGGATAATTTGACATGACATCAATGAAATTGTGGAGTCGTGATTGTGTTAAAAAAAAAATAGAGGACTAATACTCTTCTCTCATCCTAATGGCATGGATCCACCTCCTAATAATCTAAACTATTTACTACATTTTGTGTAACTATTTAACACAGTGTTAGATGGAGTAAATGACACTTATTTTATTAAAAAATATATATAGTTTATCACACCACTTCCATATGATCTATTCATGAGTGGGTTCAATAATTTCACAAAATTTAAAAAACATGCATATTTGCATCATTGCATTTAAAAATTAATAAATAAGGTAGACTTCAAATATCTCAAATGGTACAAACATTAAGATGATATAGCATTAATTTATTTCTAAAAAAAATATATCTAATCAATCATTTTATATTTATAAAAAAAAATATTTTTCCTTATTTATTATATTCCTATAGAAATTTAAGTTGAATTAGATCAGAACTAGTCACATCAATTAATTTTCTTAATTTTTATAAATAAATTTAATTCAAAGAACTAAAGCTCAAACCTTTAGACTGGGCATGAGTTGAGGTTTCGAACGGTGATCAGATGTTGATTGAATTCAATATCCCAATGGCTCCAGCCCAAAATCAAGGTAAAAAGAATAGTTCAAATGTTAGATAGGAATGCTTTAAAAATCAAATCATTAAATAATTTATAATTGTAAAATTTAATTTAGTTAAATTTGATCATTGAATTGAACTATTTTGAGCAATGATATTCATATAATATTTTAATAAAATGATGTATTGTTTTAATAAACTAAGTTAGGATAGTTAAGTAGCGAGACACACTTCAGCTGAAAGATTCTTTTGAGACATACCTCTGAAAGTGACTTGCATCCAAAACAACTCCATGTGTCCCTAGAAACTCCTTTTTTTTTTGCAATTCCACGTGTCATGGAGAACCTTTTCTTCAAAAGTTACGGAGGAACACTTTTAAAGAATATCCCATAGAGACATGTCAACTTTTAAAAAGACTTAACACATCCCACCGGTGACCGGTGCCAATAAGTCAAGCTCCAAATAAAAGATGACCCAAAGGCCGGGTCCACCCTTAAGCGAGAAAAGCAACAGTTTAAGACTCAAAGTGTTAAAAAGTCTTTAATAAGTTACAGCGTTATCTTTTAACTACTGTATATTTTTTAAATTGAATATCTGAATTAATTATAATAAATTGATAAAAATACTTTATTAAATATCTTTTGACACTGTCATATATTTAAACATAGTGTTTTATAAATAAAGGTATTCCTTTGCCAAAATATATTTAGGAGTGTCAAAAAACCTTAAAATCTTAAAGTATTTTTATCAGGTTATCAAAATAAGACTTTAAGGTGACGCTTCCAAATGTATTTACGGCTCAGTCGAGGGATACCCTTATTTGTAAAATACTGTGTTTTAAGCATTTGAAAGCGTCAAAAGACCTTAACGTCTTAAAGTATTTTTTTCAGATTATCGTAATTAGTCTGGATATTCAATTTGAGAAATTTTGGAAATACACAGTGCTTAAAAAATAACTTTAAATTTTAAAGAAAATTTTATTATTCAAAATACACTGTATAAGTAGCGGATGCAATGGAATTTAGGCACGAATAATGGTCCGAATGACGGAAACTATTCCTTCCATTTACCTCTCATCATCCATGCATAGGCCATTGTCAATCTGAACCTAAATTTATGGGACCCATTATCCATCGAATGACATATCTCATTAGTGTGTCTCACTACCCTAACTCTATTTCTCAAGTTCCGATTCATTTCTTTACAGGCCACCAATTTGAATGCCCTAACTCCAATTCATCCAAAAAAAAAAAACAATAATTATGTAACCAAACATATACTTATGCTATCTGCCTGTGAGTATTGTCTTCTGTTGACTTGAATTAGATATTAGTCCAATGACTGTTCTGTAATCTTCTTATGGTTATCCAAAGAAAAATAGAATAATGTAATAATGATTATAGAGAGTACATTTGGATGCATATTTCACAATTTTTTTCTATATTTTTGGTTGAATTATGTCATCTATTGTGTTGTATGTTTATGGTGTCACAGAATTTGGCTATTTTATGTGGTGAATGTTTCTCTGCCATTTCTGCTGTAATTTAAAACCAACACTTGACTGATGATTACAGATTCCTATGTGGTTTTGATTTCTACATTGCATCAAATGAGTTGCAGTAATTCTGCCAAAACATTGAAACTCCTTGTGATGTTCTTGTATGAAAATTCATCTAATATCCATTCAAATAATGATAAAGAAAATACCTTTCTACAACCACATCAACACATTCCATTTGATGACACTTTTCCCACAAGAAATTCCATAAAATAGGACCTCAGAAACCATTGTTCTAGACTCCCAAGTACCACATTTCTTGGCAATCTCATACACTAAGATTGGCAAGGGGCATGCTTCATCTAGCAAGAGCTAGAGCGAGAGAGAGAGAGTTGATCCATTCAATGAATTTGCAGAAGCACAAATGGTTGTGGTGATAAATATGTTGAGGATTAGAGATTAATTAAAAGTAATCACACAATCACACAACACAATATTTACGTGGTTCGGCTAGAACGCCTACGTCCACGGAGCGAGATCAAATCTACTATGTAGAAAAACAAGTACAGGGGATTACAAGGTCTCTCCCTCTCTCTGTGTGTGTCTTACACAGGAATACAATATAGAAGAAGAGACAAATAAGATAGGGCTTAAGTCACCCTAATGGGCCTAAGCCCAGTAGGCCCATAAGTGAGGATTCCCATTTGTTTTGCCATTATGATAGAGAAGCTTTTTGGTATTCCGGTATGATGATCGCTAAACTCACGTTCCATTGCCTTATTCAGTCATCGTTGGAAGAGCTTTGTTTTGTTATTTCTCTTTCTCTTTCTTCCTTGTTGTTCTTGTTCTCTTTTTTGTTTATGCTCTTTTTATTTGTACTTCTGGTGTCTTTTATCTATTAATATATGAATAATTTCAACAAAAAAAATGGTTGTGTAAATTTCTATATTGTTGTATTGAACTTAACAACTCATATTATCTAAATCATGTTGGGAATAGAAGCGCATAAACAAAAAACGGAAAATAGACCACGGATCAAACACATATAAAGATACAAAAAAAATTTAATGGAGGGTAATTATGTAATTTTATATTACACATGTGTAACTTTAATCAAAATAGTATATAATGTCTCTTTTCTTCAGAGAGAATAGATGAGCGAAAATTATAACAAATCTAGTACCGGACTAGTATTTATCTGATAATCAGGCGTTACAATTTGCTAGTGCATAGGGATGAAACTCTGGTCGGGTTTTGTCCCGAACACACATGACCCGACCCGAAAATCATGCGGGTCGGGTTATGAAATTCGGATCAGCGGGTTGGGTCCTGTCGGATTGAGAGGTCAGAAACCCGCATTGAATTCTGATCGGGTCGGGTTGAATTGAGAGATTTTTAAGTTAACCCAACCCGACCTGATCAAACCCGACCCGACCAGGTAAAAAGTATGCTAAAGTAGGTTCAAAATACGGGTCAGGTTGGTTTTGGGTTGAGTCGAGTTATAATTCGGGTCGGGTCAGATCAAGTTCCATATATTAATAACTCTGGCCGAATTGGATTTTAAAAAATCCGACCTGACCCGGCCCGATTTCAGCCCTATTAGTGCACATGAGATTTCCCCTTCTCCAAACATATGCAATTTACATGTTGGAAGGGATTCCATATGTAAGGACATTGATTTGTTCGAGTGAGCAAGACCTTTTCTACCTTGCTTGCCATTTCATGTTGCATAAAAGAAGTTGTAACACTCTTGATTCTCTCATTAATGGATATGGATGCAACATGGAATTTGTGAACTGGAATAAAAATGAAAACATGAGACACTAAGTTCTAAACACAAAGTTCATTCCTAACCAAGCTCAAAAGATAAACAAAATGTTGCAACGATAAACAGGATGCACGTCTCCAAACATTAAAAATAAAAAAGAATACCTTTCAAAAGCAAACACTGTTTCATTAAGAAGAAAAAGAATAATTCAAAAACGTGTGTTTGGATGAAAGGATAAATTTGTAATGATTGTCTTTAACTGGGGGTTACTTTTGACCAAAGGGTTGCCCTCATTACCCGTGAAACAAGTACAGCCAAAATGTAGCAATGAGCTAAATCACTCCACACAAAAGACGGAAAACTTTTCAAGGTTTATTTTAAGTAATTACATAGTAGCAATCCTGGGTCTGCGATGAGCCAGGTTTAATGGGTTTACTATTTGATAATTGACATGGATGTACTTAGTGAACAAATCCCAGCTACATGTTAAATGGTATATAGACTGAGGAATTAAATATTGGATCCAGTGTCCAATTAGATCACAATATAGATACCAATGAAAATGAGGTGACAACTTGGCCAAGTCATTCACTTAATAATGACCATTCAGATTGAAATTAAAAGTAAGCACTTCGGGCAGTAAAGAAATTATAGTGACTATCACCTTCTTCAACTCACATATTTTTTATAAACTTATCTATTTTTAGATACTAATATAAAATAATTTAGACCATAACTTTCTAACTAACCAAGTTTAATCATAAAACCTCCTATTTATTTACTTTAGTCAATTTTTGCTTGAATTTTCTTTATTTTTAAAAAATAATATGATAAAATTAAACCAAATCTTTTCTACTCACTAAATCCTAACTTTAAATCTATTTTTTTTTTCTATTTTTAGCTATTTTTTAATGAGATTGTCTATTTTTTTCTTGTCTATTTAGAAGCAAATTACAATTGTTCACATATAAAATTCATTTGGCAACCATACAAACTATCTCTTTATATCTTAAAAAACATACTAAATAAATTAAATTCTCTTTATTTACAATATACTCATATTTTAAATGGTTGAGGTGGAACAGTCGTTGTAATAGACCCGACTACACCACCAAATGGGAGATAGAAACCACTCTCACCATGCCTCAACACAAAAAGGGGAAGGAGGAAACCGGAAACCACTCTCACCAAGCACACTACCAAAGGGCGAGACCCAAAGCCAAGAAACTATCTCATTGAATTTACACGTGGGAAACATCAGACACAGTCCTAGTAAAACCTCCACAGGTGGTACATCTACCCGTTAAGGCCAGAGGTGAAAAATTCAGCTTGGCCGATATGCACATCGGCCAATAAATTTCTTTCTCATCTTTTGTTTTTTGTTTTTTGTAAATACCGGTATTTTTTATTATTTTATTTTTTCTAAATTAAAAAATATAAAAAACCAAAAAGAAAACTTTTTTTTAAAATAAAAATTGAAAACGTAAATATCGGTCGATATTTGGCCGATATTTCGATCCGTGCCCACCACCGTTTTGATTTTTTTTTTTTAAATACCGATATTAATCATCTCGGCCGATATCGAACCGATATATATCGCCGATATATCGGCCATATCGGCCGAGAAGACGTTCGTACAACCGATACCTGCTTAAGGCATCACCAAAGTTAGTTCGTGGGGTTTGAACCTAGCAACTCCCACTTCCTGAGGCGGGAGGTAAGCATCCGAGCTAACCCACGAGAGGTTAGTTAAACCTATCCTATAATTCTACATAACTCATAATTCAATTCATTTTAATTCAGGTCAACTAATACTTAATGGGTTAAAATGGGTCACCTATTTAGTTAAATAGATAATTGAGTCTATATATATAGTGTATATTTTATTAGCTCATTTCAAAAGAATATCTAAAAGAAAGGCTCTATTACTAAAACATAATTACTTTAAAAAGTTAAGTCTAAAAAATTAATCAAATAAATGTTTAGAAATGAATTATATATGTATATAATTTGAGTAATTCAGGCAGATCAAATTATGCAAAGTTGACCTAGTTCAACCTAAATTAGAAATTAATCAACTTTTGTTTTCTTCAAATTGAACTTATATTTTAAAGGGAAATTCTAAAGAACCCTCCATTTTTCTCATAATTTAAAAACATTGTATTTTAGAGAATAAAAACCCCCTAGAATTCTGATGAAAATCTCAACAACCTGTTTTGACCGTTAGTCTGCATTCTATTATGTAAAATAACAAAATACCCTATAATCAATCGTTTCTCATAAGTACATGAAAAAATATTTTTTGAAAATTAATAAAATAAAAATGAGAGATAAGCCTAAGAAGAAGAAAGTGAGGAATGACCATAAAAATGTTTTTTTTTAAAAAAAATCCATGAGTTCTTAGGACAATTTAAAAAACCCATGAAAAATTATAACTAAAAATTAAAATTAATAAAAATATGGAACACTACTTGTTCAGAAAATTAGTATTAGGACCAAGAAATAAGATATAAGTAAATTTTTTTAATATAACCAAATTCTTATTACTTTGGTCTAGAGGAGAAAATTGTCATTTTAAACACTTTATATGACAAGTAATAGTGAATATAAGTTTAATTTTTAGTGAAGAGATATTTTTAGATTATCGTACAAAGTCAGAAGTTTTTCATATATAATAATAAATATAAAGTCTTTTTAGAATTATTAAGAATTTTAAAAAGTTTTTAAGAGCATTGTTCATTACATCGCCTATACTTCTAAGCCTAGATGCTGAACTTGCCCTCGTCTAGTAGTTACTTTTAAGCTGAGGTGCTTTAATGGATTATATCAAAAGGTAGATCTCACTTCACTATTGAAAACAAGTATAAATGGATAGGTCATTATAAAGATTATCAAATTGTCTAAATTAAAAACAAATCTATTAAATTATTTTCAATATATTTCAAATTAATTTATTCACTTATTATTGTCAATATATTTCAAATTAAGTATAAAAATAAAGAAGAATATAATATTTTTAAGGATGATTCATCATTTAGTGAACCTCATACAAAAGTTGTACATTTAAACATATGGGTTGTTTATGCTTTTCTTCATAATTCTTCATTAATTAAAAAATGGTTAGTGAAAATTATTATACTAATTTATTTACTTCTTAAATTACAGTAATATTTTTATGTTGTATTTAAAATATTAAAAATATAGAAAATGAAATTAAAAAAAACACTTTGATATATTAGAAAAAAGGAAGAAGGGTAGGTCCTCGAGAAGTGATGTCGACTACTCCCCAAAAGCAGTTTGCCGGGGTTGGAGACGAGCAAAAAAGACAAAGCCGACATAGCCCGTTAAATGACACGTGTTAATTAAAATGGAATTCCTTTCTTATTTCTTATGTAACTCAAACTTGGTTGCCTATTCCGGAGCGGAGACTCTTTGGTTCGTGACTTCATTGCCTCCCGGATTTTATACTCTCATTTTTTAAAGCGGGGAACTCGACAGTCGACACAACCTAAGGATTACATCCAATACCAATGATTTGTGTCTAAAATACGCTGCTAGTACGCAATTTCCTCCAAAACTTTCATTTTCTTCAAGTCGACCCTCCTGCTCCTTATTGCACTTCCTTTGAAGGCTTTAACCTTCATTACACAGCAGCACAGCACAGCACAGTCAAACACGTAAATTAGCAAGGGCCTCTTTTAAGGGGGAAAAAGAAGGAGTGATTCTTCTTTTTTAATTCCGAATAGTTGACTCCAGGTCTCCGTCTTTGTCCTTGCCAACGTTGGGTCGTATTTTGCGGCCTTAAGCAAAAATTCAAACAAAAGTTCGGGACAAGCGTAACAATTTCATAAATATCGATGTTATTCTCATTGTCATATTAGTGTGACATTTAAAAAAAAATTAATTAATTATAACTGTAGATAATGTAGTTTAAATTTTTTAATAACTTCATTGATGCTATTTATTTGGTAATAAATGGTATTTTATAATTCATTTTATATTTGTTTTGTTAGATAATTATCAGAGTGATTTATTTCTTATAATATATTTGTGTAATTATAAATTATTAATAATTATTTCAAATTTAATTTTATATGTTTATAATATTTATATAGTTTTTAACTATTATATTTTCTGTGAGAATTTCTTAATAATATCCTGGTAAAAAATTTAAAATTTAAAAATATTTCGATATTATCAGTGACTGATAATATTTCAAAAAACAATATTTATGTCATTGATTTGATTAAATTTGACTATGTGGACGCTCTGTTTTAATTTCTTTAGAATAAGTGATGTAAATGAAGCTGTGGTTTGATCTCAAAGATATGAAAAATAGTGTAACATTATATTTCCTCTCCATAGATCTTTGGTTCCAGTCTTCAGTGCTGATTGTACACAGAAATTTGATTGGGGTGCCAATATAGACACCGACGTTTTCTGCCAGCAGACACCGAATTTTAGATTTTAGGTGAAAATTACCATTCTGCCCTTCACGTATGAAGGAATCGATCGATTGATGTCCGAACGGGTGGAAGAAAACAGTAAAACAGATCGATCGCACGATGAAGCGATCGATCTGTTTTCAAATGAAAAAATCAGGAGCGTAACAGATCGATCGATCTGTTTAAAAATAATTATATTATTTAAATAATAAAATTTCTTTTAAAACTTTAAAGTTATTTTTTAGGCACTGTGTATTTTCAAAATTTCTGAAATTCAATATCCGGACTAATTACGATAACCTGATAAAAATACTTTAATACTTCAAAGTCTTTTGACACTCCTAAATATTTAAAACACAGTATTTTACAAATAAGGGTATCCCTAGGATATGTCAAAAACACATTTAAGAGTGTTAAAAGACCTTGAAATCTTAAAGTATTTTTATCAGGTTATCGTAATTAGTCCGGATATTTAATTTGAAAAATTTTAAAAATACACAGTGCTTAAAAAATAACGTTAAAGTTTTATCTTTCCTTTAAAACTTTAAAGTTATTTCTTAGGCACTGTGTATTTTCAAAATTTTTAAAATTAAATATCCGGAGTAATTACGATAACTTGATAAAAATACTTTAAGACTTTAAGGTCTTTTGACACTCCTAAATGTATTTTTGACATACCCTAGGGATACCCTTATTTGTAAAATACTGTGTTTTAAATATTTAGGAGTGTCAAAAGACTTTGAAGTCTTAAAGTATTTTTATCAGGTTATCGTAATTAGTCTGGATATTGAATTTCAGAAATTTTGAAAATACACAGTGCCTAAGAAATAACTTTAAAGTTTTAAAGGAAAGATAAAACTTTAACGTTATTTTTTAAGCACTGTGTATTTTTAAAATTTCTCAAATTAAATATCCGGACTAATTACGATAACCTGATAAAAATATTTTAAGACTTGAAGGTCTTTTAACACTCCTAAATGTATTTTTGACATACCCTAGGGATACCCTTATTTGTAAAATACTGTGTTTTAAATATTTAGGAGTGTCAAAAGACCTTGAAGTCTTAAAGTATTTTTATCAGGTTATTATAATTAGTACAGATATTAAATTTGAGAAATTTTGAAAATACACAATGCTTAAAAAATAACTTTAAAGTTTTAAAGGAAATTTTATTATTTAAATAATATAATTATTTTTAAACAGATCGATCGCACGATCGTGCGATCGATCGGTTACGCTCTTGATTTTTTTATTCGAAAACAGATCGATCGCTTCATCGTGCGATCGATCTGTTTTACTATTTTCTTCCATTCGTTCGGGCATCAACCGATCGATTCCTTCATGCGTGAAGGGAAGAATGGTAATTTTTACCTAAAATCTAAAATTCGGTGTCTGCTAGCAGAAAACGTCGGTGTCTATATTGGCACCCATTTGATTGTTTATAGGGAGCTTCTCTCCGATGAAGGCCCAACAATCTTTTAAGCTATAACTCTCTTCCAACTCTTGTTTATTCTTTTGGCTTTTGGAAAATTAATTAAAGCAAATATAATCTCTTACAAATAATTTTTTTTTCAGTTCTATTGTCAGTAAATCCATTGAGCTCTAAAATTATGGATTCACATATATTTTGAGTGTGAAAACCTATAGACTCATATATATTGGACTTTGACATGTTGTTTTATTAAATTTAGCTAAAAACTCATTAATTGTTGGGTATCATATTCATGTTAGATTTTTCTCCCTTTGAAGATGATTTAGCATGACATGAACTAAATTCTGAAGTCAATTGAAATGTCTCACGCAAATTAAATACATCTCACCTATAAACCCTATCCGAATCAAAAGTTTTAGATCCAAAACCAAGAAATTATCTCACCACACTAACAAAGTAGAAGACTGAATCTTAAACTTTTATCCTTTCTCAAACTAAAGATAGTACCAATGGAAAGTCATTAAAAATACCCGCTCGATATGCCGTCTAGTCAGGCTAATTGTTTGATTTATATTAATAGTAGATCCAAGTTTTTAACTCGTTTAGTCATTTTTTATTTTGAAAAATAATTTGAAATCAATTAGAAATGACCATTCAGATGGAAAACAGACATGACTATATATGAGTGAGCCAAAGTTGAGTTTTAAACTCAATTTTTAGTTATTTCATTCTAGTAATCAAAGTCATGAGATATTCTTGAAATTTGAAAAGGACGTTTGGTGATTTTGACCATTAAGATGAATTTGTTAAAAATTAAGTTTTGATATCAAATTTGATCAACTTCTAACATTATATCTAATTTCAATTTGAATAATTAAATATTTAATAATTTCTAATAAATGAGATTAGTCTTTTTATTTTTTTAAAATAGATGGACTTGAGCTTAACCTACTCGCTGCCCGTTAACAGTTCAAATGGCCGAATGGCCTCCTTTTGTCGGAAGGAAGTGCACTTTAAGCATCTCCGTTTCCTTTCCTATTTATATTTTCAAAAAATACTTGATTATAATAACTATATCCATCATTTTTTCAAATTTTTTTATAAAATTTAAAATTTCTTAACATACAAAATCTACCTTTACATTTTCTTCTCCTTTACCACCCATTTGTTATAATTAACAAGAGAGGTATTCGTTAGTAAGACGACGATATTGGTAGATGATAAAAGATTTTATGGTGCACTTAATACATGAGAATTTACAATGTAAACTAATAAGAAAAATTGAGAAATTTATGTTAATTTAGTAAAACAGTATAAAATATATTTATTATGTAATATATTTTGGAGGTAACTGGGTAACTGTAATATATTTATTGTGTAATCTAGTTATCAGACATTAGAAATATAACTTATGTTGGTAAGGTAACAAATTCTGAGTATATCATAGTTCACAAAAATTCATTTGCCACTCAGCTCTAAGCCACTGGGGTGCATATTTTCATAATTTACAGTTTATCGTTTGGACTTTTGAAAGTATATTTTCGATATAATCAAGGGATATTCTTATTTGTAAAATACTGTATTTTAAGCATTTAGAAGTGTCAAAAGACTTTAAAGTGTTAAAGTATTTTTATCAAGTTATCGTAATTAATCCTGATATTCAATTTGAAAATAAACAGTGCTTAAAAAAAAATTTAAAAATAACTTTAAAGTTTTAAAGAAGATTTTATTATTAAAAACTATAGGAATTATATATATATATATATATATATATATATTTTAAGAATTGCTGAAGAGAAAATGATAATTTTCATATGATCAAATTTGGCCAAGACTAAATCCAGGGCGATTTCTGGGAAAGCGCCTACGGCAAAAAGGTCGTTGGTCGCCCCTATTAATAACAGCCGTAAATTTGAAAATATGTGAAATGGAAGAAGGCGGAGCAGTCGGGACGAGGCACATGGAAGAAGGCGGAGCAGTCGGGAGAAGGGACGCGCGGGAGCTCTCCTTCGTTCTGTATGGGTATGGCATGTTGTCCGCCATTACTGGTATACTGCAGGTGATGAAACAAGGAGAAGTAGGTCTCCACACTTCACCCATCATATCCATGTTTCTTTTCTTCTCCGTCTTTGCCTTCACTTCCTCCACCGCCCTCTCTGCGAATTACACCAACACCTGCTTCCGCATCTCCTTCTTCTTTGCCACCCTTGCCTTCTCTCTTCAACTTTCCTCAACCGTCCCCAACAATCTCAGGTGGGCCACCTATCTCTCTTGCATCTACCCTTTCTTCTTCTACAGCCCTCTCCGTCGCCTTTGCCAGATAAGTTGGAATTCACTCATTCATTCTCTTCATGCCGCCTACCATCTCACAGCTACCACCCTTACATCCATGCATCGACGTTTTAGCTCTGTTGATACCGAAGGTGGCTCACGAGATAGGACCACGTCAACGTCATCTGAACTCGATTTAGAGGAAGGGGGAGGGATATCTGCTCAGGTTAATAATAATGTTAATGATAATTGGATCCAATAATTGGCCCTGAATTATTTCCACCTTTCAGTTTGAGTCTTATTTGATTTGGTTAAATTTGACTGTGTAGACACTGTTTTAATTTCTTTAGAATAAGTGCGGTAAATGAAGCTGTGGTTTGATCTCAAAGATATGAAAAATAGTGTAACATTATATTTCCTCTCCATTGATCTTTGGTTCCAGTCTTCAGTGCTGATTGTATACAGAAATTTGCTTGTTTATAAGGAGCTTCTCTCCGTCGAAGGCCTTACATTCTTTTAAGCTATAACTCTCTTCCTACAGGTTGGAGGCTTCTTAGTTGAGGATCCAACTCTTGTTTATTCTTTTGGCTTTTTGAAAATTAATTAAATCACATCTAATCTCTTACAAATATCTTTTTTTTTTTTCATTTTCATTGTTAGTAATTAATTTCATTGAGCCCTAAAATTATGGATTCATAGAGCGTTTTTAGTGAAAAAACCCATAGACCCATGTATATTGGACTTTGGCACACTGTCTCATTAAATTTAGTTGGTTCCATACCTAAGTATCGAATAATATTGTGCACACTGATGTGAGGTGATCAACCTCTTTTAAAAAAATGATTCATGTTAGATTCTTTTCCCCAATAAATTAAATTGTGGGGTCGATTAAAAAGTCCTAAGCAAATTAAATACAACTCACTTATGACTCTATCCGAATCAAAAGGTTTAGACAACAAGGTACAATGCTCTGTATAATTGTGTGAAAAAACAATTATAGGAGTAATCTTCTTCTATCATCCTAATGATGACTTCAACTTGCACCATTTGACAAATGTGGATCCACCTCCTAAAAATCTAAACTATTTACTTATTTTTTAAAAAAAATAAAGGAGTAATCCTCTTCTCTCATCTTAATGGCAAGGATGACTTCAACTTGCACCATTTGACAAACGTGGATTCACCTCCTAAAAATCTAAACTATTTACTATTTATTTTTTTTTAAAAATAAAGGAGTAATCATCTTCTCTCATCTCAATGGCAAGGATGACTTCAACTTACACCATTTGACAAACGTGGATCCACCTCCTAAGAATCTAAATTATTTACTAATTTTAAAATGCAAAGATATATATGATTTTGTGTAACTATTTAACTCAGTGTTAGATGGAGTAAATGACAATTATTTTATCAAAAAATCATATAGTTTATCCCACCTCATCTATATGATCTATACAAGAGTGGATTCAATTATTTCACAAAAATTTAAAAATATACATGTATGCATCATTGTATTTAAAAATAATGAATGCTTTAAGTTTGTAAGAGATGGACCTCAAATATCTTAAATGGTATGATAGCATAGAATTATTTCTCAAAAATATAAATCTTATAATCAATCATTTTATGTTTATAAAAAATTACTTTACTTATTTATTATATTCTAAATGAATTCAAGTTGAATTAGATGGATCAATTAATTTTCTTAATCTTTATAGATAAATCCAATTCCAAGAACCAAAGCTCAAATCTTTAGACAGGGCTTGAGTTGAGGTTTTGAACGGTGATCAAGGACGTTGATTGAGTTCATCATCCCAATGGCTCGAGTCCAAATTCAAGGTAAAAAAATAAAAATAAAATAGTTCAGATGTTGGATATGAATGCTTAAGAAACAAAATTATTAAATTTTTTTTTGTATAAAATTTAATTTAGTTAAATTTGATCATTGGATTGAACTGTTTTGAGCAATGATATTAATATTATATTTTAATAAAATGATGTATTATTTTAATTAAAATAAATTACTAAAAATATAAAAATTGAAGATCATATTACAATAGCGATATCATTATAATAAAAAATGACATTTTTTATTAACAAGGTAAATATTAAAGTAACAAAAATTATAATAATTTTTAAATAAATTGAACTTTCTTAAGATTTCGAACACTTAGAGACTAACTCAGGCGCAAATCAGATTGTAGCTTTCAGTTTAGTTTTAAAATTTTGTTTGATGGACATGATCTTCTTGATGGAGGAAGTTTCCTTCTGATGAAACTACTGTGGAGCCCTAGAAAATGCACGATTAGATTTATCATTCGTATTGTCAGCTTTTACTAAACATTCTATTGAGACATACCACCAAATGTATGATAGGTTGTATATAGATTCATTTGATATTTGATAGATGATTATCTATAGATATGAATTATATAATTTTCATTATCAATTAATAATATAAGTCATAAAATTTTTACCTTTTGAAATTTGATAAGTATAGATTATTGATTTTAAAAAAATTAAATTCAAAGAATAAGATGATGGTATAAAGATAAAACTTCATATACAAACTGCTTATATAATTTTTTTTACATCACAACTATATAAGTCTAAAATAAATTTGATGACAAGTCTGAGGTTGCGTACCCTTGTTTGGCAATGGAGGGGGCCCCTATCCCTCCTTTTTTTAAAACCCTTTGGAGTATGAACGTTTCATAAATTATTAATATCTTGCTTACAGTTACCAAATAAGATATTTTCTCTCATAGTCAGTTTTAACTTTACCCTTATAATTACCAAATAAGATAAAGGTAACACCTGCATAAGGATAACTCTAGTAAACCCTACTCAAAGATAACCCCGGATTAACCCATGTAAAGTTTACCCTTTATTCAAACCCATCCTTATGTGTTAGTGTGTGGGAAAATACGGTGATGTGGTGGGCGGGCCTGATCGGTTTAGTAGTATTATAAACCTATTAAATTGAAAATGGAACATGAGGACCATTGACTGGAAATTAGTTGTGGGCGGAATAATAGTATTTTCGTACGGTGATGGGACTGATCGGTTTAATAGTATTATGAAACCTACTAAATTGAAAATGGAACATGAGGGCAGAATTATATGAGGACTTTTGTTTGTCCTATGTAAACTGTTCCTTCCATCTTCCTCTCATCATCCATGCATAGGCCATTGTCAATCTGAACTTAAATTTATGGGACCCATTATCCATGGAATGACATATCTCATTAGTGTGTTTTACTACCCTAACTCTATTTCTCAAGTTCCAATTCATTTCTTCACAAGCCACCAATTGGAATGCCCTAAGTCCAATTCATCTAAAATAAAAACAATAATTATGTCACCAAACATATACTTACGCTAAATCTGCCTGTGAGTATTGTCTTCTGTTGACTTGAATTAGATCTCAGTCCAATATGATTGTTCTGTAATCTTCTTATGGTTATCCAAAGAAAAATAGATTATTGTAATAATGATTACAGAGAGTACATTTGGATGTATATTTCACAACTTTTTCTATATTTTTGGTTGAATTATGTCATCTATTGTGTTGTATGTTTATGGTGTCACAGAATTTGACTATTTTATGTGGTGAATGTTTCTCTAGCATTTCTGCTGTAATTCAAAACCAGCGCTTGACTGATGATTACAAGTTCCTATATGGTTTTGATTTTTACATTGCATCAAATGAGTTGCAGTAACTCTGCCAAAACATTGAAACTACCTTTGATGTTCTTGTATGAAAATTCATCTAATATCCATTCAAATAATGATAAAGAAAATACCATTCTACAACCACAACACCACATTCCATTTGATAACACTTTTCCCACAAGAAATTCCATAAAATAGGACCTCAGAAACCATTGTTCTAGACTCCCAAGTTCCACATTTCTTTACCATCTCATACACTAAGATCGGCAAGGGGATGCTTCATCTAGCTAGAGCGAGAGTAAGAGAGTTGATCCATTCAATGAATTTGCAGGAGCACAAGTGGTTGTGGTGATAAATAGGATTCCCGTTTGTTTTGCCATTATGATAGAGAAGTTTTTTGGTATTCCGGTATGGTGATCACTAAACTCAAGTTCCATTGCCTTATTCAGTCATCGTTGGAAGAGTTTTGTTTTGTTATTTCTCTTTCGCTTTCTTCCTTTTGTTGTTCTTGTTTACTTTTTTGTTTATGCTCTTTGTATTTGCACCTTTGGTGTCTTTTATCTATTAATATACAAACAAAATTTAAAAAAAAAAATGGTTGTTTAAATTTCTATACTGTTGTATTGAACTCAACAACTCATATTATCTAAATTATGTTGGGAATAGAAGCGCATAAAGAATAACTGGAAAATAGACCATGGATCAAATACACACAAACATACAAAGATTTTTTAATGGAGGGTAATTATGTAATTTATTATTACACGTGTAACTTTAATCATGATAGTACATAATGTCTCTTTTCATGAGAGAGGATAGATGAGCGAAAATTATAACAAATCTACGACCGGACTAGTGCATATCTGATAATCAGGCATTACAGTTTGCTAGTGCATAGGGGTGAAACTCGGGTTGGGTTTTGTCCTGAACCCACATGACTCGACTCGAAAATCATGCGGGTCGGGTTACGAAATTTGGGACAGCGGGTCGGGTCGGGTTGAGAAGTCAGAAACCCTCATTGAATTCGAGTCGGGTTGGGTTGAGAGATTTTTAAGTTAATCCAACCCGACCAGATAAAAAGTAGGCTAAAAGGGTTCAAAATGCGTATCGGGTTTGTTTCGGGTTGAATCGGGTTAAAATTCGGGTTGGGTCGTGTCAAAAGATCGGGTTGTGTCGGGTCAGGTCGGGTCAGGTCGGATTTCATATATTAGTAACTTAGGCCGGGTTGGGTTTTAAAAAATCTGACCCTACCCGGCACGATTTCAGCCCTACTAGTGCACATGAGATTTCCCCTTCTCCAAACATATGCAATTTACATGTTGGAAAGGGATTCCATATGAGCAAGACCTTTTCTACCTTGCTTGCCATTTCTTTACAAGATTTTTTCTCTTAGGTTCTTGTAAACTTCCTCCAGAAAAAAAATTGGAAGACTTAAACATAATAAGGCCAAGTAAATAATAAAATTGTACAAACAAACAAATAAAAAATTCTAATACATATAAGCCTTTCATGACTGATGAGTCTAACCTAAACGATGGTAGATCCATGTGTGAACGAGACCCCTAATAATCATTTTTATAATTTAATGTGTAGGTTGAGTCTACGTTATAACATGTGTTCTAATAGTTTCTAAGAAGGCCCATTTTCGGTCCTGATGGGCCACTAGACAACAGTTCAAATATCCTTATGTGGGCCCAAATACACAATGCGAAATTGAAAATTTTCAACTCAGAAAGGATTATAAAATGATAATAATGACCGAGAAGATGAAGACAATGATAATGTTGATTTTGGTTTAGTACTCAGACCATCAGTGAGACCAAAGTTCAAGCAACCATTGAACCAGGCGGAAACATAGTCAATTGTCAGGCCTGAAGCCAGTGCATTTGTTGGCCCGATCGATAACTCTACATTTTCTCTCTTTTTTTTTTTTTAAAAAAAAAAAAATTGCCTTCCCATTCATATATCCTTATTTACAAATGAAATGCAGATTTTCTTCTTCAACTAGACCTGAATTTGACTGAGGTTACTCTCAAACACGGACATGGTCAAATAATGGTAAATTTCAAACTAAGCCCAACCCAACAGAGATGGATGAGGCCGGAATTGGGGATCACTAGAACGTTTTGGGTCGAATGGACTTGGGCCAGATATGTTGGGCTCGTACATGTAGTGAGGCCCATAAGCCCACTTGAGTTTTCTTGGAAGGGGTTATTTTAGGAATTCTTCTTTCATTCACTTCCTTTTAACTGAGGTTCAAAGGAATTCATCTCTCATGCACTTCCTTTTAACTGAGGTCACTCTCAAACATGGCCATGGTCAAATAATGGTAAATTTCAAACCAAGCCCAACTCAACAGAGATGGATGAGACCGGAATTGGGAATCACTAGAACGTTTTGGGTCAAATGGACTTGGGCGTGATCCGTTGGGTTCGCTCATGTTGTGAGGCCCACAAGCCCACTTTAGTTTTCTTATAAGGGTTTGTTTTAGGAAATCTTCTTTCATTCACTTCCTTTTGAGTAGAAACAGAGAAGGTGAAGCAGAACCATTGTAGTTTGTCTCTTCTCTTTTCTTTATGAAATCTCCAATGTATTAGTGTTAATAGCAACCAGATTTCCTCAATCCTCATGGGTTTCCTCCAATGTATTTGTGTTTTTCTGTCCATCCATCCATCCATCTATTGAGTTTAGGTCATCGGCCCAAGAAGGAAACAATAGGTTTCCTCTAATCCTCATGGGACTACTTGGAGTCACCACTGATTCTACACTAATGCTCATATTTAGTAACCCTTCGAACCTCAAATATATGTGTGACAAACCCGAAATTAGACCATGGACAGGTCCCATGTTATAAGTGTTGCAGTTGTGCATGTCTGATATGATCTTAGATCCATTAGCCATTTATTGTGATATCCCCATGTTTGAGGGACGATATGGGAATGGAGGGAAAAGCGTCACTATGGGGCGCTGAAAGTCCCGCATCGCTTAGTGTAGAAAGTGTGCATTGATATTTAAATGGGATGCCTCCCTCTCCAGTATAAGGCCTTTTAGGGTGCTAGTATGAAATAGTGCTCTAAGAACAAAGTCGTGAGGGTCCATTAGACCCATTTTGAGTCAAAAGCGATCAATATCATGGGACAGGGCTTTACATTTATCAACGAATACACAATTGACTCAAGCCCACCTACTATATTGTCTGGACTCTAAATTCTATAACACTTGAAATTTTGGATGAATCATTATGGGCTGAGCTCGATATGTACTTGGCTTGTGTATTTCATACGACTGACAAGCCCACCTTCAGGTCTATTTATATGAGTGGCATGTACACTATGATATACAAGGTTTGTAAAAATGATTATTTTTTTGGAATTTAAGTGTAGGAAACTGCAAGAAACCCAACCTAAAACCCCCATGGGTGATACCTATTGCTCTGAGGGTACATCAGATTAGGCTATGGGGATTCAAACTTGACACCTCCCACTTATTGAGGCAAGAGGTTAACCAGTTGAGCTACACCCATGTAAATATGATTTTTGTAGGCATGCGTATGTTATTATCTATATTTAAAGGGACAGGTATTTCAATTTTAGGAAGGTCATAAGCAAATTTTTTTATAACCAAGAGGGGTTCTAAAATTGTAAATAAAGCAATGGACCTATTATACTCCCATAATGACAAGTAAAAGCCCAAATTAGATCAACAGCCTAGTTTTTAGTACAAGACCAGCCCACCTGGTAGATATCCTAGACACAGCCCATGTAAAGAGGCTGTATGAATTTATCTTTGGCTAAATAAAAGTCCATTATAAACCCTATTTGAGTCTTCAAATGTTTTACTGTAGATCCAAGTATCCAATCATCATAAAATGTCTAAACCCCAAAATCTGCAATATTTTAAATTCTCACTTCAGGTTAGATTCCGATCCAAACTGGCACATCGATTCCTCCTGTGTTCTCCGTCTTCTTTACTCGAGTGTACTGCTTTCAGGAGGCTGCAAAATTCGGTCGATACGTTGCTTAATCATTGTAATGTATCACCAGAAAGTGGCCACAACGTATCGGCCGCAACAGTGAGAAAGATCTCCATTACCTTAAACAGAAATACTTGTAACTTGATTATCATTTCATGAACGAAAATCTTTCCATTTATCATTGCCCACTGTATTCAGAACACTATAGTCGTCAACATCTTTGACTTTTGTTCACTCAGTGCATTCAGAATATTTAGGGAGCTCATCATTCATTTCAATTATAATTAAAAAATATTTTTTACTACATAGATCAGTATTTATGTTATTCGTATCCTTTTTACTTAATTGAAAACCATATTCTTCATAAATCTAAACTCTACCAATATCCTTCATTAATTTAGGTTCTTTAAATATTTCCCTTCAATCCCTTCAAATTAACCGTAAAACTATTTGTAGTGGAGTTGTTTCTCATGTCCTATGTATAATTATATATATCAAGATGATATTAAATGGATAATGTTATCCCTCTACTTATATTTTTATCATTAGACCATTTTTCTTGAGAATTTTTTATCCTAATGGTAAATAAGGATGGCTTCAAATATCATTACTAGTGATATATGGAGTTGACTTGTTAAAAATTTGAAGTGTCCATTAATTTCTTAATGCAAATTTTTAGATCATGTGAAACTATTGGACCCACTGTTGAATGTATTGAATGAATAGGATGTGAGAAACTTTTTAGATTTTCTAATCTAATATTTTTCATTTGATCCACCCAAAGAGGAGTTCAACCATTCGCAAAATTTGAAAAGATATGTATATGCAGCATCGAGATTAGGCCTGGCCGAGATTTTTTCTCCTTAATTTTTTTTTTTTTGAAAATCTCGGTAGTTTTTTTTAAAAAAAAATTCACTTAAAAAAATAAAAAGGACTTTTTCTAAATAAAAAATATAAATATCGATCGATATTCGTCTAATATGAGCAAATATCGGCATGGCCTATAACCGCTATTCTTTTTTTTTAAGAAAAATATATATCAGCCGATTTTTTTTTTATCTAACCAATACTTACCGTATTGGCCGAATTTATACCCTGCCCTACACAACCGTTCAAATACCCCCTATGTGGGCCCAAATACAAAAGATGCAAAATTGAAAATTTTCAACTCAAGTAGGATTATAAAATGATAAAAATGACACAGAAGATGAAGATGAAGATAATGTTGATTTTTGGTTTAGTACTCAGATCATCAGTGAGACCGAAGTTCAAACAACCATTGAAGTATGACCGAAACATGGTCAATTCGCCGGCCTGAAACCAGTGCATTTGTTAGCCCCATCGATAACTCTACATTTTCTCTCTTTTTTTTTTTTTAAAAAAAAAAAACATTACCTACCCCTTCATTTGTCCTTATTAACATATGAAATACAGATTTTCTTTTTCAACTTCACCAGAATAATACTATTATACCGCCCACCACATCACCATATTTTCCCACACACTAGCACATAAGGAAGGGTTTGAATAAGGGGTAAATTTTACACGGGTTAATCCGGGATTATCCTTGAGCAGAAGTCACTAGGGTTATGCTTATGCAGAAGTGTTATTAAATTGCCAATATATCAAGTTATTGCTGCTTATAGTTACCAAATAAGATATTTTTCTCTCAAGGTAAATTTTAACTTTATCTTTATAATTACATTTTCAAAAATGGAGGGGAGGATCCCCTCCATTATCAAACAAGGGTACGCAGCCTCAAACTTGTCATCAAATTGCTGTTACACTTATATAGTTGTGATGCAAAGAAAATTATATAAGCAGTTTGTGAATAAAGTTTTATCTTTATATCATCATCTTATTCTTTGAATTTAAATTTTTAAAAATCAATAGTCTATACGTATTGAATTTTAAAAGGTGAAAATTTTATAACTTATATTATTAATAGATAATAAAAATTTATATACTCCGTATTTATATAGTCATCTATCAATCAAATGAATCTATGTACGACCTATAATATATTTGGTGGTATGTCTTAATAGAATGTTTAGTAAAAGCTGACAATACGTATGATAAATCTAATCGTGCATTTTCTAGGGCCCCACAGTAGTTTCATCAAATGGAAATTTCCTCCATCTAAGAAGATCATGTCCATCAAACAAAATTTTAAAACTAAACTGAAAGCCACAATCTGATTTGCGCCTAAGTTAGTCTCTAAGTGTTCCAAATTTTAACAAAATTCAATTTATTTAAAAATTATTATACTTTATTTCACTTTAATATTTACCTTGTTAATAAAAAATGTCATTTTTTATTATAATAATATTGCTATTGTAATATGATATTTAATTTTTATATTTTTAGTAAATTATTTTAATTAAAATAATAAATCATTTTATTAAAATATTATATTAATATCATTGCTCAAAACAGTTCAATCCAATGATCAAAGTTAACTCAATTAAATTTTATAGAAATAAATTATTTAATAATTTTATTTTTTAAACATTCATATCCAACATCTGAACTATTTTTTATTATTCTTTTATCTTGAATTTGGACTCGAGCCATTGGGATGATGAACTCAATCAACGTCCTTGATCACCGTTCAAAACCTCAACTCAAGCCTTGTCTTAATCTTTATAGATAAATCCAATTCAAAGAACCAAAGCTCAAATCTTTAGACAGGGCTTGAGTTGAGGTTTTGAACGGTGATCAAGGACATTGATTGAGTTCATCATCCCAATGGCTCGAGCCCAAATTCAAGGTAAAAAAATAAAAATAAAATAGTTCAGATGTTGGATATGATGCTTAAAAAACAAAATTATTAAATAATTTATTTGTATAAAATTTAATTTAGTTAAATTTGATCATTGGATTGAACTGTTTTGAGCAATGATATTAATATTATTTTAATAAAATGATGTATTATTTTAATTAAAATAAATTACTAAAAATATAAAAATTGAAAATCATATTACAATAGTAATATTATTATAATAAAAAATGACATTTTTTATTAACAAGGTAAATATTAAAGTAAAACAAAAATTATAATAATTTTTAAATAAATTGAACTTTCTTAAAATTTAGAACACTTAGAGACTAACTCAGGAGCAAATCAGATTGTGGCTTTCAGTTTAGTTATAAAATTTTGTTTGATGGACATGATCTTCTTGATTGAGGAAATTTCCGTTTGATGAAACTATTGTGGGGCCCTAGAAAATGCACGATTAGATTTATCATACGTATTGTCAGCTTTTACTAAACATTCTATTGAGACATACCACCAAATGTATTATCGGTTGTATATAGATTCATTTGATATTTGATAGATGGTTATCTATAGATATGAAGTATATAATTTTCATTATCAATTAATAATATAAGTCATAAAATTTTCACCCTCTAAAATTTGATAAGTATAGACTATTGATTTTGAAAAATTTAAATTCAAAGAATAAGATGATGGTATAAAGATAAAACTTTATATACAAACTGCTTATATAATTTTCTTTATATAACAACTATATAAGTCTAAAATCAATTTGATGATAAGTCTGAGGCTGCATACCATTTTTTGGTAATAGAGGGAGCCCTATCCCTCCCTTTTTGAAAACCTTTAGAGCATGGAAGTTTCATTAAATTATTAATATATTACTTACAGTTATCAAACAAGATATTTTTCTCTCATGGTAAATTTTAACTTTACCTTTATAATTACCAAATAAAATAACCCTAGCAAACCTTACTCAAAGACAACCCTGCATTAACCCATCGTTATGTGCTAGTGTGTGGGAAAAATATGGTGATGTGGTGGGCGGCGGTATAATAGTATTTTGGTACGGTGATGGGACTAATCGGTTTAATAGTATTATTAACCTATTAAATTGAAAATGGAACATGAGGACCATTGATTGGAAATTGGTTGGACAAAGGTAGCAGAATCATATGAGGACTTTTGTTTGTCCTATGTAAACTATTCCTTCCATCTACCTCTCATCATCCATGCATAGGCCATTGTCAATCTGAACTTAAATTTATGGGACCCATTATCCATCGAATGACATATCTTATTACTCTGTGTCTCACTACCCTAACTCTATTTCTCAAGTTCTGATTCATTTCTTTACAGGCCACCAATTGGAATGCCCCAAGTCCAATTCATAAAAAAAAAATAAAACAATAATTATGTAACCAAACATATACTTATGCTAAATCTGCCTGTGAGTATTGTCTTCTGTTGACTTGAATTAGATCTCAGTCCAATGACTGTTCTGTAATCTTCTTATGGTTATCCAAAGAAAAATAGATTAATGTAATAATGATTACAGAGAGTACATTTGGATGTATATTTCACAATTTTTTCTTTATTTTTGGTTGAATTATGTCATCTATTGTGTTGTATGTTTATGGTGTCATAGAATTTGGCTATTTTATGTGGTGAATGTTTCTCTGCCATTTCTGCTGTAATTTAAAACCAGCACTTGACTGATGATTACAAGTTCCTATGTGGTTTTGGTTTCTACATTGCATCAAATGAGTTGCAGTAATTCTTCCACAACATTGAAACTACCCGTGATGTTCTTGTATGAAAATTCATCTAATATCCATTCAAATAATGATAAAGAAAATACCATTCTACGGTTGGGGATTAGAGATTAATTAAAAGCAATCAATCAATCACACAATCACACGACACAAGATTTACGTGGTTCGGCTAGAATGCCTACGTCCACTGAACGAGATCAAATCTACTATATAGAAAAATATGTACAGGGGATTACAAGGTCTCTCACTCTTTCTCTAATCCCTCTCTCTGTTTTTACATAGGAATATAATAACATCTAGAAGAAGAGGAACTTAAGCTAGGGCTTAAGTCACCATACTGGGCCTAAGCCCAGTAGGCCCATAAGTGGGGCTGGCCCACAACAATCTCCTCCTCCAGTCCCAGGAGGAGGAGAACACTCTGACATGGATGTCATCTTCTGTAGAGGCCAGATGTCACTACGCAGAACTTAAACTTGTTATTTGGAAAAACATTAGTGAACATGTCTGCTGAATTGTGGTTTGTGTGAATTGTGTCATTTATTACTAGCTCTGTCGAGGTGGAATCCTATCTTCTTCAAAGTTGAATGATTAAAATAATCATATCGGTGTATACATACTTTATCAGACAGGGGAAAAGAGATTCCGCGTTCTTCAAAGAATGAACAAAGAAAAAGACCGTATGGAAGACTACATCTTCTGGTCTTACGGCAGACGCGCATATGACAGATGATAATATGGGAGAGGGAGATTTGTTTCCCATGCATGATGCACCAAATAAGAAAGAAATCGAACCATATCACATTAGTATGCCCTTTTCTAGGAAAAATACAGTTGACAATTATCTGATGGATGATTCGTGTTTCCAATATTAGGTTCTTCAGAGGGGGGATCTTCTTTTCTATGATATCTGTCCTCCTACATATTTCGTTGAGGGCTACTAAAACATCGAATCCCTCAACATCAGTAGGCCATGTACTTGTCTCATATTTTCTAATGGTATTTTTGGGAAAATTATAGCGGTGGTCCAACCTTTCCCGTGAAAGAACAATTTCATGGCCTCGAATGGATGTCTTAATGGACTCATCATTAATTATTTCTATATTGGCATAAAATTCTTTAACTAAACTATGATACATATCCTATTTTAATGCCAAAAAAGACCCCCAACCCATTTCTTCAAAATAAGATTCAATCTTCAAACCAAATTGTGTGAAAAATGAAATGCCGATGATTTTACCAAATATATACGATCGTGTAGAGAAATCGTCTCGGTACAGCGTCACGGCTTCTGAAGGTATGAAATGGTTAGGGTCGAATGTCGTGTCCTTCTTTTGATTCTTCCCTTCCCTTGTTGTGTTTGCTTTCCATTTCAAAGTTGAAGATGCCATTTAAACCAACTATTTTTTGAAAGAGAGGAAGAAATAGGGAGAGGCATAGGGAAAAATCGAATGGAAAGGGGGTAGGGAGTGTGGTTCGGAGGAATGAGGGTGATTGATTCGAATCAATGGGGGTGATTGGTTCGAATGAATGGGTCCGAATGAAGGCGGTAATTGGTTCGAATGAAGGGGCTAATTGGTTCGAATGAATGGGGAGAAGGGGATTTCCAAACGATTGGGAGAAGGAGAAGGAGAGGGAGAGGGAGAGAGAAAGAAAGAGGAAGAGGGAGCTGCGATTGATGGAGGGGAGATCTGAGAATGACGGAGCCGGAGAGGGAGAGGGAGAGAGAGTGTTTCGGTTTAGGGTGCTTCAAATGAGGGAGAGGGTTAGGGTTTGAGAAAATCGATTGATCGATCGATCGAATGACTGAACCCATTCATTCGAATGAATGCACGTATATATGTCATTCGTTCGAATGAATAGATTGATTCATTTGAATGAACATATATATGTCATTCGTTCGAATGACTCACCCATTCATTCAATGAATGACATTCGAGAGATGGACGGTCATTTTCCATTGCTCTCTGTTACATTCATTCAAATGAATCAACTCATTCATTCGAAAGAATGCACGTCTATATGTCATTCGTTCGAATAAATCAACCCCTTCATTTGAACGAATGAACATATATATGTCATTTGTTCGAATGAATGTGTTGATTCATTCAAACGAATGACATTCGATTGAATGACTGTCATTTTCCATTCATCTCTGATACATTCGTTCGAATGAACCAACTTGTTCATTCGTTCGAATGAACATGTTCTGCTCATTCATTCGAATGAACTAAATTTACACTTCGACATTCGTTTGAATGAATTGTTCATTCGAAGGAATGCCGAAATGAACTTGCAGTGGTTCGAATGAGTAAAAAACGCAGGGTATGAATGTATTCATTCGAACGAATGTCGAAATGAACTGGTAGTTCGTTCGAATGAGTCAAAAGCGCGGGGGTATGAATGTATTTATTCGAACGAATGCCGAAATGAACTGGTCATTCGTTTGAACGAGTAAAAACGCGGGGGTATCGTGGTAATTTGCCACCCAAATGTGAAATCGGATGTGTAAAGGCAGTTTTTCCGGGTGTCTATAAGTCATGTCTTAATTTATATATAACTTTTACTTTAATTAAAATAACTTTACTTTTTACAATTTCTTATAAATTTAGACATAATGTATAATTTTTCTTTAAGTAAAATAACTTTACTTTTTGCAATTTCTTATAAATTTAAACATAATTTTTCCTTAAATAAAAATAACTTGGGGAGTATATATGTTGTTAAACGTTTTGCAATTTCTTATAAATTTATACATAATTTTTCTTTAATTAAAATAACTTGAAGAGTATTTAAAGTCAACTTGAAAAGGCTTGACGAGACTCATTAACTCGCTTAACTCGAATTCCTATCGAGTTTAGTCAACTCAGATTGATTTGGCCATTTTTTTTAAATTTTAAATCTATAATTCTAATAAAATGAATTAAACACCATGATAAAAAAGCATTTATCATGTAGTTTTATTTTTCTTTTAAAAGTTAAGAATTGAGATGATTAATTGTCTCTATTACAAGATTAAAATGATTATATAAATGTTAAATTTTAACTAATTATTATTCTTATCATTTTTTTTCAGAAATTTTAATAAAAGTGTGATCTAAAGAAGTCCCTAAATGAGGAAACTTAGTGTTCACTATAATATAGATGGTTGAATGAAAAAAAGAAATGGGTTTAAATTTGAATGACTATTTTGTGATTTATAGTTTATAATTGAGTGATAATTTTTTAATATAATTTTACTTTATAAGTCGTTTTAAATGCATTATATATTTTAGCATGTCAACTAATCTTTTTAAATACAATAAAATAGTAATAAAAAAATAAAAATCAACATGCATACACAAGTAGAAATTAAATTTGTCACAAGAAAGATTAAATGAATTAACTATCTTATATATTGAAAAAGATATGTTAAAAAATCTTTAATACAGTAATTTAATTAGTAATTTTGCATCTCAAAATCTGAGAAAAATAAATTTTAAATAATATTTTATTATAAATTTGATTATGATATTTTATTTAGTTATTTCACACTTTGTAAAAAAGAAAGTATGATTTTATTTTTTATGAGTGTATAAAAGGCCCATTTTAAAGGTTCTCCTAGGCCCGTGAAATCTCAAGGCCGACACAGGTGGGCTCCTATCTCTCTTGCATCTACCCTTTCTTCTTCCATACCCCTCTTCGTCACCTTTCCCGGATAAATTGGAATTCAGCCATTCATTCCCTGAATGCCGCCTCCCATGTCACACCTACCACCTCTACATACATACTTCGACGGATTATCTCTGTTGGTGACACTCGAGATGAGACCACACCGTTGCCATCTGAACGCGATTTAGAGGAAGGGGGAGGGATTGCTGCTAATGTTAATTATAGTGCTGATGATCACATGTAGTTGTGTTGCTTGGATACAATAGGTGGCCTTGAATTACTTCCACTATGTTGTTGTGTGATTTTCAAGATATGAAAATTAGTGTTAAATTGTATTTTGTCTCTATTGATCTTTGGTTCCATTGTTCAGTGCTGATTGTAGAAATTTGTTTATTCTTTTGGTTTTTTGAAAATTAATTAAAGCAAATCAAATCTCGTACCATCATTTTTTTTTTTCATTTTTATTGCATTGAGCTTTAAAATTATGGATTCACATAGATTTTGAGTGAAAAGACCCATATGTATATTGAATTTCTGCATATTGTTTCATTCAATTTAGCTACAAAGCTCATCAATTTTTGGTAAGCGGGTAAACAGATCCAGGTCCAGACTAATTATCAATGAGATGGGCCGGATCCTGGAATCCGTTTGTGGTTGTGGATCGGACCCTTGCCGTTCAATAATAATGGCGTGCCGTGGACGGTCTGTTGGACTCTCTTAAAAATAGATGCCACGAAAGACGAAAAGATAAGAAACTTATAATATTTTATATTAAACTTTTATATGGATATGTTTATCAAAATATTAAGAGATGCTTTGAAATCTGTGGTAGCTGTCGTCGTCTAAACTTTCTTCTGATTATTTGCAAGAAGGTGCCATGCAATTTCACTGACATTCCTCTGGGCGACTCTTACTTTTTCTCTGTGTATCTGGGATTAGGGCTTCTGTAAGTAGTTGGCTAGATGCCAACTCGGTTGTCTGATCTTCCCTGGAGTAGGCCCAAATCATGGATATCACAAATTCACAATATTCAATGCATTTCTAATGAAGCCCATGTTTCGGCCCTGATGCTGCCCTAGACAACAGGTCAACAGTTCAAATATCCCTCTGTGGGCCCAAATACACTAGATGCAAAATTGAAAATTTTCAACTCAGATAGGATTAGTAGTTATAAGGATAATGATAATAATGACAGAGAAGATGAAGACAATGATAATGTTTATTTTTGGTTTTGTACTCAGTGAGACCAAAGTTCAAACAACCATTGACGTACGGCCCGAAACATGGTCCATTGTCCGGCCTGAAACCAGTGCATTTGTTGGCCCGATTGATAACTCTACATTTTTTCCCTTTTTTTTTTAAAAAAAAAAGAACCTTACCTTCCCATTCATGTATCCTTATTTACAAATGAAATGCAGATTTTCTTTTTCAACTATACCTGAATTTGACTGAGGTTACTTTCGAACGCAGCCATGGTCAAATAATGGTACATTTCAAACCAAGACCAACTCAATAGAGACGGGTGAGGCCAGAAACGGGGCTCACTATAACGTTTTGGGTTAAATGGACTTGGGCCAGATATGTTGGGCTCGTATTTGTATTGAGGACAGGGGTAGAAAATTCGGCCGAACCGAGATTTCGGCATAATTTTTGTATTGGCTTAGATTTTTCTTCTCTCTTCAATTTTTTTTTTTGAAAATCTATGTGACTTGAGTTTTCTTAAAAGGGGTTGTTTTAGGAATTCTACTTTCATTCACTTCCTTTCAACCGACGTTAAAAGGAATTCTTCTCTCATGAACTTCCTTTTAACTAAGGTTGAATTTGACTGAGGTTACTCTCAAAGACGCCATGGTCAAAAAATGGTAAATTTCAAACCAAGCCCAACTCAACAGAGATGGATGAGGCCAGAATTAGGGTTCACTACGTTTTGGGTCAATGGACTTGGGCCAGATCCGTTGAGCTGAACTAGGGGTTGAAAAGTCGGCCTTTTCGAGATTTCGGATGAGATTTTTTCTCTCTCCTCAATTTTTTTTTTATAATCTCGGTGGCTTTTTTTTTTTGAAAAAATTCATTTAAAAAAAAAGGCTGTTTTAAAAATATATATATATATCGGCCGATATCTAGGCCCATATTCGTCCGATATGGGCAAATATCGGCCGCCGGGCCCACAATCGATATTCTTTTTTGTTTAAAAGAAAAAAAGATCAGCTGAATTATTTTATCTTTGACCGATACGTACACTATTGGCCGAGATTTATACCCTGGGCTGAACATATAGTGAGGCCAACAAGTCTAGTACATGTTTTAAGCAGAAACAGAGAGGTTGTCAGCTCTCCCCATTTGTAGTTTTTTTTCTTCTCTTTTCTTTATGAAATCTCCAATGTATTAGTGTTACTAGCAACCAGATTTCCTCTAATCCTCATGGAGTCATGGGTTTCCTCCAATGTATTTGTGTTTTTCTGTCCATCCATCTATCCATTGAGTCTAGGTCTTCGGCCCAAGAAGGAAACAATAGGTTTCCTCTAATCCTCATGGGACTCCTTGGAGTCACCACTGATTCTACACTAATGCTCATATTTAGTAACCCTTCGACGCTCAAATATACGTGTGACAAACTGGAAATTAGACAATGGACATGTCCCATTAGATTTTAGATTCATTAGCCATTTATTGTGATACCCCTGTGTTTGAGGGACAATGTGTGAATGGAGAGAAAAATGCCAGTATAGGGCACTAAAAGTTCCACATCGCTTAGTGTGGAGAGTGTGCAATGATATTTAAATAGAATGCCTTCCTTCTTCCCTCTAGTACAAGCCTTTTTGGGACCTTAGTATGGGATAGTGTTTGAATAACAAAGCCGTGAGGGCTCATTTTAGGCTTAAAGCAGACAATATTATACTCACGGGATGGAGCGCTACAAAATGGTATCAAAGCAAAATTCAACTCTCGGACGTAGGCGTGTTGTGAGACAGAGCCAGAGATGGCTTTGGTTCTAGAAGGTGGATTGTCATACCCTTATGTTTGAGGGATGAAATGAGAATGGAGAGAAAAACGGCCAGTATGAGGCACTAAAGTCCCACATCGCTTAGTTTGGGGAGCGTGCAATGATATTTAAATGAGATACCGCTCAGCCTCTAGTACAAGACTTTTTGGAGTGCTAGTATGGAATAGTACTCCAAGAATGAAGCCGTGTGCAGAACGAAGTGTTACATTTATCAACAAATACACAATTGCTCACCTATTTTACATTTATCAGCTGAAGTCGCTGGACAATGAGAGGTCTCTCAGTCAAAGTGTATTAATTCAAAAATGAAAATTTAATCAGCTGAAGTCGGCTGGTGCTGTGGATAATGAGAGGTCTCTCAGTCAAAGTCTATTAATTCAAAGATGAAATTTGAAAACTTATTTGGTAAACAATCATTTAAAAAGATCACCTATTTTTTCTCCGGCTTAGGTGTTAAAGGTCACCTATTTTTTTTTGTAAACAATCATTTGAAAGATCTAAGTTTTTAAATTTCACATATTTGTTCAGTTTTGAATTTGGAGTTCAATCGTTTTTACAGTTTGTCGTTTGGACTTCCGAAAGTGTATTTTCGGCACAGCCAATAAATATCTTTATTTGTAAAACACTATATTTTAAGCATTTAAAGTGTTAAAAGACCTTAAAGTGTTAAATTATTTTTATCAAGTTATCGTAATTAGTCTGAATATTCAATTTAAGAAATTTTAAAAATACACATTACTTAAAAAATAACTTTAAACTTTTAAAAGAGATTTTATTATTCAAAACTATAAAAATTATATATATATATTTAACAAATGGGTAGCATTGCAGGACGATAGGTATTGGTATTTTCCGTCGTCGCGGGTGAAGGTGGAAGGGCGAATGGGATTTAGGTATTAGTATTTTCCGTCGTCGCGGGTGAGGTGGAAGGGTAAATGGAATTTAGGTATTCGTATTTTCCGTCGTCGCAGGTGAAGGTGGAAGGGCAAATGGTTAAAGGCAATCGTAAAGAGCAAAATGTAATTTTCAGTACTGTGCATTCATTGGAGGACGAATGGAATTTACCTATTCATCCTTTACGTCGTGTGCGAAAGTGGAATGGTAAAATTGTAATTTTCCATTTGTCATATACGTAAATTACTGTAGCAAAGTGATTTGCAGAACGAATGAAATTTACGTATTCGTCCTTTACTTCGTGTGAATGAAAGAAAATTTGAAAAGTGTAATTTTGAAGCATGACCATGAAATTTACGTATATGACAAATGATGATTTGGAGTCATGACTTGCAAATTACAGTTTCTAGGAAAGCGCCTCATTGTCGCCCTTATTAATAAGCAGCGGTAAATTTGAAAATACCACGTGATATGGAACAAGGCGGAGCAGACGGGAGGAGTCACGTGGAAGAAGGCGGAGCAGTAGGGAGGAGGGAAGCGCGGGAGTTCTCCTTCGTTCTGTATGGGTATGGCATGTTGTCCGCCATTACTGGTCTACTGCAGGTGATGAAACAAGGAGAAGTAGGTCTCCACACTTCACCCATCATATCCATGTTTCTTTTCTTCTCCGTCTTTGCCTGCACTTCCTCCATGGCCCTCTCTGCGAATTACACCAACACCTGCTTCCGCATCTCCTTCTTCTTTGCCACCCTTGCCTTCTCTGTTCAACTTTCCTCAACCATCCCCAACAATCTCAGGTGGGCCACCTATCTCTCTTGCATCTACCCTTTCTTCTTCTACAGCCCTCTCCGTCGCCTTTGCCAGATAAGTTGGAATTCACTCATTCATTCTCTTCATGCCACCTACCATCTCACAGCTTCCACCCTTACATCCATACATCGACGTTTTAGCTCTCTTGATGCCGAAGGTGGCTCTCGAGATGCGACCATGTCAACGTCATCTGAACTCGATTTAGAGGAAGGGGGAGGGATTTCTGCTTCGGTTAATAATAATATTAATGATAATTGGATCCAATAATTGGCCCTGAATTACTTCCACCTTTCAGTTTGAGTCTTATTTGATTTGGTTAGATTTGACTGTGTAAACAATCTGTTTTAATTTCTTTAGAATAAGTGCTGTAAATGAAGTTGTGGTTTGATCTCAAAGATATGAAAAATAGTGTAACATTATATTTCCTCTCCATTGATCTTTGGTTCCAGTCTTCAGTGCTGATTGTAGACAGGAATTTGCTTGTTTATAAGAGCTTCTCTCCGTCGAAGGCCTAACACTCTTTTAAGCTATAACTCTCTTCCAACAGGTTGGAGGCTTCTTACTTGAGGATCCAACTCTTCTTTATTCTTTTGGCTTTTTGAAAATTAATTAAATCTAATCTAATCTCGTACAAATATCTTCTTTTTTTTTTTTTCATTTTTATTGTTAGTAATTAATTTCATTGAGCCCTAAAATTATGGATTCATGTAGCTTTTTTAGTGAAAAAACCCATAGACCCATGTATATTGGACTTCGGCACATTGTTTCATTAAATTTAGTTGGTTCCATATCTAAGTACCAAATAATATTGTGCACACTGATGTGAGGTGATCATTCTCTTTTAAGAAAATGATTCATGTAGATTTTTTTCCCCAAAGATAATTTGACATGACATGAACTAAATTGTCGAGTCGATTAAAAAGTTGTACGCAAATTAACTAAAATTCACCCATAATCCTATATGAATCAAAGGGTTTAGACCACAAGGTCTATTGTCTATGATACCAGGTTCTATATGATTGTGTGAAAAAAAAAAATAGAGGAGTAATCCTCTTCTCTCCTCCTAATGGCAAGGATGACTTCAACTTTCTCTATTTGACAAACGTGGATCCACCTCTTAAAAATCTAAACTATTTACTAACTTTAAAATGTATAATTTTGTAACACTATTTAATTCATTGTTAGATGGAGTAATGACAATTATTTTATTAGAGAATCTATATAGTTTATCACACATCTCTCCTACCTTCTATACAACGGTGGACTGCAGGTGATGAAACAAGGGGAAGTAGGGTTACACTCTTGAACCATCATTATCCATGTTTCTTCTCTTCTCCATTGATCTTTGGTTCCGGTGTTCATTGCTGATTGTAGACAGAAATTTGCCTGTCTATACGGAGCTTCTCTCCATTTAATTCCCAAAATCGAATTCCCAACCATCTTTTAACTCTCTTCCAATAGGATGGAGAGTTGGGTTTTTGGAGGACCCACCTCTTGTTTATTCTTTTGGCATTTTGAAAATTAATTGAAGTAACATTTAAAAAAAAAATCTATACAGTTTATCACACCTCATCTATATGATCTATACAAGAGTGGATTCAATAATTTCACAAAATTTAAAAACATACATGTATGCATCATTGCATTTAAAAATAATGAATGCTTTAAGTTTTTAAGAGATGGACCTCAAATATCTCAAATGGTATGATAGCATAGAATTATTTCTCAAAAATATAAATCTTATAATCAATCATTTTACATTTATAAAAAATTACTTTACTTATTTATTATATTCTATACGAATTTAAGTTGAATTAGATGGGAATTAGTAGGATCAATTAATTTTCTTAATCTTTATAGATAAATCCAATTCAAAGAACCAAAGCTCAAACCTTTAGAGAGGGCTTGAGTTGAGGTTTTGAACGATGATCAAGGACGTTGATTGAGTTCATCATCCCAATGGCTCAAGCCAAATTCAAGATAAAAGAATAATAAAAAGTAGTTCAGATGTTGGATATGAATGCTTAAAAAATAAAATTATTAAATAATTTATTTGTACAAAATTTAATTTAGTTAACTTTGATCATTGGATTTAACTGTTTTGAGCAATGATATTAATATAATATTTTAATAAAATGATGTATTATTTTAATTAAAATAAATTACTAAAAATATAAAAATTAAATATCATATTACAATAGCAATATTATTATAATAAAAAATGACATTTTTTATTAACAAGGTAAATATTAAAGTAAAATAAAAATTATAATAATTTTTAAATAAATTGAACTTTGTTAAAATTTGGAACACTTAGAGACTAACTTAGACGCAAATTAGATTGTGGCTTTCAGTTTAGTTTTAAAATTTGTTTGATGGACATGATCTTCTTGATGGAGGAAATTTCCGTTTGATGAAACTATTGTGGGGCCCTAGAAAATGCACGATTAGATTTATCATACGTATTGTCAACTTTTACTAAACATTCTATTGAGACATACCACCAAATGTATTCCATAATTAATTACCGAATAATATTGTGCACACCGATGTGAGGTGATCCTCCTTTTTTAAGAAAATGATTTTTTTTCCAAAGATAATTTGACATGACATGAATGAAATTGTGGAGTCGTGATTGTGTAAAATAAAAAATAGAGGACTAATATTCTACTCTCATCCTAATGGCATGGATCCACCTCCTAATAAACTAAACTATTTACAACATTTTGTGTAACTATTTAACTCAGTGTTAGATGGAGTAAATGACACTTATTTTATTAAAAAGTATATATAGTTTATCACACCACTTCCATATGATCTATTCAAGGGTGGGTTCAATAATTTCACAAAATTTAAAAACATGCATATTTGAATCATTGCATTTAAAAATTAATAAATAAGGTAGACCTCAAATATCTCAATGGTACAAACATTAAGATGATATAGCATTAATTTATTTCTAAAAAAATATATATCTAATCAATCATTTTATATTTATAAAAAAATTATTTTTCCTTATTTATTATATTCCTATATAAATTTAAGTTGAATTAGATCAGAATTAGTCACATCAATTAATTTTCTTAATTTTTATAAATAAATCCAATTCAAAGAACTAAAGCTCAAACCTTTCGACTGGACATGAGTTGAGGTTTCGAACGGTGATCAACGATGTTGATTGAATTCAATATCCCAATGACTCGAGTCTAAGATCAAGGTAAAAAGAATAGTTCAAATGTTAGATATGAATGCTTTAAAAATCAAATCATTAAATAATTTATAATTGTAAAATTTAATTTAGTTAAATTTGATCATTGAATTGAACTATTTTGAGCAATGATATTCATATAATATTTTAATAAAATGATGTATTGTTTTAATAAACTAAGTTAGGATAATGAACACTTCAACTGAAACATTCAATTGAGACATATCTCTAAAGTTAAATTATTAAATAATTTATGATTGTAAAATTTAATTTAGTTAAATTTGATCATTGGATTGAACTGTTTTGAGCAATGATATTAATATAATATTTTAATAAAATGATGTATTGTTTTAATAAACTAAGTTAGGATAGTTAAGTAGCGAGCCACACTTCAGCTGAAGGATTCTTTTGAGACATACCTCTAAAAGTGACTTGCATCCAAAACAACTCCATGTGTCCCTAAAAGCTTTTTTTTTTTTGCAATTCCACGTGTAATGGAGAACTTTTTTTTCAAAAGTTACGGAGGAGCACTTTTAAAGAATACCCCACCATAGAGACACGTCAACTTTTAAAAATACTTAACACATCCCAACGGTGACCGGTGACCGGCGTAAATAAGTCAAGCTCCACGTAAATAAAAGGTCACCCGCGAGAAAAGCAACTATGTATTAAAAAAGTCTTTTATAAGTTAGGACGTTATTTTTTAAATACTGTTTATTTTAAAAAAAAATTAAATTAAATATTCAGACTAAGTAAAATAAATTGATAAAAATACTTTAAGGTTTTAAATTCTTTTGCCACTTCTAAATGCTTAAAATATAGTGTTTTATAAATAAAAGTATTCCTTTGTCAAAATATATTTAGAAATGTCAAAAGACCTTTAAGTCTTAAAGTATTTTTATCAGGTTATCAAAATTAGTCCGAATATTCAATTTGAAATTTTTTGAAAATATATAGTGCTTAAAAAATAACGGTGCAAACTCTACAGTAATACACATTACATTAATTAAATAATAAAATATTTTTTAAAACTTTAAAGTTATTTTTTAAGCAATGTGTATTTCTAAAATTTCTCAAATTGAATATCCAAACTAATTAAAATAACCTGATAAAAATACTTTAAGACTTTAAGGTCTTTTGACACTTCTAAATATATTTACGGCACAGTCGAGGGATATTATTATTTGTAAAACACTTTGTTTTAAGTATTTGAGAGTGTCAAAAGTCTTTAAAGTCTTAAAGTATTTTTATCAGGTTATCATAATTAGTCCGGATATTTAATTTGAGAAATTTGGAAATATATAGTGTTTAAAAAATAACTCTAAAATTTAAAAAAAGATTTTATTATTCAAAATTCACTGTGTAAGTAGTTGATTCCGGCCGTGGGTGACCCTTACCGATTATTAGTAATAATAGCAGACATGGAAGAAGACGGAGCAGCAACGCGTGGCAGCTTCCGCAGGTGTGGTCCAAACCGAAGTGGGGGAGCTTTCCCTAGTTGTGTACCATATTTGATAAAATAAGGAGGAGGCGTCTACCATCCAGCTATGTTATCCATGTTTCTTTTTTTCTCCTATCATACGAGTATAAGTCTAGTCCAACTTAAATTAAAAACAGATCGACATTTTTATATCTTATATCTACTCATATTTCAATTAATTTAAGGTTTTTTTTTCAATTTACGTGTGACAACCAAATTCTAGTCTTTGCACCTATTGTACTTGGAGGGATGGATAGAGATCGGAGTCTCGCATAGGACAATTACATCTCCAAGTCATTTGCTTTAATACACCCAAAGATGATGATGGGTGATTGTGAAATCTTCAGTGTGGAAACAGTATCTGGTGTTGTGAAACCTTAACCGTCATGGTGTGGGAACATGGCGGGGTATTAATATTTATATTCAGTTCATTTGTAAATACAAGATTGATACAGTCTCTCCTTGATTTTGAGGAAGACACTACAAATTCTGTATTTATGTCTCAATTTTACATAGCATCAGAGCATCTCTCGAGAGCTCTCTTTATGTAATTTATTTGTAAATAATTTTATTTTCTTTTTTCAGTCTTTTATTATTTTCTGTATTTTATTTGTATTCAATTCATTTATAAATAAAAGATTGATTCGGTCTCTCATGGAAGAAACTGCAAATTCCGTGTCCGTGTCTCAATTTTACACGGTAGGTACAGCGGGTATAATAGTATTTTGGTGTTGTGAAGTGACACCTGGATGAAAACATTTTAAAAAATTAAGAGACATTTACCTATTCACTTTTATCAAATGAACCTACCGTGTAAAGAGGAGCATTGGGCCTTCGTGTCTTGGTTTTTGTAATTGGAACGCTCTCTTTCAATGATAGTTACCCCATAATTATTCAAAATAAATAAGTAAATAAAGAGAACGGTGTAAAAACTTTTTAAAAAATGCTCACTACCGACATTTAACTATTCACTTTTATCAAATAAATCTCTATCGAGATATATATACATATTGACTTGCATCAAATCCTTAACACACCACACCGGTGTTAACAAGTTAAGCTCACAGATTATTAGTAGTAATAGTAATAGCAGACATGGAAGAAGGCGGAGCAGACCCGCAGGTATGGTCCAAGCCCAAGTGAGTAATAGCTGGTGTTTAAATCATTCTTTATATCTTTGATTTCATGAAAGGATAGTGATTTTTGCATTTGCTCTTATTTTTTTGAAAATTTGGAAAAGAAAGAAAAAGATGAAAGTATAAATAAATTTTGAATTTATTTTAATAAGCGGCCTGAAAAAAAAAAACCACGAAAATGTCACACAAGCAAGCACGACTTTGAAATTTACGTCCGCCACAAATGATGGTTTTGGAGTCATGGACTTACAAATTACAGTTTCTAGGAAAGCGCCTTATTCCGCCGCAAAAATTATTTTGACCATGACTACATATGGACGATCCCTTTTTCCTAATTGCTTCAAATGTCACTATAGTGGGATGCATTACAAACTATATTTATTTTAAAAAAAGTTTGAGAAAAAAACATGTTGATGTCTTAATTCGCCAAATTTGGTATCTTAGTCTCATTGTCTTAACCAGGGATGATAATATCAGTCGATATCAATATTTGTTGTTCTTTTAAAAAAAATATAAATGAGAAATTTATTGGCCCATATTGAGATTTTAACCCCTGGTCTTAACCTCTAATTTTTTTTAATAATTTTAACAAAAGATGTCCATTAATTTTTCATTTTAATAATATCCAGTACATTTACTTCATAGTTAGGTGTTGCTATGTAAAGATTATAAGAAACTATAATTAAAAATTATAAAAGATCATCTCAGCCCTCGCAATTTATAGAATTTCTAAATCCGCCATTGCTGTTTTGGCTTCTTTGCTTTTTGTCTGGAACACTATGGTTTTGTTGGTGATCTGTTGTTCCTCTCTCATATTGGTTTATATTTATCATTGAGTGGGGTCCAATATTGGCCTTGTAGACCAAATTTTGCTGTATGCCTAGGTTGACTGTAATTTTGCCCAAGTCTATTAAGGTTAGTGATTGACCTAGATAATAAAAGAAAATAGTTAAATGATAGACATGCTTTTATTTTTTATTTTTAAATGGTTAGAAGTAACTTGTTAAAATGATAAAAATACCCCATTTCAGTATTTTCTTTAACTATCTTCTTAAATGGTCTATTAGTATCACAGTTCAAATGATTTCATTCAATGGTTAAACCGAATAAGATAAACTATATAAAAAATGGTTCAATTAACGATTTTCAAAGGGGTGTGTACTGGATAGGGGTATTCATACATTCTGGGGGACTTGTCGGATGCGACACCTGGACTCCTCCGGACGTCAAAAAAAATAAAAAATTAACGATTTTCAGAACATTAGTCAGAATCATGCATTTATGTAAGAAAAACCCGATAGTATGAATGGTTTTTTTACCAGTTTTTAACAATTTTAAAAATCATAACAAATAAGAAAACATTGAAAATAATGATAATTCTATATGTTTAACAAATAAGATTTTATATGTTTTTTTATATTTTTAAACATTGTAATTATTTATGAAACAAATAGAACTTATAGAGAATTTTGTTATTTTATTTTAATTGAAATTACTAAAAAAATTAGAGAAAATTTTTTGTTTTAAAAAGTAGAGCTTTAACACGAGCTTGTGTTGAAATACGCCAGTGTTTTGACAGGTGGAGTCAATAGGTAAATCTTATTTTATTATAATAGATTTTGATGATTAAATAGATTATTATGAATATTGTATTATTATAATGTTAAAAAAAACTATTTAATTATTATGGTTTTAACTTTTAGTTTTCAAAATAAAAGAGAAGTAATTGAATAAATATTTTTTTACTTATCTGAATCAATCTAACATTCAAAATGTGTCAAATAACATTAATCAAAATTAGATTTAAAACTCAAATTAAAAATAATATTTTTAAGCAATTTTTTACTTAAATAAAAAATATTTTCCCAATAAAATAGGAAAATGTGGGATTTTTGTAACACCCATATGTCTTCTCCGACCAAAAACGCGTTAGTCGCTATAAATAAGCACTTATAGGGAAATGTCTGCTTGGAAATTAAATCAATGACTTCTTCTTCATTGAGAGTGCTCTTCATCAGGATACCTGTATTTGCAACTTAAATAAGTATATAGTCAAAATCAAGAGCTACAATGTACTAACTAAAGAAGTAGACAATTTGGCTTAAGAATGCTGATGATTTCTCTAATAGCTTTTAAAAAAAGATCAGTTAGAAAAGTGATAATGGAGTCGGTCAGATAGCCATTTTCAGAGCGAATTTGGCCTTTTCAAAAATGTTTGCATAATATTCTAAATGCACCGAGTGAGCAAAAGTCAAAAGTAACTAATGGAATAGAATAGAAAATTGAGAAAAAAATAAAAAAAAAATAAAAGAGAGATAGAATGCAACGAAGGAGCTACGAAGCAAGATGTTGACGACGGTAGTATTCTGAATACAGTGGTCAATGATAAATGTAAAGATTTTCGTTCATGAAATGATAATCAAGTTACAGGGATTTCTGTTTAAGGTACTAGAGCTCCGATACGTTGCGGTTGATATCTAATCAGGTGCGGCCCTAATCTTAGGCGAACTAGGCCATCGCCTAGGGGCTTCAAATAAATAGGCCCCTAAGTCGAGTTCAATTTTTTAAGTTCACACACCTTATTTTACATTACAAAGTTATTTTAATGTTTATCTTATTATCAAATGGATTTGGGATATGATGGTAGTCGGTGTGATTTTCATTCCATAGATCTCATGTTGGGTACTCTTTTCCCAAATTTAATTTTAAATCTATAATTCTAATAAAATAAAATAAATATCACGATAAAAAACATATATGCTTTAGTTTTATTTTTATTTTAAAAATTAAGAATTTGGATGATTAATTGACTCTATTAGAAGATTAAAATTATTATATAAAGGTTAGATTTTAACTAATCATTATTCTTACAAATTTTTTAGAAATTTTAATAAAAGTGTGACCTAAAGAAGTCCCCAATTGAAGAAACTTATTGTTCATTATAATATAGATGATTGAATGGAAAGAAAGTGGGTTTACATTTGAATGACTATTTTGTGTTTTATAGTTTATAATTGAGTGATAATTTTTTAATATAATTTTATTTTATAAGTTGTTTTAAATGCATTATATACTTTAGCATGTCAACTATTTTTTTAAATACAATAAAATAGTAATAAAAAATAAAAAATCAATATACATGACACAAGTGGAAATTAAATTTGTTATAAGAAAGATTGAATGGATTAACTATCTTATCTATTGAAAAAGATATGTTAAAAAAACTTAAATATAATAATTTAATTAGTAATTTTGCATCTCAAAATTCTCGAGAAGAATAAGTTTTAAATAATACTTTGTTATAAATTTGATTATAATATTTTATTTGAATGTTTCACACTATGTAAAAAAAAATATGACTTTATTTTTTATAAGTGTATAAAAGGCTCATCTTAAGAGTTCGCATAGGGCCCCTGAAATCTCAGAGGCCGATACATTATGATGAATAAGTAACATATCGACCAAATTTCGCAGCCTCCGGAAAGCAGTACACTCAAGAGTAAAGAAGATGGAGCACACAGAAGAGGAATCAATGTGCCAGTTTGGATCAGAATCTAACCTGAACTTTAGAATTTAAAATATTGCAGATTTTGGGGTTTAGACATTTTATGATAGTTGGACCTACATGTAACACCTGTAAAGACTCAAATAGGGTTTATAATGGACTTTTTGTTCAGCCAAAGATAAATTCATACAGTCTCTTTACATGGGCTCTGTCTAGGATTTCTACCAGGTTGGCTGGTCTTGTACTAAAATGTAAAGACTAGGCTGTGGATCTAATTTGGGCTTTTACTTATCATCGGAGTATAATATGCCCATTGCTTTATTGACAATTTTAGAACCCCTCTTGGTTATAAAAAAAATTGTATATGACCTTCCTAAAGTTGAAATATATATCCCTTTAAATATAGATAATAACATACACATGCCTACAAAAATCATTTTTACAAACTCTGTATATCATAGTGTACATGCCACTCATATAAATAGAGCTGAAGGTGGGCTTGTCAGTATGAAATCAGGGTACAAAAATCGCTTTTAGACGCCGATATCTCGGTATTCGGATCTCGACAGAGATCTCTCTCTCCTAAATTTTACGGCCGTTACTGTGCGTATTGGCCGAGATTTATACCCCTGTTAATGAAATACACAGGCCAAGTACATATCGGCCCAACCCCTGCTCAGCCCCTAATGATCCATCCAAAATGTACAAAGTGTTAGAATTTAGAGTCAAAGACAATGTAGTATCTGGGCCTGAGTCAATTGTGTATTTGTTGATAAATGTAATGCCCTGTCCTGTCACATCAGTATAATATTATCCACTTTGTGTTCAAAATGGGCTGTTATGGCTTTATTTTTGGAGTACTATCTCATACTAGCACCCGAAAAACCTTGTACTAGAGAGAAGGAGGCATCCCATTTAAATATCAATGCGCAGTTTCTACACTAAGCAATGGACTTTTAGTGTCCCATACTGGCGCTTTTCTCTCCATTCCCATATCGTCTCTCAAACATGGGGGTATCACAATAAATGGCTAATGGATCTAAGATCACATCATACATGCACAAGTGCGACACTTATATAACATGGGACCTGTCCATTGTCTAATTTTGGGTTTGTCACACATATATTTGAGCTTCGAACAGGGCCGGCTAGACACAAGTTGAGGTTTAAGGCAAAAAATCTAAACGAGATCTTCCTGGTATTTAACATATTAATCTAAGTAATATTTAATTAAAATTTTAATTATATATAATAACAAGAATTTATCTAAAATTCTTTTACATCTCTGGTTCAAATATCCAGCTAAGCTCAAACTGAAAATGATTGCTTCATTTATATTTTGTCATTGACTTTAGATCAGAGACTATTTATATTCTCATTCTCCTTGAAGAAAATGATGATTTACAGTCATTTTTCTACAATTCTTTAACCATTCGACTGCATTGTGTGTAGGATATTTCAAACAATATCTTTAACTATTATTCTAGCAATTCTAGTATATCAAACATTTCAGCATTTCAACACTATTTCAAGTCCGTAAGCAATTATTATTCTAGCAATATTCAAATATCCAAACCTCAAAACTTTATTATTTCAATATTTCCATTACGGCAATATCAATCTAGTATCAATCATCATTCACCAAATAAAAGAATACAGAACTAAATTAAAAAAAGTAAGCAAAAGACAAAGGAATTAAAATAATAAATAAAGTAATCAAAAGACAAAGGAATTAAAAAATTTGCCCCTTAAGTTCGGCTAACACAAGTAATGATTGGCGTTGGATCAGATTAGGTGGGAAAGGGAAAACAACTGATGTTGTTTAAAGGGGTTGAAACAACAATTTAAAATCTTCAATTTAATTAAATTAAAGAAGGATTCTTCAAATTTATCCTACAAATAAATCTGGGCTCAAAATGGTGTAGTCCAAAACTGAAACCCATCCCCAACGTGAAACCAATTTGCGGAATGGCTAATGGTTGATGTTGGATCAAATTAGGTGGGAATGGGAGAAAAACTGAGGTTATTTTAAAGGGCTGAAACAACAATCTAAAATCTCCAATTTAATTAAATTAGAAAAGGGTCCTTCAAATTTATCCCATAAATAAATCTGTACTCAAAATGGTGATGTCTAAAACTAAAACCCATCCCCAACTTAAAACCAATAAGTGGGCCTTTTCTTAAAGAGGGCTAAGGCACCGGCCTAACTTGCCTTATGGTTAGGCCGGCTCTGGCTTCGAAGTGTAACTAAATATGAGCATTAGTGTAGAATCAGTGGTGACTCCAACTCTCCAAGTAGTCCCATGAGGATCAGAGGAAACCCATTGTTTCCTTCTTGGGCCGAAGACCTAAACTCAATGGACAGATGGATGGATGGACTGAAAAACACAAACAAATGAAGCGTGAAATAGAAATCTCATTGCCAGTAACACTAATACATTGGAGATTTCATAAAGAAAAGAGAAGAAAAAACTAGATGGCGCCGCTTCTCCTTCTCTGTTTCTACTCAGAAGGAAGTGAATGAAGGAAGATTTCCTAAAACAAACCCTTATAAGAAAACTCAAGTGGGCTTGTGGGCCTCACGACATGTGCCAGCCCAAGTCCATTTGACCCAAAACATTCTAGTGATCCCCAATTCCGGCCTCATCCATCTCTGTTGAGTTGGGCTTGGTTTGACATTTACCATTGTTTGACCATGGCCGTGTTTGAGAGTAACCTCAGTCAAATTCAGGTCTAGTTGAAAAAGAAAATCTGTATTTCATATGTTAATAAGGATACATGAAGGGAAAGGTAATGTTTTTTTTTAAAAAAAGAAAAGAAAAGAAAATGTAGAGTTATCGATCGGGCCAACAAATGCACTGGTTTCAGGCCTGACAATTGACTATGTTCTGGCCTACTTCAATGGTTGTTTGAACTTTGGTCTCACTGATGATCTGAGTACTAAACCAAAAATCAACATTATCATTGTCTTCATCTTCTCTGTCATTATTATCATTTTATAATCCTATCTGAGTTGAAAATTTTCAATTTTGCATTGTGTATTTGGGCCCACATAAGGATATTTGAACTGTTGTCTAGGGGCCATCAGGACCGAAAAATGGGCCTCCTTAGAAACTATAAGAACACATGTTATAACGTAGACTCAACCTACACATTAAATTATAAAAGTGATTATTAGGGGTCTCGTTCACATGTGGATCTACCATCGTTTAGGTTAGACTCATCAGTCATGAAAGGCTTATATATATTAGAATTTTTTATTTGTTTGTTTGTACAATTTTATGTATTTACTTGGCCTTATTATGTTTAAGTCTTCCAATTTTTTTTCTGGAGGAAGTTTACAAGAACCTAAGAGAAAAAATCTTGTAAAGAAATGGCAAGCAAGGTAGAAAAGGTCTTGCTCACTCGTGAATGTCCTTACATATGGAATCGCTTCCAACATGTAAATTGCGTATGTTTGGAGAAGGGGAAATCTCATGTGCACTAGAGAGCTGAAATCGGGCCGGTAGGGTCGGGTTTTTTAAAATCCAACCTGGCCGGAGTTACTAATATATGGAACCCGACCTGACCTGACCGAAACTTTTGACCCGACCCGACCCGAATTATAACCCAACTCAACCGAAACCGACCCGACCAGCATTTTGAATCTACTTTAGCCTACTTTTTACTGGGCCGGGTCGGTCGGGTTAACTTAAAAGTCTCTCAATCCAACCCGACCCGAAATTCAATGCGGGTTTCTGACTTCTCAATCCGACCTGACCCGCTGACCGAAATTTCGTAAGTCGACCCACATGATTTTCGAGTCGGGTCATGTGGGTTCGGGACAAAACCCAACCCGAGTTTCACCCCTATGCACTAGCAAACTGTAATGCCTGATTATCAGATATGTATTAATCCGGTCGTAGATTTGTTATAATTTTCGCTCATCTACTCTCTCTCACGAAAAGAGACATTATATACTATCTTGATTAGAGTACACATGTGTAATAAAAAATTACATAATTATCCTCCATTAAAAAATCTTTGTATCTTTGTGTGTGTGTTTGATCCGTGGTCTATTTTCCGTTTATTATTTATGCGCTTCTATTCCCAACATGATTTAGATATAAGCTTTGTTGAGTTCAATAAACAGTATAGAAATTTATACAACCATTTTTTTTGTTGAAATTGTTCATATATTAATAGATAAAAGACACCAGAGGTGCAAATACAAAGAGCATTATGAGTTGTTGAGTTCAATAAACAGTATAGAAATTTATACAACAATTTTTTTTTTTAAATAGTTCATATATTAATAGATAAAAGACACCAGAGGTGCACAAAGAGCATAAACAAAAAAGAGAAAAAGAACAACAATAGGAAGAAAGCGAAATAGAAATAAGAAAACAAAGTTCTTCCATCGATGATTGAATGAGGCAATGGAACGCGTGTTTAGCGATCATCATACCAGAACACCAAAAACCTTTCCTGTCATAATGATAAAACAAACAGGAATCCTATTTATCACTACAACCATTTGTGCTTCTGCAAATTCATTGAATGGATCAACTCTCTCTCTCTCTCTCGCTCTAGCTCTAGCTAGATGAAGCATCCCCCTTGCCAATCTTAGTGTATGAGATGGCAAAGAAATGTGGAACTTTGGAGTCTAGAACAATGGTTTCTGAGGTCCTATTTTATGGAATTTCTTGTGGGAAAATTGTATTCAAATGGAATGTGTTGATGTGGTTGTAGATGGTGTTTTCTTTATCATTATTTGAATGGATATTAGATGAATTTTCATACAAGAACATCACAGGTAGTTTCAATGTTTTGGCAGAATTACTGCAACTCATTTGATGCAATGTAGAAATCAAAACCACATAGGAACTTGTAATCATCAGTCAAGTGCTGGTTTTGAATTACAGCAGAAATGCCAGAGAAACATTCACCACATAAAGTAGCCAAATTCTGTGACACCATAAACATACAACACAATAGATGACATAATTCAACCAAAAATATAGAAAAAATTGTGAAATATACATCCAAATGTACTCTCTGTAATCATTATTTCAATAATCTATTTTTTTTTGGATAACCATAAGAAGATTACAGAACAGTCATTGGACTGAGATATCATTCAAGTCAACAGAAGACAATACTCACAGACAGATTTAGCATAAGTACATGTTTGGTTACATAATTATTGTTTTTTTTTGGATGAATTAGACTTAGGGCATTCCAATTGGTGGCCTGTAAAGAAATGAATCGGAACTTGAGAAATAGAGTTAGGATAGGCAGATTTTGTGGGTTACTTACTGAACAAAAGCCCTATTATCAACCCTATTTGAGTCTTTAAAGGTGTTACATGTCGGTCCAACTATCATAAAATGTCTAAACCCCAAAATCTGCAATGTTTTAAATTCTAAAGTTCAGGTTAGATTCTGATTCAAACTGGCACATTGATTCCTCTTCTGTGTTCTCCATCTTCTTTATTCTTGAGTGTACTGCTTTCCGGAGGCTGCGAAATTTGGTCGATAAGTTATTTATGTATCACCAAAAAATGGCCGCAACGTATCAGCCACAACAGTGAGAAAGAGCTCCATTACCTTAAACAGAGATCCCTGTAACTTGATTATCATTTCATGAACGAAAATCTTTCCGTTTATCATTGCCCACTGTATTCAGAACACTACAGTCGTCAACATCTTTATTCTTTTTCTTTTTCTTTTTCTTTTTCTTTTTCTTTTTTTCTCAATTTTCTATTCTATTGCATTAATTACTTTTGACTTTTGTTCACTTAGTGCATTCAGAATATTTATGGAGCTCATCATTGTCACTTCAATTATCATTAAAAAGTATTTTTTACTACATAGATTAGTATTTAGGTTATTCGTATCCTTTTTACTTAATTGAAAACTATATTCTGCATAAATCTAAACTCTAACAATATCCTTCATTAATTTAGGTTCTTTAAATACCTTTCCCTTCAATCCATTCACATTAACCTTAAAATTGTTTCTAGTGGAGTTATTTCTCAGTACAAAAATAGAGGTGACATTAAATGGAAAATCTTCTCCCTCTACTTATATTTTTATCATTAAACTATTTTTGTAGACAATTTTTTTATCAGTACAAATATCGGCCGATATCGACCTTTTTTAAAGAAAAAAGAAAGAGAGAGAAAAATATCGACCGATATACTAAATTTTTTACCCCTGATCCTAACAATAAGGATGGCTTCAAATATCACTACTAGTGATGTATGGAGTTTACTTGTTATAAATTTGAACTGTCGATTAATTTCTTAATTGACCCCTATTGAATGTATCAAATGATTAGGTTATGAGAAACTTTTTAGATTTCTAATTTAATACTTTTCATTTGATCCACCCAAAGACGAGTTCAACCATTTTACAAAATTAGAAAAGATATGTATACGCATGTATCTTTGCATTTAGAAATTCATAAAAAAGTTACATTTTTAAATAGGTAGACCGAGATATTTCAAAGGACACCATTTGAAGTCATCATTGTCATTAACATGACATCATAAGAAACCCCAAGGGGTTACCCCAATTGGTTTGGGAGCAAGATCTCTAGAGGGAGGTCTTGGGTTAAAACCATATGAGCTCCAATGAAAGGCCACTTCCCATGGGAATATTTATAGAGTAAGGTCCCATCGATTTATCCAGTGTGTGCAGATAGGGGGTTTTCACACACTCGGGTGCGACGGCCACTTCCCATGGGAATATGTATAGAGTAAGGTCCCATTGATTTACCCGGTGTGTGCAGATAGGGGGTTTTCACACACTCGAGTGCGACGGCCACTTCCCATGGGAGTATGTATAGAATAAGGTCCCATCGATTTACCCGGTATGTGTAGATAGGGGGTTTTCACACACTCGAGTACGACCCCTGGACACCTCTGGACCTCATTAAAAAAAAAAACAATGATGACATCATAAGAACATTCCTCTTTTTCCTATATGCTTCTTGTTAGGAATATGGCTGGATTTGGAGATCTTGTTAGAATAGATATTTCTATTCTTATCTCTTTCCTACTTCTTTGTACTTCTATTTTTGTTTTAGGAACCTATTCTGTTTAGAATACTTTCTATTTCATTGGTGGACTCTTGTATAAGATAAGAGAAGGACTTCTGTAAGGCGTTTGTGGCCCTCTTGGACACACGACCGAGAATTATCTTTGTTTGGGAGAAAATCTAAAAGAGAGAGATTTGTATTTTGTAAACCCCTCTGAAATTAGTGAAACTCTTCAATTATTACCCGTGGACATAGGCCCTTGGCCGAACCACGTTAAATCTTGTTGTCTTTGTATGGATTGATTTTGCGATTCGTTTGATTTGCTTTTGCTGTGATTTTGAGATTAAAAATCCCAATACTTGCTTATTCTACTAATCTCTGTGGGATAATCACCCATTCGTACGACAACGTGGGCTTCATGTATTTAGTCCATTAAAAAGCTAGAACTTAGATATAGAATCTATTAAAAATTATCTTGATTGAATTCAAAATTTTATTAACCACAAGTTACTTAATTTGAAAATATGCTAACATGTTGTAATAATAAAAGAGCCGGTCAAACAAAGAAATGGCACTTGGCCAAATTTTCCAAACAAGGGAGAAAAAGGGGGTCTACTCCAACAAATCTCCATCACTAAAAGGTAAGAGAATTGGGTGTAGTGGGTAGATCTCATTAGTGATTGATTACAATTCAAGGCTCTCAAAGTCTGAAAACAACTTTACCACACATGGATTTCTTCTTTATTGATGACGTGAAAGTGAATTATGAAACAGTTCTTATCCATCTTGTGACTTCCTATCTAAGTCACAATCTTTCCAAATTTTCTACTGCATATAATATAAATGCTTTCTATGAGAAATTAAATGAAAATTTTCTCTTAAAATTAGGTATTCATGGAAATTCTCTTCGATTCTAATTATAGACTCAACAATCCCCTTGAATGAGATCACCCATCCCATCTGTCTCGAGGATCTCTTGAGTCCACATGAGATAGCTTGACACTTAACTTTGATACCACTTGTTAGGACTGGGTATCCATCCCAAAAGACTAGTCTGTTAGGTGGACTGACCCAAGTATTTTATAAATCTATAAATCTCTCTCTACACTTTCAATATGGGACTCGTTCACAGCCCCAACACTCAGGACATGTGTAAGCCTCTCTACTTATACACACCAGATAACTAACTCTATGAAAAGTGCAGATGGAAGAGATATGCTACACTGGCACATTTACAAAATTTTATGGTGTGTGGCCATACAAAACGCAACCATGACTAGACATTCATTCAAATTTACCATCATCGTTGGAAGACTTTCGACCATCATCTTTTGACCATACATTTGATGGTGAGCTGGTGACGATAATTCAATTACAGTGATACATTAAATTTAGACATGAAGGAATTTAGAGGATTGGGCAATTTGACATTTACACATAGGCTTAATTTTCACAGTGAAAAGTTTTTAGATCTCAACATCTTATTCTTATTATGTGACCGCATACTTGCAATGGTGCATTGGAGTAAAAAAATCGATTTGTCAATGGGGGCAATCGTTACAGCTGAATCGACAAATAGATACGTATCAGCCACAATAGGCCGATATACATCCATCTACACCTATCAGTCATCTGTTCAAACTTCAACCACAATGCATTGATGTGTTACTGTCTAGACGTATTGATCTTCTTTTTTCTCCAATTACTAAGAGATTCGTTGTGTGCGGTTGTGCATTTTTTGTATCAGCCTTTTTCTAAATGTGAATAATGACAATTTAGAATTGAAAATTTTCCACAGGTTAAACCAATGAAACAAGAGGAATATCATATGAACATAGAATGGAAAGTATTATTTCCAATGTTCCCCACTACAGAGAGATGTCAAAGGACTCCAACTCTTTCTTCTCTCACCTTTCTACTTAATCCACAAGCAATACTTAAAAGTGGCTTCCATTTCTTACCACACCATTTCATTAAAATATTAAAAAAAATTGATAAAAAAAGACCAATGAATGGCCTATCTTTCTTCTACCCTCACATTACTAAAATCACAAGCACCAATTCCAACATACATGTACGAGCCGCCGCATCCACAAAACTTAACCACATTAAGCCACATATCCATCATTTGTTAAATATGGAGGGCTGTGCTAATAAAGATGAAGATATGTATAAGAGATTAATTTGGTTTAGACCACGACCACGGGTTTAAAATTCGGTATCGACTGATATCTCTTTATCGGTCGATATTTTTCTCTCTTAATTTTTTTTCTTTTTTTTAAAAAAAAAATATTAATATCGACCGATATCGACGATGTATATCTGATACAATATCGGCCGATGAAAACCGATATCTCGACCCTGGTTTAGACAATAAAGGTCATGAGATATGTGTTAGCTAGGGTTTGCTTGTACAACTGCAATTGTAACATACTAGTAAGGGTTCATTTATATACATGTGATTGTAATTTTTTTTTACTGTGAACTTTAAGGCTTCAATCTCTTCTAGAGTATTAGGGTGTCAGGGTAAAATTTTGGATTCACCCAACCTTTCATAAATCATAGGCATCAAGTTACTAAAAAGTCTCAAACTTGAGACTTCTAATTCCTGAAGAAAAATTTCCAGCGGTATACAAGATTAAGAGGGAAATACAATTCCTTTTTCTGATTTTCTTGATAATAAGGATGGTTAGCTCACATTGTCTCGTTTTTCATTTGTTTGGTACACTTGTATTTGGCTAACAATGGATATCCATTTGCCCAATTATCCGAAGAAACCAACATAAAAAATAAGATACGAGAATATGTTGTATGGCTACCGTCTAAATGTCAGAGTCTAACAGAGTGTAAGGTGTCGGACATAGCAATAGAGACATGACACTATGTTAAATAAATATAAATCTAAAGAGGAAAATAGTGTTATAGTCCCTCCTTCCCATGTTAGTTCTTATTTTAAATATTTTTATTTTTTAAGAAACTCTTTATAAGGCTAGCACTCCTTATAATCTAATTTATTTTCAATACATTTTATACTACTCTAATACAAGTGAGACAACTATTTTAAGACAATTTCAAAATTCATATAAGACAATTAATTTGGGACAGAAGGAGTAATATTTTAATCATCTTCAAAATAATGTTACAAAGTCCGAAAGAGTCCACAAAGAATGGGCAGGTGTTACAAATGTTTATGAATGTAAGCGTGGGTGCAAGTGTTTACAAGCGTTCAATAAAGGTGCATCACACATCTTGAAGTATCTGCACTTGTTTACGACTGCGTTTGTTTGAGGTGAATTAAGGAGGAAACATGGGTAACCTCCTCTTTGGTAGCGAGAGGTTAGAGGTAAAAAATCTAGATTTTACCTCCCCTTTGACAAATTTGAAAACCCTTTGGCATCCGGTGGTATTCATAAAACCTTTTTCTCTCCTTCCCTTCGTATTCTTCTCAATCCTCTTCATAGATGTGAATGGAACTCAATGCAATTCAAATTTCAATCTAACATCTTTATTTTTAAAATTTGTGAATTTATTATAAAAATAATTTGACTAAAATAAATAAAATATTTTCAAAACTATACTTATAAAATAAAAAATTTATTTAAGTTTTATCTATTTGATTTAAGTAATTAAATTTGATAGAGAATAAAAATCTTCTTTTCAATTATTTATTTTCATTTGTTTAAATTTTAAGGTTTTATATGTTTTACAAGACTAACTTTATATAAATCCTGGTACTAATAAATTGTTTAAATTTATAAAATTAAAAAATTTCATATCATTCAATTCAATTTGAGATATAAGGCCTTAATGACTCACTTATATTAGCATAGAGTGTCCTTTTTAGAAATAAAATATCTTCCACGCAACTTCAGTTGGTGAATTCGTATCCGACTCATTCCACTGTCAAATATTAGTTGGTTAGTCCGAACAATTTAAAATATGGGTTGGTCACAATATTTTTTTTTAATTTGAGTTAAAATAGGATGATGCTTTATAAAACACTCTCCTTATTCTTTTATCACTATGTGGTATTTTTTAAAATTAATTTCTTATAATAAATATATTTTAAAAGTGGATATTTTCTTTTATAAATGTCTCTTTCCTTAAACATATCAATATAATATTTATAGGACCTTTTGTGCACTTAATTACAGTGGTTCGACTATGACCCAATTTAAAGCTACCTAAATTAGTTGACTTGAATTGAAAATGAGTTAGAATTTTAAAAATAGATTCAGTTATATAGACCAACATAGACGTCTTATAACTGGATTTTTAGGCTTTCTTAGTCAATTTCACAATTTTTTAAAAATTTTACAAAATAAAGTTGTGTATATATTATAAGATATATTGTTATTTTTTATGGAAATTTCTATGGAAAAAATTCCAATGTTATAGAGAAAATTTTATTTCTACTTTTAATTTTTATATTATATGAATTTATTAAAAATTATAGATTCTCATAAAATTGTTAATATATCAAGTTTCCCCTGCTTACATTTACCAAATAATATTTTTTACCCTTAGAGTAAGTTCTAACTTTTCCACTACAATTATCAAACAAGATAAGGGTAACACTTATAAAGGGTAATCATAATTGATTACTTACCCCTTGTTACCCACCTCTAGTTACCCACCTTTGTAAAATTTACCCCAAATCCAAAGGCAGCCTACATGTTTCTCAGGTGGGTAAAGACTAAAGACTTTAACCTGTTTTAGGGATAAAATTGCATTCAAGTATTGAATAAGTAGTTTCTTATTTCTTACATAGGAAAATCGATAACATGTAAGGAATTTTACACATCTAATCAGTTAAAAACCTGATTTGTATTTTGTAAACCCCTCTCAAATTAGTGAAACTCTTCAATTGTTGCATGTGGTCGTAGGTCCTTAGCCAAACTACGTTAAATCTTATTGTCTTTGTATGAATTGATTTTGGATTCGTTTGATTGGCTTTTACTGTGATTTGGAGATTAAAAATCCCAACACTTGCTTACCACGTGGGCTTCATGTATTTAGTCCATTAAAAAGCTATAACTTAGATATAGAATCTATTAAAAATTATCATTAAGATTTTATTTTTTTAAATTGTTTAAATTTTATTAACCTCAAGTTACTTAATTTGAAATGCTAACATGTTGTCATAATAAAAGAGCCGGTCAAACAAAGAAATGGCACTTGGCCAAATTTTCCAAACAAGGGGTCTACTCCAACAAATCTCCATCACTAAAAGGTTAGAGAATTGGGTGTAGTGGGTGGATCTCATTAGTGATTGATTACAATTCAAGGCTCTCAAAGTCTGAAAACAACTTTACCACACATGGATTTCTTCTTTATTGATGACATGAAAGTGAAATATGAACCAATTCTTATCCATCTTGTGACTTGCATATAATATAAATGCTTTCTATGAGAAATTAAATGACAATTTTCTCTTAAAATTAGGCGTTCATGAAAATTCTCTTCAATTCTAATTATAGACCCAACAATCCCCCTGAACGAGGTCACCCATCCCGTTTGCCTCAGGGATTTCCTGAATCTATATGAGGTAACCTGACACTTAGTTCTGATACCACTTGTTAGTAGTGGGTATCCATCCCAAAAGACTAGCCTGTTAGGTGGAGTGACTCAAGTTTTTTATAAATCTCTAAATCTTTCTCTACACTTTTAATGTGGGACTCGTTCACAGCCCCAACACTCGGGACATGTGTAAGCATCTCTACTCATACACATCTGGTAACTGACTCTATGGAAAGTGCTTTTTGAAGTGAAGTTAAAATCAAACTCAGTACTCCCATTTCTTGAAGTGGGTTTGTGGCAATCATTCCAACCCCATTAGATAAATCATTGAAGGTTGTTTTTCATAAGCATTATATTTAAGAAAAAACCTTTTCAACTAATCTATCCAAAGAGGCGCTTGCTAGATCAAAACGAAGAGTATGTGCAAGTAAGAGCACCACACCGATAAATATATGAATTGCAATAGGAGATACTTTAAATTTGACTTGGTAGTTTTTAAACTTAAGAAAAAAAATTGGCCGATCAAACTTCTTAGCTAAAATATTCATTCTATTTGGGTCCTCTCCACCCACATGAAAATATAGTGAAATATTAGAATTTTTTGGAATCTAGAAGTATTATCCCAAATTTAAATTTTGGCAAGAAGACCATAGACCAAAATATTGGGCCATTTTGGCCTAAGCGTTGAATGTTTTATTTTCTCATTCTTAAAAAAAATTGGCTTACCATAAATGAAGATTTTTTTTTAACCAATGTGTCTAGGCATCTCACCCGACTAATTCTCAGAGTATTTGTAAACCTGGATAAGTTCAATGAAAAGTGACCTTTTGCAGATGAGCGTGAATCAAATTTAAGACCTCTTCGAAAAAGTTCATGGCCCTCAATGAGAATTTTGCTTAAAAAAATCCTCTTGGAAAAACTTTATGAACTCATTCTAATTATCTTAGTTCTGTGACTTTAGATCATAAAATTTCAATTGTTACATAATTTTCATGTTTATTTATTATTATTATTTTTTATAACCTAGGGAAAACTCCAAACCCATTCCAACGGTCTGTTCTCAAGTTGTCAGGTGCACTTCCTGAAACAGAAAGTAACTAGTTGAACTAGCCAACGTTGGAAATAATTGTCATGTTTATTGGCTGTGGAACGGTCCTTATATTCTTCTATTTGATTAATCTTCTATCCATAGTGTGAAAAATAAGGATACAGATGGAAGAGACATGCTACAGTGGCACATTTACAAAATTTTATGGTGTGTGGCCATACTAAACGTAGCAATCAACCATGACTAGACATTCATTCAAATTTAATATCATCGTTGGAAGACTTTCGACCATCATCTTTTGACCATACATTTGATGGTGAGCTGGTGATGATAATACAATTACAGTGATACATTAAATTTAGACATGAAGGAAGATAGAGGATAAGGCAATTTGACATTTACGCATAAGCTTTGTAACGATCCAACTCAAATACAGAGCTTAGGATCCAACTCAGTGTGATATTGTCCGCTCTGGGCTTCCAACACAAGCGAGCCTGCACAGATTTGCTCTTGGGCCCAGGCCCACATGGCCCGGCCAAAAATGCGTCACACAAGAGTTAAGGGGGTGGCTTCAAATAAACCCCCATTCCTTAACCTCCACTACCGATGTGGGACTCCCTACATCGGTGGTGTGTTCACAAAGGGGCAGGGTATCACAATCACCCCTCCTAAGCCTCGAGCCACCCTCAGCTCGATTCGGCCCAGCTCAACAACACCAAGGAAGGAGGAAAGCCCACACAGTCCGAGTATATAACGTCGGCTCTGATACCAAATTTGTAACGACCCGACCCGACCCGAATACAGGGCTTACGGTCCAACTCAGTGTGATATTGTCCACTCTGGGCCTCGCACACAAGCGAGCCCACACGGATTTACTCTTGGGGCCAGGCCCACATAACCCAGCCCAAACACGTCACACAAGAGTTAAGAGGGTGGCCTCAAATAAACCCCAATTCCTTAACCTCCACTACCGATGTGGGACTCCCCATATCGGTGGTGTGTTCACAAAGGGGCAGGGTATCACATGCTTAATTTTCACAATGAAAAGTTTTTAGATCTCAACATCTTATTCTTATTATGTGACCGCAACCTTCCCGTCACTCGAGTGAAAATTATCACAAATTGATTAAAAGAATTTCAAATTTTGTACATTCAATATCTAATAATGAAGCCTACAACTTACAATGTTGCATTAGAGTAAAAAAATTGATTCGTCGATAGAGACATTTGTTATGTCTAAATCGGCAAACCGATACGTATTAACTATAATAGGCCGATATACATTCGTCTGCACCCGTTAGTCATCTGTTCAGACTCTGACCACAATTCACCGATATGTTGTTGTTGTTGATACATCTCGACCTTCATTTTTCTAGTACTTTACGGTTGATACATATCAATCTTCTTTTTTTCTCAATAACGAGAGTTTTGCTGTATGCGGTTGTGCATTTCTTGTATCAGCCTTTTTCCAAATGTGAATAATGACAATTTAGAATTGAAAACTTTCCACATGTTAAACCAATGAAACAAGAGGAATATCATGTGCACATAGAGTGGAAAGTATTATTGCCCCTGTTCCCCACTAAAGAGAGATGTCAAAGGACTCCCAATTCTTTCTTCTCTCACCTTTCTACGTAATCCACAAGCAATACTTAAAAGTGGCTTCCATTTCTTACCACCCCATTTCATTAAAAAATTAAAAAAAAATTGATAAAAAAAAAGACCAATGAATGGCCTATCTTTCTTCTACCCTCAAATCATTACTAAAATCACAAGCACCAATTCCAACATACATGTACGAGCCGCCGCATCCACAAAACCTAACCACATTAAGTCACATATCCATCATTTGTCAAACATGGAGAGCTGTGCTAATAAAGATATGGCATAAGAGATTAATTTGGTTTAGACAGCAAAGGTCATGAGATATGTGTTAGCTAGGGTTTGCTTGTAAAACTGCAATTGTAACATAATAGTAAGGGTTGATTTATATACATGTGATTGTAATTTTTTTTTTCGGTGAACTTTAAGGCTTCCATCTCTTCTAGAGTATTAGGGTGTTGGGTAAAATTTTAGATTCATGCAACTTTTCTTAAAGCATAGACATCAAGTTACTAAAAAGTCTCGAACTTGAGACTTCTAATTCCTGTAGAAAAAATTCCAACGGTATACAAGATTTAGAGGGAAATACAATTCCTTTTTCTGATTTTCTTGATAATAAGGATGGTTAGCTCACATTGTCTCGTTTTTCATTTGTTTGATACACTTGTATTTGGCTGTAGATTAGGCTACTATTGGATATCCATTGGCCCAATTATCCCGAGAAACCAACCTAAAAAATTAGATATGCGAATATGTTGTATGGCTACCGTCTAAATGTCAGACTCCAACCTGAGTGTAAGGTGTCGGACATAGCAAACTAAAAAAGTAGGACAAGGAGACATGACACTATGTTAAATAAATATAAATCTAAAGAGGAAAATAGTGTTATAATATTTTAGTCATTTTCAAAAATAATGTTACAAAGTCTGAGAGAGTCCACAAAGAACAGGCAGGTGTTACAAATGTTTACGAATGTAAACGTGGGTACATGTGTTTAAAAGCGTTCAATGCAGGTGCATCACACATCTTAATACACATTGGATTTCATTTATATGAAGTGGAACTGAAATTAGACGACGTGATGTAGGAATTTTCTCTTAGAAAATTTTGGATTAGAACAAATCTCATTGGCAATTATATATAAATATTTCATTCTAAATTATACAAATTTCAAAAAAATTGCTAAAAATTTGTTGAGATGTGAAAAGGATGTAAAAATATACTTTCTTATAAGAATCCCATAAGCACTTATACGTAAGAAAAAGTTTAAAAAGAATTGAAAAATACTCCTAGCACCCTAGCAGAATTTGTGCCATATTAGTACCAATGTGTTGAGTGTAGGATTACTGCTTCTAATCTAAATTAATGGTCTACTTAGTGTTTAATTAAAGAGACAAATATTGACTAGGTGACGTGATGGTGGGGTTGACACAATACAATAAGGAGCATTAGTGGAGAACACAATCATCTGCACTCACAAAATAATACAGAACACTTTTCCATTTCTCATCTGTTAGGCTCGCAAGTATGGTGGGCTCATCTATTGAACTTCTAGACTATTACGTTTAGAGAGATTGATGGGTTAGATTGAAACAAAATATATTTATATGAGTTAATTTTGAATTGAAAAGTATAATTGCTGCATAACTTAAAGGAGTTAAGGTAATGATCAGAAACTTACTTTGGAAAGTGGGAGTTTTGAGTTCGATTCATACTCCATCCAAATGAGCTACTATTCATAGAGAAGCTTGCACATACTTTGAAGATTAGTCGAGTACTCTAAGAGACTTGAACACCTTGATCATAAATAAAAATATAATTGTTGCATACATGATTTATCTTTGCATTTGAATTTTGAGATAGAGATGCTAATTTAATTTAACTTCTTTAACTCCGCAGATTTCTGTCATATCTTGCTATTTTTAAATCTTACTTAACAATAATTTTAATATAAATGAACTCTCATTTCTACTATATTTATATATTTTTTATTTTATAAGCAGGTTCAAATTCGCCTTTGATGCAATTCTATTTTTTTAAAAAAACCAAATAGTAGAGGAATTTGGATTCAATTTTTTATTCAAAACTAAATTACTAAATAATTTATTTCTAGAAACAATTATTTTTTGAGCCAAATGCCTTAAGTTATCAAATTAGTAAATATCTAATTTATATCTTTAGTTAATTTAATAAATCCAATGTAGATAAGCAATGCACCATAAATAACAAAAGAGTAAGTAAGATATTTAAATCAAATATACCCCTTCTGTCCTAATTTAGTTGTCTTATATAAATTTTGAGATTGTCTAAAAATAATTGTCCCATTCATATTAGAGTAGCATAAAATGTGTTGAAACAGATGTGATTACATGGATAGCTTTATATAGAGAGTTCTTTAAAAAATACAAATGTTTCAAATGAAACAACTAAAATAAGATAAAGGGAGCATTAAATATTGAATTGGGCAGTATTGATTGACATTGAGATCCATCACACAGCAGTCCCCACATGCATAATCTTAACTATATCCTGAAAGAAAATTGAAGGGGCTTTTTTAGAAAAAAATATTTAGAAAAAATCTTCCTTATGAGGAGCTAGGGGGTATGGTGCCTAATTTTATTGTTTTGGTCATAAATAATTTTTAATAGGTCCAATTTCCTCATCCTAATTTTAATAATGTCCTCGAAGACCAACATATGACTGATACTCTCATTCTGTATTATGGTTGTCTTTAACAAATAGGGAAATCTAACGTAAGCGTTGGCGGCCACATCTTTAAGCTATCCAGTGGGCTGCACTCAATCTTGGCTGTTTCTCTGATGTCTGGCTATTCTTCTAGTGGGTCCCACCTAGATGGAGAACTTATCACAACCGTTAGAAATTTTGATGAAAAGTTGTATATTTTATTTTTATCATCAAGGTGTTCACGGAGGCTTCCCCTTTTGAGTGGAGTTGAATGAATTCAAGACTTTCGAGGCGAGTTTTTTACCATCGTTCCAATCTCTTTAGATTTATGAGAAGTACTATAGTAATAAATATATAAAAAATAGGAGATTTGAACAATATACCAAAGCCCTGATGCCGATGAAGTGCAAAAAATCGAATTCTTGAATCAATTGACCCAAATTTGTGGCAATAAATCTCAAAATTCATCTGTAGCTGACAAAGGTGTCTAGACCACTTAGAACATCCGACTAATCTTCAAGGTATATGCAAGAAAAAATAATTCTATAAAAGGTAATCCGTGGTGGAGTGAGAATAGAACTCGGGTATACTTTTCTTCTTTATTAAAACTAATTTTCTATCAAGATTGAGTTACATATCTTAGCAACTACAAACTCTGAATTTCCCTTTTTGTTGGTAAGGTAGAATAATATGTTGCCTGGTAGACTTAAAATTGGTGTATCCAGTGAGTGGCTAGATCAGAAATAAAAGTGAAAACCAGAGAGTACATGTTTTTGAAGTATGCTACCAAAGAAGAGATGATAAATGGTGTGTATTCATTTATAGTGCTCAAAATTCACATATTGCCGCAAATTCTAACTTATACATCCCAAAAATAAAATAAAATAAAATAAAAACTCTTACATTTTTATCTCTCAACACTTTGAAAAAAAAAAATTCCTCTTAGGAAATACCACATTTTGATGGTCATTTTCCATTAGAGAACTTCATACTTCCTGGGTGTGGTGTGGTATTATGGAGATGGGTTTTGCCAAGAACGTCGGCACATCGTCTCCGGCCATTATAACGACTATCTTCGGCTCTGTATCCACTGGAGCAGTCGCCGGCTTCACAGATTCATCGCTGTGAGACTTGCGGTAGGAGCACGCGAGGATGATCAACGCAACGGCGATGAGGCCCAACATGGTGGCGAGGCCGCCAAAGAGGTATGGGATTGGAGAATTCCACCGGATTCCGGCCGAACTAGACGTAATTGCTGGTCTCATCTTTCTCTCTCTGTCTCTCTCTGTTTTTCTCTATTGGTGCAGGTTAATAGATGAGAGATCTCGTGAATATATAGATGAGAGATATTACAGTGAAAAGCACACCTGATTTGTGCTTTTTATAATAAGATTTGGTTTAAAGGTGGGTTATCTTTGTAATTCGCTATTGTGCTGTTATAATGAAGAGCATCAATTAATTAAAAATATATAAAGAAGGAAGGAATGAGTACATTTGTGTTGGTGCTTCTTCACTTATCCAGAAGAAAGGCCCCACCTTTTCGGCCTAGTCATGAGGAAGGAACCTGGGAAACTCGTATGGTAAACTTCACACACTTCCCTTTAAATTTAAGTAGATTTGTGAAGAAAAAAATAAAATAAAAATATATAGATGAATTGAATAGAATAAAGCACGAGTGTTATTACGTTGGTGTGATCTTTTATATCAAGGATTTTTTTTTTTAAATTACTATTTTTTTTATAATATAGATATCCCCACTTTATATCAAAGGTGAGAGTCTCTTCTTGATCCGTGAGACTAATCTATGAATCCACGAAATCACCCACACTTGCAATGTATCAGGTAAGTCTGGAAGACGTCAAATCCAAGGCCTCTAGACTAATTTTAGAAGCTTAGACCAATTGAACTATATGTGCCGGTTAAATCTGTAATTGATAGTATAATTATTATTAGAGATGTCAATGAGTCAGCTTAAGTTGAGTCTAGGTAATAACACATTTTCTATTTGATTCGATATGATTTGACTCGAATTCTTTTAACCACTGACTCGACCCAACCCAATCAGGATTTTATTTTATTCAACCTGATTCAATCCGACTCAAATTTATATAATTTTTTTTATAGACAAATGAGATAAAAAATATTTTTAATAGAATCAAAGGGTTTCTCTGTTGTATAAGCACATAGGGGGTAAGAAAAATTGAGGCAATGGAATAAGATTTTCTAATTTCGTAAAGTACATAGACTAAAATTAATAGATAAAAATAAATAAATTATTTAAATTTTAATTTTAATTCAATTCGGAATAGATTTGAGTTCAAGAGCCCTCTACCCAACTTAACTTGAATTTATTTTAAGTTGGGTCAATTTAAATGTTTTTGAAGAAAGACATGAATCAAACTTGATTTTTTTTAGAACGGGTGAGTTCACACTTCGAGTAAAATATTACCACTCTTAATTAATATTTCCAATGTCTTTGATTTTCCATTTCACTCTCATATTTATAGTAATTTACCGGTGAAAAATCTCTCAATTCAACACGGTGAACATTTTGCATAATATTCATTGTAAGAGCTGTTGGCCCTTGACCGATGAGGACTTATGGTCACTTAAACAATTTTAATTAAATTAATTATTAAAAATTTCAAACAAATTCATTTCTCTTTGATTTATTTAGATGTGTTCTCATCTGAAGACATTGTATTGCTGATGAAATTGTTTTTATACATATTTTACACATGAGAAACATGTATACAAGTAGCTCTAGTTTGTCAAGATATATACACTGAAAAGTTGGATGGTCTCCACCATGATTCCATATTTGAACGGTTGAATATCCGACTGTATTTTTCAAACTTGTATGAGCCAACTGAGGCTACAATTGTTGGAGGTACCATTTTTTATTTCTTTCGTTGTTTAGATCAATTTGTAGTTGTCTAAATGGATGTAATTTAACCGATAATCTCTCATTTCAAGAAGTGAAAGGTACTAAACTTCTAGATTCGAGCCACCAAGAGTTCAAATCTTGGTATCACCCATATCTCGGCCGAGAAATTTCTCTCACCTATTTTTTTTTAATTAAGACTTGAGATACCGGCTATTTATATCAAATATTAGCCAATATCTCAAATATCGGCCGATACGATATATATCGGCCGATATATCAAGGTATCAAAGTCCGAGATATCTCGGCCGATACAATACGTATCCGCCGAGATTTATTTTCGTGTGAGCCACTATGACCTCACCTGGTATATCCTAAAATCAATTTGTACTTCTCATGGTGGGTGGGACCTTGCGGTGGTTTTCTTCATTGATGGCCCAATTTCTTCAATTGTCCATCACAATTTTAATTAAGTTACATCCTTTTAATATTACTAAAATTTTATTCATTTAATTATAATCTTGATATTTAATTCTAGGGAGCATATAGTAATCATTCGTTTAGGCCTTTGATAAAAGAAACTTTTATCCCATCATCTAGAAAACTTTAAGGTAATTCAGTTGGTCTAAACTTCTACGATTATTTGTCTTAGATAATACTGATTTTCATTTAGTGATTGTTAATTTTGTTAAGAAGGATAAATGTGATTTGAATATTATCTTATTTATATGTGCAGACAACCTAAATTATCTTATGACTATGGTTAATTCACCAACAGGATGTAAACTTTACTCTGTTTAGTGATGGTAATCAGATAATGAATAGCAAATGAAGTTATAACTAAATATTCTCCTTTTTATGGTTGTTTGTCGTCCATTATTTAAATAGGGAATTATCATTTTTACTTACTTTATGTCACGAAAAATAATTTAGACACAAAAAGCCAAAAATATAAAAAGGCTATAGAGAAGCATCAAGTTAAATGACAAATGTGTTGAGGGCTGGCCCTGCTCAAGAGTTATAGGCGGAATGAGATTTCAGGGGCCCTTAAGGAGTTTAAGTATGTGGGGGCCCTAGGCGGCGGCCTATACCGTCCATGCTCAGGGCCAGCCTTGTATGTGATTTATAACCCCATTTTCAAGGGAGTTGCTCAACGATGAAGTCTACTTAATGGAGACATTGAAATCTTGGAAATTGAAATGAAATTCTCACCATTTCAGTGAAATTAGAGATTATTTGTGATCATAGTAGTTAAAGTAGGGGTCTGAATATTGGCCGATATGTCGATATCTCGGCGTATCATATCGACTAATATCGGCTGTTTTTGTTAAAAAAAAAAAAGGAGAGAAAAAAATATTGGTCGATACCGAATTTTAAACCCCTTAATTAAAGTGTAAATTGCCGGCAAAGTGCTAAGGGGTACTAAAGTTTAAATCACAAAGTATATATTTAGACATCGGCTTAATTTTGCTAGACACACTTATTTTCATACTTTAAAATATGTGTAGATTCATAAATACACTTTTATTGTATCAATATTAACAAAGTATAATAGTAGTCATTCAAAAAACAAAAGTATATTAGCAACTGACTTCCAAGGACATTACATATACATACACATCTAAATTATTGAAAAATAGAATTCTTTATTAAGTATCACTAACAATTGTTTCATCCTAACTATAAAATTTAGTAGATAATAATTTTTTTTTAAATATAGGTTTATTATAGAAAAAAAAACAAAGAAAACTTTCTAAAAATTAGGTTAAGATTTAGGTGCAAAAAGTGGAAGGCGAGGCACAAAATAACTCTGAAACTTAAGTGAGGATTTAGATTAAACGTGCTCTTTCTTGACTAGCTTGTGAAACTGTAAATGTGATTTCAATCTTAGGAAGCAATGTCACAAATATCAGCTACATTTTCAAATTTACCACATTTTTTATCACCAACATACCAATTTCCGTTAATGTCTTGAGATTTATCAGTACTATAGTAAATTCTCAATAAAATCACGTTAAAAATGCGATAAATAGTAATATCGCGATGATATCAGATAAATTATTGATAAATTCCTTATTACTATTTTATTTTATTAATATTTTTAAATATTACATTTTCACGAGATTTTCCTGATAAAAATTCAAGAATTTAAAAATGTCCCGATATTATCAATCGTCATTAATTTCTCGATAACTATATTTGTGATAATGATAGAGAGATCTAACTATTCCAAGTTTTATCTTAATTTAGTAAACCTTCTCAAAGTTTTATGCACATATCCAATTTTAAACAAATAAACAAAGGAAACCCACTAACTCAAAACAACCTACTTTTAGTTATCAATGTTTATAGGGTTCTTTTTGAATCTTCATACCTTTAATTCTTACTTTGTGCATTGATTGTGGATTAGCATCAAAAGAAAGTTTTATTTAATTACAAAATGTTAAAGATTTATTGATAAACGAATCTGATTTTATATGTTTCATTATTTTTAAAACTTTTGATAATATTAATCAGAATCTTAATACAAAAGTTGTAAATCTTGGCTAAAGTACTCTGAACAATGTTACTTCCTAAATAAAATAAAATCATAAAAGGGGTAGTGGAATAAATGAAGGAAAAGGAGGCTATATGATATTCGAGGGTGGCATCGCTGTCTCTTTTTAGATATAATGCTTTGTAGCAAATAAAATATGTGCAGGTGCGATACAACGGAAGAATTCATTTCGAGTATCTCAACCTTTCGTATGTTGTGGGGTAGTGAAACCCAAAAAGATGGAAAAGCCATTTTTAGCCATTTGATAATTGGAATAAATACTAAAATAAATAAAATATTCATGTTATCATCTTAAATTGGAGGGTAGATATTGCACTTTGACATTGACTTTTAATATAGGATTTCAATATGAAGACTTCATTTCTTCATCAAATGAGCAAACTCCATTGTATGTCAATTGTTCTCATTCAATTGAAGTTACATGCTTACGCAGAGTTTGGATGAGAGGTAAATTTTATAGAATTGGATATCTAGAGGCGGATAGCTAATTATAAATACTTTTTACTTCAAAAAGATTTGAAAAAATGAGAGTGAAAGGGTAAATAACGGTAAATTTGAGGTTTTTTTATCTTTATTATTTAGTAATCAAACAAAGGTAAGAAAAGTAACAATTCATTTCCATTATATTCCTCTCATCCAAACGCAGTCTTAGTGTTACTTCAACCGTTCATGCCAGCATATCATTCCCCTAAGTTTTAGGGTTTCACTTGTTTCATAATTGGAATGAAGAATGGATGCGTCATTTTAAGAATGAGTCCTATTTGATTAGACAGCATGAGTGAAGGTGCAAAATGACTATTCATTCAACGTTTAAACTTTTATTCTTTCTTTCAAACAACCTTTTGAAAGAGAAAAGTGAAATAAATATTTTTATTGCTATTCTCATGTCAAGTCTGATTATATTAGAAGTTTTTTAAGATTAAGAGTTCAAGTTTATGTCAATCTCTAGAATGTTTAATGAATGAAATTTAGTAATCAACCGTTGATGAAAATCATCCTCCTTCACATGGTATAAGAGTCGGATGATCTCCGACTTTGTTCCATCATTCCCCATCGGTCCCACCACCGTTACAACTGTTGTTTTTTTTTCTAGTACACCCTCATCGGCCACCACATCATCTTCGGTTGCACCAATGTCCGATAAGCACTTGTCCCAGTTTCTCTCTGCAAACTTACCATCTTCTTTCACTTTCTTCTCTCAATTTTCTCCATTCCTGTTTGCTGTGTTTCTCTCCCGTGTTTCCCTAGTTTCTCTTCTCCATTTCTTTCAGTCTCTGAAATGGTCATAACGTCTGCTTCAGCGTTATAGGGACTCTTTTTTTTTTTTGAATGAATAGATTAGTATAAGCATTCAAGAGAGCCCAAAGAATATATATAGTCAACCCACAGCCCGGGCCAGGCCCAAATAACAAAAAAGATATGGATTCCTTGGCCCAAAAAATGGAGACCAAGAGAGAAAGCTCAGAGAGCAAGCAGAGACAAATGCAGTCTCAAAGGAGCAGAGCCAAAAGACCACTCATCTGACGAGATCCCAAGGAGGACAAGAGGCCTCAGAGAAAATGCCCGTACAACGCCTCAGAGGTACGAGGTCACGAAGAGATGCAGTCAAAGAATCAGTACATCTGGTTAACTTAACAGACCCAGAGTTGAAGTTAAGGAGCAATGATCTGATGGCGTTGATATGCCCACGGTGAGACCAGTGACCAGCGAATGAGTTGTTTTCAAGATGGCCAATCTCCTCCCCAAGCAAGATATGATGAACAAGGATGTTATTCTGAAGAAGGTGCTGTAAAATCCCTTGAGTGAAGAGCATCAAGGATATGGTGATCTCCTGATGGGTTGGGTGGATGTAGCAGAACCCCGAAACACCAGATGCCAAGCACTCATAATTAGTTCCCAAAAGAATAACATTTGAAGAGCAAACCTTAGAAATGATCAGGGTGCCAAGACCAGCAACATCCCCAGGGTTAGGGACTCTTTTGTTTAGTCATTGGTTCATGTTACAGCAAAGGGTGTTCATTTCTTCGAATTTAGCTTGAGCTCGACTTAAATAAATATGTTTGAACAAGATTTTTGTTTGATCGACTGGATTTGGGCTTTTAGGTCCTTTATTTTTATATTTTTATCTTTTATAAATTTAAAATCTACCTGTATAGATTATAATAAAATTTAAAGGCGATCATATTTTGAAATTTATCTCAGAAATAAATTCCTAGTCACTTGACATTAATAGTCAAAGTCATTTAGATGTCATTTTTTAAGGACGTTGGCCAACTTTGATTATTTAAATCAATAGCTTAAAAGTCGAGTTTTAGACTAAAATTTTAACCGGTAATAGATATTTAAGTATATTTTCAATTTTTAGTATTTAAATTTTAAGGTACAAAACACGAGTCTTTAAAAAAACAATACCAAGTGCAAAATAAATGGGCTCAGACTTTGACTTTAATGGCACACTTCAGACAAGCTCAATCTTTTGTAAATATAAATGGACTCGAATTTTTTTTTTACAAAATTCAGCCCACGAACAGGCCTAGTTGTATGTGATGGGGCTAGCAAATACCTTCCTTTATTCAGCCCGTGCAGCATTCGCTTGAATAATTTGTCGTCAAGCGAGTCAGTCTTACCACTAATATGGTCACTCTTTGGACTAGGGGTCAAAAATTCGGCCTAGCCGATATCTCTCTCTTCTTTTTTTTTTTTGTAAATATCGGTATTATTTTATTATTTTATTTTTTCTGAATTAAAAAATATAAAAAAATTCGAAAAGAAACTATTTTTTAAAAAAAAAAATGGAAACGTAAATATCGGCCGATATTTGGACCCGAGCCCATCACCGTTTTGATTTTTTATTTTTTTTAAAATACTGATATACATCATCTCGGCTGATATCAGACCGATATATATCGGCCATATCGACTGAGAAATAAGATGTACGGCCGATACAATACGTATCGGCCGATATTACTCGGCACTTAAAAATCGATATTTGTACCCCTGCTTTGGACCAATGTGTTCAACATAAACTTGAACACAAGAATAAGATAGAGATGAAATGCCAAGAATACACTTACTTGAATTGAACATAGAGAATATAAGGCTTAGACACTCCACAAACACTCAACTTTTAAGATAGCCGCCACTTGTTACAGAGCGGGTTTGACCTCAAAATGACTAGCTACTTTTAGGTCCCATGCTCATCCCAAGCAACGGTCCAATGTTGCCTAGCCTCCTTAAGGTTACATTTAGCACATTGTATGTTGTGCCGTCAATGTTTTTCTTCCTCCGTCTCGGTTGACCCACCAATTGCAGCCACTGCCCCACTTAGTTCACCTATTTCGAATACTTGAAAAAGATTTTCAAAAGTTAAAAATGAGGGGTAAAAGGTTGATTTTTTACGCCTAATTACCTTACCCCTTTACCCATCCCTTAGCGTCTGCCGCCTGCCATACAACCCTGTATGGTTTTGGCAGCTGTCCTCCATTCTCCACTTCGGCTGGCCCCGTTTCTGTTTCTCCAACCCTCCACCTCAGAACCCAAAACCCAGATCTGATCCAATCTCTGTCTTCGTCTCAGTTAGCCAGTCAACTTGCTTACATGATTACACTATATATAGCACAGGTATTGATCCGAAAATCAAAATCTCGCTTGAATTGAAAATCCTGTCAAGAATCGAAGAAATTCGAAAAAAAATTAATTTTTATTTATTTACATTGCCTTATTTGTTAGATTACATTCCCTCCCGTTCAACGGAGATGGACGGTGTTCTTCTTCCTCTAAGATTTCTGCTGTTGCCGGTGTTCGTCAGTAACCCTGGAGTTTTGATCTCCTCCCCTGCAAGCAGGAGGTTGAGCCTTTCCCAAACCCGAAGACGTCGGAACTATTTGCAGCCCGTCGCTGCCGCTCAGGTTTGGTTTCCAGACGACTCGGCATGGGTTTGATTCCATTCAGCCATAGCCTTCCCACTCAGACCTCCGCCTCCGTCTCCACCCCAGACGTTCAGATCTAATTCACACTTCGCTAGATCCACAGCGCCAGCCTCTTCATCCCTTACCTTGCTGTCACCCACTCTCTCAGTCGGACGCCTCTTGCTACCAACTCCAGGTCTGCCTTTTTCCTTTCTACTTCCCAAATCCATAACCCAGATCCGTTTCAAACTAACCATTCTCCTTTCATACAGAACCCATCAAGCAACCCAATCTTCCTTTGAGCCTCCATACCATCGTCCATACCCCCCCTCTGTTTCATTTGACCGAACCCACCTTTGCCAGGCCTTTATTTCCCACCAACCTTATTGTATTAACATACCCATTATTTCTTTTCGGGTCGATACCCGTGCTGCATCATTGTCCAATACAGTAATGGATAGTATAGCCTTCAATTCAAAGACTTAATGATGATTATGAAGAGATTAGGCACGGTTTCGAGAAGCTGCATTTCTTTCACAATTCAGAATTATGAGGAGAAAGAAGAGGCACTCAATTAAACAAGGTTGGAAAATTTATTTTCTTTCTGCTTTTCTTCCAAACATAAAAACGATGGAAATTTGCATGTGGATCCCATCCATTCACTCTTGTTTTGCTTTCTCTGTTTTCCACTTCTTCCTTTCAATTATTATTACTCTATTGGGTTGTTGCCCACTCCTTTCTCTCTTCAAACGAAAATTCAAACAATGCATGGCGAGGAAAGGATGTTTTCATCATTCCATTCTGACTACAATCATAATGGCCCTTTTGGATGAGATCACAATCAACAAGTCACAATTGTGATCCAACCATCCATTTGGACGGTTAGATGATGGAACCATCTACCATGGGTCCATGAGATGGATGGTGTGGATCCTTTGTCATTGCTTTGATGGTTAGTAATGAAGCCGGTACAGTGAAAATAATTGTCATAGCTCAATACAAGTTCTAATCAGAGTTTCAAATCGGATTGAGCCTTGTCGGGTCGGACTTATTTTAACCCATCACATAATTGAGATTTTCAAATTTGGATGCAACCTGACCTGAGAGACCTAAAATCCAACTTTTAAAAACAAGCATGAGCCAGACTCAGGAAGTGAATTTGAGAATCTAACATTTTTTCAATAGATTGCGAAAAAAAAAAAAAATCCTTGAGTGAAGTCCCAAAAGTAAAACAAAATTCAACAATTGAAAATAAGTGAGTCCAAAATGAAAAAAAAGAAAGAAAAAAAAAAAAAAAAATATATATATATATATATAATTGCATGAGAGAGGAAATACGATTTATAAAGTGTCTTTATGAAATTATATGTTGAATTAAATATTTTCGGTTGGATTTTGGGTGCTTAACCCAAAATTATAAAGTGGCTTGACCTGGCCCAACCGAAGAAATCTTGGATGTTCAAAACTTGAAGCTGATCCAATCCTAAACCCAGTGGTGTTTAGGAGTACCCAACTGGGCCTCTCAGCTAAAGCCCTACTTTGATTCCACTGGGCCAAAATTGAGCCTGCAATGGAGCATGGGCCTGATCGTCATGTCTTGAGAAGACTAAAACTCATTGTTTAATTACGGACAGGGTATTGAGACAGACTCAATAGGAATGATGTAAAAAGTAGGCCCAAGACCTGTCCCATTCAAATTTTCGGCCAGAAAAAGGCATTCAGAACCAGTTCAAGCATAAAAAAGAAAAAGAGGTATAATTGGGCCCCTAGCTACATCATCAAGCCCACTGAACGAGCCTACTATTTTTGACTGACCTGAGCAGTGGATTTTGAGTAGGGGTTTAAATCTCGGTTAATACATATCGTATCGGTCGAGATATCTCATTTTTTAAAGATCGAGATATCTACATCGATATGATAGATATCGGCCAATGGGAAAAGAAATTGGCTGATATATCGGTAAAATAAAAACCGATATTTATATTTTTTTAATTTTTTAAAAAAACATCCTTTTTCAAAAAAATTAAATGATTTTTTTAAAAAAAAAGCCACCGAGATTTTAAAAAAAAAAATTGAAGGGAAAAAGATCTCGCTCGGCCAAAATCTAAGCTCAGCCGATTTTTCACCCCCTGATTTTGAGTGGCTACTATCGCCAGTTGTATCAATTTCATTAGTCTCCTGTTTTTTATAGAGATTTTTTTTTCTGATTATGAAATTACAATATTGTTGGAAACATGGAATCACGCACAAAATTGTCTGAAATTTTTGGCGGCCCATCCATGTTGTGGCCTGTTTGTTGGTTGTCAATTTTCTGAAATTTGATTGGATCAACAAAATGACCACAAGAAATATTAGGGGTTAAAATAATGTCCAACGCTGATACATATAGTTGCCGTGATTTCTCTCCTACCTAACATTTTTTTGAAAAATTAAAAAAAAATGAGAAAATGGAAAACCTAGTGAAAGCATATTTTTATTAAAAAAAATGGTTATTTTTATAAAATATTAGAGTCTCGAGAGTCAAATTTCGACATGAACCCAAATTTTGAAAAATATCTAAAATTTTAGAAAATAGGAAACTAGTATGAGAAAGCACGTAATATGAAATTCATATTCTTTAATATCTTACAGTGTTGTATTTTTCATTACTATTCACAAATTTTTTATCTTAAAAAGAATCTGAATTTCATATAAATGATGAAATATTAAAAAAATCACACAAGCGCCTTAAAAACTATTTCATAAATATTTATATATATTTTTATTAATTATTTTCACGAGAAACTCCAAAATAAAAATTATCTTAGAAAACTTAGCTTCTATTAATTTTTTGAAAAAAACTTGAAAAATCACCAAAATACCTTATAAATTATATCAATCACATTAAAGTATTTTCATTCTATTGATCATTCGGGGACTCTACTAAGAGGTTCTTTCTCTCACGTAATTTCGCATGCCTGTCCCACTTCTGTGTCGGAGAAAATGGGATTCGAACCCAAGATAGAATCTTCTTGTATGTCTATTTAGCAAACCAATGCCTTAAGCCACTCAGCCATACCTCCAAGTTGTATTCAATACAAGATTCGACCCAAAAAAAATGATCGAAACATGTTTTTTGTAATTAAAAAAAATTATAAACGACCGATACTATGTAGTATTGGCCTATAATAGCAGCAATACAGCCAATAAATCGGTCGTATTGGCTGCTACGGTCCTTATACAGCCAATATATATCAGCATACCAAAAAACCTGTATATGTTAACAGAGACTCAATGAATCCGCCGATTGTATGACCCGACTAGTGCTATGTTAGAGTAGGGCTGCAACTCGGGTCGGGTTTTGACCCGGCCCGTATGATTTGATCTGAGAAATCGTGCAAGTCGGATAGAGAATTTCAAATCAGCGGGTTGGGTTGACAAGATAAAACCCGCATGGAATTCGAGTTGGATTGGGTGAGGATTTTACAAGTTAACCCGACTCGACCCGACCCGGCTAAAATTAGGTTAAAATGGGTTCAGAATACGGGTCAAATCAAAATTCAGGTTGATACGAGTCAAAATTCGGATCAGGTCGGGTTGTAAAGTTCGGGTCAAGAATTTGGGTCTGGTCGGGTTCCATAAATATCAACTTCGGGTCGGATTGCGTTTTAAGGAGCTCGACCCGTCCGACTCGAGTTGCAGCCCTATGCTAGAGGCTAGATTGGCAAGTCAAACAATGAATTGAAAAACCCCATGGGTTTTTAAGGCCCAACTCCTGTCAGGAGACATAGTTTCTATTTTCTAAGGCCTGCAATATTTTTAGGATTGTTTAGGCCTTATATAAAAATGTAAATAGGGGCATGTTTGGCTTACAGATATATCTGAATGGGAGGCCTTTTTATGATTAAGAATTGGGTTGTACCATTAGTATTTAGTACTTCATACCTATAAATTATAACGGAGTAACTTTGAATTAGCTTCCAAATCTGACATTTTCAGTTTATCACTGCCATAGTACCATTAAAATTACTTCTGTTTAAAATTCGGTATTAATTATATCGGCCGATATTTTTCTCTCTCTTAATTTTCTTTTTTTTAAAAATATTAATATTGGCCGATATCTCAACTCCTACTCCTACATAGCCGTGTAGGTTTCCATTAGAGAAGGAAAATCAAGAGAAGGAAAAGTCTTGATAGTCAAGAGAAGATAGAAATTACCCATAAAATTTTATCATTGATAATTAACTTTTCCTAAACTTATCTGGTATACGAGACTTACGAGTAATTTCGTATATTTGTGGGATTAGTCACTTCTCTAATATGTAGAGTGACAATATCTATACTATTCAAAAAAATAAAAAAATCACGTAAAAATCAACCTAAGATCTACATTAAAAAGGTAAAACAACCACCAAAACCATTTTGCCTCTTGCCTCTTGTTAACATGGACTCACATGGAGCATGTACAAACAAGATATTCACATTGCAACTTAATTAAGTGCTAGTCATTCAGTGTACACCCTGCACTTCGTAGTGGTACTGTCAATGAGGCAGATTTACCCCTCGATCCTCTTTTGTAATTCATTAGGCCCATTGACTAGTGTTGGGCCAAAAAGTGAGACTTCATTATATATGGACCTATTTCTCCATGACCAAGCGGAGCCACAGAGGTCTCAAAAGGGTCTTTTCAGGGCCTGTGACAACCTGAATTTTGAAGAAGAAGGGTGCAAAAAATGGCCCAGCCGAGATCTCCCGATAACTTTTTCCCTCCTCAATTTTTTTAGAGAGAATATCGGTGGTTTTTTTTTTTTTTTTAAATTCTGAAATTTTATTTTAAAAAAAATTAAAAAACAGCTTTTTTTTTTTTTTTGAAAAACCAATATTTGGCTGATATGGGATAATATTGGCTTAGGTTCACGGCCGATATCGATTTTTTTTAAAATGAAATAAATTGATATCGGCCAATATTTAGCTAATACATCTCGGTGAAATATCGGCCATATCTCTTTAGTTCGGTCGATATCTACTGTATCGGTTGAGATTTTAAAGTCTAGATGAGATAAGGATGGCCTTATTAAGTCAAAATTGGCGTATGAACAATAAGATATCAAATTCTCTTAAATACGCATATTTAGGTTCTCTTTAACTTTATGTGATAGATTCACTTAAAATGTCTATCATTGAATGTGTATTTCACTAAAAATTACGTTATTAAAATTATAGTTTTAAAAGTCCAAATTTCCATCACTTTAAATTATTTTAATCATAAACTTCCTTTATTATTCAATTGTGGGAGAGAAGGCGCTGTACACTTAGGCATATCTGAGTTTAGAATAATTGAATTCTTTCATTTTTATTGTATACATTTAAGATTTTTTTACTTTCTTTGTTATTTGAATTTGATTTAGATTTCTATTGGTTTTTTTATAGGTCTTGAATGGGTTTTGATCCTTTTCGCTTTTTTACTCATTTTGAAATTTTTTTGAGTGCAAGCTAAATTTAATTCTTTAATTTTATTGCATATATTTAAAGTTTTGATGACTTGTTTCACATTTGAATTTTATTGAGATTTGTATGATTGTTTTATGGTTCTTGAATTTCTTTTCAAAATCATAAAAATTGCAATTATAAATGATAAATCTAATTTCCTAATTATAGAATATTTAATTAATTATATAAAGTATAATTCAAGTAAAATAGGACACACGTGCATAGCACATTTGTCCAATAAATATAAAAACCTTTTATTTAAATAAAACAAAATTACCTCTTCTCCCGCACTGCCACGTGTAGTATTTAAGTGACAAAACGGCGTGTGATAAAGACTCGCATGAACTTCCGATCTTGTGGGCATTGGGTATGGGGCTTTGGTTTTATTCAATATCGTGCTCCTCATACCTACACTCGTGTTTATAATCCCGCGCGTGGGGAAGGCCAAACGACTTCCCACTCTACTGCACTCTTCTCTTTTTTCTCTGGTTGTTGTTTGCATTCCTCCAAAAGGACATGGAGCCAGGCGAATTCATTCCTTCTATAGACTGGGAGGAGGAATCTTACCCTCACCCCACCGATTTCTTCTTCCTTCTTTTCTTCGCTTTGTTTTTCCCATCCATAAGGTTCTTCCTTGATAGATTCGTTCTTGAGGTACTTTTGGTCCGATTCTTTTCATTTTTTTTTTTTATCTTTTCAGATTGTTTAAAAATGGGTTGTGTTTCTTATTGTCTTGATTTGGCTCCTTTGTCTGTTTCCTTTGCCTTTTGGATTCCCTGTACTTCGCTGCTGGAATTTGACTTGAGAAATGTGGGTTCTTCTTCTTCTTCTTTTGTTTTAATTCTTTGGGTTGGGTAACTTTTTGTATCATAAATTTTTTGCATGTTGGTTTCCGGTTTTGTAGATTGTTTAGTGCAAGTAATGTTTCTTTATTTTGAATGCCACCTGTTTGTGTATCATTTTGATTGGAAATTTTTTAGGACATTTCTTTATAATCTAAATCACTTGTATCTTTCTGGGAAGTATTATAGTCGTCAAAGGGTTACAAGTAGGAGGTGCGAGGAGAAAGGGAAGTTATTAAGGACTTCGAATCGTAATTGACATGATAAGAATTAAGAAAAGACATGATAGATTGTGAGGTGATAGAAGATATCTTTATAGTTAACGGCACTAGAACTATATTCTACTGCTGTCCTATAGTAGTGCAATACTTCACAAGATGTACCACTGTCTATTTCTTCATTTATGATGATGGAGAAATGTTCCATTCTGAATCAGTTGACAGTGATTCATTGTCAAGTTTCAAGGATAGTATTGGATTGGCTTATTAGCTGAATTTTAAAAGTGAAATATGACATCATAAGTCCATCCAAAGGCTTTAATTGAAAGTTCAAACCAATTTTTGTGAACCAATTCACAATTGATAATTTCTGTTGACGATTCCTATCAATTTTTACCCTCTCCTTTGCCCTTTAAAGTGATGAGAACGCATACTGCACTTGATCTTATTCAAAAGACCAAGAAATGTATGGGCAACAAAATTTATTGATAGTTGGTCTAGAGAGAGAGAGAGGTATATAGGTGCTTTTATGATGACAATGTTGACATTTGGTCTTTTGTTCTCCGGTTCAAAAAACTTTGACCATATGAGAAAATCTAAGAACCTCCAGACATTCATATTTAGTGGCATTTATTAGAGGAGTGTGTTCAATGTTCAAATGCCATTTCTTAGGTTAACAAAGGTGAGGCTGCAAGAAAGGCCTTTGAGATTTGCTTATGTTTTGGATGAAATAAGGACTTATGTGCATCTTATCTATCAGGAACTAATGCTGATGATTGGAGAACTCACAAAATGGAGTCAAGATAGGCAAATAAGATATTTCATATTTCTAATTTAAAAAGTTGTATTACATGGAAAAAATACGAAAAGAATTTGTAAACTGAAAGTGCTATGTATTGTAAGATACAAAAATGTGCAAGTGTACCTCCCACATCCACCTTCATCCCATCAAATACATTAACAAAAATGAAAAAAATTAAAAATAATATGAAAAGGGACTAGTTTTTCAATAAACAGTGCCCTATTGCAGGTCAATTGTGGATAAATTTCATTAATTTAATGGGAATACCATGGGTATTTGACAAGACCTGCGAAGGTGTTATGCAATCATGGTCCATTTCACGCACGGTTTTCTATTGGGCCTGCACCATCATCGAGGCCCAAAATGTGTAATACTGTATTAAGGGGCACTGAGCCTTATAAATTCCTTAATTTTCACCTCAACTTCCGATGTGGGACTTCTTCAAGCCGTCACACCGCTCGATACATCGACATTTGTTGATGTGTCTCTGTACCCGACACATCGATCCTGCTTGATATATCGTCTGCCACTACCATCCTGTACATCAACCATGCTCGATGTATAGCTCTGGGCTGGGTCAGGGTATTACATTCTACCCCCCTAAAAAGAGAGCCGCCCCCGGCTAGACCCACAACACAAACGGGAATCACACAGGACATGGACCCTCATAGTCCGAGTGTTGAACTGAGTCTTTGATACCAATTGTAACGACCCGCTCCTCTGAGTGCCGCCGTTTCAACACTACGAGGTTCAGTATTATATTGTCCACTTTGGACCTACAAATGTGGGTGGGGGTGGGTGGAGGAGGAGGGGGGCGGTGGGGGTCCGCACAATTTTCCATTGGGCCTTCACCATCATCGAGATGCAAAACGCGTAATACTATATTAAGGGGCACCAAGCCTTATAAATCCCTTAATTTTCACCTCAACTTCCAATATGGGACTTCATCAAGCCACCACACCGCTCGATACATCGACCTTTGTCGATGTGTCTTTGTACCCGACACATCGATCCTACTCAATATATCGCCTGCCACCACTATCCTATACATTGACCATGCTCGATGTATAACTCTGGGCTCTGGGCTGGGTCAGGGTATTACACCCCTCTCCCAACCCCTTGCATTGAGGTTTTTTTAAGTTCAATGTGGATGGATCAGCTAGGGGAAAACTGGGCCTGGTTGGAATTGGCGGCATCCTGCATGACCACACTGGGAAGCCATCAGTTGTTTTCTTAGAATCAATATGTAGGAGAGAATCTAACGATTTAAGCATTAGGAGAGCCTTGACTATTTGGAAATCCCTTGGTAAGGCAAACTTATTATCAAAAGTGACTCGGCAAATGTAATCAAATGGGTAATGGAAGTGAAAAGTCCTCTGCGGAAACTAATAACAGTGGTTATGGAGATTAAGGCTCTACTCATTGGTCGAGAAATATCTTTTTCTCAAGTTAGCAGATCGGCCAATGGAGTTGCAGACTTCTTCGCGAAACAGGGAGTTGATTCAGTAGTCCAAGGTGTGTACCACTTTTGACTCACAGGGATAGAGTTTTTGGGGATGGGATGCCTCTCTTTTGTACTTATGGTTTTATCGTCATTTCGATGCATGGGATATTGTGGGATGGGATACATTGTATTTTATTCTTTTCTTTCTTCTCTTGGGTTCACACCTCCAGAATCCATTTTTCCTCTATACTTTTTGTATCTTCATGTCTACTTTAATGGAATTCATTTTGTTAACACTAAAAAAAAAAAGGCAGTTCCTCCTATCCATGTCATATTTTGCTAAGGGTCCTATTACAATGTTTTCTTGAACAAGGGAGAATGACATAACCCACTATCCTTTGCATAAATAACATACCTCAAGTCGCCTTTCTTTTGTTCCTAGCCCAATTGATCTCACTAGAAGAGTCACCTAGAACTATAACTCATCCTCAACGCCACAACACACACAGACACACAAATATCCTAATTGATCCCATGCTGAGTTATCTAGCCCAGCCATCTAATCCCATGAAGTTTGATGCAGTTCAACTATTGAATGTGTGTGCATGTGAATTTTTAGTCCCCTAAAAACATGGTTTTACTTATACGATCAAGATGAAATTTTATAGGCTTGATGTACAAGCCATAAGCTTTCAAACCCATCCATCAAAGTAGGCCCAGGTTGGCAGGTGGGCCCCACAATGCACTCTTCCTCTGTCATTATATGTATGTCTATATTCATGTCTTTTATATATTTATTTATTTATTGATAAATTTATTTTTATCATTCATGAAAAACAAAATACACATCAAAACTATTTCCAGCCTTTTCACTAATCAAAAGCATGTTCTACATTGTATGCAAAAAATTGCTTTGTATCTTTGTGTTTAAGAAGCATGTCCGACCTAATGTGATATCCTGTCTTATCATAAGCATGGGATAGGTAAGATGTATCTTCAACTCAATAACTGAAATTTTCCATTGATGAATGATCAAATACCAACCCTGCCCAAAGTGAAGAGTAGTCTTACTCAATGGGAGAAGTTGTTAGGCACTTATGTAGAAACATTATTGAAATAATTTAATTTATTTTATGGGCCTCCCCTCCCCGCCTCTTGACAAATATTGATTATCATCTCATGAAAATTTTGCCTTCCAGTATAATTATTTGTGTTTTTATGTTGAATTACAACCCTATTTGAGATACCTGGTCACTTCTATATGCCTGAATATTGCATAGGATATATGTATCAGTGTGGGATGCCCTGATTATCATATTTTGTAAGATGTATCTTAACCAATCATATTGGTCTAGGTTTGTATATTTGAATTAATAATGGTTTAAGAATTACTTTTTAGAGCATTGTAGAAGGTGATTCTCAGGTAGGGGTTTGGTGGGCTTTGGGCTCATAATGTCCATGGATTTTTTTGGACAAAATTGAAAGAATCCGACACATTATTGCTTCTTGTCAGTTCAAAGTTGTTTGGGCTCCTCGGTCAGCTAATTCTGCTGCTGACAAATTAGCTCATCAGGGGTTGTCTTTAGTCACAGAAGTCGTTATATAAATCCTTGTAATTTGGAGGGTTTGTTTTTTCCCTTTTTTGTTAGGCTTCCTTTAGCCTAAGTTTTGTTTCCTCTTGTATTCTATTTCTTTTAATGAATTTACCTTTCAAAAAGAAAATATACAAAAGGAAGCTGTCAAAAAATCTTAGTGTAAAGTTTACTAAAAAGCTTTATGAAATAGACACGCATACACCACTTGGAATGTCTGCACATTTAATTCATTTGATACAAGTAAGAGAAAATAACATGGATAAAAAAATTTAAATAAGAAAATTATAAAAGTAATGTAAAAGTATGTTTTGAATGGGGAACTTGCATCCATATCTTGGATTAGCTCCATATCCTCTTTCATGTTTCTATATCTTAAACCTGTATCCATATTTGTGCATCATAGAATTCAAGACATATTCTTTAATTCAATTGTGGATGGGTTTATTATGTAAAGCAACAAAACCAACTGATTCTACTTGTTGATCATAATCATCCAATCAATGATGGCAAGCACTTTATGTCACGAACTAGAGGTCCCAGGTTTGACTCCCATAGTCACCCGTTGCCCGTGGCTTGCGGGAGGCTGCGTGCATATGGAGTTTTACCCAACAACGGCTTGGGGAACGGTGGAGGTCTTGGAGTTCTCCATCATCAAAAAAAAAAAGAAAACCTATTCAATCAATGAATAAAATATTAGATTAACTTACCCAAGAAAATAGGTGAAATGTCCCATACATTTGATGAGTTCTCCGGGATGCACCATTCTCTTTGGCAATGCAGGTTTCAAACAAATTTTAAACTTCATTCACAATCTTATAGATTTGGATTGGTTCAATGAATAGAATATTAGATTAACCTTGCCCAAGAAAATAGGTGAAATGTCCCATACGTTTGATGAGATATCTGGGATGCACCATTCTCTTTGGCAGTGCAGGTCTCCCACTAATTTTAAACTTCATTCATAATCTTATAGATCTGGATTTTCCATTTTTTTTTTTATGCAGAGACAAATGAATTTTATTAAATGCAAAATCTAAGAATACCATAGTAGAAATTGAGAATAAGCAGGTTAGGAAGTGTTTTTAAGGAGAAATTAAGACTCCTAGTGGGGAGAGGAGATACGACACTCTTTTAGTCGGATCTTTGGGTTGGGGAGAGACCCTTGAAAGAAGTGTACCCTAGACTTTTCATGATAGCCAAAAATATACAAGAAAAGGTACAGGATTACTATAAGATGGAAGGGGGAACCACTTCTTGGGAGATCCACTTTAGAGGAACTTTGAAGGCCATGTTGGGGGGGTTTTATATCTCTAGGGAGGAGCAAGATGAGCAACTATGGATGGAGATTCTACAGGGGCTTTCTCAATTAAACCAGTGGTTGACTTGGCCCTACACGATCCTAATAATGAGAACGACCTATCCTTTTCAGCATGGGCCGATTTGGCTCTCCCGATGGTCCAAACTTTTGTGTGGTGCACCTTAAAAGGGAAAATTCTTTCTAGAGTGGAATTGAACAGAAGGGGCATGTTGAGAGTGAGATTCTCATGAAGGCTAAATGGAGATTCTGCTGCTGGCTCTTGGCGTGTAAGGATTTTAAGGGCTGCAAAATGATGGGACTTGTTTACCTTGTGGGAAGGTTGTTTGAGCAGTGAACTTAGAATGACTAGAATCTCTACGACTCCCCCCACAGCCCAGTCTCTCCAAATTCAATGTCGATGGGGCAGCTAGGAGTAAATCGGGGCCGGTAGGGATAAGAGCAGTTTCACGTGACTCGATCGAGAGATCGACCATAGTTTTCTCAGAATCGATGGGTTTGAGAGATTCAAACGAGGCTGAACTTCTAGCTATTAGGAGAGCTTTGACCTTGTGGACGTCTTTCTGCCAAGGGAAATTAAGTATTGAAGGGAATTTGACGAGTGTGATTAAATGGGCTAAGGGGACGAAAAGGCCTCCTTAGAAACTGATTACAATAGTTAGATTAGGAATTATGTTTATGCCATGAAATCTCTTTTGTGCAGATTAGGCGATTAGCCAACAAATTTGCGGACTTCTTCGCAAAGATTGGGGTTGACTTGACGAATGAGGGCATATTCCTCCTTTAAACTTTGGGGGAGAGTTTGGAGAAGTACCGTGGGGGTCCATACTTCGTAGTTGATTGTATTTAGTCATTTGTGTTTAGAAGATTATAACTTTAATGTATTTTCTTTTGACTTGAATTTAAGTCTCTTACACTCTCTCTATGTATTTAAATGCTTTTGATATTTTAATATAAATGTCATCTTGTTACTGCCAAAAAAAGAATACAATAGTAGAGGTAGACCATACAACCAGACAAAAAGAAAGAAAGAACATAGAACAAAAACCCCGATCCCAATACACTCTGACCTAGTAATCTGACTTTATAAGTACTCCAACTGGAAATCTGCCACACTCTTCTTTGAGCCCCAACATATCTGAAAAGAATGCCTCTATTAGTCTCACCTTTCTGATGTCCATAACCCTCCCCCCTCCCTCATACAACCTTCTCGTGACACATAAAAATCCTTCATGGAACAACCAACAAACTCTTTACACAGTGAAAACCAACCCACTAAATTTCACTTAGCCCTCTCAAAAACCTACTCAATAGCTCCCAACTTTCCTTCAAACTGACCAAAAAATTGTTGTTGGAATCAACTTCCACACCACTCCCATCCTCCCTACAAACGGATCCCTCGACCATTCCGACACTACATTCCCCTTGTTCGCATCAAGGACCCATGGATTCATCAAAGAACATGTCCCAAACACCTTTGGCAAACTGACACCTGCAGATTAAATGATCAATGGTGTCCCCCTCTCACCCACACAACACACATGATTTTGATACACCATCTGGCAAAAGTCCCTACACTTCAAGTTACATTTTACCTTTATTTTTTGTTTAATTGTTTCCCAAGTGAAGACTTTGAACTCTAGGTGGAAGTTTATTGTTCCAAGCAAAGCACAAGGTGGGCAAAGCTTGGATAAGCTAAATTCACTGCCGTAAGAACAGCTCTAACTGAGAAGACCTCTGAAGGATCGATGGATTTTCCAGTTACAGAGCACTTTTGGTCATTTATACACCAAAAATCGTACCAATTGGATTATCATAGCTATTCATTTGGGAGTTTACTGTGTGGACCATTTCCAATAAATTTTCCCATGCAATTAGTGAAGTATGCGTTTTCAGGAGGCCTCTCTTGGTCTTTCTTTCTGTTTCTGTAATTCTTTTTGGAATTAATGAAGTTATCTTTTAAAAAAAAAATTAGTATAGTATATTGGCTATCTTTGAATGGTTTGGAATTTGGAATGCTTTATCACATTTATTGTTATGGTTGATTAATAGATGGTCCTTTCAGTTGAAAGTTTAGATGTGTTCATATTTGTATTTGTTAGATAGTAGAGTGACTAATGGTATAGTTTATGATAGGGTCAAATAGAGGAATTGAAAACCGACTCTAAGTACATGGGATTTTAGCTTTCGATGATGATGACCATGGGTTTCAAATTTAGCCATTTAGAAAAATTAACTTTCCCAAGAATATCTTTTAACAAACTTTGTTTGTGTAATAATTCATCTCTCTCTCTCTCTCACACACACACACACACACACAAACTCTCTCACTCTCACTCATCATTTGAAATACTGATAATTCAATGGAGAAGAAGTATCTGTCTATCTTCTATTCATTGTTTGAAATGCCCCGATAATTTCATGGAGAAGAGGGGACAATGATTGATGGATTCATGACCGATCATGGAATGGTAATTCCATTGGTCGAATGCAGATAAATTGATTGCTCAAACTATTGAACTAACATAAGTTATGAATCTGGCCATCAGGTTTCTCTTGTTTTAGTTTGAAACATGTGTGTGCTTGCTGCAGAAAGTGGCAAGGAGATTAATTCTTGGGCGGTGGCATGCCTTGCCAGATGCTGATAAAGAAGGAAAAAGGAAAATCAGTAAGTTCAAGGAGTCAGCATGGAAGTTCCTTTACTTCTGTTCAGCAGAAATTCTAGCTCTGTCTATTACATATAACGAGCCCTGGTTCACGAATACCATATACTTTTGGGTGGGGCCTGGAGATCAGGTCTGGCCAGATCAAAAGATTAAGTAAGCTTTTACCACAATTTTTTTATACTTTTTTTTTTGCAACATGGGTATCCCCTCCTCACATAGGAGGTAAGACTAATCCCACGAGCATGTGTAAACCTCCCAATCCACACACAATGGGTAAGTCGATGAGGAGTAACCCCATGCAGAGTGGCCTGGAGGGGTTGAGCGTGAATCGAACTCAAGACCTTGCTTCATGTGGAGAACGTCTTGACCGTCAAGCTAACCCTTAGGTTAATTTTTTTATGCTTTCTGTCCACAAGATTTCTTGGTGGGCCCTAGGGAACTGGACACATTTATTGTCTATATATTCTGAGTTGCAGGGGCTTCTATACTGTCTTGGACCCTCTCTATCTCTCATTGTAGCCCAATGTGCACCTAGGTTCCATCCTCCTATCCAAAGCCCCAAGCCTAGGGTGAGGCCTTATTTGTAGTTTTGATTCTTATGGTTATTATGGATATTTCATTGTTTTGCATAATAAAATTATATTTCTTAGCATTGGTGTCATAGAGACATGAAATTAAGAATGCTCATGTATAAAGTTTAAAATATGTAAGGAAGTGTGCCTAGCAAAAGTAGGCTTATTCCTGGATACACACCTTGTGCCTTAGGATTTATCTTTATGAAATTTATTATTTTTGTATAGATAACTATAAAATAAAAAAATAAAAACATTAAAAATGATAGAAAAAAGTAATGTTCTCATTTAGTGCATTGGTATGTTTCTAACACAAATGATAAGAATATTTGAAGTACATTATTTATCTCCTGATGCATAGGTTGAAATTGAAGGGATTGTACATGTATGCTGCTGGATTCTATGCATATTCCATATTCGCTTTGATTTTTTGGGAGACAAGGCGGTCAGACTTTGGGGTATCAATGGGTCATCATGTGGCAACTGTCATTCTCATTGTGTTATCTTACATATTCAGGTACCTCCTGGACTCTGTTCTTGTGTTTCTTTATTGTCCTCATTTATTTTGTAATGACATTATTTATGTGTGCTTCCAAATGCTTTTGAATAATCTTCTGACCCTAATGTGGTGTTTTTTTTCGATTCCATGTTTTCTTCATCCACTTGATTCAATTGCTTTGCTGCCTTTTTAGACTCAGACCTATTTGCACATTGTTTCTTCTTCATATCACCCATTTGCGTTTGGGATAGTGATGCTTATTTTGTCCAAATCAGGGTTTCAGATCTCCCAAAAAGTTGGGTATTGGTCCAAGAAGGATCAACTTGTTCAGGTATTGATCCAAGAAGTGTTAACGTGACTGTCATTTTATGTTGTTGTGTATGATCAGCTTCAGTTTTTATAATAGTATACCTATAGTTTAAGTTGAATCCCACTTATATGACTCAAACCCTTGACTTTTTTTGTTGCAATAATGAACACTTATCAATTGCAATCATGATTGCATCACTATTAGAGTAGCTCCATCTCGTGTCCAGGCTTTTGTCTGGTATGATCTGAAGGGTAAAGTTTTCACTAGGGTTGGGCTTAGTCATAGAGGCATTTTGAGTGGTGATGGTGGTCTATCCTATTTTCTTTGTGGTCCCCAAGAGGAGGATCTCAATAATTGTCCCATGGCAAGTGTACTTTGGTATAAGTTTACAGATCTAGTGGGGCTATTTTGGGTGGTGAATGATTTGTGTAATAGCATTGTGGAAAGTTGGCAAATTAAAAGGTAGGAAGTAGGAAAAAAGTGGCTATGAATACCATCCCTGTGGCTATTCTATGGTCCTTGTGGAAAGAAAGAAATGTAAGATCGTTTGAAAACAAATCTAAAGGGGTGTAGAGGTTTTCAAGTGTGCTAAGTGGAGGTTATGCGCAGATATCGGTTAGCGAGGAGTTGATTTCTCTATGTCGGATTGTTATAGATCATGGTAGGGTTGTCTAGTTAGGAAGTTTAGAAGGACAAGATTTGGGAAGTGTGGTATCCGCCCTTGTCAAGGGTCTTTAAGTTCAATGTAGATGGAGTGGCAAAAGGCTAACTAAGACCAACTCGAATTGGGGGAGTGTTGCATAATTTAGAACGAGCAACCTTATTGTTTTTCACGGAACCAATAGGTGTTTAAAGACTTTAATGAGGCAGAACTATAGGGGATTAGGAAAGCCTTGGATTTGCCGGCAAATTATTGTCAGGGGAAGTTGATAATTTAAGGAGATTTAGCAAATGCCATTAAATAGGTAAGAGGAAGCAAAAGACTACCTTGGGAATTACTCTCAATGGTTAGGGAAATCAATGTCTTAGCTTCGATAGTGGATGTCTTCTTTCAGCATGTAAGGAGGTCAGCGAATGGGGTAGCAAGCTTTCTTGTTAAATTAGGAGTGGATAGGGATTATGAGTGTGTGGTTTTTGGCTAAGCATATGCTTCTTATGTTTTTTTTTTCTGTAACTGGATTCACGGGTGGGAGGGACTTTGCTGGTCTTCTTTGTATTTTGCTTATGGTGAGAAGTTTCTATGTTTCGTTGTACTTGGGGGGCGGGTATAACTCTTGTATACCTTGTACTTTGTACCTCTTCTTTTCTTTAATATATTTCTTTTTTGTGATTGTTAAAAATGTTTGCACAATCAATGTCTCATTAAATTAAAAAAAATAAGAAAATAAACTAGGAAATCATCTATAATGTAGGAGTCCATGTATGCATTTCTCTCCATCTATGTATCATCCTATATCTAGGTAGTCATTTTCGTTAAATATTATTCACTTTTTTAAAAAAAGGAAATTTATGGACCTGATGGTGTTTCTTGACCCTTTTCCAATGAATAAGAATGCCCTCGGGCTTCTTGGTAGCCATGATGCCTTTTTTTCCTCTTCATGATTATCGCCATTACTTCCACGAGTTAGTCACATTGAAAAGATATTCTACCCCTTTTGCATTTACTTGAAGCTATTTCTTCAATAAAAAGTACATACCCGGATTTAAAATGTCAAGCTGCATTAGGTGCAGTAAGAATCAATAACCAATCGTATAGATGATGAATTATATGTTATTGTGCACAATAGCATATGGGGAATTCAAAGTGTTTTGGTGTTTCGATAATTATTCAAAGTCTCATTTACTTTTTTTATCCTTAAACTTCTACCTCTGCTTCTCGTTGCAGGTTTGCTCGTGTTGGTTCTGTTGTTTTAGGTCTTCATGATGCGAGTGATGTCTTCTTGGAAATGGGGAAGATGTCAAAATATAGTCACTATGAAAAATTCGCTAGCTTGTCATTCATTTTTTTTGTTGCATCATGGGTCGTTCTTCGCCTAACATACTTCCCTTTTTGGATCCTCCGTAGCACAAGGTGAGAAAAGTTTGCTAGCTTTTCATTCATTTGTTATGCTTGCAATAATGAGCACTTACCAAAACAAGGTGAGAAAAGTTTACTAGCTTTTCATTCATTTGTTATGCTTGCAACAATGAGCACTTACCAATAAGTTCTTATCCCGTGTTCATAAACTATTAGCATAGCTCTTATCTATTGCAATTAGAGAAATGAACCTTATAATAATTGTGAAAGTTACATGGCTTCTAGGAAATCACGTCTTAATGTTAGAAGCTGCATTTCTAAAGATCTTAGAACCTTATTTTTTATAATTAACATAAATTTATTGAAGATTAAAAGAAATTCTACATTAGAAAAATAAAAAATGCTACATCATCATCAACCCATAAGTGTTTCATTGGTAAAGTGAGTTTTGCTTCAACGCAGCTTAGAAGCTTCTTCTATAGATATATCATGTAATGTATCGACATACTAGACTTTGGTATCATTTTGTGAGAGTTGTGATGGAATTTGATGATAGAGGGATCATCAATAGGGTGGTTAAACACACCTTCATGACCCTTGTCCACAAAAGAGACGGTGTGCCACAGCTATCACGCTACCAGTCCTATCAGTTTAGTGGGATGCATCTACAGTCATTTCCAATCTACTAGAGAACAAATTGTGGGTTGTGCTTCCAAGTAGTATTAGGGGGACTCAGGGTGCATTTATAAACAAGCAAAATCCTGGATGGGGTTTTAGTGGCAATTGAAATGATTCGTACTAAACAAGGGCAAACATAAGAAGGAATTTTATTGAAGATCGATATGGAGAAAGCCTATGACCATGTTGAGTGGTTCAGAAGATGTGTTTTGGCTTGAAGTGGAGGGGCTGGATGAAAGCTTACAGATGATCTTATTCAGTTCTAATTAATGGCTCCCCATAAAACTGTTCTTTGCTTCAAGAGGTTTGAGGCAAGGTGATCCCCTCTGTCCCTCTTTTTGTTCACCATGGTGGCCAAAGGATTCAACAAGATGATGCTGAGACCCAAAAGTAGCAATCTAATCAGTGGATTTGAGGTGGGTAGTGATGCTTTGGCAGTGTCACATCTATAATTTGCCAATGACACATTGTCATTCTGTGAGGCAGATAGAGAGGAGATATGGACAGTCAGGAGAACACTTAGACAATATGAGTTGGTTTCTGGATTGAAGGTGAATCTTAGCAAAAGTGTTATGATTGGAACCAACTTGAGTGAAGACTTTGTATCCAGCCTTGCATTAATCATGGGTTGTGCTGTGGGCAAACTTCCCATGAAATACTTGGGGTTGTCTATTGGGGAAAACACGAGCTCTCATGCATTTTGGGACCCAGTAGTGGAGAATTTTGAGAAGAAACTATCCATGTGGTCGAGAAACTACCTCTATTGATGGTTGACTGACTTTAATAAAGGCCACTTTGTCAAATCATACCACTCGAGGAAAATTTATCCTGTGTGATCACCTTTTCCTTCACTCCCCTTCACTCTACTCCTATGACATTCCTTTTCATATCATTAATTCCAAGGTTGGAGATCTTATGTTGCGTTGGAAGAGAAGCCCATTTGGGGGAAAGGGACGGCAGCATTATGTTGGTCAGTTTGGAAAGAGAGGAATAGCAATTTTTTTGGGGCAAAGATTGCACTAATTAGGAGACCTTTGAGTTATGCAAGGCTATTGCCATTTCTTGGTTCGGATGGCGATCAAACTTCCTTGGTACCTCTTTTTCCACCATTTATAGGGATGGGCAGTTAGTGCTACAAGATAAAAATAGGGTGGTGAAGATCAAGGAAAGATGGAGGCATCCAAGGCCAGGGGAAGTCAAATTTAATGTGGATGGCGTTGGAAAAAGGCAAGCTAGGACCTGCAGGCATTGGAGGATTCTACATGATTTAGGAGGGAAGATTCTGTCCTTCTCATGTCCAAAAAGGGTGAAATATTCCAATTAAGCGGAGTTTCTGGCAATCGGGCAAGTAGTGTTAATATTTTGTGGTCATTTTCAAGGGAAGCTCATTGTGGAAAGTGATCCGGTAAATGTCGAGGGCTGGGCCTTAACTAAGAACTAGCCATCTTGGAGATTCCTACACTTGTCGTGTGAGATTAGACATCTCCTTTATATATTCGGAGATCAGCTAATAGTATTGCAGATTTTTTAGCGACGCATTGTGTTGATAGATCGAATATGTTCTTAATCTTTCTATTCCTTAGTTTTCTGTTTTTCCTTTGTTTACTTTGTGTCCATCTCGGCCACTTCTTCTGTACTTTTTTCATTTTGAATGTAGTCATCAAGTTACCTTTCCCAAAAAAAAAAGTTATCATTCTTTTGCATATCAAAGAGAGTAAAATAGCTTCTTAGCATAGAATGTTTAATTTGTTTTTCCCTTAAATAATTATCTCTTGTCCTTTTAGAATTACTTTTTAAATGAACCGGTCTTTTAACATCCCTTTTTTACCTTTTAATCTACTTGCAGTTATGAAGTACTTCTAGCATTGGACAAGGAGAAGCACAAGGTCGAGGGACCAATATACTACTATCTGTTCAATACTCTTCTTTTCTGTTTGCTTGTTCTTCACATTTACTGGTGGATGTTAATCTACCGGATGCTTGTTAGACAAATCAAAGCTAGAGGCCAGCTTGGGGATGACGTGCGATCTGGTATATGCCTCAAATCCCTCTATTAAACCTTTCTTAGGTCAGTACCTTCTCATGAATGAACATCACCATCAACATGGAAACACACCCAGGAATACACAATAAATAAATAATCTGTCCTCAAGGAAGGATCGCTGCATTTTCTCACTATGGTCCCAATGGTCTCAAATCCAAACCTCTTAATCACTGTAAACTTCAAATCCCCAGCCACCCAGCCCAAACAGCCAGTACTGCAACAAATAATGAATCAAATTCTCCTAATCCCAATTAGTCTGGCCACCATTTCATTCATCACGTGGATTCAAATTCTTTAGAATATATTTAGTTTTTCATCCATTCTTGGATAAAAGTTTGCACTTTCAAAGTGATAGCCCCTCAACCCACACAGACACCAACAAGCAGGAAGTATCAATCAGCTATTTTGATATTTACTATTTTGATTCCATTCCCAACCAGGGTCTGGTCCATCTGTGGATTCATCATGGTTGATTCAAATTGTCCATAAAACATTCAATTTTCTTTCCAATATTGATAAAAGTTTCTGCTGTTCAGAGTAATAGCTATCACTCGACTGAATAAATATATGTTAATCATGTATCCAAAAACATGCATATTCTGATTAGAATAAAACATGGGGCATGTGCCATCTTGCAGTGGATAGTTTCAATGTGTTTGAATTTGTCTTTGTTCTACAAGATTGGATCAGCATGGGGAACACCTTTTTTGGGTCCAGAGTGCAGACTAAAACAAGATGAGATTGATTTGGCTCCACACAACAACCAACCATCAATCCATGTACTAACATTGATTTTAGGTCATTTATACATTTATATGAATACTGGAAGTAGCTCTCATTCCAATAATTGACAAACTGCAAATACAAGTTATGAGGAGAGGGCAGCAACAAAAGATGGAGAGACAAAAGGGCATGACAGATTTAGGGGTGACACATGATATGGTTTACGAAAATAGAATGCAAGATTGAATCTCAAAAAGTGACACTAGATAGATGGGACTGGCAATTATGGTGATGGCGTCAGCGGCCAACCATCAATCCATCTTATCAGTGAGAACTGAGTTCAGAATGTTCCCATTTGTTCAATAAATAAGAACCTTACGAGACGAACTTGGGTAATGATATTTCCTGTAGTCCTGATCCTGTGGAAAATGTTCTCAACAATTTTGGTGGAGAGATTTCTTATAAAGAGGTGTGGCATGTTAATACAAGGTGAATATTTTGGATGTTAGAATGCTTCAAAAATCAGGCCCATCCGAAAATTGGTAGGCATTCAATCCAAGGCAAGTGTTTTTTGGCTGGTAAAATGTGTGAAGGATCAATTCCTGTGGTTAGGAGGATATTAAGTGGCATCATGGATTTGGAGAATTGGATGACTACAGGCATGTGATTAGATACTTGAAAACAATGGTTCAAGAAATTTGATCCAGCCATCCATTTTGCAAGCCCTAAAAATCAATGGTTATAGAGTCATCCATTTGGGATGAGATTGGATACTTGAAAACGTTGGAGAAATTTGATCCAGTCGTCCATTTTGCAAGCCCTTAAAATCAATGGTTATAGTCATCCAATTGGGATGAATATTTTTTTTTGAATGGTTACTATATTAGAAAAAAAATTGGGATGAAATTTTACCCACTCCAATCCACAATGTGTATTTACGTGCCCCCCTGTGCCATGCCTCCCGTTTTTGCCCTATAAGGCTATAAGTTCTTATTTATTGAATTGATTACTTCATTTGTTGACCCTTCATGGGCTGTATATTTTACAGTGATCTCCCTGGAAGATTATGTGCACACAAATCTCACTCCTTAGAAATCACTATAATTCCATAAGCATCACCTTGTTGATAATTTGGAATTGGGAACAGCAACACATCTTCAGGTGTAATTTAGAAAGTCATGCCCAACCACCCATGTATACTATCATCCAGTTGTTTAACTTAGTTGCATGGATAATGAAAACTAAGAGCTATGTTCATACGTCAGCTAACCTAAAACCAAAGCCTCAAACCCAACAGATATGCTAGGTAGTATTTGCATTCATTTGAACTTCTTTTTTGGGGGTATAAATTTTAGATTCATGCCACTAGCATTGTTAAGATAACAATATCTGAATCAGTGCTCACATTTGATTTTTAAATTCATTATTTTGGTTGGTTTCTTTTGTAGATTCTGATGGTGAACATGACGATTAACCTGAAGAAGATCTAACAATTTCTTGATTGATACATGTGAAGGTTAGGGCTGAAATAATCACACTTAAACTTCTGTAGCAGTGTATTGTCTTTCCATTTCCTTTTTGCATGTTTCAGTTCAGAGTTAAGTATGCGCTACAGTTACTCATAGTGAAAGTTGACCTCTGAAACATTCTTCTTGCAGATAACTTCAACCACAGTTCATAAATTGATGTCTCATGTATTCCTATTCTAATATGTAGTTTGATTCGGTCAAAGTGCTCTTATTGTGGGAAATCCTCACTAATGGGCCTTGTATATTACTTTGAGAAACAATAAGGAAACAGAAGTAGGACAAACATTTTTTTCAATAACATTTTGTGGCCCCTGTTATTTTTTTCAGGATTATTTCATATCCTGCACTATATATGATTTCTTTTAAGAAATTTCACAATGTTCTACGGTGTTCTTTGTGGTAGGTCTGATTCTTGTGCTCATAGGTTCTACTTCTAGATGAAATCCAAAACAATCATATTACAGCATCAGTCTCATGATGGACACTATACTTACTGGCAGAGGGATTCTGTTGCTTATCAGTCGATGGTGTTAGTGTCTATGTCTGTAAAACAATTATCTATTCAGAGGGAATAGCAAAGATTGTCAATGCAGAAAGAAACTCTTATCCCATGAATGTGCAGGTTGACTTTCCTATCCCATTTCTCCAACAAAATTCTTTTTATTGAGACCAATCCAATTGGAAGTGAGCACACTTCTTTTTTGGTGTAGCAAAACAATCAATTCAGACCTACTACTGACTTGCTTACTGGTAGGGTGCAACTCGATTAGCTGTTGACCATCTAAATCAACCTCATAATCAACTGGAACCACTGGACCTAAATTTCAACAAGAAAAACCCTGTCTAAACCCAAAATGTAAAATTGGGTTGGTTGGGTAGAGAGAGAGAGAGAGATTACTATATATTCACTGTACAATACAGCATAACAAAACATAATATTATTGTAAAATTTGGTGTTTTACACACGGAAATATCAGATGGTTCAGCTTTTCAACCTCTCTGTCTCGAAAAAAGAACACTAAATTCAAATTTGGCTCAAGTTAATGAAAGCTTGAGAGAACCCAAATTGTAGATTTAATCGAAATTTCAAGAAGCTCCTGGAATCTTCTCTTGATTCTCATGTTGGTTGACAATTCACCTCAATAATTGGGCAAACGAAATTTCAATTGAAAAAACATATATTAACTCAATTTCTCTACAGGAAAAAAGGGTGCAAATCTAAAAGGAAATCCATAACCTTGTGAATTTCACAATGAAATTGAAATTCTAGAGAAAACTATAATTGAATTGCATGAATTAAATTTACAATATGCATTGGTCCAATGCAACAAAAAATTTGAATGCAAAATTTGAACTTTAATTGCATAACATAGAATTAATTCAAACTAAAATTCCAAGAAACGATAACTTACTTGTTTAAAGGTAAAGAAACGTCATTGCCACTCCCAATTCACCCAAACCCAATCTAGATTATGATGTCATGTAATTTTAGTGATGATGTAATAAATGACACATGGCATACTAGGATTTTTTATTTTCAATTAAGCAAGCACTATAAATGGACACTCCAATTTTTGCCTAAGCTTAGAGAGGAATTTTTTTTTTTTTTTCATAGACATGAATAAATTAGAGGCATGTGCGACTATTGTAATGCATCCCTAGTTGAATCCAATCTGAAGTTGAAATTTCTTTGCCTTTGAGCATTATCCTTTGTGTTCTTTTGAATTGTAGTTTGAATTTATTTTTCAAATTGTTTTATTTGAATTGTATTAGTGTTCAAATTTGGCATTTAAATTTTATTTTAAAGTTGTTGCATTTGGCTATTAAATATTGTGAATTTAATTCATGCAATTCAATTCTAGTTTTCTAGAATTTCAATTTCATTGTAAAATTATAAAGTGTTGGGTTTCCTTTAATGATTTGAGTCTTTATTCTTTTTTAAGAGAGAAATAGGATTTTGGTGCGTTTTTCTAGTTGAAATTTTGTTTTCCCATTTTGGAGTGAATTCTCAATTTGTGTTTGAAATCAAAAGAGATTCGAGATTTTTTTTGAGATTTTCGAAAGTCTTCAAATTTGGGTTCTCGATTCTCTCGGATTTTCAATGAACTTAATCCCAATTTGAATTTTTTTTCACTAATTTTCAGTGGAGACCTTGGAAGATAGAAAAATCGAAGTAGGGAGAATTCCATATGATTGCAGAGCACTCAGACTGTAGTTTTCCTTTTTATCTTGAATTTATACTGCTCATGAATCTACAACAGTGGCTTCTTTTACTTCTGCACATCGTTTAAACGCGTGGGCTGGAATTAAGAATACCCATAAAAGGAATGCCAAGTCTGAAAAAGCTAAGAAGAGCCTGTAGATGCTGTCAAGATCATTCTTATCTCTCCCTCGACTCGTACTCAACAATTCCTCCTTTGAACGAGGCACTTTAGTGGATAAATGTCGCTGGCCATATTGTCCAACTAGGGGAACCATCGGTGGCAGCATAGGCTTCCAGCCCAAAAGGCTAGTTTGATAGGTGAAATTCTCTAGTACCATATAATTTCTTCTTTTTCTCTCCCTCTCACTGATGTGGGACTCGTTCGTACCCCACAATCCCCATTCGAACGAGGCACTCTAGAGGATAAACTATCATGTCCGATTAGGGGATCAATCGGTGGCAGCCAGGGCTTCCAGCCCAAAAGACTAGTCTGATAGGTGGAGGTCCCCAGCCCCATATAACTCCCTCGCACCGATGTGGAACTTGTTCGTACCCAACAATCTCCTCCTTGACTCTCCAGTGGATAAACGTCATCGAACATCTCATCCGCCTACGGGATCCATCGGTGGCTTGGGTCATTGCTCTAATACCACTTGTTGGGCCTGGGCTTCTAACCCAAAAGACTGACCTAATAGATGGAATTCCTCAGCCCCATATAGATCTCTCTTTTTCTCTCTCGCTCACCAATGTAAGACTCGTTTGTACCCAACAATTATTTTTAGAGACATGCTTGATATTTAGGATATGTTTGACAACAATTGGCATCATATGTAAAAAGAAAAAAAATGGTTTTCAATTATCAAAGAGGTTAAGTGTGATACCATTCAAATAAAATAAAATAAAAAACAGAGGTCAAGTGTGATAAATCAAATGGTCATCAAATTTTCAATTCCATTTGCTAGGCAGAGGGGGTGAGAATCCCTTCCCCCCTGTATTTATCACCCACTTATAAGTTTTATTGGAATTTGCATATCTTAACCCCTTTACGTTCAATTCATTTATAATAGAAAATCATTTCTTACTATAGACAAGGGCATAAAACCCACGAGAAAATGTCAGGATAGGTCCAACAGAAGATGTGTATTTCTCCAAAAGTAGAATGTGTTTGGGCATTTTCAAGGAAAACTTGAGTACCCTTATTTTTCAAGGGAACAAAATAGACGCATTTATCAATTTGAATGAAAAGGGAAACATTTCTTGAAAACTTAATGTGAAAGCAGCTTACAAGAAAAAAAGGAGTACACATGCCCTTGTACTTAGAACCAGGGGTCCGAATATCGTCCGATATACCGATATTTCAGCCATATCATTTCGGTCGATATCAGCTATTTTTATTTAAAAAAAAAAGAGAGAGAGAAAATATCAGCCGATAACGAGATATCGGTTAATATATCGTATCGGCCGATATATTAGTCGATATCGAATTTTAAACCCCCTGCTTAGAACTAAGGTGACCTCTTGTTTCAATATGATGAAAACCATCATCTGTAAATCCAAACGGTTCAGTCAAGAACTACACCACTAAGATGATGGATTGTAAGATACTGGATTGGATTAACTGCATGTTCCAAATGAAGAATCAATTATTTGTTTCACCTATCGTACGTCCAATGTGTGGTGTGTCTTCAATTGTCAAAAATATATGCCCCTTATCATAACTAATAAAAAAAAAAAATTGGTGAACCGATATGGTGCGCCGTTATGCATTCTCTCTCCTTTAATTTTTTTTTCAAAATTTTTTGAAAAAATTACAGAAAATCAAGAAAATTCTATGCTTCATTTCTATGTAATTTTATCATTATTTTGCGGTCATTTAAATATTTAAATGTGATTTTGAAGTTACGAAACTGAGAATTTTAAAATGTTTTGAAAAAATGTAGAAAAAATCTCAAAAATTCCAGAAATATGGAAAATAAAGTTTAGTAATTTTCTTTTAATTTTCTCCTAAAAAATGACCATTTTGAGTTATTTTTATCATTTTTTTGAATTTTAATTCTTAAATAATCTAAAATTTAATAATAAAGTGTAGAAGAAATTTCCGCTTCAATCCCTATTCCCATCTCATAGATCTCTAAGTCCTCTTTCTAACACCTCTGAAATCACCTCGTTCAGAGTTTGTAAGACAAAATTATGCCCATTTTACTAGAGATACCCCGTTAACCATTATAGACCGATACGTATCTACCGGTATGCAATCGGTACATGTCGGCCGATACACAATCGATATGTATCAGCCGATACGTTGCGTATCAGCGGCAACTATGTATGGCCAATATTGTATGGTGCATATGGGTCGCAACGGTTTGGATTCAATTTCCTGATGTGATTCGGCAATACGCAACATATCGAGAGAATTCGTAACAGCAGATCATAACCCTAGGAATTATAGGGTCTAAGAAAGTAAACTTTCATCTGTTGAGAAGATCAATTTCATGGTCGGGATCATTGTTTGTTTATTCATCATGTGGAAGATTGTATCCATCCATCTGGTCATTGTTTTTGGACCATGTTGATTATCTTCATCAATAGGCCACTGATTGAGACTGGCACCTTCCATGTGAGAGGATTTTGAGCATCCCCTAACAACTGTAGGCCCATCAAATCATAAGTATGCATCTACATTTCTTTTTTGGTTTGGGAACCTCAATTCTTCCTATCATCATGTCATGTGAAAAGTGCAGTTCAGTGTCACCATCCTAGTTTTAGAACTTTTGGCCTGAAACAGAGTAGGTGGCTCAAAAGATCTCAAGAGATTGCAGGCCTTTAGGCTTGCAAATCCAGACCTGGTTGTGGATCTGAGTTCATGCAAGCCAATTTTGGTTCATCAAACTGTTTTCAACGTATTGGAAGGGCCCATAATGCAGGAAACCCATTCTGGGGTCTAATTCTGGCATGGGTTAGGGAAGGTTAACACCGAGTTAGATGGACCTGGATCTAATTACCTTTGTTAAGCTCTGTCTGATAATTGCAGATTGGATCTGTTGTAACCATCAATTTCTGTTCTGTGCCCTGAGGATTGTACATATAAGCTGAAATTGGACCAGGAGCCTATGGGGCATCCCTTGGGTCCTTTTGCTCACGAAAAGGGAGGAATGGATCCAGCAACAAGTAGATCCCGTGGGAAAGATCTTATTAAATCCTGACTCCCAAATTGGATGATTTAGAGTTATTTCTGTCATCTGAAGATTTATCTTCCCTTGCAAACAAGTTACTGTCAGGTGTAGGCTCAATATTCTTGGGTTTTATGGACAAGAAGTGAATCTGCCACCTTGTTTCGTATAAAATCAAACCACAAATTTCTTTGGTCGTGAGGTGAAAGGAGGAGCAATTGCTCCATAAGTTTGGGCCCTCTTATCTTCATGTATGATCAAAATTGACCTCTTTGGGCCCAAGCTCACCCATATTTACACTTGGGGATACTTCATCTCCATCCAAGTGGCAACCAAAGCCATGTTTGACTTCTTTGGGCCAAGGATTTAGGTGGTTTAAGGATTTAGGTGGTTTGGATGGATTTGTGTAGAATTTTGTTGGGCATAGGATAATTTTTTTTACTTAGTGTGCTTTTTATACTTTAACCTATTGTTATACTGTTTGTAGTAGGTTTCTTCTTAATCATTCTTCAACCTCTAAAGGAAGACTGATCCAAGGTAGACAGGACTTTCCTGAATTTGGACATATTTTTAAACATCTTCTACCTTGAGGTCTATTTAATGTTTTTCCTTTATGGTATGCTTTATTACTACTAATTACATTTAGGGAGTGTAGGTTGGAATTGGATCAAAGATCGAGTCCTCAAAAACATGATGACTGATAAAAAAAAAAAAAGTGTTTAATGACTCTATTGCAACGATGAATCATCCAAATTCTGCATAACTCTGTTCTATATATGAGCTTTTAGCAATGTTGTACTCCATATACTACCTAGAACTCTCCTAGTATTGAGCTATAGCAGTATCTCTGAGTTCCAACTTCTGACTAGAACACAGTTTTGATTGAGAAGGATCATTGGTTCAAATGAGCATATGTTGTCTTTAAAGTCTCTAGACCTCATATAGAAAAGGATGCACGGGTTCAGTGACAGTGTACAGAATATCTCAGTTCTTATGGATAGGCAGTAGGTTCCTCATAGTCTGCATCATAACAATGATGCGCACAAATATAGAATCCAAAGAAAGTGCTGCAATTTGGGGGAAAAAGCACCAAAGAAAGCCAATGGCAGCACAGTAATGGATACTAAAGAGATAAAAAGAGCGAAGCTTGAGGACAATGAGGACCCCAACTAAAGGTAAAAAGCTTTCTACAGCCAAATCCGACAAGAAGGAATCAGAGAACCCTTCATCGGACACCACACAGATAATGGGTTGCCTTGCATTTTTTCTTTTCATGTGGCTGAACTTTTTCTCTTTAGGCATATCTTTATTCAGCAGAAAGCGAAAAGGGTGCAGCGTTGTGCTTTTTTCGGAGATGACTTCCTGTTTCTGTCCTACTCACAATGGTGAATTGTTTGCTTTTTCTTTTTCCTTTTGCACCCACCAATGCGTCAAAATCATAGTTCAAAACTAGACGTAATTTGATATTCAGCTGGATCATGTCGAATATATTGAATTTACATGTAGGTAGGATTCTAATTTAAGCACAGATGATACCATGAATTCATTATGTCGATCCCTTGGCACACAAGCAATGGGAGAAGAAGGCTTGTTAATAGACTAATGATGTCTGATTAAGTAGCAGAAAGCATTTGCAATCCTCATCTGAAGTTTTCGTTGACTTTGCAATTTTCAGTCCACAGGTCGATTCAATGAGTTTGAAGTTCAGTTCATAAATTTCAAAGCCATGGAAACTGGTTACCATTTTTAGGGACATTAGAAGGTTGTGCAGGACAAGGGATATCACCTTCACATATGTTCCTCGGTCGGCGAACAGTATTACTGATTTTCAAACAAAAGTGGGAGTTCAAAAGGATAGACCCATAATGGCACTTCTCTAATCTAATCATGTCTCTCTTTGGGTGGATGGGGAACTCCACATTGTATCTATACTATATACAGTTTTCTTACACATAGTTCTTAGATGTTCTTTGTTTTCTTCTGATTGCCATGTGTACCTCTCCTATACGTGGCTCTCTCTTGTATTCTCCTCTTCTTTTAATGAATCCATTTGTTACAGTTGCAAAAAAAAAAAAAGTTTCAAAGCCATGCCAAAAGTCTCATTAAATTCTGAAGCAATGAACTAGTTTACATTATCATCTATTTACAAGAGGCTGATTTGGGCCTCCTTGATTGGAGACAAACAAGAGAATTTCCAAAATAGCACTCATTATTCTCACTGACTGCTTAACTCATTCTGCCCTCATATAGAGAAGGAGAGAGAGAGAGAGAGAGAGAGAGAGAGAGAGAGAGAGAGAGAGAGAGAGAGAGACCTAATTAGAATTAGAATGATGGAACAATGCTATATCCACTTTCAGCCATGACATTGGAATTGAACATCGGTTCTACTTCTACATCTGTTCTTTTTGCAAAGCGTCCTTTGATCCGGGGCCTCGTTTCAGCATATGCCTTCCTAGAGGCATACCTAATTGTCTTCTCAAAATTCCTTGTTTTTCTTTTTTCTCTGTACCTGAGTACCCTGGCCTCCCTGTCCAAGGGTGTGAATTGGCCTGGCATCTGAAGAGGGGGCACCGAAAAAAGGTCGATTGTACCTTCGGAAGGCCTGATTTGTGAATTTGAGATATCAGTCATGGTTGCATCTGGTACAACGCTAGCTTCCATAGATGAGAAAGAAACCTGATCAATGATAGAAATTTTCATCATTGTTCATATTCAGAAGAAATAGGAAACACAACTATAATTATATCTTCTAAGGGCTACTTAATGTTAAATTCAATAATCGAAGAAATCAAGCTCTCTGTATTCTGTACATATGATTGGTCACATTTCTAAGATTTTAGACTCTCCATCTGTTGGAACCTGTCATGGGACAGAGCCTACCCTGAAGTAGCAACCATCCAGTCAACTGGCCCATATTGGTGGAACTATGGCATTGAAAGCTGAAATTTGGTTGACTTTTTCTAACCATTCATTTGTGATCCTCAAATTTTCAATATGTGGCTGTGCCAACTGGGTACCTTATCCTTGGTAGAGAGCTCAATTGATCAACAGCCTAGATAATTTGTACTAAATAGGCCTGATAATTTGATTATGATTGATAAGATTGTAGTTTGTCCATCTAAAGCATGTAGTTGAACAGACAAAAGAAACAACAGTAGATAATAGGCCACGAGCATGAATTGTAGAGGCATGGAACAAGCAATAAGGTGTCCAAGAATCTCAAAGCTCTCCTGATCATTTCTCTAACGAATTGATAATTTACAGAAAGAAAAAAAAAGGACGGGTAAACCATAACCACCTTAAAAACAAAGCGTAGAAATTTTGAAAACATGAAAATGTTAGAATGCAAGAACAGTTGAAGCGCCACCGATCAATTCGAACAGCAAGAGCAGACTAATGGATTTCTGAATTGCTCAAACCTCAGATGGAAAACATTCTACTGGTAAATTGAAGCAAAAAATGGGAAAGAAACCAATCAAATGAAAATCAAAAGACAAGTCTCAGCCATCTTTAAATTTGTGTGAACTGCAGAAAAAACAAGCTTGCAATTTCAAGAGCAAGTTGTGTATAAAGAAACCATTCAATCAAATTAATATTGTAGACACAGAAATTAAAAAGTAGATATAGAAGAACTTTCACGAACGAAGAACCTATGTGAAGGATTGATTACAAAATACATCAATATTTGTAATTAATGATATAGGATTAAGGAGGAATAAAATCTGCTTACACTGTGACTTAATGAGGCTGTGTAACTATAGCCAGTTTTGGAAGCCTCATAATCCATTTCCAACTGAAGATTGTGTTGTTGTTGCTGCTGCAGCTGAAGCTGTTCATTCCCTCCCACAGACATGGCTTGCACAAGATTATCACTCCCATCATTCTTCCCATGATTCCTCTGCTGCTTTTGATTGTACTGATTCTCACCACTTGAATTATACTCCATAAAATCCAAATACTCATCAACTTCCCCTCCATACAAATACCCATTACTCTGGTGGTGGTTGTTGTTGGTGCCGATGTTCTTCTCCGGATTCAGCAGCAACCAAGATACTGCTTCGTCCTCCTCTTGCTCCTCCACCTCCTCCACATCCCAAGCCACAAACCCATCTGCCACATCACCTTCATAGCATGCAGTTCCAATACCTTGATGGGCCACAGCTGGTGGACCAAAAAGGTGGCCTGCAATGGGGAGGATTGGAACACGGTGGTGGCGTCGGGCTAATGGATTGGCAGAGTGGATGTCTGCATCGCATGCCGAACAGAGCGCCGCAGCATCGGCCTTACAAGTGATGGTGGCTGGCGCTTTCTCACAAGCCTCGCACACCCATACTCGCTCATGCTTCGAAACAAGCTGATTTGCCCCATGGATTCGAGCATCACAGCCGGTGCACAGGTATGCCGAGTCTGCTCGGCAGTAGACTGTACATGCTGCTGATTGGCATGAGTCACATGGACGCACCCATCCACCACGATCACCAGAATTTCTCTCCTCCATCATCTTTACTTGAAAATTCTCTTAATTAACTCTGTCTCTCTCTGCTTGCACTGTTTTGCAGTTGGATATGGTGGAGGAGGGAAGGTAACGGTAAATAAGCCAGGGAGGAACAGGGAAGGAGAGAATCCAAAAGCTTACAAGTGGCAAAATTAGAATGGCTGGGAGATGTGCGTCCTACATCTTGTGGTTGAAGAAGGATGATGTGGTGCGTGGGGTCACTATGAGTGGAGGCATTTGGGGTCCATTGATGCCATTTTGTCTTTTGGAATCAATCAAATGCTAAAGAGAGATACTAGCTGTGCACAGATGTAGAATCAAAAGAACTACTTTAGTCCCAATCTAATCATCTCGTTTCCACTAAAGTGAGAAAAGTGTATGCAGCGTATACACTGAGTGTTCCTGTATATCAGAAATTATGCTAACTCCCGATGATCAGATATCAAGAGATCACCTCAATTGATTACGGCCAATGTCATAAATATCAGCTATATTTTCAATTTACCATTTTTTTATCAGCAAAATATCATTACCGCGTTAATAATGCATATTTATCAATGCACTTGTTCCGATAAAATCGCGTTAAAAATGTGACTAAATGTGGTAATATCGTGATCATATTCCGATAAATTCTAGGTAAATTCCTTATTAAGGTTTCTATTTTATTAATACTTCTATTTATTATTTTTTCATATTTTAATATTATATTTTCCATGAGAGTTTCTAGATAAAAATTCAAGAATTTGAAAATATTCCAATATTATCAATCACCGTTAATATCTCGGGAACGATATTTGTGACAATGATCACAATTAGAAGACTGACCAAAGAGCCCAAATGCATGGGCATGGAACGACCTTCACTTGCATCTGTGGTTGGATTGAGGTTAAAATTCAATGCCCAAAGGTCCGAGCCCAACTTCAAACCCGATAATGAGTTATGAACCCCAATAGACTAGACAATCCTAGGCATGAAGTCTGGGCTAAAACCTAATTGCAGGCCCATTTCTCAAAGTGGCGTGGCATGGGTTTACCAAGGCCCACCAGTTCTTTTATAAGGTTTGTAACCGTAGTATACACAGTAATTGTCACTTATTTCTTCAGTTCCACTCGAAACTTGAAAAATATGGTGGGCTGGTGGCCCATATGCAAGAATGGAAGCATCCAATTTCAGTGCCTGTCTCACTCTAACGACATTTCAATGTAGAGAAGTCATTTGTTGCAGTATACATTTACTAGTTGATAAGGTGGTTGAGAAAAGGAGAATTGGTCAGGGAAACTCAGACATAGTCTTACTAAAATTCTCACGGATGAGTCTACTGTCCATAAGGCACACCAAAGTTAAGTCATGAGAGTTCGAATCTGCAACCTCCCGCTTTCTAAGGCGGGAGTCAACCAATTAAGCTACACCCATGAGGATAAATTGGCCAAATTTGTAAGTGTGCAAGAGGTTGACATATTTTTTCACCTATTAATTTTGCCAATTTTTCCAATAAAAGGCCGTTATTGAACTATTAATTTAAAACCCTCAAAGTTGTGGAGGAGAGCCCTCAAAGGAGTTTGGTAGATATTAAACATTAATTTGAATTCGTCAAAGTTGTAGCGTTTCTGAAACATGGTTTTCAAGATTTGGACCAAGTGACTTTTCATTGGCCATCAAATGGGGCAAAAGAGAGATTCATGTAGGATGCCAACTATATGGATTTAAATGTAATTTAAAATAATTAATATTTAAATACCATAAAGACATGACTTTTATATGGGATATGTACCATTTTTTTTTTTTTAATTTATGTGTGGAAAACCGTGGGATACTCAGCCTAAAACCCCCACGGATGAACCTACTACCTCTAAAGCACACCAAGGTTAGGCCATAGGTGCTCAAACCCCCAACCTCCCGCTTTCTGAGCTACACCCATGTGGGTAATACTGTTTTAACAAAGGAAATCATCTATTCAAAGAATTCAACATATGGAGAAAAGTTAGGTGTCACGTAATATACAAAATTTTATTGAATAAAAAAAAATTGAAGTCAATAAGATATGAAGAAATGACTTTTTTATTAGATTGAGTTGATTTTGTTTAAATTTCATAGTTAATCGAAGTAGATAAAAAGTGAGTCAATAATTTAATTAATTAACAATAAATATCTGTTTAATCTAAATGTATCACGTAAAAATCTTTTAAAGAAATTTGGTCTTCCCAAAATCTTCTTTTTTAATTATATTAGAAGAATAGCATTAGAAATGAGGTTTCTCCACCTAATTTGTTTTCACCTCCAATGGTAGAGAATCCCCCTCTTTGTACTTTCCCCCAATCCATGTACCACCTTCGTGTTGTAACTTGTAGAGTTGATCAATGATCTGCGAAGACTCAATAAGAAACCATCTAATTTATCAAACTAATTAAGTTGTTTATATTCCTTCTGTCTCAATTTAATTGTCTCATATATATTTTTTAACTGTCTCAAAATAGTTGTTTGATATTCTACATTAACAAATTACAAGCATATGTAGATTCTCTCATTCTATCTATCTACTTTACCTCTTGAAACTTTCTTTAAAAAATTCAAAATTTTAAAATAAGACAGATGGAGTATTAGTTTGTTCCAACAGACCTAAGGGGAGAGTTGGATGCCAAAATCAAATTAGGACCAACTTATTTCTTATTATTTATTTAGCATCTTTTATGATTCCTTTTGCATTATTTTTTTTTCTTATATAAGTCTTAGAATAGTTTTTAAAATTAACTTTCTAGGTCAAAACGAATACCTAGATTTTAGTTGTGTGAATATATTTGAATCTAACAATATGAAGAAAATACAATTTAGATGTTACATTTTAAAATCTCCAACAACAAAAAAAAAAAAAAAAAAAACAGGTGAAGAGATATACTTTAGTCCAATCCATTTGCATTTCCATAGAATACCGCCGGTTTAGAAGAAGTAACCTCGACCATTGATGACACTTTTTACTTTTCATAGGGTGATTGATATCATAGTATCATACTAATTTAGCATTAAATTTTATTATAAGTACACCGTTCTTTTTTATTACAAAAATATTAGTCTATTCTTATATTCAATTATCATCGATTTAAGTGGTAAAAAGATATAATAATATTTTTTATTATAAAAGATCATATAGGCAAGGGGCCCACCACAAATCAAATAGGGTACCCTTTTGGAAAAAGAAAAAAAAAAGAAAAAACATAGCACACGCTTCGTTGATAAAAAGTTCCTGCATGCACTTTAGTGGCATGCATACGTGACAACCCTTCTCTCGCCTGGCACTTACTAGTTTCAAGAATGGCATTTCCAAGCATATACTAAAATAAATCAAATTGCTTTCAACAATTTCTTATTTTCTCAAAGATATTGCTGAAGCAATAAGCTACGAGGTGTTGGGACGATTTGAATCATGATTTTTTTTTTTTAAATAATGTAGCAAAGTTTAAGAAAATTTCATTTGATTTTTTTTTGAAATGGTTCAATATTAATAGATAAAGATATTAGAGGTGGAAATACAAACAATAAAACTAAAAAACAAACAGAAGGTGAAAGAAAATCTCCCACCACAGCAACAACAAAAGAGAAAAAGATCACGATATATAATTTCATTTGATAATTTTAGAAATTATATACTTTGCATGGCATATCTTACCAAGTTATAACATTCTATAAGAATAAAGCAATTACCTTTATAAACCCTGGGAATGAAATGAATTAAAGATACATAAATGAAATTGAGAAAGTTACTGAGAAACAAGGGGAACAAACAGAGCAAAAGCACTGTAGAAACAAAGCAGTTGGTAATGATGCCTCCAATCAAATAAAACTAACAAAACTGTGACCCCAATTGTATATGGAGAGGTTTATTAGTGACTAAGAAACTCAAACTCATCTAAACTAAAGTCATTCTAGGAAGATTGCATTCTGAATTCTAGTGGTTTATTCTTAATCTAAAACAAAGAAAACAAATAAGAAGATAGATGAAATCTATTGATCATAGACTAAATCATGCACAAGAAAGAATAAATCAAATGAAAAAAGAAGGCTTATCAAGAATCAGGGCCGACTCTGGCTATAGGTGGCGTAGGCCGCCTCCTAGAGCCCCTCAAAATAGGTCTGAAAAATAACCTGCATTAGAGCCCCTGATATTTTAGGGTATCTCAGAGCTAGCACTGTCAAGAATTACACATGAAACTAACAGATTACAAAGAGTGAAAGTAAAATCTCTTAATCCCAATACACCTTCAAAAGAGACTCTCGAAGCTCTTAAATCACTGAAAGACCTCTCTAGGACGAAAATGAAGCTCTTATTCACTCAACTATGAGACTTTTATAAAGAAGCTAAAGCAATCTTAGCCCTTTATCTTGAATTATTCCATTGGATAGAAAACAATCCACATTGTAGGTGTCCATCTGCAACTAGACGAGAGGACAAAGATGCTCAAAGTTATTGGACATAAATAGAATGACTTATAAGATCATATCATGCTCTTATAAAACTTTATGGCAAATTTACAATTTACAAATGCATTCAATATCAATTTTAAAAAAAAAAATGATGAAATTTTTCATATGAAATGCAATCCTAGTCATTTAAATTTTAAATTTGGAATGAATCGAAGGACAAATTATTTGAGACTTTAATTAGTACCACTCAGTAACTAGATAATATTATAGAATGGACCGCAAGTGCCCCTTCCCATTCTGGTGGTTTGTTTGGCATATTAGAACTAAAAAGTGTCATCCCCACCTACTACTCATTAGGCCGACATACACCATAATGCAGTATAAAGCTGGATTTTTCTTCACTACATGTACTACGAAATATTAATTGGAATGTTATTATCTCTTTCCTTTTTCGATAGATAACGAGGTATTTTAAGGTAACTGTGAAATGAATCTTATTCACTTATTCATTAAACATTTGTGATTTATTTTCATATTAACAAAAAAGAATATTAAAAAATTAATTAAAAATTAAGAAAAAGAGTTTCAAATGGAGTTTGGTGAGTTGGAAGGATTTGCTCTAACTTTTTTATGACCAAGGTGTCTAAGGCTCTCAAAGTATATGTAAGTCTCTCTACACACAGTGTAACTCTGCGGAGAGTGTCCTTTAGAATAGCGAGTGGGAATCGAAGACTAAAATCTATTGGTAAGCACGTATAATAGAAATAATTATAATCACTCATATAAAACACGTGTAATAAAAATAAGTATAGAACTGTTTTGATGATCAACAAGTCTATGATAAAAGGAGTCGAGTCAATCAAAAAATAGACAAGTAGGCTAAAACTAATTTACTGTCTTATTTTAAATTCAACTTTTAAAATCTATTTTTATCATAAGGATCTATAGCGCAATTATTTATTCAACATTCAATTTTAGAAAAAGTAGGTAAATTTTAAAATTATGATAATGATAATTAGAAAAAAAATCACTTTTACATTTACTTGATTTTGTATGTATGGAATAAAAAATGAACCGTACTACCTTTCGAAGATGACTTATCAAGGGTACGGGGAGGGCGACTGTCCACGTGTACACAGGAGAAGGCCGTTCGAGTACGAAACCTAAACCTACGGAGGAAACAGTCAGCAGCTGATGATGCAGTGGGCTCCACATCGTATCCCAAATGAGTTTCCTAACCAAGAGTTCAACCAGCCAATCAGGCAGTGCCATATGAGCAAAAATAGATTAGGGTCCATCTCAACCACGAATTAGGAGACGCCACCACACACAGATCAACCCCTTCAAGATCAGGTGCCCAAAGTCTGAATACCCGAATAATCCAACCCATCAAAATTAAAAATGAAAATACACCATTAATCTACATTGGAAATATGGGTAAAAAAGGCTTTAACAAGGAGAATGAATAAAATAGCATGATTATTGGTTGCTTTCTTTTAAGGAAATGGAGGTTATAGATTCAAGCTTATATGGTCTAACTTTGGTGTGCTTTAGGCTTAGTGGACTCACCCTTGGGAGTTTTACGCTGAGTATTCCACGGTTTCCTGCACATAAATTCAAAAAAAAAATTAAAAATTGATTTCAAGATTATATGATTAAATTCAATGTTCAAAGAGTATATGAAAAAATTAAGATTGAGTTTTACTTTAATTGTTCATTTTAGGACTTTGATTTTAGTCTTAGAATGATCAACAGGAAAGGAAATACTACTCACCCATCACTAATTTTAGAGTCATTCTCCTCTCAATACAAAATTCAATAAGTGAATAAATTCAAACAACTCAATTTAAAGTTATTTATCTTGATAGAATTTTAAGTTAAGCAACGCAACAATTTATATGAATTTTTTTTCCAATTAAGTTGAAAGATTCATTTTAATAACTCAATTTAATTAAATTTCAAATTGAGTTCAAGTTTTGAGTTTTTATACTTTGTCTGAGTTCATCTAGTATTGAACATAAAACTTTGTAATATATACTCTCTCCATCCGATTTTAATTGTCCCATTTTAAAATTTTAATTTTTTTAAAAAAGAGCTCTCAAAAGGCTTATGAACTTCTCTCCAACATCTTATAACTCTTTTAATAAAGACATATCATACAACTATTTTGGGTCAGTCTCAAAATTCATATCAGACAACTAAATTGGAAAAGAGTGAGTATTTAATAGTATTAGATTAAAATAAGATATGAAATATAAACTAAGTAATGTACTCCCTCTATCATCCCTGTTCTCTAGCTCCCAACACCTACTGTTATCCATGAATTTGATGCATAAACATTTTATTTTAAGACTAAATTGAAAGTTCTCTATTAATATTAATAGAAAAGACCCATGTTGGGTTAGGTTTCGGTGTGGATCCATGAACAGGTCCGGATCCAACAACCCTACTCAGTGGATGATTCTGGACCTTTGGTTTGGGTACTGCCGTACTGCGTCCGGGTTGTATGGGCCCCACACAGAAGCTCTACCACCTGCTAAACATGTTCACGTGCCACGTTGAAAATGATGGGGGCTGTCTGTATATATCGCAGTTATTCATGAGTCACATTGAAAATGATGGCCCACCATTGATGAATCATCAACCAATTGGGAGAAATTTATATATCCCAGTCATTCATGTCACATTGAAAATGTTGGCCCACCATTGATGAATCATCACCCAATTGGGAGAAATTTATGTATCCCAGTCTCATATGTCACATTGAAAATGTTGGCCCACCATTGATGAATCATCACCCAATTGGGAGAAATTTATATATACCAATCATTCATGTCACATTGAAAATGTTGGCCCACCATTGATGAATCATCACCCAATTGGGAGAAATTGGTCCAGATGGGAGATTCCTAGAGCCCTTTAGTTCAACAAAAAGATCGACCATGAAAGAGTCCACTCTCTCGAATTATACTTAATATTAAATTTTATTTTTATTTTATTTTATTTTTAAAATCTATTGATTTAACTTAATAAAAAATTTAAAATATAAAATATAAAATTTTGAAGATCTTGAAAAAATATATCATTTTATTCAATCAAGATAAAACTCAACACTATGCACCTCCACTGTTGTGAATTATACCTATATTCAATGTTATGTCAATTTTACTTTATTTTTGAAGTTGGTTGATTTAACCTAATAATTTTTTTAAACATAAAATTTAAAATTTTGAAAATCTTAAAAAATATATAATTCATTTTATTCAACAAAAATGAAGTAGAATGTCAGAAATGGACTGAAATTTCTAAAGTTTCAGTCAAAATATTGGTCTGCTATAGTAATTTTAACACTTCAGAAAATCTAAAACAACAAATTCTAACTTAAAATTAAAAGTTCAAAGCGAAATTTCAGATTTTAGCCCTTTTTCAACTTCGATCGCTTTGGGTCCATGTGATGTGGGATTCTTCTGAGAAACGCTACCATGAAAGGGGGATTTAAACATCAGCTGTAAGTGCCGGTTTCTCGAAGACAAATCACACTGATACCGAGATATCGGCCGATATCTCTTTCTCCTAATTTTTTTGGACAAATATCGGTTGTTTAAGATCGACGAGATATCTCAGGCTTTTGAGATTTGTAACCCTGAGACAAATATAATTTCAGTGAAACAAACAGATACAAACAATGTTCGACAAACCGGTTCATTAGCGAGAACAGGTTTTTTTTTTCAGCCAGAATGCTAGAAATACCTTTGCATGATTTTTACATGAGTATTGTTAAGAAATGCAATTAATTTCATTTAACGGCTAGACCATACCCTATGAAAGGAATACAGCTCCCTTCTCTGGAAATCTAAAAATCAATACAGACAATGCTCAGTTTCTGAAGCTACAAAACTAGCTTAATTCTTCACATGTAAGGCAGAACTTTGAACAAAGAGTTTGAGTCGACACAATCCAGAGACAACGGGATTTCTGATTTTCTTCACAAGTATTCAACAGTTACACTTTGTCACTTGTTCAAGCTGAGAATTTTGATATGAGTTTGTCTACATGAATAATCACATCGTCGATGTGGGGACGCAGAGCAACCTGGGGCTGGAGCATCCAAGTCACAAACTGATGTAGTTGTTCAGGATAAGGGGGATCAGGCCCCGGTGGCCATTTTATCTGTGCATTTAAAATGGCCAACTGCAAACTTCCACCTGATTCACCAAGTACATACTCAAAGGGCGACTCTCCATACCTGGGAGAAGAAGATGGAACATTATCATTACTTGTTGGGGGGAGTGAAAGAGGGGGACATTATATTAAATTAAATGAAGAAAAACAAGTCCTTTTTTTCAAGAGTCCTTGTCTGCGTGAGCATCGGTATGGGACCAGCTGGGTTCAGTGGGCTTTATAGAATAGCCATGCCCCAAAACCGAGATAAAGGATGACCAGTTTGGAGTCAAATAGGCAGTTGGCCCATGTAAGACCATTTGTTGAAAACATGAGTTCAACTCATGCTTGCAAAGGGCTAAAATAGATTATTTCAAAAAAGGAGAGAAGAAAAACTCAAAAAGCCAAACCCAGATAAAAGATGAGAGACATGGCTTTGATGATGATGGTGCTCATGAAGACGATGATGTTGACAATGATGGAATCATGCCCAAAGTCTTTTCTACACTGTCATACCTAAACAGTTCACCTATTAAAAGAATTCAAATATTTGGAAATTGCAGCATCAGATGAAGATGCCTGTCAGAAAATGAAGATATCAGGGTTCATTATTTTCAAATTGAACACACAGAAATGAACTAATTCTAGCCATTCTTTTTTGTATTGTAAGAAGTCGAGACATGCTGCTCTATGGGAGGTGCTGTGCCAAGGACCCTTGTAGAGAATATTGATTGATTTAGGTGGCTATGGGCCAACATCTACGGCCCATGCCAAGGGGCATGTAACTGTATTGGGAGGAGGTATTGTCCATGAGGGTTTTTTATAGTTTATGCTGTATACTGTTGATATACATCCATTTTATTATTAATATAATAATTCTTACCTCAAAAAAAAAAAATTGTTAGGACAATAGAATAGGTTTCAGCATTGTCCACAACAATATACAGATAGTTTAACTGCTTTTATAGGATTTCCATCTGACATGTGTTTCTGTCAAAAAGTAAAATAGGTTGCCACACTGATCATGTTAGTGCAAACACAGGATCAAAGTACATCCAGCACAAGTATGGCCATAATATCAAAGCATTAAAAAGTTGAATTAGCACAATCATACACCACCCTAGTAAAGGTTTATTACCCTAAAAAAAAAAAAAATAGTAGCTAAGGTTTAAAGAATCCAGTCCTGAAAGTTGTCTTAGATCAACTAAATTCAGTTTCAAGTTAGGTTTTATTTTCCAGTTCGTCACTTTCAACCTCCACCTTTTTCTTGAATTTATCCTGAAATAATTAATGCCTTGTGAAAAGGAAAGAGATTCAACCTTTTTAAAAAAAAAATTAGCTGAAGTTTAATTGGGGAGAAAAAAAATAACTATTGAACCGACTTCAGGCCCAATGGAATATTGAGCCACAGTCAAAAAAAGATACTAAAGAGAATTATGAAACTGGCACTACAAAACATATTTCGTGATTAAGCTACCCAGCTCTCATCTCTGCCAAGAATCCAAAAAAAGAATCTGAGAGCTATTGGATTGAGTTTGAGTTTATCCCATTCTTCACTGAATCTGAAGACAATGTCTTGCCCAAAAAAAATCCTTCTGTTGTGCAAAACAAGCAATAGCCAGCGAAACCATTTTCCATAAAATTTGGCCTTCTTTTGAATGGGACTCAAACCCCACTATAAATGAGAGCTCAAAAGGAAGCAAACAGAAAGAAAAAAAAAATGACAAGAAATGGAACCATAGTGGTCACCAAAGAACGGTGACAAAAGATCCATTTTCCAACAAAGATGGCAAACATTAGGGGTAGAGAAACTTCCAGCTTTGATTTGATAATGAATACAATCTTTCAGGGATTCAATTACAGGCTTCTTGCCAATATACTTATCTACAAAAAATTATCTTGGAGCCATCACCCACAACTAACACCATACATTAATTATATATCTATATCTCCAACCAAATTACCCAAAACACCTAATTTTGATACCTCCTTACAAATTTGAGTACCCTAGGAACCCATCCACAGTAATACAGAAAAAGTAGACACAAATGCCAATATGAGATACTTCCCCAGGAACCCATCCTCTATCTATCTCCCCTTGGTTTAATAACTTATCTCGACAAATATTCTCTCTCCTAGCCAAATCTCCACAATAATTTTGCTACAAGAGACCATTTCTTTCAATAATATTTCCCAAACCCAGACACCCTGTTCCATTGGAAGATCTACTCTTTCCATCTCACCAGGTGGAATTTTTTTGTCAGAAAGTAACAAGATTTAATTAATGATTGAGAGAAATTACTAGAAGAGTGGGGAGAATATCAAGGTGGATACACCACAGCCACAAAAAAAATACAATCAAGCGTGGGGTAACCAGCTCAATCCAAAGAAAAGTCTAGAAACATATAGGATCATGAGCTGCCATGATTTGCCAAAAAACCTACTACCATGTTTGCCGACCGACAAAAATGGACAATAGACACATCCATATCTTTCCACAACAGCTCTATTTCCCTAAACAAAGTCAAAGGCCTTCATGGAGGTTATTTCTTCCCTTGAGCCCATTATGTTGCATTGGTTGAGCCTCCTTCGATGGTAAGTTTCCTGATGAAGTGATTCTTGAACATATTCAATGCTTACCTTATGGCCCAAAACTCAATCTCAGACAAATTGTCAATTACCCACATTGGTCCTAAGAAGAAAGCAAGCACTTGACCATCTAAGCTGTGAAGAATTGGACCTATCCCCATCGGTCCTAGTTTTCCTTTCACTACCCGAACCATAGTGCTCTCTCCATACCCTTGAAGAGACATCTCTACTAATTAACCACATGATCACCCAAGTGATGATTAACACCCAAAGTGCACTAAGATAGTGGATTCAGAAGAGAATACAAAATACCCAATAGGGATTTAACATTGATGCCCCTAGATGGATTGCCAATCCATATCCTCTAATAGAAGACTGACATAGAGAGAGAGAGCGGTAAAAAAGGAGATACCTAAATTCAAGACTCAAACCACTCTTCCCCCTAAGCACTAAAAGCACTCACCGACACACTTTTTTTTTTTTTGAAGCAAAATTTGAAATGCAGGGACAAGACTCGCTCACCCAAAGATCCCTCCAAAGGATACCCTTCACCACTCCTCACAAGGAAAGATAAACCTTTATAGAAGCATTTCACTGCCCAATTTTAAAGCCACTCTTACCACACTAAACCCCTTTTCAACTTGAACACACTAAACTCCCACTCCCCTTGATACACTACAAAAAACACAAGGGGTTGGCCTGGTGGTTGATACACAAGACTTCAGGATTGAGGTCTTGGGTTCAATCCCTGTGACTCCAATGAAGGGTCACTCTCCTCAGACCTACTTGGTGTGTGCAGATTGGGGGGTTTTCACAGACCCCGGGGGACTAGTCGGGTGCGACGTCTGGACACCTTTGGACCTAAAAAAAAAACTAGAATATGAGCAATAGAACTCTTGGAGATGTAGACCTTCAAATTCGAAATAGCTTGAAATCACTTCAGAATTCGAAATCCATTAAAAAGAGTTTAAAGGCTTTTCAAATTGGATTACCCAAGCAAATGGTAAGTATCCATTGTAAGTAGGTAAGTCAATAGGGCCTAAACCTGAGAGCTGGTGACAAAGATGGCGTCGAAGATCCTATCATGGAGATGGAGATCGAGTACATGGAGCTATTTGAGAAGTCCAAGCCAATTAGATCTTCATCATGAACCTAAATTCCATGAGCTAGCCCATCTACAATATGGTTTTTTTCTTTATTTTTTCTTACTCTTCTTTTTTTGAGAGAGAGAGAGAGACTAGACAGATTCTGTTATAGTAATGTCAACAATAATGTGCTACATGCTACATTATCTAACTACATGAATGTATGGTTCTACAGTAAAACACTACAAGACATGCTACAAGACGCTGTGTATGTGATCATAGAGTTCAAACATCTAGTAATCTGCTAATTTATATTAATGAATTTTAATTATCAAAATTAATGCCACCAGAGATAGATGGATAAATGGCTCCAATAATGATGACAAATTATCAAATTAATTTCTATGATGGCATTGATCATCCATTAAAAGAATTGTAAAGAAGTGCTCATGCATAATTCCAAATAAGCCATTTTTTTAAGTATGAAATTGGTTGCTCCAACAATGCAGTAGAATATGAGCAAGAGGAAAGGGAGGATATGCTAATTATCAAGAAACTACTAATTAAGATTATAGGACAAACTGAGAAAAAAAATGTTGTACTCACATTATTGCATATAAAGTACATCCTAGAGACCAAATATCAGTCCTCTCATCAATATCTGCATGGCTCGGACAATCCCACAATTCAGGTGCTCGGAAAGGTGCGGAACAGTGCTCAGCTGCCCATTCCTACATAAGAATCCATGGGGAAAAAAAAGATATTGAAGAAATATAATTTAAAACTATAACCATATGACTATGTGCCACAAAATAAGAAATGCATATCTGATCCAAACACTAACTACATCAACAATTCAGATCCATCTCACTTCATTTCAAATTTGTTTCGAGGCAGAAACATATATTCCAAGTTGAAGGTTTTTTGAGGTGTATAAAACAAAAAGCATAGAGATATGATACATTGAAGGACTCTGAGGTGAATCCTATCATGTCTCTTTAATGAGAGCCACCAAGAAAATAGAAGGTAAACAGCTATACATTTATCCTACTCCAAAGGGGTAGTTAAATTGTGATAATTTTATATCAGATAGCAATGCTTTTATATCAGATTAATCAGCTGAATTGTGATTGTATAAATGAAATTAAGTGAACATGATACAGAATGTGTATAACAGTGTATATAAAGATGGCATTAACTTGTGTAAATGGTTTCTACTCTGTAGACAACAAAGTTAGAATAGACGAAAAAGAATAAATTTAATACACGAGGCAAGAAAGTATAAACCAAAAGCACCTGCAATCGAAGTGCCTCTGAACGAGAGCGGATATCTTTCTTTGCAGGGCCAGCACTTCCAAAATCCATCAGAATTGCAAGAGGTGGTTGTCCTTTTCTGTGGGTAATTAACACGTTACCTGGTTTAACATCATTATGAGCATATGGAGGGTCAAAGTTGTGCATGTGCTGCAGTCCTGCACAAAGCTGTTAAAAAATCCCTTTATCAAAAATGAATTACCACAGGTGCATGCATTCAAATGCTGCAATGCCAACGTTGAGACCACAACAAAACAAGGGTACAAAAAATAACTAAAATATAACTTTTTTCGAAAGATGATGATTTTATATTTTTATTAGAATAACTAACATTTTTTTTTGGTACTATGAACAAAAAAGAATTAAAAAAATGGAACAATGATGTTGAGAAAAAAAACCATACATGACAAAGAGAAACGATCTTTCAATTACACCCTTTTTCAGCACAAAAAGCTGAAAACCTTAATATGATGGATTTTATATCTAAGAAATTGACTTTACTAATAAAATGATAGACACTAGGAAGGTTCAAACATTATGGAAAATGCTTCCCTTGACCATCAATCAGTGTGTTAGGAAAGAACGTAACAAACGTGTCTTCAGGACAAAGCTTCACCCCACGTCAATTACTAGACATTGCATATCATATATTATTCAATGGGCTTTTGCAACAATGGACTGTGTGGACGAGCAGTTCACGTTTGGTGAAGGATAGAAATCTAGATTATAGTGTATTATTTTTATGATCATTGGTGCTGTTTGTTTTGTTATTATCATCCAAATATACCCGTGCCTCTTTGTTTGGAAATATCGAATATTCAACAAATAGGAGAAAGTGCATTGGTTTTGTTAGCAAATCAGAAGGGCTGATTGGATCCATCATCATCAATTTACCTTCACAATACAGCCCCATAGTAGAAATTTTATTCAACACTTCCAAAGTTGTTTGTGTTGACAAAATTTGTTCAGAGGTACATGGATCTGTTACAGAAAGTAAATGGAAATGTTTCTTCCCTACTTTCAAATGAAAGTTAAATCAATGAGAAGGTTTACCCCCAAATATATAATAGTATGATTCATTAAGTCTATGAATCAAAATGAATACTGGCAAAAGTTTTTTTTTTCTTGAAGGATATTGCCAGAAATTAAACTCAAGCTGATTCTTTGTGTGCTATGCATCACAAGACACAATGCACATGCAAAGGATATTAAGGTTCTTATTCACCTGTCGGAAAATCTGAAGAACGAACACTGTGGAAAAAAATTCTTTTTTTTCCTTCATTGTTTTGGCATGGTCCAGCAGTGTCCCATCTAAATGAACTGGAAACAACAAGTATGCTTCATACTTCCACGAACCTTGCTGGCCACCCTGGACAAATAAAAGAGGATGCATTAAACCAGAAATTTAACTTTCTATAATAAAAGGCAATGTTATTAAACCCGGACCAGCCCGCGGGTTGACCAGTGGGTCAACCGTGACCGGCTAAAAGAAGGGTCGGGTCTGTTTAAAATCCGTATGGGTTTCAAACCCGTAAATACCCTCCTCAACCCGTGGTTCAACCGGGTTTTCACATAAACCCGTGACCCGTTTTCATGTTAAACCCGTATCTGAAATATAAAAATAAAATAAAAAATTAAACATTAAATGCAAACGGACTGTTGATGGAATGGGATGGGACGGGACGGGACGGGACGGGACTAGAGTCGAATCGCAAAACAGTAGGAAGGCAGTAGGAAGGGTTCGATTCTTGGATTTTTTCATCTCTTCTTCTCTTTTTCTTCATCTCTTCTTCTCTTTTCTTCATCTCTTCTTCGGTTCTTCCTCTATTTCCAGTTTCCCTTCATCTCTTCTTCCTCCATTTCCAGTTTCCTCTGCAACTACGATCGCTTCATCTCCTATAGTGAACGGCAGCCACCTTCATCTCTTTGCAGTAAATGGCGCTCATAAAAGAACCCTAGAAAGGCTTTTTTAGTTTTTGGGCGCTTAGGGCTTTTTCAATTGTTAAGAGAACTAAGGGCATTTTTGTCTTTTGAGAGAATTGACTGGGTTTTGCCGTCGGGAAGAAATCTCATTTAGGACTTGGGGTTGCCGTTTACACTTTACAAAGTATTCAAGTGTTGCTTTTATTATTTAATGAAGTTGCATCTATGAAAAAATATCAATGGCTTAAATCACTTATTAATTAGTGATGCATGTCAAAAATATCACCCTTCCTCTAAGACGGGTCACTCCACAGGCCGGGTTTTAAAACATTGATAAAAGGTATCACAAAATACATTTCAAAATATTTAAGTACTACAAAATGCTCAATGAATACCTTTTTCAAGAACAGATGATCAGTGGAAATAAATGGTGGTTTTGTGTTCAAACCAGCAATAATACAAGACATGCCTACTTCTAAGTGACATAAGCCAATGCCTGCTGGGATATCGTGCAATAAACTATGTGCAACATATCTTATAAGAGATGATTGACGCCATCTATGGACAATTACAACTAATAGATATCACATAGGGGCAATCATATGGTTAGATCATTCCATAAAAGATATTCTGATGTGCCTATGACTGAGCTGAACCACTAAAAGGTGACCCCACAACAAATACAGTTTGTTGGGTCAAACAAATAATCAATAGAAGAAACTAAAATGAGGAAGTTGACCTTCATTTGAACAGGTCAAGTTCATGATGAAAATCAAGAAACCCCCTGCATCTGAAACCATTTCTAATTGACGTATCAAACATCAATCGCAAGGATCATATCCAGTTTTTGCCCAGAAAACAGGGAATCAGACAAGTCATTTGATGTGTGAACCATATTTACCACCTCCAAGTGATTGAGTCAAGGTAGAGAAGAAGTGGGGAGAATGTATAGTGGTAAGACTAGACTCTTGGTGGGGAAAAGTGATAGAAAGTGATTCTTAGATGTTTTGAGTTAGTTTCGGACCTCAAAATTAATCTAGGTAAGAGCACTCTAATTGGAATTGAGATAGAGGGGGAACGTCTTGAGGGTTTGCGGACGAAATAGGATGTGGTACTAGGAAAATCCCTTTTATCTATCTAGGACTGCCTATGAGAGGGAATCCAAGACGCAAAACTTTTTTGGACTCCAATGATAGAGAGAGTGGAAAGGAGATTGTCTGGTTGGGGGAGAAAATATCTGTCTCCGGGAGGGAGGGTTACTCTGATCAAGTCAATTTTATTGAATCTTCCAATTTATTTCTTATCTCTTTTTGAAATGCCAAAAGGAGTGGTGGGAAAAATAGAGCAACTACTAAGAAATTTTTTGTGGGGAGATAAAGATATGAAAAGGAAGGTTCATGGTCGGATGTTCTCAAACCCAAGTCCAAAGGGTGGTTGGGAATTGTGCCAATCCAATTGAGGAATCACGCTTTATTGTGCAAGTGGGGTTGGTGTTTCAGGAGAGAGAGAGGCCTTATGAGTTAGAATTCTGAAAGTGTGGCAAATAATAGTTCCTGGTTTTTAGGAGATTAATGGAGCCAAATGGTTCTATGATAGTTAAGGCTGTCGAAACTAAGTCAACGTCGAGGAGTAGTGGGGAGAATTTTTAGTGGTAATACTAGACTCTTGGTAGGGCAAGGAGATAGAATGGGTTTTTGGTCAGATTTGTGGTTAGGGGAAAGGCCTCTTAAAGAAACCCTAGACTATATACATGATGTCAAGAAACAAAGGGGCATTGGTAAAGAACTGTTACAAATTGGAGGGTAATGAGATTTCATGGAATCTTTATTTTTCGTCAGGAACTTCGATATTTTGAATTGGGAGTAGGGTTGATCTTTCCGCTCAACTACAGGAGTTTCCTTTATCATAGAGGATGAGAACAAATTGATTTGGACAGGTGAATCGTCAAGGTCTACTTTCAAGACAGTGGTGGATTTAGTACTTAAGCTTCAAGTTAATGATAAAACTTCATCTTTTATGTCCATTGTGTACTTTAGAGGAAAATGATTTAGATCACCTATTTGTTAAGTGTCCAATTGCTCAAAGTCTGTGGATGAACTTTTCCAAACTTCTAGATGTTCTGTGGGTCTTGGATAAAACATGTGGGAGGTGCGTGGACTCTTGGCTATTGTTGGGATTACAACCTAGAAAGAAATTGGCCTGGAATACGATCCCGAGTGTAGTTTTGTAGTCACTTTGGAAAGAGAGGAACAATAGAATTTTTTAAGGTAAATCAATGGATGTTAGTGATCTCTTTCAAATAGCAAAGTGGTGTGGCTCCTTTCTAGCACAGAATTTAAGGGTCTACAACCATTGGATCTCATTTTGTCTTGGGAAGAGTGTAAGAGCAATTTTAGGTGGAAAGGGAGATTAGAGGAGAGCTGGGTTCCACCGGATCGGGGTGTTATGAAACTACATGTAGATGGTGCTGCAAGGGGGAAACCAGGGCTGATAGGAATAGGAGTACTGAGGAATCATGAGGGTCAAATAACAATCATGTTTAATGAGTCAATTGGCATTAGAGATTAGGATGACGCGAAAATTCTTAGCATTAGGAGAGCTTTGGCCATTTAGAAACTCCAAGGGCAAGGTAGAGTTGTGATTGAAGGGGACTCGACAACAATAAAATGGGATTTGAGAGATACGGGTCCCCCTTGGAAAATGATCACTACGGCTAGGGAGATTAGAGCTTTGGTGATAGGGATTGATATATCTTTCGTTCATATTAGCCGTACAACTATTGCCGTGGGGATGTTGGACAACAGCTACTTAATTTGTATTTTATGTTTGTTTCTTTATTTTTTATTCTCTTCTTTCTTTTTTGTTTTTCTTTTAGGTCTATCATTTTTAGACCTTTTAGTTGTTCTTTTACTCTTTTTCTTATGTATGAAGTATCTTTGTTACTACTCAAAAAAAAGTGTTCAAACCTTTGATAGTGGAATGACAGCATCAGAGTTCAATAGTTTTCTTTCCTGTTACCAAACACTATAAAAGTTCCAACTTTTAATACACATCAGCGTCAAAAATCAGTAAATGTTGATAAAAAGTTTTCATTTAGCCCATAACCATGGGTATTGACGGCAACATCAAAACTAGATAATTTTGTGATTGCTTTTCAAGATTTATAAAAAAAATTAAAAAAAAAAACTAATTCAATAATTCCTCTTTATGTATTTCCTATTTCCTTTCCAAGTTGCCTTCAGGTTATTACCATAATATGCAAACTAATTCCCAATGCCTTCATACTCAGGGAGAGGTGAGGGATCTTGGAGCTCTCAATCAAAAATAATAATAATAACAATAATACTATGCAAAGTAATTTAGGCCATGCATGTTTTCATTTGTGTTTTAAGAAAGAAAATTGCTCAAAGCATGTAGATCCTATTGTTTGAACTTTTTAGTGTCTGCCAGGGGATGTCTAGTAGCCAGCACTTCCCTTATTTTTTTAATGATAACAGTTTAATAATGAAGAAAGGGAATACATCACAAAGACAACTTAGTTCATCTATTTTTCAATAACAAGGTTTAGGGCAGAGGGTCCATCCACAATATTGGTTTGAATATCAGTTGTGGGCCCCTATTTTTTGCAACAACAAGATCCCAGGGATGCTGGGTTTTTTCTTGGAATAGTTTTTTGTCTCTGATTTTTCCTGCCAGTGTGATGGTCCAAGCTGTAAGTGTTGTATTACTTCACATAAAATTCCCGCGCCGTTACATTGTTATAATTTATTAGGATCAACAAGTTAAAGTTCCAATTTAAGAAGTTCTTATCCCACAAATGTGGGATATGGTTGTGTTCTCTTGTGATTTAAGTCCTCTCTATTGTATCAGAAATTCATGAAAATTCTTCTTTCTCTAAAAGTCTCTCCCACTACTTCTGCTCATCAACATTCTCTACTTCTTCTTGTTTGACATAAAGTATACTCTGGAATTGACAATATTCATGAATATGCAAGATCCATCACATAAATAGTGGTGTATGTGGATTTTTTTTTGGATAGCTTGAGTTCGATTCACGATTAACCTCAACGAACCACTCCCCGTAGACTCAACCAGTTTGTGTGGATTGGGAGGTTTACACATGTCCGTGGGATTAGTATCACCTCCAATTTGGGGTGGGGATACCCATGTTATCCAAAAAAAAAAAAATCCACACACACCACTATTTATGTGATGGATCTTGCATATTCATGCTTCTGTCTTCTTTTTTTATTTCCAAAAATCTCTTCAATACAAACCTAAAACCACTGTTCTTTCTTTTTCTTTTTCTTTTTCTTTTTTTTTGAATTCTTGAGACCTATTTAACCAACAATTGCATTCAAATACACTTTATTTCTGTCTATATGCTTTTGCATGCCTTCTCAGATCTATCATCTCTTCCAATTCTTATATCTGTTCTTTTTTTTTTTTTCCTTCTCCCAGTCTTTTCTAGAAACCAACTTAACAAACAATCCTACCATAGTGCTAAGTGATGATAGATGTCAGGAATGATTGCTTGAATGGGGCTTACTTTTGCACCCTTCCTGGAAAGGGGAGAGAGATAGAAGAGGAGAAAGAGAAGGCTCACTCGAAAAGAGGGCAGATGGCAGAGAGAGAGAGAAAGAGAACCAAGCAAGGATATTTTCTAGCGATTGCATGTGGTTTTAGTGCCACTGCCAGTTTCCTTTTAAATTTTGCAACCATTGGATTTTCTTTATATTGCCAAGCGCCGACAGTTCCATAAGCAAAAGAACTGCCTGCAGTATATGATCATTCCTCTTTAAAAATTATGTTACATTTGATTCACCTACCCCAAAGTTAACAACTTAATTAGGTTATTAGAAGAACTCATAGCATTAGCATCCATAAGACAAATAAATCACCATGGTTTGTAAGAATCGAAAGTAACTACCTTAACTGCAATGATAGCATGATCAAGGAGTGGAAGTAAATTGGGATGGCTAAACATAGATGAAACATGAATCTCCTTCCTCACTAACTCTAACTGATCGTTATTTTGAATTAGGATTTTCTTCATAGCATACATTCCATCATCTGCACTCAGGAAAAGTCAAGAAGTAAGTATCACATGATAAAAAGGAAGGAGCCAACCAAAAGAAAATAGAAATCCATCTCATTTATCCTTGATATGATTTTTGTTTCACTTGTTTGAGTTTTAAAACCTCCACATTTTTATGTAGCCAAATTTCAAGCCAATAAAAAATTAAAACTTTTGATCAAAAAACAAGTAGATGAACATCTCCTACACCATGCATTAGAAGCAGTGGAGAAAGAAAAATCAGGATTTTAAACTCTGGTTGGTCACTAGAACAAGGACTGTGCACACTAATGTTTTGATCCATCAAATACATGGAGGTGTAAATTTTTGTATGCCCATAGGGGAGTTGTGCCGTTGGCGTTTCTGTTTTAACCTTTTAGGACTTAAATGGAAAGCGTCGCTTTCTATAGTCCTTCTAGGATTTCAGATTATAGACATATAGACTTTTATCTTGTTAAGGATTACTCACACTTTAACTCAGTTGCATCTATTTTCAAAAAATCACACCACCCAAATTCCAGATCAGTCCATTTCCCAACAAGCTATCAGTAAAATTCATAAAACAGTATTCCTCCACCTTTCTGATATAATCAACCAAACACTTCTTAATTTGGTAAACTAAATAATAATTCACCTTCATGCTACAAGATACAACCAAAACCTAGATCATATCGCCAATTAAGCGAAAATTAACAGACAAAGTTCAATTAAGTCAAAATATTCAAACATTCAAAAAAATAGAGAATTTCATGGGGAAAAAAACTAAGACTAAAACAATAAATCTACAAAAAAAAAAAAAAAGGTCAAGAAGAAGAACTCATATTCGAAACATTCAAACAAATTCTTAAAAAAAAAAAAGAAAAGAGTCCAGAACCCATCATTCAGACTAATATCAAAAACCTAGTTAGCTGATTGAGGCACCCTTCTTTCATAGAAGGGGCACTTCCCTTGCGTTTCTGTAGACTTTTCCTATTCAAAGGCATCAATATGGTGTGGAAAAACAAGGTGTATGCCCCTTTTATGGAAAACATGAGAACCCCAATCAGTGGCCGCGTACACATACAACCAACTCCAGTAATTTAAATTTGTACTCACTGCCCAAAAGAGGGGAGAAAAATTACATTTTCCCATGTTCCATATTAAGATAGAAGTTTGAATAAATAATCAAACAAGAAAGAAGGGACAGAGAGAGAAATCCAAAAGTACCAGAAACGTGAGATGGGTCCTTGAATTTCTTCTTCCCTCCGTCTTCACCATCAGCAGTTGCAGCAGCAGGGTCCGTAGAAATCTCTTTGACGAGATAGACATATGCAAAGCCACCTTCACCGAGCTGCCTAATGATCCTGAAACGGTTCTCATTGATCCAAACATCCCCACCACCATTCATTGCATCATACAGAGCATTCAATCCTGAAAATGAGCACCCCATTTTCTCTCTGCAACTCTCTCGCTCTTAATAGACTGGATCTTTGATTCTCATCGATCAATTACAGGCACAGCCCCTGTGAATAAGATTTACACAACTATTTCCAAAAATATAAAATTAAGATTTACACAAAATATAAAATTTCGAAGCTCAGCTTCTCTGCTGTTCGTTTCAACTTGCAAGAGATACCATTTCCTTGAGGAATTCGGGATACAGTCCTCAGCCGCAGGAAAAGTGGTTGTACACTTTACCGATGCACTCAATAATATTATTCGCCTAAATTCGGATATTTTTCGATATTAGATATGTTCAACGATATATCAGTTATCGTCTTTTTAAAAATAAAACTCAAATATTGGTGTCTCGAATCGATATCTCAGCACATATTTGTTAATATTGAACTGACATGAGTCGATATTTTGAGATTTTTAATTCGAAAAATTTAAAAAAAAAAAATAACCATGTTTTTGTATCTCGAGCCTGCCGATTTTATTACCCATGTTGTATGGTATGGTTGGTGTAGGTTTATCCAAAAAAAAATGTATTTTACATTGGATTGAGGCATTGAGCAGTTGAGATTTTAATTATAACAAATTTTACTGTAATAAGAGGAATGGTCATTTCTCATGTAATAATATTTAAAGAATTTAAAAGTCCAATAATATCCCTTAATTATTTTTAGTTTTTCAAATTTCAAAGACCATTCACATATATGACAACTAAACTTACCATTTGTGATTTACACCTCCAAAAGAAAAATAAAAATAAAGAAAACAATAGGTACACTATCATTTTCTCTTAAAAGGGACGTCTTACCTTTTTATTTTATTTATTTTATTTTATTTTCAAATGTATTACCAATTTGCCATGATTTCTTTCTCTCTAAAAATGGAATAAAAAAGAGATGCCCCATTTAAGAGAAAATTATGATGTATCTATCAAACCAAGCAAAGTCTCAAAGATGTCACCCTTCCCCGATTTTTCACACGTAATTCAAAAAATGAAAGAGGAGTTGCTACACTTCAATTATCACGAAAGTGTCATTTATGTCAAATTCTTTTACTTTTATTTTTATTACATTGAAAAATAATGTTTTAAGAATTGAACTTTAATTAAATCATTTTTATTACAGTTTAATTTAATTAGACTCAACCATTAAGTCTAGTTGTTTTAAATTGCGAGGTTAGTACGACATCATAATAACATAATATATTATTATATTATAAATATATAAAAAATGAAATTTATATTCTAAAAATGGTACTATAATATCAAAAAATGAAAAATGGCATTTCTATTGAAAGAGAAAAAGAAAATAAATAAAAAATTAAATTAATTTTGGACAAATCGAACCATCTTGAGAATTGGACTACCTTAGGGACCATTCAAGTCCATTTGCATGAAGTTGCATGCTGCGGTTCAATTTTTAAAACACTGAAAGATTTTGCCCTAACATCTTGTAGGTAAAAAACTTAATTATTTAAAAGAAATAAAGCATAAGATCACATGGGTTGCATGCTTGCATATTAATCTCTTTTTTTTCCTTTGTAAAAATAATTGTGAAATCTAAAAAAAAGAGAAATCAATGTAAGAATGAAAATTCACTCAATGACTACACTGACCAAATTTTAACCCAAAACCCAAATCTAAACTACTAGATCTTAGTGCTTAAAATTACAAAGCATCCTTGTCTTTTTAAAGACACTTGATTATTTTGAATACTAAGATTAAATGGTTAAATCTTATAATAAAATTTGTCCACTGAAAGCCCATTAAATTAAATTCCATTGATTAGATTTTCATTACGGTATAAATTAAATAAATAACCATTTGCTATCTATGAGACTAGTTGTATCTGTGACCCAAGTTCTCCTCCAATTTATGGAGCAGGAGAAAATAAAAATCTCCTAAAATTTGTTCTTATAGAGATGGAGAACTTTTGCTTCAAGTAGAGGAGAAAATAAGGGAAGATGAGATTACCTCTCTTCTCTACAATCTTCCAATCATAAGTTGACCCCATATGATTGAGTAAAATGAGTAGAAGAATAGGGGGCATGAAGATTGAGGAAACTTTTGTATCCAATCTTTGAAGACTTGGGCAAATCGAAGTTGGTTTTGGGTCTACCCAAGCTTGGACCCGAGTTACAATTAAAGGACCTGAGCTTGAGCCAAGGTTAACTAGAATCAGTCAAAGCTGAGCTTGATTGAATTGTATTTATACGATCCAAGCCCCATTTTCGAGTTTAAAATGTATATACGAGCTTATCTAAGCTCGGGCTTATTTAAGTCTAGAATGGAAATATTTTATATTATTCTATTGAAACATATTAGTATATATTATATAAATTTTACATTTATACAAATATTAGTCAAACAAAATAAGAATTATAAATCGTTACTTAAAATTCAAGATTTTTGGGTTAAACTCAGACTTTCATGTACTAGACCTGGTCACATACAATTCTAAGTCGGACTTCACATTTTAGACTCTAAAATGAGTCTAACCCAAGTCTAGTCCAGGGGTCTAAATGTCGGCCGATACATATCGGCAGATATCGAATTTTGGACCCATGCCTGTGTCAACTGGAACCCGAATTTTTTTCAATTTTTTTTTCATATACACTTAGTTTAGACGTGACGCAAGTTGCATATGATAATACAACTGATCAATAATACATGATTTATCAACCATAAGCTATTCTATTCTTAAGTCACGTGGCAACTAGCGATGGCAATTGGCCGAGTTTGGGCCGGGCCTATGTCACACCATGCTTTAGCCCAAGGTAAAAACCAAATAGTATGTCAAGTGCAAGGAATATGTATCATCGTACCTCGTTCATTTTTCCTTCATTTGTTAAATTCTTTTATCCAATAAAAAACAAACTATAAGTAATAAAAGTGGATTTGATAAATTAAAATAGATTAAATTTTAACTCACAATTCAATTTATAACGACTTCATCTTAGGAGTAAAAAATATCAGACATTCTGGTAAAAATAATAATTTAAGAATACTAATGAGTTTGAACACTAAGATCAAGTGGTTGCAAACTGAAATTTGTTTTACTTATGGCCCACAAAGTATACTGCAATCTCTATGGTTACTTTTTAATAAATATTTAAAATATATAAAAATGTACAAGAAAGAATTGGGCAAGGTATAAGACTTGGGCCTGAGTGTTGATTGTCTAAGCCCAGCCCAATTTTAAAACGGACTTCTCTTTTATGCCCAAGTCTGATCCCAATTAACAATTGGGCTATACATTAATACTACTCAGCCCCTATTTTCTTAGGCCGAATTTCTCTAAGCTTTCAAGTTTTCATTCTAAATTGTTATTGTTACATCAAACTTTAAAACAAAGTTTTCTGAATAGAGTTGTTTGTCATTGGTTAGCTTGTGGAAAGTGAAGAGTAAACAAAATGAGATTCCTTTGTCTTTTCATGAAAGGTCTCTTTGCGAAGAGCTTCTTGTATAGAATTTATTGTCTATTGAGGAGAGAGAAAATTTTAATGTGAATAAGAGAGATTTTCCTTTCTTAACAAGACAACGCCATATTCATTTTTTTCATAATTTTTCTTTTTTTAAATTAACGTATAGAAAATTCAGATACAATTTTACTAAAACCTCTATTGATGAGCCCACTACTTGTAAGACACATCAAGGTTAGACTATAGGAGTTCGAATCCAGAACCTCACGCTTTTTGAGATAATCAGTTGATCTATACCCATATGAATAAAAAACTAGTAAAAAGAAAAACATAACGCTGAGTTTTCATTGCTTGATTCGATATCGAAGTTTACAACATGTCTCAGACAACATGAATTACGGAAAATATTTTTGTTATATAATTAATTTTCTAAAAAAAAACCGTAGACAGTCCCAAATTTAGAAACAACTGTAGGCTTGGGAATCTTGCTGAAGTTTTCTTTCTTTTACATGATGGTAGTTGATATGCAATGGAAAACATGGCCACATGCATCAGTTGACACTTGACAAAGAAGTTATTACCTGAAAAGATTTGGGAACCAAAACAAGTCACCACCAAATCAATCGAACTTCATTATTTTAGAACAATTAAAAGTTTTCATACCAATTTTCACCAAATCAATCCAACCTCGTATTTTAAATTAACAGTTCCAATGCTTACCAATTTCAGTTATTGATCCAAAGAAATTGAAAAACTCTCGGGCCCACTTCCTTACATGTGGGACGCAGTCATGATTCCTACCATGGATGGATTGAAGGGTCACGCAAAAGCCTCCAAACTTGAAGACTTGAGGATCATTTTGGATTTGACAAAATACCTGGCGATTCTCGTCAGGGCAGAAGATAAGGATGAAATCGGACCCACATGATTCGACTTAAGAAATTAAGTTGGTTGGGTTCAATTTTAAAATTAGAGTCAGATTGAGTTGAAGGGAAAAAAACTGAATTAAATTTAGATTGGATCGATTCAAGCTTTTTTAAAATTGGCCTGACTCAATCCGAATTGACCTGACCAAACTTGACCCACTCAAAAAAATTAATATAGCACTCGGCTAAATCAGGCCAACACTCGAATTGAATCGCGTCAGCAATTCGGATCAGATCAAAGTCTTTTTTATATGAGTTAGGTAGAGTTTATTAAAATTCAGCGACTCGCCTGAATTTCAAGACTCGCAGAAGGTGGGGAGACTCAAATTGAGTTTGCTTATGCACCAAGTAGGAAATTTTCGAAAATTTGGAAGTGGGCAAACCACTCGCTTTCATCTGACCCAAATCTTTTTTTTTTTTTTTGAATTTACGTGTGGGAAACCACATGGAACCTAGCATAAAACCCCTACGGGTGATACCAACTACCTTTAGGACAGAGCAGGTGAGGCCATGGGGGCTCGAACTTGACACCTCCCGCTTCCTAAGATGGGAGATTACCAATTGAGCTACACCATATGGGCAACTGACCCAAACCTTCCTTACTTAAGTTCTTCAAATTTTGCATTTAATGCGTAGGACCCAATGCCCCCGCCAATAAATATATCCCATGTTATTTAATTAACATAATATCTTATACTCCATCTATCCCAAATTAGTTGTCTAATATGGATTTTGAAATTGTCCTAAAATAGTTGTCTCATTTGTATTGGAGTAGCATAAAATATGTTAAAAATGGATGAGGTCACATGGAGTGCTAACTTTATGTAGAGAGCTCCTTAAAAAATACAAATGTCTCAAATGAGACAAGTAAAATGAGACGGAGAGAGTATTAAGCAAGCACGAAACGTTAGAGAGCTTGGATGCATATCCTAGAGTTTATTTAATCCGATTAAAAAAATTGAATGAATTTATAAATTGTGATAAGCTTATTTCAATTATCAAATTATCCAAAATGATATCATACTAACATTTGATCTTTGAAACAGTTGTTTAGCTAGTCATTCTAAATAGAAATAATATTTGCTTTTCAAAGAGAAGGGAGTAAGAGATATAAAACAAGGTGCTCCCCTTATAAAGGGAGGTATTGAGTTCAATTTACGCTCAAACTCCTCTGGACTACTCCCCATGGGATTACTTCTTATTGACTTACCCAATGTGTATAGATTGGGAGATTTAAATATGCTTATGGGATTAGTCCCGTCTCCAATATAGAGTGGGAATACCCATATTCCTTTCTACCAAAAACACTTTCTGATGATCATCCTGTTCTCAGTGATTTTAGAAAGTGGATGTAAAATTAAGAATCATTGATTAAATATTTTTACTTATAATGATCAATCCAACAGCAAGAATGTATTAAATGAACATGAAAAAATGTTTAACCCCAAATTCTTCTAATTGATGCTTGCTTGTGATCATGTTTATTAAAAATTAGAAACAGAGAAAAAAAAAGAGCAAAGGATGAATTATTTTCAGTCAACAACAAATCAGATGGTTGGATTGTTGTTGCCCCCTTGCATGAATGAAGATGGATCGAATTTGAAAGGATAATACAAAGATTGAATTCTTCTCCGTTGAATTTGGCATGGGGAACACTCACCAACCTGACCAACATTAGTTGCATCTCCTATTGACTCAACAAGATCAATCTCGTAATAACTTAATACAAAAAGTCTTTGAATTCTTCATTCCTTCCTATTTATAAATCCATCATATCATTCATTCCCTCCCATTCCCATCTCTCACCATCCATCCAATAGACAAGGCAGCTATGGCATCTAGACCAGCATCTGTTCATTATTACCTGGCCCTCATCTTCACTACTACCCTAACCATTCTCATTGCCACTGTTGCAGTGGCAGAACAACCTTATCTTACCTTGGATTTCTACTCATCTTCATGCCCCTCTGTATTGGACATTGTAAGGAAAGAAATGGAGTGTGCCGTACTATCTGACCCACGAAATGCTGCTTCGATACTCCGGCTGCATTTCCATGATTGCTTTGTTCAGGTCAGCAGCTAACTGTTGGTTATCTGGCCCTTCTTCTACACAATCCTTTATGCATTGCAGCTTACACACGCCAACTGATGGGATGGGATGGGATGGGCTGGATTGATTTGCCCAGTTACTATTGAGACTAAGCCAAACATGGGTTAGTCTCATATGTTGGTATGTAAAGCCTGTTTATTGGCTCAGAATTCTTCTCTGTGGAACCTTGGACTATAAAAAGTTGAAAGATCCACATAAATCAAGATATGTTTATTCCATGGAAGAGTTCAGAACTAATACAGGCCCTTAGAACTTTCGCAAATTGGCATCAATGCATACTCAAGTCAAATGCTAATTAAAAGCTTATCGAACCCGGAATGAGCCCAGGGTTTCTAATGTATCGTACAAGCAATTCATAGATCAATCAAACTATAGGCCGCCGGCTGAGAATCTGACCAAGAACTGCCTGTTGTAAGCTGGCCCAGAAGACTGCAAGGCCTGTTGGATTCTTGCTGGAGTGATTTTTCTCTTGCCATTTGACAGGCCATAGCTTCAGACCCAGATCTTGGATCATTTCAGTTGAGCTCAATTGTTGAGCCTATTTGAATATTTCATCATTCATTATGTGGTCTTCAACTGTTTGAAACTGATTTGATGAGCTACAAAAGTATGCTTGCTCAGTTCCTCATGAACGACCAGTAATAAGACTACCAATTACAGTGTTGCAATCTATAGGATTAAAGAAACTCATTGCTGATCATTTCTGGGTGCAGGGCTGTGACGGATCTGTTTTGTTGGATGACACAATTACATTGAAAGGAGAAAAGGGAGCAACTCCAAATGTGAATTCTTTGAGAGGTTTCGAGTTGATTGACCAGATAAAGAACAAGCTTGAGTCTGAGTGCCCAGGAGTCGTTTCTTGTGCAGATTTACTCACCATTGCAGCAAGAGATGCAGTAATTCTGGTAAGAGTGCTTGTGATTTAAAATTGATCATTGGTATGTCAATGGCAAGTCACTATATACATGTATTGTTCATTGCTGAGTATCAGTGCATAGAACATGCGGCCACCAAAATATCAGACATCTCCAAGGCTTTGGATCAGAACCCCCGAGTAAAACAGGAAATACATACAGTACTTACATATTGGTGACTCTGAAATTTTCATTTTACTCTGGAGTTTATCTGGTTCTGATTAATTTCTTATGAAAATATTGCTATACTTCGAAAATATTCCTGATGTTTGTAACAAAGAATATAGCAGCGGTCTACAAAAGAAACCTGCATTAAACATCTAAGATAATTTGGTTAGAGCTGCGCCTCTGAGCCAAGGTCCATCCAAGAGGTCATTACTTGGATTCAAGTTATTGGTCCTACACTGTGACATTTAGTTTTAAATCTTTGAGCTCTTTGAATGTTGCAGGTTGGTGGACCCTACTGGCATGTTCCCCTGGGCAGAAAGGATTCCAGAAGTGCAAGCATCCAACTTGCAAACTCTAACCTTCCCACTCCTGATCAGGGCATTCCTGGTCTCATAGCCAACTTCCTTTATCAAGGGCTCTCTGTAACAGATATGGTGGCCCTTGTGGGTAAGTTGCCTTCTGTCTGGCCTGTTCTTTTTACATGCTAAGTATAACAGCATACATATATGGTCATGGTAAAGGCGGAAACATACGCACAATAATATTGAATATTTTGGCAGAATGGATCGTTATCCTTTCTACTCTACATTTGGTGCAACAAGAAATCAGAGCCCATTTTTCTCTTTTCTGCCTCAAATCCAATCAATAATGTGCAATGATCATGATCAGGAGCATCAAAAGCAAAAAATATTCTTGCTAAGATAAGGGTAGAATGTAGAAATATGCCATTACTGCTTTCTCCTATCAGGTAATCCATATTCCTCATATAGAAGTCCTACCGCAAATGGTCATATGGAAAAAAATCCCACAGAAGAGGGACTTCAACAGGCTATAAGATCCATGCAGACATTGAAATGTGGATAGTTGTTTTAACATGGATGATATAATTAAATGTGAATATCTCTCAATTTATTCATCCCTGATGAGAGAAAAGAAAACCCTACTGATTAGACATTTCAAATTGCCATAAAATCCACGAGGGGGTGTTGAAATGTGAGCCATCATTGCTAATATGGATGATATAATTAGTGAAATTGAATGTTTCTTAAGTGACCTCTCAAACAGCTTGAGATAGTGGATACATCCAAATGCAACAAACTACTGAACAATAATGTTATTTCACAAAAAACATGCAGGTGGGCATACCATTGGCATGGCCCGCTGTGAGAACTTCCGTGAAAGAATTTATGGAGACTTTCGGGCAACAGCAGGCAACTATCCCTCTTCTGAAGCCTACCTCAACAAGCTGAAATCGATTTGCCCTGCTACCGGAGGAAATGAAGATAACATCTCTGCAATGGACTACTTTACTCCTAACCTTTTCGACAATTCATTCTACCAAATACTACTGAGAGGGGAAGGGCTATTGAACTCAGACCAGGAATTGTATTCTAGCCTGTTGGGAATACAAACAAGGGATCTTGTTCAGAAGTATGCAGAAGACTCACTGGCTTTCTTCCAACAATTCTCAGATTCCATGGTGAAGATGGGAAACATTACCAACCTTGACAGTTTTACCAATGGGGAAGTAAGAAAGAAGTGCAGATATGTGAACACATGAGCTTTGGTTTCCTGTATCAGATGTGTATTTCTACAATAGTAAGATAGTTATCAGTGAAATTTATGAGGCATTTGTGAATTGTGATGTTGTATTACAACACACTTGTAATAGTGATTGCCATCCAGGGTCGGCCCTAAGATCCACTAAGATCTCAGGGGCCCTAGGCAGAGTGAGATTTCAGGGGCCCTTTGTGACTAATATATTTAAGGGGTTTAAGTGTGTGGGGGCCCTAGGCGGCGGCCTACTTCTCCTATGCCCAGGGCCGGCCTTGTTGACATTGAATAAATTACTACTGTTTCTTTCAAGAATCCTTTGTCACAGGAACTAGATTAACAAGCAATAAACAAATAACTTTTAGTGGCAAAGGGAACCATAAACAAAGCAGAAACTCCTAGAGTCAGTTTCCAGGATAATCAAAAGCATAATATAGCTAAAACACATGGGAGCATTTGGGAAACTTCATACATCCATCAAGCACTGATGATCTTGAGACTCATCAGTTGTCAAGAATGATTATCATGGAATATCTCAAATCATTGGCAGCAGCTAAAGCCAACTAAATCTTTAACAGGCAGATAATGTGTGCCCATTAGCTATGTGGAACTGATTATCCTATCACAATTGAATTAATGATGCCCAGACATACTGCATATAAATCATCTCCTTGGTTCAGCTTGTTCACTCTGTATGATACCGGTTACGAGCGAAAGCAATTCGAATTATTCCAGTATCATAGATTGAATACAATATCAGATTTAGCTGGTGATACGTACATTAATTGTTTGTTGATAGGTGGCTGCGAGCAGCCTCTTCTATAAAGATTAGAAGAAGACACATGCCATCAAATTTCATTTCCTTGTCCCTTCTCTTTGTGCTTTCAAGATTTCATCTAGCGTTTAGTGAGAGTGCCATTGTGCAGAACTCAAACAAGGATTACCAGGTTGACAAATGACGATCAGTCATCGCAGTTGGTAATTGTTATGTGGCCAACTGATCATTTTTAAAAGAATTCACAAAAAAAAAAAAAAGAACCCTGAAATTATGGTCCTACATGGTCAAGACTTACATTTCCAGTAATTGGAACGAAGGTTAGCAAAAAAAATCATTATTCGTCCACATCAAGAACAATTTCGATCAAAGATTTAAGATCAAGCAATGGTTGTTGATTACAACAAGGTATTAACGGAAAGTGTTCATAATCGCTCCTTTCATCCCTTGTGTGCGCAAAAAGGAATTACTCACCGTCTCTCATGTCCTCATACCCCACAACAAAATAGTCTTGCTGAACGCAAACACCGATACTTGTCGGAAATGGCCGCACCTTACTCATTGCCTCCCATTTCCCTTGACCTCTAGGTTGAAGCACGCACTCTCCACTGCTGTGCACCTTGTTAATCGCCTTCCTACCCCACTCCTACAATGGTCCTCACCCTTTCAGAAACTATTTGGCACCGCCCCAGATTACCTATCCCTACATACTTTTGGTTGTGCGTGCTATCCTTATCTTGGAGATTATGTTACTAACAAACTTCAACCTAGATCTGTTGAGTGTGTTTTTCTAGGCTACAACTCTCGGCACAAAAAATACAGATGTCTTCATCCGTCTTCAGGTAGCGTCTACATCTCACGGCATGCCTTGTTCAATGAAGCCGTCTTCCCATATGCCTCGGGCAACATGCGACCTGCGCCATCGCCCTCCTCCGATGATGTCTTCATTCCTCTCGTTACCATGCCTTCACCTCCAACAGCTACTCCTCCTGCTTTGCCAGTATCACCACCATCTTCCCCAGCATCGTCACCTGCTGCCTCATCCTCTCCCATTGTAGTAGAGGAGTCATCTCTCCTCTCCGAACCGCAGTTGCCACCTGTGGCATCGTCTTTCACTCCCTACCTCCGAACCGCAGTTGCCACCTGCGGCATTGTCTTCACTCACTGCGTCCGCACCGCAGTTGCCACCTGTGGCATCGTCTTCACCTGCAGCCTCTCAGTTTCCTTCTACTAATGTTCATCCTATAGTCACCCGTTCTAAAGATGGCATTTCCAAGCCCAAAAAGCGAGCTACCTTCGCCAGTCGCCATCCTCTGCCACATGCCTTTGCTTCTTTGGTATCCTCATTAGACTTTGAGCCCACTTGCTACACCCAGGTTGTTTGGTCTGCAGAATGGCGACATGCTATGAACGATGAGTTTAATGCCCTTCTCAGACAGCATACTTGGTCTATTGTTCCACCTCCGTCTCATGCTAACATTGTTGGTTGCAAATGGGTGTTCAAAATCAAACGTCGCTCTGATGAGAGTATTGAAAGACACAAAGCACTCCTTGTAACCAAAGGTTTTCATCAGCAAGCTAGTATTGATTATGATGAGACTTTCAATCCGGTTGTCAAGCACACCACTATTCACACTGTTCTTCGCCAATCGCCATCCTCTGCCACATGGCTTTGCTTCTTTGGTATCCTCATCAGACTTTGAGCCCACTTGCTACACCCAAGCTGTTTGGTCTGCAGAATGGCGACATGCTATGAACGATGAGTTTAATGCCCTTCTCAGACAGCATACTTGGTCTCTTGTTCCACCTCCGTCTCATGCTAACATTGTTGGTTGCAAATGGGTGTTCAAAATCAAACGTCGCTCTGATGGGAGTATTGAAAGACACAAAGCACACCTTGTTGCCAAAGGTTTTCATCAGCAAGCTGATATTGACTATGATGAGACTTTCAGTCCGGTTGTCAAGCACACCACTATTCACACTCTTCTTAGTCTTGCTGTTACCTTTTCCTGACTTGTCCATCAACTTGATGTCAAAAATGCTTTCCTTCATGGAACCCTTACTGAAGAGGTTTATATGACTCAACCGCCTGGCTTTGTTGATCCCCATCGCCCTCATCACGTTTGCAAACTACACAAAGCTATCTATGGGCTCAAACAAGCTCTCAGGGCATGGTTTCAACGGTTCAGTTCTTTTATCTTGTCGACTGGGTGTATTCAAAGCAAAGCTGACAGCTCGATGCTTACATATCGCCGTGAATCTAGTGTTATGCTTCTACTTCTTTATGTTGACGACATCGTCTTGACCGGTAACACATCGTCTCTTCTTTGGTCTTTCGCTCACCGACTAGGTCAAGCATTTGAAATTAAAGATTTGGGCTTGTTGCAGTATTTCTTGGGCCTCGAGGTGACTGCCTTCTCTACTGGGCTACATTTGTCTCAACACAAATATACCTTAGATATTCTAACCAGAAGTAAGATGCTTAATTGCAAGCCTTGTTCAACACCGGTTTCTGCCAAGACTCAATTATCTTCAGATTCTGGTGCTTTGCTTTCGGATCCTTCTGAATTTCGTCATCTTGTTGGGTCTCTACAATACCTTACGCTCACCCGACCTGATATTGCATATGCAGTTCACATCGTCTCTCAATTTATGAGTCAGCCTCGCACCGCTCATTTGGATGCTGTCAAACGCATCCTCTGCTATCTCAAAGGCTCCATTGGACGTGGTTTGCCTCTTGTGCGTGACCCAAAACCAAGCCAATTGATTGCTTACTCGGATGCTGATTGGGCCAGTTGCCCTGATAGTTGCCGTTCCACTACTGGTTATTGCATATTCTTGGGGTCCTAACCTCATTTCGTGGTGTACGAAGAAACAACCGACAGTCTCTCGATCTAGTGTCGAATCTGAGTATAGGGCCCTTGCCTACACCTGCGCTGACACAGTCTGGATTCAGAGCGAGAGATTGGTTTTCCTTTACCTTCTCCGACACTTCTTCTCTGTGATAATCTCAACGCCACATGCATTACTGATAATCCTGTGTTTCATGCTCAAACTCAACACATTGAACTGGATTATCATTTTATCCGTGAACGTGTTACTGCAGGCTTTCATCACATTCAATTCGTCTTTTCTCAAGATCAACTAGCTGACATTTTCACGAAGGGACCACCGAAGCATCGCTTCTGAGTCCTTAGTTCCAAACTCGTTGCTTTACCACCATCGCGTTTGCGGGGGAGTATTAACGGAAAGTGTTGACCTTCCATCATTGTTATGTGTTGTACTTATCAGTGTCCCTAATCAAAGGGATTGTAATTGATTTGGTCTTATCCTCTGTACAATTCAGTATATATTGGTGATAATGAGAGAGGTAAAATCTATCCTCTTCCCAAAATTCTACACAGGGAAATATGTACGTGAATGAAATGTGTATACATGTAACGATTCAGTATGAAAGATTTTTGTCTCGGTTGGCAGTATAGCTCAGCAACCAGAACTTACAGATATGAATGAAATGGGATCAAGCCATTGGATCTCAACACTTATGGTGATTCTTTCCTCGACGCCTCACAACTGCTCAGATCTGGCGTTCTTGATCCCATTTCATTCATATCCTCTCAGACATCATCGTTTCCTTCCCCATCGCTGATTGCATTCCAATGCTAATCCTCACCTTTGAGTAGGGGTCAATTAAAGGTCAGGTAATTTCAGTGCTAAAATAAAAAGTTATCTTTAAAAGTCAAAAATCTCTTTTTACCTAGGTAATCTAATATATTAATAATTTTATGAGAAATTTTATAAAATATAATTATTAAATAATATTTATTAAGTAAATCTAATATTATCTAATTTTTATAGATTTTTTTTATAATTATAATTTAAAATGAATACTTGTATTCTAATAGTAAAAAAATAAATATTATTATTTTAAATTTCAAAAAATGAATAAAAAAATATCAACATATCTTTTCATAAAAAATATAATTTATTTATTGGTAACATCAAATATATAATATAATAAACTATTATAATAGTTTAATAAATTACAACAAATATAAAATTAATATTAAAAATTGTCACCAGGCTGAACTCCTTAAAAATAGGACATTTTAACAAATATGTTTAATAAAATTTTATTTTTATTTTTATATTATATAAATTTAATAAAAATTATTAATTCACATAAAATTGTTAATAAGTCAGGTTAGCTTACAGTTACTCTTATTTAAGGGTAACTCCGGGTAAAATAAACTTTTAACAGAATAAATTGTTAATTACTCTGAAAGAAATTACCATAAACCTCAAACTCCTCGAATCTAAATTTCGACAGAATCACCCCTTAAAATAGAATATTTTTACAAATATATTTCAGAAAATTTTATTTTTATTTTTATATTATATAGATTTAATAAAATTATTAATTCTCATAAAATTGTTAATATGTCAGTTTACCCCTACTTACAGTTACCTCTACTCAAGGGTAACCCCTGTAAAAATTTACCCCTCACCCAAATGCATCACGTTGAAAATGTTAACACATTTTTAAAATAAACTTCTAACAGAATAAATTGTTAATTATCCTGAAAGAGATTACCATGAACCTCCAACTCTTTCAGAGTTTTGAGACCCTATCGAAATTTCGACAGAATCACCGCTTAAAAATAGGACATTTTGACAAATACGTTTCAGAAATTTTATTTTTATTATATAGATTAAATAAAATTATTAATTATTCTAAAATTATTAATATGTCAGGTTACCCCTACTTACAATTACCCCTACTCAAGGGTAACCTGAGAGAACCCTGTAAAAATTTACCCCTCATCCAAATACATCATGTTGAAAATCTATATAATATAAAAAATAAATTGTTAATTATTTGAAATATATTAATTTTTCAATTATATAATATATAATTGAAAAATAAAGGAAGGCACAGGATAAATAGGGGTAAGGTTTCCTTAAAAAATAAAAATAAATAAAAAACCACTATTATTATTTTAAATTTCAATAAATGAATAAAAAAATTCTACACATCTCTTCATAAAAAAATATAATTTGTTGTATGGTGATATGAAATTTATCAAATGGAAATAATAGAGTGCTTTTAAAAATAAAATAAAAGCCAAGCTTTCACCAAAATAAATAAATAAATAAAATGTAAAAAAAAAAAATCATGAAACAGCAAAATAGAGGGTAAGGAGGGGTATTTAAGAGTGAATATCCCAAGCCCCATAGGGGTATTTAAAATAGTAATGAGAGGGGTAAAAATTTGAAGTTTTACCCTCACTCCTATTTAGTAACAAGGGGTAATGGGTGATTGCCCCCTCTTACTCCCATCCAAACGCAGCCATGGAGTTCGGGTTCGGATCAGCCAGAGTGATAACAAAAGGGGGTGCGGCTGCTTCGCTAGGGTAGGGTTTGTTGGGGATTAGAGAAAGAGATAAATTAGAGTTAGGGATTGTTTTGAATATTTTTTTAAAAAACAGTAGAAAAACTTCTTGAGTTTGTCAAAATCTAAGGAAAATATGACCTGCACGTGTTTTTCAAATATTTTTATGAAAAAATTATATAATAAGTTAAAATTATCAAAATATCTTTCGAACTCTTAAGTTCGAAATCAAACAAAGTGAAGTCCACTTCAGAGCCTACATTTTTCCTACCGCTAACAAAACCCCAAATACTCTGTAAATCTCTGTCTAAAACTGGAGAAAAGCAGGTTGGACCACAGAGTCCTAATCATTTCGTCCAACACAATTTGGACTCGGCTGATTTTTTATTCAATTAATTTATTGATCTTGCCTTTTTATAGTAAACGACAAGATATTCAACCTTTATTTTTTTATGATTAAGTTGAGATATTGATTTAAATTAAAAATCTAACGTAATTTCAACTCATATTTTACGTAAATTAGGTCAAATACCCACCATTAAACATCTCCAACTTGTTTTTCAAATTGAGTAAAAAAATTGTATTGATAATTTAAGTAAGAAATTACGTCATGAGGATTAATCGGATGATCTAAAAGTCTAGAGTGATAGCCATAAATTCACCTCAGGAAATAGGTATCTTAAATTCAATTCCTACTCCACTTTAAAAGGTCACTCACATTAAAATTACCTAGTGTGTATGAATAGAGATGCTTATACATATTCTCAGAATTAGTCGAATGTTCTGAGGACCTTGGACAACTTGGTAAAAGAAAAGTTCTAAGAGAGACTAGCCCCTCTACAAGGTGTGTAATGGTTGCATGTTTTTCTTAATGTTAGAAGTTTATTTTTTTATCCTTTATAGGTTGTGATATAATCATTAATAACTAAAAAAATGCATGTTTTGTATGTCTAAAATGCTCTCAATTCCTATAGAAATGGAATCATAGTGAATCATTTATGACTTAAAGTTTGAATTGGGCAAACGGTTCATAAATATGAAAAATCAATTATAAAGAATGCACAGCTCTTTAATAGTTTAACATTTGACAGCAGGGGACGAAAAAATGGTCTATATCGACTGATATGATAAATCGACCGATATCTTATTATCGACGACATTTTTCTCTCTCCTTAATTTTTTTTTTTTTTTTTACAAAAACAGCCGATATTGGTCGATATTGTGATATCGGCCGATATGATGCGGCCGAATCGTATCGGCCAATATTCATACCCATGTTTGAGAGTAATTCATGTCTCCATTGGTACATGTTTACTATTGCAAACTTCCAGCAATAATGAGTCATGTACCTGTCAAATAGAACTTTAATTTATGAAAATAAGTTCTCATGTTCAATTATGAACAACTCTAAGTAAGTAGGGTGAAATCGTTAATGTCAAGTTCTCCTTCGCCAATCTGTCAATTGCCACCGAGCTTTAATTTTGAATTTTTGAAGTCATTTTGAATACATGAAATCTTAGTATATTTTGATTAAAATTTTGGAAAATCTTTTTTCTTCAAAAAATTGAAATCTAAAATATTTTTTTAAAGACCAAACAGAAAACACAAGTATCTCACAAGACTAAGGGGTTATTTGTGACAAACAGTCCACACTACCAAAGGAAGAGGACGTGGGAAGGGTTTATTTGAGGAGATAGCCCACTCTCTCGCTAAGGCTTTTTGAGTTTGGTCAGGTGGGCGAGAGCCCAAAACAAATCTGTACGGATCCATAATCTCAAAATAGATAATATCGTGTGGGAGAGTCGGATCACCACACTATTTGATAGGTAAAATGGAGAGAATGGAATGGGCACTGAGTGTTAAGGTGGCTCCATTTCAATAACATGTTCTGTTTGGTAACATGGTATGGTATCGATTCATGAGAAATTATCCATTGTAAAACAATTCACAACGAAATTTAAAATTCATTAAATAATTCAATCAAGGATGGTGATTGAAAATTCACAATTTCACACTAATTTTTGTAAATGAATTGGCATGAGATCATTCTTTTGTTCATTATCCAATGTTCATTATTTCATTCCTTCTCAAAAGGTAGGGATATGCGCGCTCACCCATATCGGTGCAACGCTACGTATTAGTGATAAATCGTCGCTAAGCTTTCTCTCTCGTCTTTTTTTATGATTTCTTTTTAAAATATAGAAAAATATGAAAAGATGAAAAATCTAAGGTGAGCATATTTCTTTTAAAAATACCAATAATTTTAGTGGATTTTAGATCCGGGAAATGTAACACCCCAATTTCTCAATGAAGTGAAAAATTACGAAAATGCCTCTGAGTTATTAAATTAATTATTTTGTGATGTCAAATAAGGAAATAGTGGGGCCCAATGCTCAAATTAAAAACATATGAGCACATTATGATTGTTAAGTTTGATTGGTTGGGTAATTTACATCAATTTGGTCAAAAATGGTTAAATGGGTCAAAGGGCCCAAATGGGACCCATCGAGTCAAAATGGATGATTTGACCGTTTTATGAACTTAAATTAAATGGGTTTAGGCTTATTTGATTGGAAATCAAGTGGAGGAAAAATGGGTAGGCCTGATCCATATGTAAAAATCAATTACAAATGACCAAAATATCATAATTGGGTCATGGAGTCAAAAATGGGTCAAATAGCTAAAAGTGGACCCAACGGGTCGAGTTGACTATGGTTGACCGTGTGGACCCTCAAGGGAGCTAAAATATGAGTTGAATCAGTTTGTGTGGGACTGAAGTGAGTTGGAATTAAATCAAGTAGTGAGTCAACACATGTGCATTAAATGAAATGCATTAAGTATGTGAGTTGGGTGAGTTGAGATGGAAATCTAAATAGCCTTGAGTTCAAGTGAGTCAAAAGGGAAATTGAAGGGGCTGTAAATCAGTGAGTTGAATGGGAATTGGAAGAGGTGGCTTGGTCTCAAACCAACCAAAACAAGTCCCACACGTTGGGGACTTGTTTTGGTGATTTTCATGTTGTGTTAAATGAAATGCATAGGTTTGAGATGAGATGCATGGAAAGCTGAATGGCTGCATGGGTAGGTGCCAAGGGGTGCCTTGGTTAGCACCCAAGACCCATTGTTTAATGGGAGAATTGATGAGGAAGTGGAGGGGTTTTGGGGGGCTGAAATACAAAAGCAAACAACACCCATTTTGGCCGATTTTTATCATTGCAAAAGCCTTAGAATCCCATCTCTTTCCCTCTCTCAAGAACACCATCATTTGGCCGAATTGGACTTGGTGTTTTTACCATTGGTTCAAGCAAATAATCAGCAAAGGGAGGGAGGCTAAGAAAGAAAGGAAGCAAGGATCAAAAGGCAAGACAAGAGCTTAGAATTTGGTAAGTGTTTCATGGACTTTTGGATTAATAAAGTGGGGTATGTATTGGGCCATGGTCATGGCCGAATACACCAATGTTTAACCTTGATTATGGAGGATTTAAAATGGTAAAAATAACCATTGGGTTCGGCCACCATGGAGGGCCGAACCCCATGTAAGAGATTGCTTGGTTTTCATATTTTGAAACATGAAAACCATGGATTTTGTGGACTGTTTTTGGGTTTTGATTTAAGATTTAAATGCATATTTTAGAATGGATTAAAAACATGGATCTAAATGACATAGGGACTGAAGGTATTATGGGTATAAAACAGCGGTTTAAACTGATAAGTTAGACCATTGGGTTCGGCCACTTTGCATGGCCGAACCCCATGGAAACAAATGGTTGATGTTGATGGTTTTTGGAAATTAAAACCATATAAGAGTGGGACTGATATTAGATGTTAGTGTTAGTTTTAAAATCATGTTTTAAGAAGGTTAAAACATGGATTTGGATGTTTGGTTCAGACCCAAGATAAACGATTAAATGTTTCAAAACCAAAGGGCATGGTGTTCGGCCAATGAGCATGGCCGAACCCTATGAAATTGGGTTAGTTATTGGATGATGTTTAATTATTAAAACTCTGTAATAATATGTTGTTTATTACATGATGATTGGAGGTTTAAAAATAGTAAAACATAACCATTGGGTTCGACCACCATGGAGGGCCGAACCCCATGTAAAAGATTGTTGGTTTTCATGTTGGGAAACATGGAAACCATGCACCTTTATGGACTGTTTTTGTATGAATTTAATTAGATGGTTTCTAAGAGGTTTAAAGGCAGCAATATAATACTGATATTGCATGTTTAAATAACACCTAAAGCATGTTTGAAAGACCAAAACTTGGACATTGGGTTCGGCCACCTTGAATGGCCGAACCCCATGTAAGTAATTGGTATGATTTGGTGAGGTTAATTTACTGTTTTGATTGATGTTTATGCCACTGAACCATGTGTAATTCATGGTTAGGTTAACATGTTAAATCATGAATAATCATGGGAAGTTGATGGATCAATCAGATCAAGTGAACCCCATAGATTGCTTTAGGGTTTTTATTTGATTTACATGGAGTAGTGTTGGTAAATAAAAATGAGGATTGGAACCAAGTGATTTGAATGGTTGTGAAGGGATTAAGAAATACAAATTGGATTGGTAGGGTTCGGCCAAGGAGTATGGCCGAACCCCACTAAGGTAGATTACTTTGATGAACTTTAATTATGAGCAAGATTAGACATTGGTTAGATCAATGGCAAATGTGTGAATACAAGTCAAATGAAGGGATTGATCAAAGGACTTACGAGAGGGATCAAATCTAAAGTGGGTAAGGTTCGGCCATGGGTTTGGCCGAACCCCACAAGATGTTCTTTTGGGTTTTATATGAGAATGTACATTTAAATGCTAGTATTGATTTACTGTTACATGATAAGGTAACGGAACGTGAACGACGAGCGAGTCGTGACCAGGCGAAACTCAAAAAGGAATGGACACTTAAGCCAGTTTAAGTAGGTTTCCTACTTACTTGTAACCACAGTTTTACCCCAGTTTTCTTATGAGACTCTTGTTTTATATATGTGTTTCAAATGATATATTATGCATTAACAAATGGCATACAGGCATTGGCATCTCATGCATAGACATGGGATTATGAATGAGGTTCTACAGTGTTTCAAGTTATGAGTTACGTACTCCTTCGGCGGTGCAACTCACACTAGGAAGAGTAACATGATGATCATAGTCACATTGGTTTCCTTAGGCGATGAGAGTCCCGCCAAGAGGACTAATACGTGATATAAATCAGTCAATGATGAAGAGATGGAAGTTGTATTGTCATTTACCTTTACGGTGCAAGGCACGTCAAGTGATGGCTATGAATGTACATGATGGGGGATACTCATTGCATGTGCATACATCATAGCATTGTTTTACCTGTTTTTGATGATCATGTAATATGATATATATATGCATGTTTTATATGCTAACATGTGGTAGCCCTGATTCGAGAACCTACTAGGCGCGTTGATCTAACGCCCTAATTATATCCTCAGAGGAGAATGCAGGTACAAGTAAAGGGAAAGGAAAGATCGTTGACCGGGAAGGGAGCCAAGCCTAAGTGCTTGAATGTTGGACGGGACTTCTTTATATTATTGTCATTCGAACTATATTTTGTTGGACATGTAATAAGTTATTACTTGCTATGGTTTGATTAGGTTAATAACGTTGGTTGAATGATTTATATTAATTAATGTTTGGGACTGTTACTTGCTATCTAGTCTTTCTATTCCCCAGTTAATCTAAGTTATTCCGCATGATGATGTTGGTTCCATGTGTGGTTCATTATCATGGTGTCACGCCCCGAACCCAGATGTGGGCCCGGAACGAGACTAATTTTTTTTTTAAAACAATAAATTCTAATCACCCAACGTCATAACTGGGCTGAATCTTCAAGTTTACCAAAACCCGATCCTAGAAAATGTCACACGTGCTTTTCACACATGAACTTAAACATATACCATATGTCCCCATATACAAACCCATATCACACAACGAATATTTTCATTTATCTTATCAGTGTTACGAACGAAACATAGCGGATATAATGTATACGACATTAAAACTTACAGACATGAGTTTCTTATGCTACATAAGACATATTTATAAAAACACACAAAATAGCCAAAGGTATGCTTGGTTTCCACGTGCGGAAAACCACAGATAATTCCAAGTTCTGACTCCTAACGAGGCACCATTGGTTCCTCCAGCCCATATCCTACATTGTAAGGGACGTGAGCTACTAGCCCAGTGGGGAGAACTCACCATAAAATCCAATGATTGTAATGCAACAATGTATAAGTAATGCATGTCATAGAAAGGCATGTTATTAGCATATCTCATTTTCACCCTAGGATCGCCTTCTAAGGTTTTTATTCAAATTGTATTGTTAACACCGGGGTCGGTCCCCAGCCAATGTTACAACACCGGGGTCAGCCCCCATTTAGAGTTCCAACCAGAACTAATATTAATTCCTCCACGGAAAATAATATAGCAACTTGCAAGTGCATACGGTCTCCACGACCCAGTCTACTAGCCCATCCAACACCAACGGTTGGTGGCGGTCGACTACAGCCTACTAACACGTCCAACCCAACGGTTCCCAAATGGTGTTCGGCTAATCTCAGCAATTATAGCCCAACGGCAAATATCAAACTTTACAAAGTTATTATCTTCCACAGATTTAACTTATGAACATAATTATCACATGCAAATGTCAAATGCATGATAATGCATGATTTCCAATGCCCTCCTTACACAGGGACTTATTCTGAGAGAACCACCATATTTCAGTCTTACCATTTGGTGTCTCAAATACCAATACAATAAATCAATATCACACCAACATATAAAACTGGATTTAATAACACGAATGCCTTCACCCAGTTTTTTACCCGACAATTCCCAGACACTCCATGGGTCCATACTGCGTTAGAGACTATAAGTCCTCGACTCCCCGACACCATTTTAACGCCTACGTTCTAAAAAGTTAGAACATTTACATCCCTTACATGTAGGCAGTGTCAGGTCTCGTATTCTGGACCTATATAGCCTTTTCCATCTTTAATTGACCATGGGTCCCATTTCAGTCTAGTGTTAGTGGGTTTAACATATAACACAATACAAGTGTTGGTTCGAGTCTCCTCACCTTCTCCGGTTGAGTTTTTCATAGAAAATCTATAAGATAGAGTAAAATGTATAAATTTTCTGTAGCGACCCGATCCGATTTTTCGGGATTTTAGGGTCTCAGTAGCAGTGGGGAGGGGATGAATCCTGTTATAAGCCTCGTCTCGTCCGACCCCGAGCTCAGAAGCTCGAAGGGGCATTTTAGTAATTTAAACTATTTAAAACCTTATCATGCAAAAAAAAAATATATTTGAAAATCACACTTTTCCTCATCCGAGGTTTGACATCCGATTTTTTCTCTTCTGATTTTGAAACACTGTTTTTACAAAAAAAAAAAATCTGATTTTATAAAAAAAAAGAAGAAACCCTAAACCCTAAGTTCTCCCCCCTTATAAGTCTTCCTCCCGCCGCGCACTGTAGCACGCAGCTACAGTGCCGCGGCACCATTGCCGCCGCCCCCTCTCTCGTTCTCTTTCTCCCTCTCCCGCCTCCGGTCCCTCTTTCCCCTTCGCCCCGACGACCGGCGTCTCGGAGTCGCCGTCACCGCCGACTGAGCAAGGTATCTTCTTCCCCTCCTCTTCCACCTTCCCTTTTCCCGTCGGTTTTTCCCTCTTCCCCGAGCCCACCTTGGTTTTCATCGATTTTTCCTTTCCTCTCTCCGATTTCCCTCTGATTTTACCCGGTTTTCCGATGGATTTTCCCGACCCCCCTTCGGTTTTCCCTCTTCCTTCTTCTTCCTCTCCTTCCTGCGTTTTTCTCCTCTTCCTCTTTCCCTTCCGGCTGGGCAGCCGAGTCAACTCGGCTGAACAACCGAGTTGGCTCAGCTGAGCAGCCGGGTTGGCTCAGCTGAGTTCGAGTGTGGGCCCCACTGAGCCGGGCCCAGCTCAGCTCGCCCTTGACCCAGCTCGGCCCAGCCCAGCTTTGGGCCCGGCCCATTTTGGGCCCAGTTTTAGGCCCGGCCCATTTCGGGCCCATTTTCAGTTTGAGCTTAGTTTAGCCTGTTTTATCTCCTTTATTTATTCTGTGCTCTTTTAGCCTGTTTTATCTCCTTTACTTATTCTGTGCTCTTGTCTCTCTAGATCGAGCCCCCTTCAAACCAACGGACCCGTCTTCTCACGATTGATTTTCAAACGCACACCGGTGAGGGAACTAACATACTTTTAGCATACACATTTCTCCATTTATTTATCTTCGAATTATGTGGATGCGAAATGCGCAGAATAGGACCCCTTCTATCTAATTCTACCGCTCGGCAAGGGAACCGTTTAGATAAGCATGTGGTGAGGGGACCACTCTGTGTATCTGCGTCCGGTAATGATGTGAGAATGATAGATGGACTTGATGTTATACCAGTTGTGTATGATTAAGTAATTTGGATGTGATTGATTGATAACATGATGAAACATCAACATGCTAGTATGTGGTAGACTGTGGTATGCATGATTGTCTAGGATTTGATGCTGCTTCATTGAGAACATGTCTATTGTTAATTGTACCTGCACAGGCCTATTGTTAATCGTACATGCATTTGTCGGATGTGTAGAATGTCGGAGGGGCTTGGACGTTAGGTAACATTAGGGTTATGTGGGGCCATGCGGCGGACGCGTGATGGGATGTGTACCGCCTTGTGATTGGATGTGGGTAGTCGTGCCCCTAACTTGAATAAAATGGTCGGTTTGTCTTGTGGTCACCAGATACACCTTTGTGGGAGGTGTAACCTGACTTAGGGAAAAAGGTGCTTGGAAGTTCCCAATAGGGATCCGTTGGGGAAGTAGTCGTGTCAATCCTTGATAGGCCATCAGGCTGAAGGTTGGTTCACCCAAGGTAACCTTAGAAGCCTCTTGTAGTTCCGATACCCAAATGTGGAATGAATGAGATGATCCCTGTGTGACCGAGTAGGCTGAGGAGGTGCTCGCCTAGGTCGAGGGATGAAGCGGTGAGGGGCAGCTCCAGCTGGCATGAGTTGTGATCCCTTGCGACCGAGTAGGCTGAGGAGGTGCTCGCCTAGGTCGAGGGACGAAGCGGTGAGGGGCAGCTCCCGCTGGCATGGGTTGTGATCCCCTTGCGACCGAGTAGGCTGAGGAGGTGCTCGCCTAGGTCGAGGGACGGAGCGGTAAGGGGCAGCTCCCGCCGGTATAGTTTGTGATCCCTAGATGACCGAATAGGTTGAGGATGTACTCGCCTGCTCATTGGTCAAGGGATTGAGGTTGTTTAGATAAGGTGGTTGTAGGCCATGTTGAGTACCTACCGAATGGCCCGTACGGTGGGTCGAGTGCGTGTTGTGTGGGAACCATGTACATGGATCTTTGTTATTCCTTAGTGGTAGATATGCAGTGTGTGATATATGTTGTGTGATTATATGCATGTGTTCCCTTGCTGAGTATGAAGTACTCACCCCCTTGCCTTTCAGGTGGCTCGATGGATGCGGGATCCAGAGGGTCCCAAGACCAGGCTTAGGCGATGATGCTTTCGGATTGCTTAACTACTTTCCTTTTATTAATTAGAAAGAACATTGTGTTTATTTTGGATATTGTTTATCGTTGTGGATGACTGTACTAGCCACCTATTGCACTGTTGTGTTAACTGAACTTATGGCATCTCTTTTCTATTATGGTTATTGATGTTTAGTCAAAAAAAAAATATGTTGGTAGTTTGGAATGTGTGATACCTCGGTTTAGTATCGGTAGTAACACGCCGTTTCGGGATGGGGTGTTACATTTTCTATTTGTCAGTATATACACATAACAATTTCCCAAACCCCGTGCTATTTTTTCAGAAAACATGATATGTGTAATGAGTCACTTAGGCTCTTTCTACTCCTTTAAATTATGTCAGAAAGTTAGTTATCAGCCATCCAAAATATTACAATAAAATAAAAAATATAAAGTACTCAGTGCCTTCTCTCGTATTGTCTTCTGGAGAAAGGACCATGGAGACGTATTTTGGGAGGCCCAGAGGGTACAGAGACAGTAAAGTAAATAAAAGTACTCAGTGCCCTATACTCGTATTGTCTTCTGGAAGAAGGACCATGGAGACGTATTGAGAATATGGCCCAGAGGGTACAAAGACAGTAAAGTAAATAAAAGTACTCAGTGCCCTATCTTCGTATTGTCTTCTGGAAGAAGGACCATGGAGACGTATTGAGAATATGGCCCAGATGGTACAGAGACAGTAAAGTAAATAAAAGTACTCAGTGCCCTATCCTCGTATTGTCTTCTGGAAGAAGGACCATGGAGACGTATTGAGAATATGGCCCAGAGGGTACAGTACATGAATTTAAACACAAAAGGCAGAAAAATAAACACACAATAGTCAGTTGGGGTTAATCTTTTCCCCGATTTTACTTAGGGTCAAAAATTATATTTTGAACGTAAAATAATACGAATCTTTAGAGTAAAATTTAAATTTTAAGAGGAAATCTATTTTTCCTCCATTTAAAAAAAATCTCATTTTTTTGAATCCCAATACTAAGCTATTTTATTCCTAATTTGCTATGGAGTTAATAAAAATAAAAATAGAATTATTTCGATACCTTGGGTGCAAAATTCTGTGTAAGATTGACTAAATTTGAAAACCCTTAAAAGAATACGGGAAACCCAAACGTTCGGCTGCTGCTGTTATGGCCAAAGCAAGAGAAAGAAGAGGAAAATAGGAGAGAGGGTGCTTGCTGTTTTTGAAAGAGGGAGAGGGAGCAAAACGGCAGAAGACTTTTTTTTTTTTTTTTTTACTTTCTGGTTTCCTCGCCGATTACATCTATTTATAGGCAACCGTATGGATTTTTTTAATCATACAGGTTGCCGAAGCTATTCATTAGCTTTATAGGTTTTTTAATAACTATGCATTTATTATTATATATTTTATAATTATTATTACAACTGCCACCAACCGCATAGGCAATTGGCGGTGTTGTAATCTTCCAGCACGACTACAAGCTACGACCGTAGCTTTAAAACCTCTCTTTCCTCTGTTTTCTGATATTATTTTATAATATACTATTAGTTTATTCTTTTTACGATTTACATCTATGTCCTTTCTTTTATCGGGGTATTTCAAGGTCTCACTAAATTGATACAATTGGTTCAGTAGATCATGTATTAAAAACTGAGAATGGTATTAAAATTTGAAGTGAAATCTATTTCAAAAACCTAGTGTTTTTGCTAAAAATCACCGTTTTAACAAAATCTCCTAATTTTCAAGATTCTTTTTGAAAGTATCCAACCTTATAGTTTGATAAAGTAAATTTGTCTGATAAAAACATCCTAAAGTTTCAAAGTGTTTTGAAATCAAAAACCACATTTTCCAAGTGAAAGATTATTCAACGGCCCATATTTCACGGCTTGAAGTAAATATAAAAAACTCACTATTTTAGAGTGTAAAGAAATAAACAGCTTAGTTATAATACAGATTGAGTACTGATTCTCTCTATATATTTTTAGGACTTCCTCTACCCTGTCAAATTGGGGTTTTACCACTTTAAAACTTAAGGGTAAAATAAATTAGCGAAATTATAGCGAGATTGGCATGTCATTAGGTCCGGAATTTAAAAATAATACATAACTTAAAATTTGAAGTTCAAACTAAGTCAAATGACTGAGTTTATAAAGCAGCAAAGGTTTAAGCCTAAAATAATATTATTATTATATTCGTAACTCACCCATATATCTTTGGAATTTAATTAAAAGGGTTATCAGATTCGGATCGAGTCAAACTCAGATCCGTTGAAAAACTTATTTGATACTCTTTACAATTAGAGGAAAATAATTCATAATTAACGGATAAAAATTATTTAATTAATCACGATTAATCATAATTAACTCCTAAATTGGGCTGGGGTATTACACATGGTCTAATCCATGTACACATGGGTGGCCAGTTAAGGTTCAGACTTGAGTAGTTTGAACTTAACTCTGATTTATCGGAAAGGGCGAGGCGTTACAGGAAAATCGAAATTTTGATATGACATAAAATTTTGAAAAATGGCTTAAAACTTTGAAAAATATCTAAAATATTTATAAAGTAGAAATCAACATGAGGAAATGGCTATATGAACTTTATATTCTCAAATATATCTTAGAGACATGTATCTTATATTACATCTAATAAAAAATTTACTGAAAACTTTTTTGAGTTTCATAAAAATATCAGAATATTAAAAAAAAAATTAGATAAAGACACTAAAAACTAAAAAATCTGCCAATCACATTAAGAGCTTTTCAGTTAATTGTAGAAACATTTGTTTATCATTTATTCAATTTTTTTTACAAGAAACCCAAAAATGAGAAGTATCTTAGAAATCTCAATTGTTATAAAAGAAAAATAGAAAAATCTTGAAAAATCACACATACACTCTAAAAGCTATGTGAATGTGTCTCCATTGAATGCCATAACCATTGGATATTATTTAATTTAATTATGTTCAAGAAAAACTCAAATTTTGAGATTATCTTAGAATTGAAATTCGAAGAAATTAATGAAAATAACTCAAAATGATAAAAAGTGGTGAAAATAACTCTAAAATTGAATAATTTCTTTATAAAAATTTTAAAACTCAAAAATATTAGTTGAAATAATGCAAAAATAATCCAAAATTGATTTTTTTTAAATGAAAAAATAGCATGTATTGCCTAATACGAGCCGATACTTATCAGCCAGTACGAACCGATATGTAGTAGCCGATATATCTCGTGTATTGGTGATATGTGGTCGCTGATTTTGATATGTAACGACAGTTAAAAATCCATTACGTATCGGCCAATACACGTATCCTAGTGAAAAAGTGTTAAGATCTATTAGGATGAGAAGTATATAACAAGAAAAGTAGATTTTTTCTTAAAAATTGTTGTTGTAAATACTTAATAAAAATATAACAGAAGATATTCTCCCTTTTAAATTACATGAAAAAAATCTCCTTTAAAATATTTATTTTTAAAAGTCACTTCTACATATGTTAGTGTAGACACTTGCTTCAAAAGATATCACATCTATTTAATTGAATTGAATAGTATATTAATTTTAAATTATACAGGGATCAGTTTTTACACGTATTTATGTCTCTATACTTAAGTAAGTAGAATTCTGCAAAATTAAACTCGAATCTAATATGAATTCAAGAAAACTCAAACTCAAAGAATTTCAAATCTAAGAAAATCTTTAAATTAACTTCGACGGAAATGGAGCTTTAAATAGATGGATCAAAACCCCAACTTCTAACAGAAACTGATACCGACTGATAGGATAGTTTATTGTTACTAATCTCTCTCTCTTGTCGGGTAAGAGGAGCAGTTACAAGACAAACTCAATCCAGTCCCTGTTGTTTTCCCTGCAGAAACAACAAGTGCGTGCTTCAGTTTCTGCCTACTGAAACTGCAAGATAGCTGAAATACAACTGGGTTGGCTGGACTCGGACCATGCCTCACTGATAGCATTGATTTTGGGGGTCCAGTTGGGCCCATAATTGATTGTGGGTCGCATCAATAAGAAGTTCTGAGTGTTGAGACATGGATAAAATGCAATTGAAATATTGTAATAAGAAAAATAAATAAAATAAAATCACATAAAACATTACAAGGCGAGATAAATTTAATGTGGTTCAATGTTTGATGCCAATGTCTATGGGTGAAAGGGATTATGACTTAATTAATTAGAATAGAGAAAAATAATGAGTGAATTACAATACACTTAGCACAAATTCAAAGTTTCACCCACTCAATTTCATAAATAAAGAACCTTCAAAATTACAACAGAATTGTCACAAATCTCTCTCTAAAACCCTCTCGAAAGAGATCTAAATAAAGAAAGCAAGATTTCAAATTTATACAACTTATTTTTGTAATTTTGAGGGTTCTTTATTTGTAAGATTCAAAATGTAAGCCTTTGAACCTATGCAGAGTATATTATAATTCTCTCTCTCTCTTTTCTCTTTTCTCATTTCTAATTGATGAAGCCATTATCCATTTTACCTGTGGACGTTTTTATATGATATTTTTTTTTTTTTTTTGAATTTACGTGTGGAAAACTGCGGGATACTCAGCAAAATACACCTAGACACACCAAGGCTAGTAATTTTATTTATTTTTTATAATTTAATAACAATTAGATTGTATATATTTCATTTCAATCTTAACAAAGACAATTAGAGAAGGACTGTAACATGCTACTGTGTAATAGCTTTTTACATGAAAAGGAATGTTATAATTCACAGATAAATTAGAATAAAATCTCGCGTGACCTCACGATAATAATAAAAGAGTTAGAGTTAGATTAGTAAGACATATTAATGAGATATGTCATTAAATTAATTTTAGTTCTCAAAACTTTAACTTCATTTAATAAATAATTATATAAATAGAGAATATATCAAGTTTTACTATCAATTGATAAATCAAGCAATATAATTTTAACCTTTAAATTTTAATAAATATAAATTTTTAATTTTTAAAATTTTAAAATAAAGGAATAAAATCATCAAATATAGGTGATTCATAAAAAATATTCATATATTTTTTTTACATCAGATTCACTAAAATATATTCTAAAATTTATTTTACTTAATATTATTTCGATAGTCTGTCTGATAAAAACACACTATTGTCGTTCTTAAGTGACACAAAGTCAAGTCTTTATAAATTTAAGAAGTTAAAATAGAAGACTTAATATCCAAAAGTCACAAGTCAAGTCATTGCAGCTACCAACAGATCCACATATATATAAATAATAGAAGACTTAATATCCAAAAGTCACAAGTCAAGTCTTTACGGCTACCGACAGATCCACCGACAGATATATATATATATATATATATTTTTTTTTTTTTTTTTTTTTACTTTCATTTCATAATCGGATTTGTGAGGCAACGCTAAGTACATTTAGCTCTAAATCAGAAGGTTTTGTGGTTGATTGACGTTGGATTTAATTGTTTATTAAATTATATATATTTTTTGTAATCTAACTTTATCAAAATTTCAAAACATCTTAGATGTGGCTATTTACATATATCTAATGAGATATAAAGAGTAACCTTTTAGAAAAGAATGGGATTGAACTCGCTCTCTTACTTTTTGAAGTAGGATTTTGAATACCAAATTTAAATTCTTTTGATAATAAGAAAAATAAAATAAAATCACATAAAACATACCATACAAGATGAGGCAAATTTAATGTGAAAGGGATGATGACTTGATTAATCAGAAGAGAGAAAAATAATGGGAGAACTACAATGTATTTTGCACAAATTCAAAGGCTCGTCCTTTCAATTTCATAAATAAAGAACCTTCAAAATTACAAACGATGATTCTCACAAATCTCCCTAAAAAAACCTTCTCAAAAGAGATCTAAATAAAGAACTCCAAAGTTTCAATTTTTATATAATTTCTTTTTGTAATTTTGAGGCTTCTTTATCTGTGAGATTGAGAATGTGAGCCATTGAATTTATGGCGAGTATATTGAAGGCGAAAATTCTTAAAAAATATAGTTGTCTTTACATTAAATTCAATAAAAGGTGTTCTAAAAATTCATTTTTATTAAATTTTAGCACCGTAGTCTTTCTAATCAAAACACACTACTGTTGTTCTTGAGTGACATAGGTCAAGTCTTTAGAAATTGAAGAAGTCTAAATATCCAGAGGTGACTTTTTAAAGTGAGATAAAATTCAAATTTAAACTCGCAGGCGAATTCTTGAAGGCCATGACCATAGTTAGAGAATTTATTGTGTACTTCAAAAGGATAGTATTAATTTATATTTTTTTATTAACAAAAGTTAAAAAAATCCAGAGTAAATTAAAAAAAAAAATGAAATGTCCAATTAATCATGATATTCAAGAAAAATCCTCCAATAATCATATCGGAAGAAATTTCAATCTAATCTATGATAAGCTCCATGGACTACTTATTAGTTTCTGCAGGAAGAAATTTTTTGGTCTTAATTTAAATAGGAAATTATGGCTGAAATTTGAAAATATTGGCAATATATAAAATATTTGTGGATATTTTTAAAAATCATATTTTACCGAAATTTAGATTGAAGAATTTTCAATAGATATTTTGGGTTATGGCTGAAATTTATAACTGAATTCATGAGGCATAAAAGCATATTAATCTATAATCTTGTTATCAAAAAATTTTATGTGCGGCGTACATTTGAAGAATAAAGACTTTAATTTATTGATGTGACTTAAATTTGAAAAAATAAAAATAAACACTTGTGCACATGGAAAATTTGTCTAAGCATCGCAAATAAATTTTTAATATTTTACACTCAAACTCCTCTAGGCCACTTTTCATGGATTTATTCTTGATCTCTTGAACCAGTTATATGTGTAAAATGAGGTCTAGACATGTCCCAAAAGATTAATTATATAAAGTCTCCTACGAGTGAGACTCTTGTGGGTTATGAAAAAAATAAACTTTTAATACTCAAATGATTTTATATTTACCATGTATTCATTGATTTTAATAGATTCAACAATAGTTTCATAAATTTTAACTAAATAAAAGAAAATTAAAAAATCAATATATTAAATTATGATCAGCTCAACTACCTTAATTCAACCACTTTTATCCCTACCAGCTTTATTTAAGTAAATACCAACCGATCAACATCACATAGACTGATCAAATATTGCTCATCTTATATAATTCGCCCGTCAAAATGTTTACACTAAAAAATAATAGCATACTCCAAATTCAACAAGTGATGTGAGATGGTTAGCTCATTCAAGTTGATTATTGTGAAAGATTGAAATTTAAAAAAGAAAGTGTACATGAATAATTCAAATGGATTAAAGTGATAGTCAAAAACTCATTTGATGAAGTACGAGTTTAGCTTCCAAAAACTCATTTGATAAAGTACGGATTTGGCTTTAATTCTTAAATTATTTCAAAGGGTCATTCCTTATAGATTTAATTTGTGTACGAGAATAAGGAGACTTAGAAGGTAATTGATTTTGATTTCATTGACATTGCCTCACAATGTAATGAATATTTACTCATTTTGCTCTTTTCCTTTAAACTGTTTTTCTAATTTGTCACAATAAAATAAAGAGTAAAATGAAAAAATATATATCCATTTATAGCAAAACAGTGCCCAATATAAATAATAATTTTTTTTAAAAAAAAAAAATTAAGTGTGAAAAACAGCAAAAAATCGGGCAAAAAGCCTCAACCACCCATCAGTCTTTAAAACACACTAAATAAAGCGATGGAGGCTCAAACTTAATACCTCACACATCATGATCATGATCATAAAGTGAGAGACTGCATGTTAGAACTTCATTCTCTATTTAAAGCAGCAGCAATGCAACGGCGTTAGTCCACGTAAAGATGGGACCACAGCACCAATGTCAAGTGAGTGGTTTTATTGAATGACAAAGCTTGCCTAAGGTCCTTAGAATTCTAAAAAAATTAAATTTGCCAACAATTAGTTAGGAGTTTGAATTGACTATTTATTAAATTGGAGTTTGCCCGTTACCTTGTAAGTCAAACTCTTCATAAAATTTGTCAAGCTCAAGTTAAAGCAAATTTAAAAAATATAACAAAAAAGATGTTTAACACATATCATCATTTAAATAATCGAATGTACCTTCTTACATGTGTATTATTATGATATTTATTTCTTAGTTAATTATTTAAAAGAATAGAAGCCGAACTACAAATGGAAATTTGAATTTTTCTCAAATATTATTTAGATCAAATAAATAAACATTGTCACTTTTGTATACAATATATATAAAAATAAAAGATTTATAAATTTATATATGACTTGCTAAAAAGTCATTTTAATCATATAAATGAATAGCTTGATTTAAAATATACTTAATCAATTTAATTTTTTTAAAAAATTTAAAATTAATTTAAAGAAAATTCAATTCAAATTTATTTAATATCATAAATTGCTCAAAATAATCTCAGAACCTTTTCTTATTATATTATACAAGGTAGTTCAATTAGTAGCAGTTTAGTTCAAGAATTACAAATTTTATATTTAAATTTTATAATCACTTGATGTCTGTAGTTTGCAGGAGACTATATACCTCTAGAATTTCATCTGATATCGGATGTCCTATTCAAAATCAGGTAAAATCTTAAATTTCTTCATAAAAAAAATTTAAAAAATAATTTTTTCTTTCTTCCCAAGCCTAATGAACCTACTTTTCTAAAAAAAATTAAGTTTTCTTTCTTCCTAAGTCTAATCAACCTACTTTTCCAAAATAAAATAGGCAAGCCATATGTAATTTTTCTTTCTCTACACACCCTTTTTCAAAAATTTAGATAAAATTACCTTTTTGACCTTCCACTTAATTCTTCCGCATCCGCCGAAGGAAGCATTCCTTCCGACGAAGGATCGACCGAATGACCAAAAGAGAAGAGAGGGAAAAAAATGGTGGGCCCCACCATTGATCGAAAGCTATACATACGTGGGCTAGGGGCGATCATGGTGGTATCAATCATAGGGTCAGAAATATAAGATCCTCTCATATCTAAGAAAAAATCTATAAAATTGGATTTCGATCGCCCAAAGTGACAACAAAAGAAATTGGCTAGAAGAGAGTCCCACGTAAATCTGATCAGAGATCTGATGATACAAATGGATAGAACATAAAAAAATTGGCTAGAGGAGAATCTCACGTAAATCTGATCAGAGATCTGATGATACAAATGGATAGAACATAAAAAAATAGAATGTGTATGGCACATCCCATCAGCACAAACTTTCTCTATATCGCCTGATGTAAGACTGAGAAGAATATCTGAGTTGTGTATGGCTCTCCAATAAAATATATATGTTTATATTAGTCCACGCGGCGTGAGAAGGGTCTTCCACCATTGGACTATCGTGACTCTACCACTGTTTCGATCTGCTGTTAGTGACACATGTGCATGTGAGGGTGTGAAACATTGAAAAAAAAGAAATATCTTTTTTCACAATTATATATAAACCTTCCCTCGGTTCTCTCTCATTCGAGTCTCTTCCAGGCCACTCGCAGAGGTTCACAAGAATCTTCAGTTCACCCCATGAAAACATCAAAAATCAACCTCATTTCTTCACTACGAATTGTCAAAACCATTGAAGACCACAACAAAGAACTCATGAATCACTGCAGAGGAATCTCTTGAATCTGTTCTCTTTTTTCTCTCTATCGTCTGTATGTATTCCAAACCACTTCTTTTTTATTTCTCTTACTTTTTGATTTCTCTTATATCTTACATAATCTGGTTGTTGCTATCTTTTGCTTCTCTGAGGAGACTTGATGTGTGGTTTAGTTCCAGAGAATGAATTAGAATGGAATGTCTTTTGTTACGTTTCGTTTGATACGGTTGCATATTTCTGCATCTGGTTTTGTGTTTGTTTTCTTTGTAGAGGATTACATCTTTGCCTTTTGTGAATCAAAATAACAATTTAATTAAATGTAGCAAAATTTTTGACTTCTTGTGCTAGAAATGGCTTCATTTTCTATGTTTACCTTGTATAGAATATAATAGGTCATTACTGGTTTTGTTTTCTATGTTTAGCTGATTTTCTCTCTAGGGTTTCTGTTTATCCTGCCTACTGAATCATGTATTTAGGTGTCGATGTATTTGGATGACAGATAAATGAAATTCTGTTGCTTTTTGTTTGATGCGGTTCTGTTTCAATCTGGGTACTGGTGTTTTTATCCTCATTGAGTCATTTATCCTTTCCTTTACAAAGAGAAAGCCAACAAAATAAAATAGCTTTCCGTTGAATTAATCAGAGATAGGTCCCTGTCTTCTATCCATTTATCCATTTTTATCTCATCGAAGCACAATTTTTTCCCTTTTATAAGATAATATTGAAAATGAGAGAAAAAAAGTGATTCGGCAGGCTTGAGAAGGAGCCCAGTCAAGCAACGAGGGATTAAATGGAAGAAAGTAAAACATCAATTTAGCAGTACCATCACCAGCTTACCACTAACGGGAGAGGCTCTCTATATGTTGGTCTCTCTCTCTCCCTCCTTCCCCCCCCTCCATTAACAACTCAGGTGGTCGAGTTCTCCTATTGTCCTTTGTAATTAAGCTCCTAAAATATCCAAGCAAGTGAATGAGAATATGCTCCTTCCCCCCTCCCCCTCCTTTTTCTCACTCTACTAAACATCTCTCCATTCTTAACCAACTATTACAAATGCCTGAGGTGGATGTTTACACAATTTTGGTATAAGGCTTTTAGTAGGCTAATTTAGGACGATATTAATCAATTGCTTCACAACACGAGGAGGGAATCTTAAAAGATAATCTGAAACTGAGGAGAAAGGGAAAACACAATTGAGTTCACTTATCTGCAAAAGTGAGTTGACAATAACCTCATTCTACTGAAACTGGAGGACGACTTGATCCTCAATGGAGTAGATGGCAATCATGGTATTTATCCTGGAATAGCTGTAAGCCTACACTTCACAGGCTCTTCTTGTGTTTCTTTATTGCGAATGCTAAATTCCTTCTGTTTTCAACAAGGGAGATTAGATATGAAGCCATTGACATTGCGAGAGTGCCATCTGCCTATTATTGACATCCTTCTGTACACCAAAACTATTTCACTTGAAATGAAAAACAGAAATAAGAGAATGCTATATTTGACTTGTATGCCTCTTTTTATGTTGCTATATAGGTTATCTGTACTTCAATGAAATTTCAAATTTTCTTAAATGATCTTTTTCAATTTTATTTTTGGTTCTTTTCTTCTTTTGTCCTTTCATGAACCTCGGTAGTTGTTTGTTAATCTTGGTGTTTTAGGCTAGGGCTTCTTATTATAGCCAAACTTGAAACTTAAAAAAGAGCCTGGTCTCATAAGAACATACCAATGATTGTTTCATTACATTTGTTTATATCTAGGTCTTTGTAACTGGCCAAAAGTTGATGATATAAAATAACAAAAGAAGCTGATTTCACAGTTTGGTTGCATTTTGAAGTTATAATGCCAAAAGTGTAAGAATATATAATTATTTTATACAAGATTATTTGTTCATAGAGGATTTGGATGTTTGACACCAACAGTGCACATCATGAGTAAACTCTTTATTTTCTGATAAAAAACTTCATGAGTAGGGTAATAGTTACTAATTAGAGGGTTTTTATTTTTTTGGAATGATGAAGATTTTATTAGAAAAGGAAAAAAAAAAGAGAGGAAGTACAACAAGGCCTACCATGGCAGAAGGCCCAAATGACAGCAGAAACGGATAAACCAAAAGATACACAGGCCAAAGACAGCCTAAAAGACAAAAAGGCCCGAAAGCCAAATTGAGGAACACCTTACCTGGGACAAAACAAAGAGGCACTAGGACTTGCAGGACATAAGATTGTGTGGACACCTTTCTTTGCTAATGCATCGGCTTCTCCATTTGCCCCCATCAAAATGTGAGAAATGGAGGAGGACAAAGATCTGCATAGCTCAATGATCTCCTCCAAAATGTCTACGATGGCCCAAGGGAATTTTTCGAGATTTGCTGTCCATCTGATAGTGCACAAAGAATCACCCTCATGGAAAGGGGAAGGAGGTATTTTCTGGATGGCCAGTTTAAGACTGATAATAAAGCTCCAGCTTGGGAGGTGTATTACTGGTTTCTATGGTTCTAAGATCTAGGAAGTGCAATGAAATTTCTCCCATCGAGCTGGTCTGCTTATGAAGTAAGATAAATTCCCAAAAGTTTAAGAACATAGAATTATTTTATACAAAGATTATCTGTTTATAGAGGGTTTAGATGTTTGACACCAACAGTGCAAATCATGAGCAGTCTCTTTAACATTTTCTGCTGAAACCTTCTTGACTAGGGTGACAATTACTGAATATACTTGACATTTATTCAATAATAAAACCTTGGAAGGCGTAGGTGGTTTCTAGAGTTATAAGCCCTAGAAATTACATCTATAATTTCTCCCATTGAGCTGGTTTGCTTGTTATTTTTACTGTAATGATTCATTTAACGTCTTTGAATTGAATTGTTTGATCATCTATCTAGCATGATTTTTGGAATACTATCCTCCCACAATTGTGACTGATTTTGATGGAATGGGTTGGCAAACTTGTATGCCACATATGTGGATTAGTTTCCACGAGGTTGTGACTTGGAGAAGACTAGCTTTGGAAACTACCTCAATTTACTGTGCAGTTAGGAATTATACATTTAGAATGTGGTGAGAGCTAGCAATTCATATTTTAAATTCATCAGTTTCCACTTTTGTCCCTAACAAGCTGTTGTCTCTTCTTTTCTTTGTACTTGCATACTTTGTTGGAACTACTCATTCAGGTTGAATAATCCTCAATTCTTGTAATTGTTTTTGTTCTTGTAGCAGTTCTTTCAGTAAACCCTTGTGTTTAATCATTTATCCCTTTCCTTTGACAGGAGTTCAGAATTTATATATCATCTTTTCAATGGTTCTAGACCATTCAGGTTCTGACTCACCTTGGAGAAGGTCAGGAAGGTCAGGTCTCTTAAGAGATCGGGTCCAACTGGTAAAGAGAAAGGATTCTGATCGGTATGAAATTGTACCAATTCAAGAGCCGCTTTCGTTTGAGAAAGGTTTCTTTATTGTCATCCATGCATGCCAATTATTGGCCCAAAAGAATGATGGGATAATATTGGTTGGGTTAGCGGGTCCCTCTGGGGCTGGGAAGACAGTATTTACTGAGAAGGTGCTGAATTTTATGCCAAGCATAGCTGTAATATCGATGGACAACTATAATGATTCCAGTCGTATTATTGACAGCAATTTTGATGGTAACTTCTAACTTTTGTTAGTCAATAATGAGTTTTTTTTGAGATGCAACCAAAATTCATTAATGAAGAAGAGAATACAGGAGAAGAGAGAAAGGTATACAAGAATTAGACCCAGCAAAAACAAAAACAAAGAAAAAACAGGCACAAGAAAAATCAAATGAAGAAAACGCCTGCAAAGTGGTTATCAACTCCCAATTTGGCAAAATAGTCCACCATTCCGTTTGCCGAATACCCAACTACAGTCAATAATGAGTTGGCATATCTCATGTTAGCACTCTGTTGTTCCTGCTATGAGGAAAATGTAAAATGCCCCGTTGCACTATTTCTCAGCTATATAAATCATGCATGTGGGGCTATTGTCTTGGTATCTGAACCATATCATATGGCCCTTATTGTGGATTTGTGATGCTACATACATGCCTTATTGCTTTTCTCTTTTTGAGACACCATTTGGACAGCTAGAATGAACCCAGTTAGGAGATTTAGTGTGTGGTCGGGCCCTACCAAGAAGAGGGCCTTGCTTGTACTGTTGCTGGATAAGCAGGAGAAGTTAAAAAAAGAATGCCATTTCTTTTGATCAGGCTAAGGGTGCAACCTGGGTGGGTTGGTTGGATTGAGAGCCTAAATTGCTTGCCCATATTAAATTTAGGTTAGTGCTTTACCAAACCCATGTTTTTATCCCTCTTGTAACCCACCCATAACTCAACCCATTTTAAAAACCCTAAACAATTTTTAATTTGGGCCAATGAATTCAGGTCAGGTTAAATATCATGAGTCAAACCATATAATTAAATAGCCAATTTGTTTTATATGCATCCTGTTGATATGTTTCAAACAAAGTGGTATCCATAAAAAACACGTCTCCCTCACCAAAAAATAATTACTCAAGATTTAGGTCTCTAAACATAGATAAAAGAAGATAAAATATATTATAGATATAATTCAGGTAATTCGGGCGGGTCAGGTATGCAAGATATGACCTTGGTGCAGCTCAAATTAAAAATGGGTCTTTTTTCTTTTTGGCGCTTGGACCAAGCCCATGTTTTAAATGGGTTAGGTTAGCTTGCCCATATTTCAAGTTAGGTCGATTAGGTTCAAGTGGACCCTCAGAGGTCCAATCCTTTTCCATTTCAGGCATTTCTAGAGATTGGAAGTTAATGGTTTTTTTTTTTAAGACCAAGGTGTCCAGGCCTCTTAGAGCACCTGACTAATCCTTAGGGCTTCTGCAAACCTCCCTATCTGCACACACCGGGTAACACTATGGGGAGTGACTCTTTTGTGTTGAGAGTAAATTGAATCCAAGATCTCCCGCATCTCAGGCGGGTTCTTGATTGTCAAGCCAACCCTCACGGGTTTTGGAAGTTATTGGTTTGCAGTAGTGTTTGCATTCTTTTTTTCCTGTCATTCGCTCCTTTCCTTTTGGGTGTTGTAGTTTCTTCACCAGGTGATTTGGTTTGGTGTTCCCTTATTTTTGTGGCTTTCCTGTGAGTCCCATTTTCTACCTTTTTTACCATGGCTTGTGTGTTTTACCGAAGTTAACATTTAATAAAAAAAAAAACAAGTTTGAGTTGACCCTAACCTAAGTTGCACCCTAGATTAGGCACCATGCAAAACCTCTTTGGCATCATTTAATGGAAGCATTGTCATGATTTAATGTGAAAAAGGCTAACGCTTCGCTTGAAAAAAATTATGTCTGTAAGAGAATGTCATCGTGCCATTTTGTTATTTCTCAACCTTACTAATGATGCATGTGCGGCTAGTCTTTTGGTGATCTGAACCTTACATACGGTCTTTGTAGTGGATTGGTGATGCACCAAAATTTCCTTATTGCTTTTCTGTTTTCAAGATGCCATCTGGAGTACTCACATAGTTGGTCCTACCAAAGGGGCTTGCTTATATTGTTGCTCAATGAGCAAGATAATATCATTTCGTTGGTTCCTATTTCAAAATAAAAATGAAAATCATTTCTATGGATAAAAAAGAAAAAAAGTGAATGTCATTTCTTTTGTCAAGCACCATTCAATACCTCTTTAACATCATTCAATGGAAGTGAGTTGCATTCTCATGTTTTCATTATGGAACAGACCCACGCTTGACAGATTATGACACTTTACTTGAAAATATTCATGGCCTGAAAGAAGGAAAGCCTGTTCAGGTGCCAATATATGATTTTAATTCAAGTTCTCGTACAGGATACAGGTTGGTTATCTTCCTCTCAAATCGACTGGAATTTTATTTTATAAATGAATCGGTTATTACATTTTCTTTTGGCTGCAGCATTGTTTAGATATTTTTCTTGCACTGCTAACAGGACACTTGAAGTTCCCAGTTCGCGAATTGTAATAATTGAAGGCATCTATGCTTTGAGTGAAAGGTTGCGGCCTTTGCTGGACCTTAGAGTGTCTGTGACTGGTGGCGTTCACTTTGATCTAGTGAAAAGAGTTCTACGAGACATTCATCGTGCTGGCCAGGAACCGGAAGAAATTATTCATCAGATATCTGAAACAGTCTGCTTTTTTCTCATGCTTTCTGTTTCTTTATGTTGTCTATGTTTGAGAAGTGCGGAAATGTTAATCTCACTTTCATACTCTAGTCTGCCTCTTATACATATTACTATGGCACAAATTGTCTGCATAGGTTAAACACCTGCAGTGATTATTGTTATCCTTCCAAAGAAGAAAAAGGAAAACCTATTTGATTAACCAATGTGGATGGGGATACTTATTATGAGTATAGCAGGGTTCTCCCATGGGTATTTCTCAGCCAGGTAATAAATATATTATGCTTTATTGAACCATTTGGTTGGTCCTACAAGCTATGCATGTGGTTCCATCTTCTTGCGACCAAGCTGTTTTTGTGATGGTCTAATCATGGATGGTATCATGGGATAAACCTTATAAATCTTCTGCATGAGATATCCCAACATCTGGCAATGCCGTCATTAATTTTAACAATTTATTTTGTGTGTGCATTTGTAAGCCCCTCATTATATAGCAGGATCGCCCATTTAAGGGATATTGAGGTACTTGTGTTGATGTCTTGTATTATGTGGTGATCAGGATCATAGTGGGCGCTAGGCCCCAATTTGGGGTTCTTAGGGGCCAGCCCACCCATGAGCCAGGGGGTTAAGGGTTTGGGGGTAATGCCCCTGACTCGAAATCCTTTAGAGCATAACGGTATTTTTGTAATTCTTTTGTACCTAGTGCCATCTATATATTGTATCTTTGAGGGACTTCTTAGGATATGGGTATTCATCTGTACTGTTTGTGTGATTGCTTGTGTTTTGCTGTATCTTGGTTTGTTTGTTTCTCAATAGTACTCTCTCTTCCCCTCATAGGTCCACCAGTTGGCTAAATTGCTGGATGGTGGGTTCTACTACTGTTTTTGTTGGTTGGAGAACACACCCACCCACCCACCACTAGTTGGCTAAATTGCTAGATGGTGGGTTCTACTACTGCTGTTGTTTGTTGGAGATCGCTTACACACACACACACACTTATGATCATGGGGTTAGGTGGATTAGAAAGATCTATTCTTGTACATAGTGCTTATAAAAATCAGCTTGATTGAATGACTTTAACCATGTAATTGAACTTGATAAAATTGCATCCCGATATGATGTTGATTTTCAGTCCTTTAAAACCATGAGGTCAACAAGCTGATTTTTTGTGACTGCTAAATACAGGCATATAGATCTTTCTAATCCACTCAACCCCATGATCATAGGTGGGCTTCGCAGAGAGCACTTTATGGGTGTGTCGCCGAACAATTCCCACATATAGAAGTTATGCATATATTATGTATAAAATTGCATCCCTATATGATGTTGATTTTCGTTCCTTTAAAACCAAGAGGTCAATCAAGCTTATTTTTGTGAGCACTATATACATGCATATAAATCTTTCTAACCCACTCAACCATGATCATAGGTGGGCTCCGCATGAAGCCCTCACTGTGGGTGTGCCGCTGAACTGTTCCCACATATATTATGTATAACAAGGATCACCCGCAAATGAGTTTGTATGAAGTTTGGTGCAACTTTGGATTGTGGAGCCCATAGTGGATCAAATGGATCCATTCCCTCCCCCTCCTCACACCCACTGACCCCTTGTGAATTGCACCCATGCCCAATTTAACACAAATTTGACTTTTAAATCCTATTGATCTAACTTAATGTTAGAGAAATGTGAAATTTTGAGGGTGTTAAAAACATGGCTTCTCTTATTGTAAACATCACATACATGTCAAGGCCTTTCGAACCTACCCATCCATGTAGACCCAAGTGGGCCCATCAAGGAGTTTATCAAGGAGTTTGCACCAAATTTGGTGCAAACTTATTTGCAGGGGAACACTACTATATATATATATATATATATATATATATATATATATATAATATGACCATTTGTTGATTTGTTTCTTATTCTTAATTATGGTGTTCCATGCAGGTATACCCAATGTATAAGGCTTATATTGAGCCTATATATATATATATGATATAATATGATCATTTGTTGATTTGTTGCTTATTCTTAATTATGGTGTTCTATGCAGGTATACCCAATGTATAAGGCTTATATTGAGCCTGATCTGCAAACGGCACATATTAAAATCATCAACAAGTTCAATCCATTCACGGGTTTCCAAAATCCCACTTACATTTTAAAGGTTATCTTCGATTTATCTTGATAGTCTGGGATAAAGTAAAGAGGAATTTTATGATCCTCAGGTTGAGAATAAGCAGTCCTTTTGAGCCTTGAGTTTACAGATGGTGGTCTAATGCTGCTCTTCTCAGAGAATTGATATGTCATGTGCGTTGTGCATAGTCCAGGCCTCAAAAAATAACCCAGATCTGAAACTTTTAGCCTTTCCCTGTTGCATAAGGATTATTTGTGTTTCTTTCTCTATTACTTTGTGAGTACAGTCTACGGAAGGGCATTATTGTCCGACTGAGGGGTTTTAGTTTGGGGCCTCTTTCCATGTGGGCCCATGATATCAACTATCTGGGTCAACAGGACATGGGCTTCACTTTGTGGACTTGAGGCAATGGAACTATACATGTCTTCCAATGATGTAATTCTTCTCTGCTAGGATTACCTTTACTGATTAGTTCTGTAACTGTCTAGATCTAGCACTAAGTGCTGTCTAATATTGTAGTCAAGGAGGACTCTGTCACCAGATCAGATCAAAGCTGTCATTTCCCAGGATCATACGGACACTATGGAGAAGACTTATGATATATATCTCCTTCCACCAGGTGAAGATCCAGAAGCATGCCAGTCATATCTGAGGATGCGAAATAGGGATGGAAAATACAGTCTCATGTTTGAGGTTTGCTTTTTTGGGGATTTGACAACATTTTCATTACCACGATAACCTTTATATGTGATTCAGATGTTGTCTTCTGAATGAATATTCTTTTCTGAATTGATGAGTTTCTAGGATTTGTGTACATATGACATATCATCATCATCATTAGCCACAATCTCATCTATCTGGGTCGGCTTTTAGAGTTCTACTTCTCCATATGGCCCTATCATAAACCATACTATCAATCGCCCCACTATCTATCATGTCTTTTCTTATCCCTTCTCTCTATGTTTTAAGTGGTGTACCTGTGCTTCTTGTGCCTGCCATTTGTAGCCTTTCCACTTTGTGTACTGGAGTCATCTCTCGCCTTCTACTTACATGATGTATATAAGTAGGTTCCAAACTCTTTTTTTTTAAATCATAATTGTTATTCCATGGTTGACTGCTCAAAAAAAAGTATAGGCCATGGTTGATTTGGATTTGGAGAAATTTTAAGGGTCTCTTTTGAGGTTTTTCCTTGGTGGTTAGAAGGTAGGAGAGAAGGATTCTATCAGGTTGTATTATAATTTAAGTGGCTTAGAATTAGAATACACCCTTTTGAATTTTGAATAAACAAGTTGCGCTTCCCAGTACACTCCCCATATTTGAAGCATAGGATTTTTCTCCATAAAGCAGAAGTTTCTTTGCCATATCTCCACCATTTGCATAGAAGCTATCCATTTCTATCCTTTAATCTTATGGGCCCCATAACACCATTCTTTTCGATTTTGTCATCTCTTCCCAACTAACGAAATGTTTTTTTGTCATTGTTGCCATCCCATGGATCCTTTGCAGCTTCTCTAGTTTCTTTGTTATTGTGGCTGGCATATCAAATAAAGACATGTAGTAAATTGGGGGTTGGTGAGATGCTTTTGTCAAGGTAGTTCTATCACCAAAGGAAGGATATTTTTCTGAGCTAGTAATTTGTGGTTAAAGCTATCCATGATTGGGACCCAAGTTGGTATGGCTCTAGGGTTGGCACCTATAGGAAGCTCCAAGTACACTAAAGGCAATGTAGTAGGCTTGCAACCCAAAGTATTGAGAAGGGTTTCCAATTGCTCACCTTCTTGGTTTAGCCCAATCATTGAGCTCTTCTTCATTTATTCTCAGACCTGAAGCTAGCTCAAAACTTCTAAATACCACCTTAACTACTTCAATCTTTGCTTCTTACCTACTTCAATTCTAAACCCGAAGGGGTTGGAGTGATGGCCAGGAGACCGCCTTAGGAAGTGTGAGTCCTGAGTTCGATTCCTACTCCACCCAAAAGGGCCACTCCCCATAGATTTACACGGTGTGTTGGGTAAGGAGGCTTGCACATGCCCCAAGATTAGTCGGGTGCTCTTAGAGGCCCGGACACCTTGGTCATAAAAAAAATAAAAAATAGAAAGTGTTTTAATTTTGTCCCTGCATTTTTTTTCCTTTTAACTCGTTGATTGGTCTAAATGCAAGAAGAGAAGGTTTAGTCTTTAATGCAAGAAGAGAAGGTTTAGTGATTGTGCAAAGTAATTAAACCTTTGCTTTAACCTTCACCAAAACTGTCCCTAGTAGGAGGGCCATGGGTGAGAGAAAAAGGTCCATGTCATAATTCTTCATCATCATCACCAAAGCCAAAATCTCATTTAGGGGTGGCTTTTTGAGTTCTACTTCTCCATTTGACCTTATCATTAACCATGCAATCAACTACTCCACTATCTGTCATGTATTTCTTTAATATCTCTTTCACGTTTTTAGTGGTTTACCTCTTCTTATACCTGTAACTTGTAGTCTCTCAACTCTTTGTATGGGGGCTTTCTTTGGTCTTCCACTTATATGCCTAAACCATCTCAAACGGGTTTCTTTCAATTTGTCTTCTATTGGGGTATTTCTTATTGTCCCTAATGCAGTCATTTCTAACTCTATTATGAAGAGATGGGTTGTTGTCCAGTTTGGGTGTGAGAGATGAAATGTTAATATTATCCTTGAATTGAAATTATTTAATCTTATTTTCTTTCTAAATGTTAGGGAGGACAGGGATAGAAAACTAACTCATTTTCTTAAGGAAATCCTAAAATTCTATTGAAAATTCTTGATGAAGAGGTGTGCTTCAATAACACTCCTTGGATTCATATATAGAGAAAGATGGGGAGAACCAGCTCAAGACCTTGGATGCTTCAAAAATAATTCTTCGGTACAATAGTTTACAATAATAAAGAACTTTGTGGGTGAGAGCAGGCTCTCCGTTTCACATCGAGGACCATTTTCCATAAGATAGAAAAGAAATCCCATCCACCTTTTCATAGGCGTTTCTCGAATATTGGTTGTATATGATCCTTTTAATTTAAGAGGGAATTAATGATAAAGAAAACTTTGCAGATGAGATGTTTGTATGCATGCATTTTCTTGTTTCATGCCAAAGCCCATTTTTGCATTACAGGAAAAGGGAAATACCATTCCATGTCTTTTCCAAATTTAATTTGCATATAATACCATGTTTTTTTTTTTAAAGTCATATAATACCATGTTTCCCTTTCTTAAATCACAAATCAAGATGAAAACTTTCTAGAGAAAAGGAAGGGATAACATTCTTGCTAGGATCTTGAAGTACCTATTAATGAGATTAATATCTTGACTCTGTTAGTGTCTTCTCTTTTTCTTTTTTCTTATCCTGTTAGTATCTTTTTTTTTTTTTTTAAATTTGAGACACCCTGTTAGTTGACAGAGTATAGTGGATGTGTACAAGTAAAAAAATCTGACTCCAGATAGATGGGAAAATGGCTACATTGATGATAAGATGGCCCCAGTAGTCCTGGGAATGAATTTGATGAAAGATGCACTCATCTTTCTCTTTGATAACCATACACACAGCACATGGAGGGAGAGGTTTTCCTGTTAGTGTTTGATGAAAGGCATTACAATTCCTTCAGGTCTAGGAGTTAGTCTCCCTCATTTATCTGCTACTGTTGTTTGTTGGTGGGGAGGGAAGTGAGGGGAAGTTATGTCAGAAGACTGCAGAATAAACTTTCCATGAAATTTGCTGATCCAATTTGTTTGTAACAGTGCTTGTTTTATTTTACTTTGCATCTGTACACATTTTTGCAACAGTTGGAAAGCACTTTAAAGTGAAATGCCTACTATTAAATACAAATATGTTTCCATTGATTTCAGGAATGGGTCACTGACAATCCATTCATCATTTCTCCACGAATCACTTTTGAAGTCAGTGTGCGCCTTCTTGGTGGGTTGATGGCCTTGGGATATACAATTGCAGCTATTCTGAAAAGAAGCAGCCATGTTTTCTCTGACGATAAAGTGTACGTAAAAATTGATTGGTTGGAACAATTGAATCGCCACTATATTCAGGTACATCGATCTTCTGTTCCTCTATTTTTTTGGAATGCTGATGATAAATTTTCTGTCTAAATTTTTTGCAGTTAAGAATTTTTTTTTAAGGTAGTTATGAATTTTTTTTGCTATCCTCTAGCTCTGTCACGTTTTCTCATCATGTGTACTAATTGCATCTGGTCTAGGAGATGTGTCTCATGATATCCATATTATAGTTGTTTCTTAGGATGTTAAACTGTTAAAGATGAATGACATTCTTACTCAATAGTTCTATCTCTAGATTCATGGGTTTTTTTTTAAGACCAAGGTGTCCAAGCCCCTTAGAGCACCTGACTAATCCTTGGGGCACACACCCGTAACACTACGGGGAGTACCTTTTTATGTTGAGAGTGACTTGAACCCAAGATCTCCCGCATCTCAGGGTGGTTCTTGACCGCCAAGCCAACCCTTTGATGATTATATGGAAGCTCTCTTTGATGATTAAATGGCCAATTTTCCTTTTTTGACCATTACTGAGATAACAAGAATTTTGGAATTACTGCAATTGTCAACTTTTTAACAAGGCATGGTTGGCCAACTGTATGGAAGTGCTTGTCACTTGTGCAAATTACCAATACCGTTATGTGACTGGTGACTCCATTCAATCATCTCTTTCTCTCTGTGTGATATTGAAGGTTTCTGCAATTGTATCTTGTCTTCAACTTTACTTTTTGCATACTTTAGGCATTCTTTGATTCTTCATTGCGCGAGTGGAAGAATCAGAATCCTAGGCCATACTATGTCTGGTTCAGTAATTCGCAAGGATATTTCCACTAAAAAATATTCAAAAAATAATACCAATACAATATAACGTGCATATCCCACTCTAAACAATCAAGTAAAATTGACGCAAGACAAGAGAAAAGGTAACCCTAAACGCCTAAATGCGATTTATGCAGTAATAAGAAACTAAATGAGGCTAAAATTAAAATTAAAATTAAAATTAATAATAGCAATTAGAATAATAAAATCTACCACAAATAATTAATAAAATTCAGAAGATTCAATGTGAGTAATAAAATCACAATTCAAAATTAAGTTATAGCTCAAAATAGAAGGCCTTTCAGAACAAAGGGGCTTATTAGATCTTACGCGTACTTAGAACCACATCAAATTAGGACTGAAATCGAGTTTAAATGGGTTAAAGGGAGGACTAATGGCAATTTTAAAGGGACTAATCGCAATTTGGTAATTAAAGAAAAGAAAAATTAAAAGCCACGTGAGTTTTAAGTGAAATGGGTTACTCCTGGGACTTAAGGCTTTTATTAAAATAAAAGGGTATGGGAATAGAAAGACTGGGATGGAGCAGAAGACATGAGAAGGAAGGGGTTTTGCTGTGGCGACGGGATGGAAGGCTTGGGAAAGGGGCAGCAAGGGCTGTTTGGGTTACGGCAGTAAAATCTGGGGACTTTGAAGGGAGACGGAAGCAATAGGGAAGAGATATGGGACTGGCGACAAGGTGAGAGGGGTTTAGGACAAGGGGCGAAGGTCTAGAATGGGTTTTAGAGGTGGTGGCGACAATCTGGGAAGAGCTTAGAGTTCACAGCAGCAACGTATGGGTGTTTGGGGCAAGGAAAAGAAAGAAGAAAGAGATAGGAAGAGAAGAGGAAGAAGAAGAGAGAAGAGAACAAGAATACCTTAAAGAAGAAGATGGCTCGCCCAAAGTCCTTGGATTCGCTCTAGATTCACAATCGCACAAAAGGTATCGAAATCAATTCTTTTTTTTATTCCATCGTATCCTTGCCCAAAGGGCTACAAAGCTTTATATAAAGATATCTCTTACTTAAAATAAAATAAAGCAAAATTACAAACTACCCTTGCTTAAAATAAAACTAACTAAAACAAAAAAAAATAGCAAGTAAACAAAAAAAACAGGGATGCACCGCATCAAAAATGCATTTCATTATCATATTTAGATTTCAAGAGATTTAGAAAATGAAAATATTGTAAAAACTAAAACAATGTGTATACTATGACTAGAACATTCGAGAGTCACAACTTGATACATCATACATGGTTCATTTTAAAGAATAGCTTTATTGTTCTGGATGAGTTATATTTGAAAGACATTTATTTGTAGGACTTTCCTATCTTGGAATCATAACAAAATTACCTTGCTGGGCATTGAATATTTTCATGTTATATTTTCTATCTTGACTTTACTCATGGCAAGAAAGCCTTGTTAGATTTGCTAGGCCTTGAACAATGGCCGGTGGAGTATAATAGATCAATCATCTCACTGTGATGTCAATATTCTGGTAATTCTACTCTCTAAAATTTGTGGCTAGCATGAAGAGGTGCAATTTGTTGCAGCTAAGAACTAAGTAGGATTACTTGTTAGGTATTTAAAAGCAGCAGCATATTTTTCTTGAAAATCTAAGTGACTTTGTAGCTTTGTTCTCTCTGTGTACGTCTGCATGCATGTGCTGGGATCTGTCTCCATGGTATATTTGAATCGTGTGACTTAGAAAGCTAAGTCACTTGATTCTTCAGTATCGTTATTTTTAGACTCTGACTGAAAACTTGTGTTTGTTTTGGTTAAAGGTCCAAGGAAGAGACCGTTCAAGTGTAAAATTTATAGCACAGCAATTGGGGTTGGAGGGTTCATATATACCCCATACTTACATAGAACAGATTCAGCTGGAAAAACTTGTAAATGAAGTTATGGTATGTTTTTCCCTGACATGTCATTAAGCTGAATGTTTTGTGCCCTGCTTTTGTTTAGCATCTTAGAGTGGTCTTCATCTGATGCAATTGGCCACAGGCACTACCAGATGACTTGAAAAGAAAACTCAGCATAGACGAGGATCTTGTTTCAAGCCCCAGAGAGGCTCTTTCCCGAGCCTCTGCAGATAGGGTTGCCATGAGAAGTAAGAATCTGAAGAGGTATTTTTTTCTGAATCTGCTATGGATCTTAACCAAACTCTGATACCTCTTTTTTTTTCGAAAAAACTAACAAAGGAAACTTTGGTGTCAAAGTTGACTGAGTAAGCAACTTCACATTGAACATACCAGCAACAAATCCAAGGAATACTTGTGGGGTGGTCGGAGGGGGTAGTGTTGAGGAATACATTTATATGTTTATAATAGTCCATTATCTATCCTATGTGGTACTTGGACACTTCAGAACATGTAGAACAAGCCATTTAGGTCAACAATATCTTATCTAATATTATATGTTCCAAAGATGTGGGCCCCACAATGCCAAAAAGAATCACCAACACCAACATCAAAGCCTCCTTTTCTCTTCCATCTAGTGTTGCCATTTCAAGCCCTACTTTCATACTCGATTTTGTGGACAATCATGATCTCTGTCACCCACATTCCAACCATATCTTTACCACCACAATTCATGTGTTTATTGGCCTCCCTCTTCTCCTAGTAACTTCTAATTATAATGCTTCAACTCTTTGTACTTGGATTATTTTTGGTCTTCTACGGATGTGTTCCAAACAATCTTAAACGACATTCTCTCATATTTTTCTTGTATTGGAACAACTTCTAGGATTTTTCTACACATCCATCTTAACAAATGTATCTATGTCATCATCACTTGATGTATGTATTCTTTTTCTTCATTGCTCAACATTTAGCTCCATATAGTTTTGCAATTTAACTGCTATCTTTTAGAAGTGCCCTTTAGTCGATGCACCAACCATGTTAGCTATTCCCGTATTAGACCCTTCATTTTGTTTTGTAGTTGTAGTCAAATAACGAAAATTTTCACAATGTTAAGTAATTTTCATACATCCTCCTTGCACTAGATCCACAAAACTTGAATTCCATATATTCTATCTTTGCCCTACTAATTTTCAAATTATTTTGCATTGAAAGATTTCCTTCACATTTCATCTTACTATTTAGATGATTCTAGTCTCACTAATCGGTACAACATTTGCAAACAACATATACGAAGGAACTTAACCTGGGATTTCTAATTGAGGGTTTAGAACAAACCCTCGATGAAGCTCCAACTTGGAATTGTCGTTGATATATCTGATGGTGATAAATATATGGACCAGTTTGACAAAATTGCATTGACACTTCTGTAGTGTTTGGATCCATCTATACCATATAAAAGATTTGGGCCCAAGGTCAATAGGAGGCCCAAGATACATTTTAGATTGGACGTCTGAATTCAATTAGGAATACTTCTTCAAGAATTTCATATTATTCAAGATGTGATCGGATAGTTTTAGATTTTTACTACAGATAAGAGATTCCATTTTCTTTGATTACTTATTGTGAATTTATTTTTATGGTAGGATTAGCTTTGTTACTCCTGCTATTTGTATAAGAGGTGTCTACACGGGACATATGTACATGAGTTGTAAGGATAAACACCACTGGTATATATGGGATGAATCTTGGGATGGGAGGGAAGCTTTGTCATTTTTGTTTCCATTTTTTTTTTTAAACTTCTATTGAAAATTGTGGGTTTGAGAGCTCTTGGACGAGAGCTTCTAGAGAGAAGATGGATGGCTATTGATTGGCCTTCTCATATTCCAAGGTGCGATCCATTCCAGTAGAAAATCTCATCTCTATTCCAATCAGAGTCATTCGATCATTTTTTATCTTTCTTTTGTTTGTGGTTGGTTCAATTTCATTTTGGTGAAGGATTTGTTTAAAAATCCTAGATCTTAAAGTTATAGTCTAAGGAGAAAACTTGGACTTCATCAGTTGGAATTAGAGCATTCAATCTTGGCAACCTACGTTGTTTCTCCTTCTAGTGATGTCACCAAAAGAGATGCATCTTATAACGAGGTGTGGAAGACCAAGGAATGATTCAGGTGATCGCATCGATGATCAAGAAGATCTAAAAGAACATTATTTGGAAGAACAAAATAGGCGACTACAAGAAAGGTTTTTTATTTAGAATTTTTTTCAAGGAGAATGGTGTCTTGTGGTCATTTTCAATGGACGACCTTGAATCAATTGTTTTTGTGGTTTGGTCTAACCCACCAATTTACGTTGAGAAAATGATTGTTGAAGAACATCCAAAAGGTATATGATAATTAACGAATGATCAAGAGTCCAAGTGGCCATTCACAAAAGTGGAGCATAGCAAATCTACATAGTTTTTTTTTTTTGAAACATTAACTGATAAATTCCATTAAAATAAGATAGGAGTACATAATAAGAAATAGAGTATAGAAGATATATACTCAAAGCAAGGAAGAAACACAACAACGAAGAGAGACAAGAGAAAACAAGAAATAAAATAATAAAATACAGCAAGTAGCCACCCCAATAGAACAACCCCCAACTCCCAAGGTTGGTGGTAGGAAAGAATTCCACAGCCGGTACTTGAAGATCAACACCAGCTTTCGCCAAGAAGTCTGCAATACAATTTGCTGAACGAGGCGTATGAGAGAAAGTGATGTTACCCATATTGTACATGCTCCAAATGTCCCTAGCAATGCAAACCAACCTCGACGGGGGGAATTTCCTATTACTAGTCCAGGAGATGGTATTAGTTGAGTCACATTCGATAATGAGTTTACCGCTCCTAAATCTAAACCACACCTGAAGTGCTCTCCTAATTGCTCTCAGTTCAGCCTCATTAGACTTCATAGACCCTACTGGTTCGGAAAAAGCTGCCATCATTCTACCTCTTTCATCATGAAGCACACCTCCAATTCCTGTCGGTCCCTGTTTACCCCTAGTTGCGCCATCCACATTGAATTTACAAAATCCCAGGGGAGGCGCGATCCATTTGACTGACTGCTTGCTAGCTCTGCCAATCCCTTACATACAACCGTCTCAAGACAAATAAAAATCCTTTGGATCTAAGCCCTGAAAATCTTTAGACACGGACAACCAGCCAATCAACAGCCATTTTACCCTCTCAAAAACATCTGTAGGATTCCCTCTCTTACCCTCAAATATTCTCCTATTTCGTTCTTTTCAAATTGCCCAAAAAACTGCAAACGGAACCATTTTCCAAGCTACTCTATGTCTGCCACTAAAGGGGCTCCCCATCCAAGCCAGCAATAGATCCTCCACTCCACAACAAAAAACCCACAAGCAACAAAACAAGCCTAGGAACAAATACCACACAACCTCCGTGAAGCTACAATTGCATAATAAATGGTCCACAGACTCTTCAATTTCGCATAAAGAGCAAATTTTCAGAGCTTCCTCTGGAATAACATGTCTCCTCCTAAGATTGTGTCTCACAAGTATTCTTTTTTTCAACGCCGTCCACACAAAGAATTGGGCTCTGGGGGGGATCTTGTTGTTCCAAGCCAGATTGCAGTTAGAGGAAGAGAATGAGTTTACTGCATATGTAGACCGCAAGATTGACTTTACTGAAAAAGACCCAACCAGTTCGAAAGACCAGATCCACTTATCCTCCACCTCCATCCACAATTTAACATCACTAAGAATTCCAAGCAAAGCTTGGTGGGAGGCCACCTCAAAATCCCGTAAAGTCCTTCTAAATGAAATTAACCACTAGCAAATCTAGATAGTTGATTGGTCAAAACCATAAAAAATTGATGTTTCTATTTGGAAGAAACATATGAGAATATTTTGTTTAGTTATAGTCTTTACATGATGAGTATAAGGACATGCCGATTTATGACAAATGTCTGCCGATTTATGAGAAATTTACGCTGATCAATGAAAATAATTTAATAGTGTGCTAAGAAGCAATGGTTAATCAAGTTCTCGAGAACATGCTTGTTTGGATGTTCAACTCAATGGGATTCATCACTTGAGTGATCCATTTGGTCTAGATATGATCATGTTTTATAGGCAATTGTTTTGGGAAGATTGGTTGAACTACAAATGATCATAAGTTCATCATTTGATTTCAAGGGTGAAATCTTTTTAGGTGGGAGATGATGTTCCAATGGTGATAAGATATGGACCAGTTTGACAAAATTGCATTGGCGCATTTGGAGTGATTGGATCCATCTCTATCCAATAAACGATTGGGCAGTATGCATTTTAGATATCAATGTCTGAATTCAATTGGGAATCTTGCTTCAAGAATTCCATGTTATTCAAGATGTGATCAGTTAGATTTTAGATTTTTACTTGAGATAAGAGATACCATTTTCTTTTATTACTTAATGTGAATTTATTTTATGGTAGGATTAGCTTTGTTAGGCTGCAATTATTATTGTAATAGGTGTCTATATGGGACCACATGTACATGAGTTGTTACTCACCGCTTTACATGCATATGGCAATGAAGCCAATGAGGAAGGATTTGGTATTTTTGTTTCCAATTCTCTCTGAAAATTTTGATGGAAAATTGAGCTCTTGGGCAAGAGCACCTAGAGAGAAGACTGGTGGCTATTGCTTAGCCTCATATTCCAAGGTGAGATCCGTTTTGCTAGATAATCTCATCTCTATTCCAATCACTTGATTATTTTTTATATTCTTTGTTTGTGGTTGGTTCTGTTCGATTTTGGAAAAGGATTTTTTTTTTCCCAATTAAATCCTAGATCTTGAAGTTGTAGTCTGAGGAGAAAACCTAGATTGCATCAATTGTCTCTTCATGCACTGTTCTTAGACTTGTTTTTGCTCCTTTGTACATGTCTTGTATGTTTTGACATATTCATTTGGGATTCTTTTTCAATACCAAATTAATTGCTTTGTATCCCTACGTAAGCTCTCTAAATCAAAACAAAGTAAGTGTAAAATTTACTTCTCTCTCATAGAAAAATGGCTTTTATTGTTAGAAGAGATTACGGAGGCTTTGGAGAGTTTAAAAGGTGATAAGGCTTCCGGTCCCGATAGTTTTAGTTTTGCCTTAAAGGCTTGTTGGGAGACTATTGGTCCCGATGTATTTTGGTTCTTTAAGGAATTTTACCATGATGGTATTATCAATAAAGGATTGAAAAACCCCTTTTACACTCACTCTGAAGAGGGAGGGTCCATTCGAATTGTCTCATTATCGTCCTATTAGCCTCGTTGGTAGCATCTATAAATTGCTAGCCTAGGTACTAGCAAAAAGGCTGAAGAAAGCACTGCCAGAGGAGAAAGGAGAGGAAGCCTGGGCTGCTTTTCAAGATTGATATAGAAAAGGCATATGATTGTGTGGATTGGTCTTTCGTTGGTTACTTGTTCGAGATGATGGGTTTTGGAAGTAGATGGCAGAGGTGGATGAAGGCCTGTGTGGAAGACACGAGGTACTCGGTTTTGGTGAACGGTTCACCAACGCCCCCAATCTCTGCAAGCAAGGGGCTGAGATAGGGGGATCCACTGTCTTATTTTATTTTCACAATGGTTGGAGAAAGTCTGAATAGGCTGGTGCTGAAGGCCAAGGCACTAGGCATAGTGAAGGACTTTGAGGTATGTCCAGAGGGTCTGGTGGTCACACCTTCAATTCGCGGATGACACTTTGTTCTTTTGTGACCTCAGCAATTCGGAGGTCTTAGGATTTCGTGCAATTCTAAGATGTTTTGAACTGGTCTCCAGTCTTCGGATCAATTTGGGTAAAAGTACTCTTATTGGGGTTGAGATGGAGAACTCGAGGGTCAAGGATTGGGCTGATGGGGTAGGGTCCGGGGTAGGGAAGTTACCCTTTTTATATTTAGGTCTTCCAGTGGGAGGGAATCCCAGGTTAAAGAGTTTTGGGACCCCAGTAGTGGAAAAGATTGGCTGGGTGGGGCAAGATGTATCTATATTTGGGTGGCAGGGTGGCCCTTATCAAGCCAGTACCGATCAATCTCCCCACGTACTCCTGTCCCTTTTGGAAATACCGAAAGGAGTGGCCAATAAGATAGAATTTTTTTTCAGGAGGTTTCTTTGGGGAAATCTCTCCCCACGTACTTCCTTTCCTTTTTCGAAATACCGAAAGGAGTGGCCAATAAGATAGAAATTTTTTTCAGGAGGTTTCTTTGGGGAAATCAGGTTAGGGAGATCAGGAGGAAAAGAGAAAAGTTCATTTAGTAGCTTGGTCAGAGGTTACAAAGCTAAATCCAATGGGGGCTTAGGCGTGGTCCCTATTCAATTGAGGAATGAGGCTTTATTATATAAATGGAGTTGGCACTTTGGAAGAGAAACGAATGCATTGTGGGTTCGTGTCCTGACAACCAAGTATTGTACGTCGGACGTAAATAGGTGGTGTTTGGGGGAGGAGGTGGATAACTTGGGTTCAGGGATGCTCAAAGCTTGGTGGAGGGTGTGTTAGGGTAGAACGGGGGTTGGAAATCTATTTAAGGAGAGACTCCACTTATTAGTGGGTAAGGGCAACCGTACCTTCTTTTGGGAAGATTTGTAGCTGGGGGATAGATCCTTGAGAGAGAGGTTCCCAAGACTGTTCAGAGTAGTTAGGAATAAACAATCCTTGGTACAAGATGTTTACTGTGTGGAAGATCAAAATATCTCGACATTTAGATTTTAGAAGAGATCTTAGGATTTTTGAGGCCGACAACTTAAATGATCTTAAAGCTCAACTGAGGGAATTTCTGTTGGACCTAGAGGTAGATGATGAAGTGTGGACGGGAGACTCTTCAGGGTTTTTTCAGTTAAGTCTTGGATTGAGGTGGCGAATCGGAATGTTAATGGCTCATTAGCATTTCAGCTTCTAATTTGGAAGTGCCTTGCTCCTCCTAGGGTCCAAATGTTTGTATGGTGTAGTGCAAAGAGGAAAATCTTAACTAGGATGGACCTTAGGAGAAGAGGTTTGTTGAGTGCTGTTGGAAACACTTGTTACCCCCTTTGCGGGACGGCAAACGAAACTATTGATCATCTCTTAGCTACTTGCTATTTGACTTGGAAGATTTGGAGTTGTTTCTTGAGCCTTATGGGAGTCTCTTGGGTTTGTTCTAGCTCTTGGGATGGTTTGACGGAATCTTGGTATCTTCCTAATCTTAACACTAGGAGGAGGTTAGCCCGGGTCACGATTCCAGCTGCGGTATTATGGACTATCTAGAAGGAAAGGAATTCTAGGATCTTTGAGAGGAAGTCATTGGAATTTAGCAAGTTCTTCCAGAAAGCGAAATGGAGACTGTGTGTGTGGCTTTGTTCCAACAAGGAATTCAAAGATCTTAAAGCCGTAGATCTCTTTCAGTCTTGTGAGGGTTGTATGAAAACTAGTACTCGGAATCGGAAGAAGCGGGTTGATTGGCCCCCCCTCCAAGTGGTACTCTGAAATTTAATGTGGATGGGGCCTCAAGGTGTAAACCGGGTCTAACTGGGATAGGGGCACCTTTAGGAATCACTTGGGTTCCACCTGAATTGTCTTCACAGAATCAGTGGGGATTAAGGATTCTAATGAGGCGAAAGTTCTTAGTACTAGGAGAGCCTTGACCTTAGGATCAGGATTAGGGGGAGAAAAATTAGTGATTGAAAGTGATTTGGCCAATGCTATCAAATGGGCCTGGGGATCGAAGCGCTCTCCATGGAGGTTAATCACTTTAGTGAGGGAGATTAAGGAATTTGTTTCGGCCTGAAGTGTCTTTTGTGCATATAAGTCGTACAACCAATGGAGTGGCAAATTTCTTCATAAAGAATGGTGTTGGTGGTTCGATTTGCGGCACTTTCTAGGTAGCTGGAGAATAGTTAATATTTTTTTGGTGGATATTTATTTTTATTGTTGTTTATGTTTTTTAGCTATCTTATCTTTCTTGTATCTATCTTTATCTTTCTTGTATCTCCTCTTTTCTTGGGCCTAATTCTCTTAGGCTTTGAGTACCTTTTCTTGTATTTGTTTTGTTTTTAATAAAAGTTTTCCTGTTACCGCTCAGAAAAAGGCTTTTATTATTATCTACTTGTCATAAAGCCAAACTGGTTATACAAAATACAAGATTCTTTTTATAGGTGTTGGCTGATGACTCTCTTAGAATTTCATAGTGTGGCTTAGAGGTTTAATAGCTCGAACCACAGTGCTCTTTCCACATTCTTTAGTCGTCCCTTTTGTAATCTCCATTTATAAAAGAGGCCTTCCTTATGAAAGAGGACCACAATGTTCATATAGAAGTGACTGCCATCCGCCCATCTCTATTTATGTATTTGTATTTCTCTAAAATTTCCCAAACTAACTGACTTAGCAGCAGTGTTGTACGCACTTCTTTTCTACCAATGGAACTTTGAAGATCCTTTTAGTAGGGAACAAACAACAGACTCCAAGTTGAGCAATGCCCTAATACATCTCTTAGGGCTTCTGTTGTTTGACCATCATTGTCCATATTATACTTCAACTTACAATCTTAACTAATTCGCTAATACTTTGATCCATGGTCATTTACATCCAAAACTATTATCACCTTGCATTTATAAAAGATCCAAGGATTATGATTGATGCCTTTGTGGAATTACTGGGTTAATCATTTGTTAACATGTGAAGCGGCATTTTTTTCAACTTCAGACCAAAACAAGGGCAGCAGCCTCTGCTTGCTGTTTTGAGTCAGACTGGTTTTTACCTGGTTCTATCAATTGAAATTTGTACTTTTGGTTCCATGATGTTTCAGCACATGCTTGTAGTGTAATTGCAAATCTCTTATTTTGTGCAGTGGTTTGTCTCACTCTTATTCAACACAAGGGGACAAGAATTTAGCAAAGCTAACCACATTAGCTGTTAACAACAGAAGGTATGAAGGAAGAAAGCTAGAAATGCCGGCAATGCTTGCAAATCAGGTGAGTTCATGGGAAAAAAAGGCTTTCTTAAGTTAGAATTGCAGTTGCTTATATTATATCTAGTGTAACGCAGACAGTAATTGCTTGTAACATTTTTTCCCTTTTGAGATGGTAACTGATGTATTAAAGAAGAAAGGACATAGAGAAAAGGAGAAAAACAAAACAACTAAAACATGAAATACTGAGACACAGAGAAACTGAAAAAAAAAAAAAAAAGATTTGAGGATCATCAAACCTGCTTATAAACTAGGCCTAAGGCTTTGTTTGAATGGGGATGGGGGGTGGGGTGGTTGGCCGGTTGGGGGGGGCGCGGTGGAGAGGGGTGTGTGTGGGTGGGGTGAGAAATGGGGACAGAGAAAGAGGAAGAGAGGGCGTTTTTTGGAGACTTGGGGAAGGGTTTGAAGAGCAGGGTGGGGCTGACATGCATAGAACTTTTGTTGCTCTTGAGAACTTTGTGCCCCTCATTGACACACAATTGTCCATTTCATATTGTAGAATGGGTCGTTAGACAATTCCATTTGACATATTTTAATATTGCTAATCTCTAGGACTCTCCTTTCATTTGAATGGAGTGGAACCCCTAAAAACACACCATTTTTTCAAATGCTTATATTCAAATGTTAAAAATAAAATAAAATAAACATTTATTCGATAGAGAAAAATTATAATTTTTGTATTTTGTATTTTGTATTTTTAGTTATTTTTTGAGGTTCAAAGTGGATAGTGAAAATAACTAGAATCAAATGGACCAAACACTAGCCCATCTTTTTGGTGCAAGCCATGTCATTTCTCAGCTATTGAAATCCTTAAAATGAGATCGTTTTATAGGACTCACCTTAGACTGCAAAAATGGATTGGTTGAAAAGGATAATGGTTGGATAGGGGTTTACCAAAAATATGCTTGAATGGATTACTCTAAGAGTGACTTTAAAAGCCACAAAGACCAATGGTCCACAGGATTTGGATTAATCCAACAGTATGATTTGACTGCTCCACCTAAGAAGCATCCAAATTCCAAATTAAGGAGGGAGTTCTACAGGGAACTTAAATAAAGATGGGGGTTCTTTTGAACCAAAAGAATCCCATGTTTTAATTTAGGAGGACTCCTGTCTTCTATGTTCTCCTCATCCAAACACAGCCCAAGTGTTTGTGCCCATGGTGTCTGACCTCATCTGGTTGAGGTCTTGAAAATCCTTTTAAGAATAACACCCTCAAATATGGTGACCCTCTCCAGCCACCCTATGTTGCAATGTGCTTGAGTCTCTAAAAACATCTGCTGTTTTCTCCACCCCAACTGGTTGTATCAATTTGGATGAATGCATGTACTATTATGTATGTCATGTAAACAAAAGATTTACCAGGGGGAGTATTTTTCTTACCTTTTTACCCCAGGGGAGTATCTTTAGTTACTGAATGATCTCATTCAGAAAAGGCCTATGAAAGAAAGAAAGAAAGAATCCTGCCTAGTTTATTTTTTCGCTTCCTAAATCTATTGTGCCACAAGTTTAAACCCCTTGTGATATTTGGGTCCATTGTGTCCAAATGTCCCATATGATTCTCAACTCCAACAAAAACCCATTAAGGCCTTGGTATAAAGGAAAAAGATCTCTTAGCAATTACTTGAAGCATCGGTGCCTAGGTTCTTCATGCTCTTTTGGTGCAGGCTTGTCCATGAAACTTGTGTTGTAGGATAATGTATATTACAGTTTGAATGTTAGTTCTTGTTTTTCATTCTTGTCAAATATTTTTTTAATTGTTTAACTTACATTTTAGGGAGTAATCACTCAACTCTCAGAACAGATATCCACCCTTAGTGAGAGAATGGATGAGTTCACAACACGGGTTGAAGAACTTAATTCTGAGTTCACCAGCAGGAAATCTTCAACTAGTCAACAAAATTTAGCACTGCAAGCTGAAGGCTCTGCACCCACCTCTCTCTTTGTGTCTGGTTTAGGCAATGGTACCTTGACTGGATCCAAATTACCCAACTCATCTTCTTCCAACCAACTGGCTAAGGAATTTCAGTTAGTGGAGGAGGTAAACCAAGTCTTCTATTTTTATTCTTTTGCCTTTTCACTTGCATGGTTTAAGTTTTGTTTGTACTTTGGGAGATACAGTATCCATATATTATGATTCCTTCAGTTATCCAAAATTACATCTGCATCTAATTTTTTGAATAGATGAGGCTTCTAAAGGACAGCATGCTTGGCATAACAAGTGAAACAGTGATTTGACTAAGCAGAATATTGTTTTTCCTTTTCTGCCTCAAATCAAAGTTTCCATGTTTTGGCAAGGTATAGATTTGGGTGAATAAAGCACTTATATGCTTAGCTTTGCGAGACAGCCACATATATTCTTACATTGGCTGCTTTAAGGACATTATACATATTGAGTTGAACTCTGTACAGCTGATTGAGTGGAGATACATTCAATAGGACCTTATGCCTTGAGCATGTACAACTTGGAGCCCATCATTGAGTGACACAGATTTATTTGACTAGACCAGATGCCCTAGAATGTCCTTGGTGCAAGAATCTGAAACCATCAAGCAACAACCTTATTAGGTTCAGGATAAATACGACAGCATGCTGTCCAAAGGCCACATACTGAACTGATGGGATTTATCAATATGATCTATTTTTCACACCCACAAGTAAGACTATGCAATGGGAGATCAGAATAAGCCCATGTACAGACTACAGGGCTAACCTTACTTTGGATGTCCTTGTGTCAAGAATGGAAGACTCGTATAATTCCTTTTGCAGTATAGTAACTTGCTCAAACTAATGAAAAAATATTCTCATAAGGAGCCCCTTATTTTGATCCCCCCCTCCCCTCTTCCTTTTTTTTTTTTTTAAAAAAAAATTGAATGGTAGCCCCTTGTTTTAGGGGGAAAAAACCTTGTTTTGTAAATATTGGTCTCATCTGGTGACTTTTGTCGTAATTATAGATTACACTCGTTGCACGGGGTCAACGTCAGATGATGCACCAGCTTGATAACCTCTGCAATCTCCTGCATAAGAACGTTGGAGAACTTACACGGCAAGGAAGAAGTGACAACATGAGCAGAACAACTGAGTATAATTTTCTAAGAAATCCTGTGCTTCTCACATTGGCAATTGGTGGTATTGGTGTTCTGCTATTCAAGGGTCTACGGAATTGAAGTCAGTGTACTCTTCAACAAATGCAATTTGTTTTTTCATCTCACTTACTTCCAACCTACTTGCATTGGGCATTTAATGGATGATTGACTTGTTGGTTCGATTCCTACAATGCATGCTGCAGTAGGATATGATCAATTCATATGGAGATCTTGGATGAGAATAACAACACTTGAAGCTGGTTCTTTCTACTGGGAAGACAGAAAATCTCTGACATGTGAGTATTTGTGCTAGTGGGCATCCTTAACTTAAATAAATAGGTTAAAACATGGATTAAATCATTGGACTGTAGTCTCTTTTTTCACCGAGGTTACATTAATGGATAGATGCCAACCCTTGACACCATTACTTCTTTTTTAAGCATCTTGGTACCAGTGGAGAATTTCCACATCTTTTCCCCCTTTCTGAAGATGTTATTTTATTCATAACAGTAACATATATAACTTCTGTATATTCCCAAACATGTTTACTTTTCGTTATGAAAAGAAATTAAGGGGAAGAAAAATATGGTATTTTGTCATATCTTCTCACTGTTTTTTTATAGTTTCATTTTGAAAATGACAAACAACTTCTGTGTTGTTTGGAATTTGACTTGATTACTGTCAAGGTTAAAAACTCTCGAGTGGATCTAATAGGAAATTCAAACCTTTTTACTCATTATAGACATGTAATGGATTGAAGTATTGAACCTTGTCTATACCAGAACTCGGGCCAAAGTGGCTGGATCCTTATACTAGCTAATCACATGAGGACCTAGTTTAATATTTTAAAAAGCTTTTAAGGTAGGCTTGTTTAACATTTTTTTAAGAAATAAAAAATGTTTTTTATGTTCAAATTGTTTTCCATTGTTATGTGCAAACTTTTTTTGGGAAAAATAGTTTCGTGGCGGCGGCTTGTAGATTTCAAGATATTTGATCAAACTCATAGACTAATATAGCTCAATCCATTCCATGACTTAAGATCTAATCCAAACACAACCCATGACACATGATCCATTCCATGATCTAATTGACTCGATCCATGACTCAATCAATCTAACCCATGTCTCATGTTCAACTTAATTAAACTAATGGACCAATCTACAATTTGAAATTTAGTTGATGGTTCAAGTTAACTAGATATAGTATCTATAATTTATTATCTGACACATGACCAAATCCAACTTATATTCCATGCTTATCCATTGTTGAATTAATAAACCAACCTAAAGTCAGATTTAAACCAATTGTACTCATTATTATATAACATTATCATTTTAGGTAAAGAGTAGGTTGTATCAATTCTTAATATATATAACTGTCATTCTTGTTATTGTTTGATTATTATGATAATTATGGTCAATATCATCATTTGAAATTGGTTATAATTAAAGTTATAATCTACATTTTCCTATATCTCACTAAATTAAACAAATTAATATCCGTATAATTTTTATTTTCTATATAAATAGAAATTATTGAGAAAATCATTTTCATGAAAGTTAATTAGACACAAATATGCCCTAATCTTTCTAATTTCTTTCCGAAAAAAGCCTTCTATCTCAGATCAGCATGTGCTATGCATGTGGGGTTAACCTTGTTCAAACTTGAATGAGGTCATGGTTGCCAGACCTGCTCGTGGGCCAAAAGAACGTGTTTCAAGTTTCAACCAGGGGTTAAAATCTCGGTCGTTACGTGTTGTAACTGTCAGAGAAAACAAAATCTTTCTCCCGAATATTGGCTGATTTTTTTTTTTTAAAAAAAACAAATATTGGTTGCGGATTCGGTCAATATTTCAGCCGATATTTATATTTTTTAATTAAAAAAATAGCTTTTTTTATATTTTTAAATGATTTTTTTCAAAAAAAAGACATTGAGATTTCTGAAAAAAAAAATGCAAAAGCCAAATATAGGGCTCCCCATTTAGACATTGCAGAAATCTGCTACTAGACACTGAATTTAAGATTTTGAGTGAAAATTACAATTCTGTCCTTCCATATAGAATCGATCACACGATTCTGAGGGTATCCTTCGGCTGTGCCGAAAACACATTTGAGAGTGTCAAAAGATCTTAAAGTCTTAAAGCATTTTTATAAGGTTATCGTAATTAGTCTGGATATTCAATTTGAGAAATTTTGAAAATACACAGTGCTTAAAAAAATAACTTTAAAGTTTTAAAGGAAATGTAAAACTTTAACGTTATTTTTTAAGCACTGTGTATTTTCAAAATTTATCAAATTGAATATCCAGACTAATTACGATAACCTTATAAAAATACTTTAAGACTTGAAGGTCTTTTGACACTCCTAAATGCTTAAAACAGAGTGTTTTACAAATAAGGGTATCCCTAGGATGTGCCGAAAACACATTTGGAAGTATCAAAAGACCTTTAAGTCTTAAAGTATTTTTATCATGTTATCGTAATTAGTCCGGATATTCAATTTAAGAAATTTTGAAAATACACGGTGCTTAAAAAATAACGTTAAAGTTTTAAAGGAAATATAAAACTTTAACGTTATTTTTTAAGCACGGCATATTTTCAAAATTTCTCAAATTGAATATCCGGACTAATTACGATAACATGATAAAAATACTTTAAGACTTTAAGGTCTTTTGACATTCCCAAATGTGTTTTCGACACAGCCTAGGGATACCCTTATTTGTAAAACACTCTGTTTTAAGCATTTAGGAGTGTCAAAAGACCTTGAAGTTTTAAAGTATTTTTATCAGGTTATCGTAATTAGTCTGGATATTCAATTTGAGAAATTTTGAAAATATACATTGCTTCATAACGTTAAATTTTTAAAGGAAATTTTATTATTTAAATAATATACTTATGTTACTGTACCTTACAGTTGAATCTACCTTACAGTTGAATCGATCGGTTGATAGTTAATCAATCGATCGATTTTCTGAACGAATTAATTGCATGTATCAATCGATAGATTCTATTTCGTCTGTGCGATCGATTCCACGCGGAAGAAAAGAATTGTAATTTTCATTTAAAATCTTAAATTCGGTATCTGATACCAAACTTTCGCAGTGTCTAAATAGAGAGCCAAAATATAGAACCTTTGCCAATACTTTTGCAGGGATTGTCTAATTGGAATGGCTCGTACATGATCTGGATATTAGTGATCAACTCCATTACTTTGTGACAATAAAAGCATTGTCCAAATCAGGGGTCAAAAAATCGGCTCGGCCGATATGTAAATATCGGCCGATATCCGATACGGACGATATATCGGCCGATAATTTTATCTCTCATACCGATATCGATATTTTCTCTCTCCTTCGATATCGGAACCGTGAAAAAACCGCAAAAAACCGTGATGAATAGTGGTGAACCGTGACAAAACCGCAAAAAACCGCAAAAAACCGTGGGCACCCTGAGAACCGTAAACCCTGAACCGCAGAAAACCGTGGAAAACCGCGAAACCGCGAAAAACCGCGAATACCCCTGAGAACCGTAAACCGTGGAAAACCACGGAAAACCGCGGAAAACCGCGAAAAACCGCGAAAAACCGTGTAAAAACCGCGAAAAACCGTATCGGTGTTTTAAATTTTTTTTTTTTTTTAAAAATACCGATATTTTCGAATATCGGCCGATATTAGGGCCGATATTGGGGACCGTTTATCGCCCATATCGGCCGATATTCCAACTGTACGGCCGATACTTATCGTATCGGCCGATATTTCAAGGTTTCAAAAAACCGATATATATCGGCCGATACGATATGTATCGGCCGATATTTAAACCTTTGGTCCAAATGGCTCAAAATAATGTCTTTTGAGAGTACAATAAGTACATTATCACTATATGTTATTACATGGATGTCTCGTAGCATATGGAACCCCAAAACTCATAATATTTCATCTATTTGAAGTCAGCTTTAAGAATTCTTCTCCTCTAATTGATCTATTATAACCATATCATTAGTTATTTTACAATTTAATATTAATCACTCTCCAATAGACACTACCAGAGAATAATTTTAATTCAAGAAAATTCCTATTAAAAGACAATGCAATAAAAGACTTCTTGAAGGGAAATCCCTTTGTTTTATGAATTCTAGAAAACCCACATTTCCATTTACTGTAATTTTATGGGGAAGAGAGAGAGAGCCTTTGGATTGGCTATTTTAGTTTTAAAGGAAGCGGAAAGGATACAATTTGCATCTTCTGCAAGTAATGAACAGTGCAGAAAGAAGTGGCTTCTCATTCATCCACGAAGAGGAAAGAGCTTCTGATTCGTATTTTTGAATTTCTTTTTCCTTGTTATCATCTTTTAACGACTGTTACAATTAAAAAAAAACGAAAGATGATCCCTTGAGATCGGTTCACAACCCATTTATGCCACCTTTTATTATCATTTTTAAATGAATAGAAAGTTGTTAAATATTATTTTTTAATTTACTCAAAAATCCAATCTAAAAATTATAATTGAGAGTTTATACTAACTTTTGTGAATGAGTTCACAATAAATCATTTTTTTAAACTCTAAGTGAAAAGGTTGCTCTTAAATATTAAAATAAAAAATTGAGTCTCCCACCTTTAATTTGCTCTTTAAATATTACTACATTATCCACCTTTAATTTAATTTAGTAAGATTATTTATAATAGATCAATCATCTTATACACTGTAGCAGTGTATCCATCGGTTGTGTGGTGTCGTGATTTGGCCCGGCCCGACTTTGGCTTTAGGTCAACTATGCTGCCGTCTAGAACCGGCAATGTAACCAATGGACTGTAGATTCTTACTTGTACTGCTTACAGGGCAGTGTGCTAGGGCCATTGAGATTTCAGAGTACCTATATTAAATTCATATATTAAATTCAGCAGAGCAGATTTGTTCTCCATGTCCTGTCTTCGACCCTGCCTACCACCAATTTAGACTGGCTGTGTGGGCTAGACAACCTCGAGGGATCAGTCTGGTTAGGTAAGTAGCCCATTATAAAAAATAAAAAAAAGGTTTGAGAGATTTAAGAGAGAAAATGGCGGCCAACGCTTATATAATTTCCTCATACTTCTTATTATCTCATCAATTCCTCCATTTACCCTAGAACCCATTATCTTTCCTTAATTATTTTCATTACTCTATCTCACTAAATTTTCTCTATTTCTCTCTGATCAATTCTAACTCCAACATAAATAACTTTTTTAAATATACTAATCTATAATGAATATTGAGAATAAAAGTCTCTTTAATAAAAAAAAAACCCTTTAATCAATAATATAGGTTTGGTTCTAAAGTAAGAGCTTGCTTTCCAATTAGCTAACATCAACATAGACTAAAGATATATTTGTGCATTACATTTGCCAATTTGAGTATTTTCACACAGATAGTATTCTTACAAGTTATATTACATATATATTATTTTACCTTTTTCCTTTTTAAATTATATTTCATGGTCCCTCTATCTATATAAATCATTTTTTCATTTAAAATACATAATTAATTTACAATCTAATATTCGATTTTGAATTTGCTAATTAGGATAAAGTAGAAGAAAAAAATATCATATAAGTTGTTTCAATTGTAAGTGTTGCTAATGAATCAACAATGTCCTTTATTATTTATTTATTTATCAATTAATAATTTTTTTTTAATTTTAGGCCTATTGGTTCTATGAAATTGACAAATAATTATCTAGTAAAATGTCCATTTTTCTTTTACCGATTTAAATGTTTTTGTATTATTCAATTTGGGTGTTGATTGACTAAAATTTTCAGGATATCAGTGGACAAAGACTAAAATAAGGGAAATAATTTAAAAAAAAACTAATATTGCTAGAATAAAGTGTATGATAGTAGTAAATACAATTTCTAACATGATAGATGGAAATATAAACTAAAAATTTGACTCTAAGTGGATAGGTTGATCATGATAATAATGAATGTCTCGTTTATTAGATTTTTTTTGCTCTAATCATGATAATAATGATTTTTTTTTTTTTTTCAGAACAGCACTCCTCTTTGGATTTCTGTCTCATTTCCTCTTCATTTAATTTGATTGCTTTGAAACTTTTTTTTGAGAGTTTTATTTAATTTACTCTTTGCCAAGATTTAGTTTCGATTTTCTTAAACAACTTTTTTTTTTTTTATCTTCTCCAGTTTAATTAAACACTTTGTTGGTATTTTATATTTTTATGAGTATTAAGTTTAAATTAGTTTTATTATTATTCGAAGTGAATTCGTGATGGTATTTCACAGCAGTCTTTACCTTCTAATATTCTAGAGCCTCATAGAGGAAATTGCTACATGAAGAAGCAATGGCACAGTTGTCTCTCAGGGTTTACATCACCGTCCATTTTCATTGTTGGACACAAAAAGCTTGCAATTGTTCAACAACTCCACTTGAAGTTATCACAGAATCAGAAGCCTTAGTTAGCCTCATTTCTTGTATTCCATCAAGGGTCTACCATCATCAAGCATTTTTTACCATTGATCATTACAAGACTCGTAAGTGTCTCAGTTCGTCCGAATCATCCTTATTGTCAATTACGTGATTCAGTTGGACTTGCTTTGGATGTATAAGAAAATCTACTATGAAGTTGAAGAGTCTACACCGAATACGGTATTGGCACACAGGTAAGTGAATCGTAGGACACCTTAGGCTAAGCCAAAAACCTTAAAAGTCAATTAGTTATAAACTGGAAAATAAGATAATAAGTGACTTTCAGCCTCGAGGCCTCCTGCAGTCTGCCGAGGCCTCGCAGCCAGTTGTACTGAGCTGTGCTGAGTTGAGCTGAGTTGTCTTTTGGACAACTATAATCCAGCTGACTTTGTGTCTTGTTGACTCAGTCTCCTACATATTTAAGAAGTTAAAATCTGTGTTCTTTTGATTGGAAGTTAATTATGGTAAAAGAATATATCCACATGGTGAGATGTTGCTACCTCACATAGTTTGAATTTAATACCGTTAGGGAGCTGGCCATGTATGACAATAATAGAAAGGCTCCTCCATGAGTTGTAAATTCATTTACAATCTTCCCATCTAATCCTTGATTGATGGTTGAGATATATCTACTGCAAATCATGCACGGCGGCATATGAGGTGGCTGGATTCTTACTGGTTTAATAGACAGATTAACTTATGCACATATGTGCTGCCTTTACAGATTTACCGCCACGAGGTCTCATTGGAAGCCTCGAGGTCTCGTAGGCGTGACTTACTGCAATACTGCAGACAGTCTTATAAATAAACTATAAACTATATGTGAGAGACACCGAACACACAGAGAAAAAAGGAAAAGTATAACAGTGTGTCCAGATCATTCAGCCTTCCCTTTTTACACCTTCTTCATCATCTTCCTTAGTGAAAGTCTGGGTAATCAATACCTCAATCCTGATGAAGAGTAAGGTGTTCATATAGGACTATAAAACCAGTCATACCCAAGTCCTACTGCTGTGCCGATGAATACTTTGATGATGCTGATTTGATGGAAAGGAGCACACAGATTCAGTAAAGAAGAAAGAGCTTAAAGGAAAACGGTTAAGGCTCAAGGTAAGTATTTCTTCTTCTTTTTTAAACATTGTAAAGTGGATTAGAACAGTGTGTTCGAACCATTATAAAAAATAGGTGTAGAGGATTAAACCGATTGGGTTGAACCTCTATAAAAACTGGACTATACTATTTGGGTGTGAGACCCTTACATAGTATATTTGGGACGACCTTAGAGTTGAAAAGTTTGACTGTGGATGTAGGTTTGTTGAAACCAAACCACTATAAAATATCTGTATTTATATGTGATTGAATGCTTGAATTGAGTACTTGTTCACATATCACACACATACATTGATCGGTCAGTTTTATGAATAACAGTTAATTTAAAGGTAAATATAACTCATTGAATATTTTATTTACTTAAAGTATAAATCGGTTGAGAAAATTTTAAAAAGGAATTAAAATTGAAAACCGACCTATTCACCCCCCTTTAGGTCGTGCATTGCTCTAGTAACGAAATTTCAAGACTCAGAGGTGAACTTCAAATAAAATACTAATTACTCATATTGGTATTTTTATCTGGATTTTATCATCAGCACAAATCAGTATTTTCTTTGAAAAAAAAAGAGTAAATCCCTTGATAAAGGGAATTACAACAAGATAAACAAAAGTCAAAACTTACCTGTATTGAAGTCAAAGTAAGGACTATTGAGAGAGAATTTAAAAGTACCCTCCATTGACATCTTTCTTTCATGGAAAGTAAGCATCCATCACCTCCCCAAATTGCCAAAAGTTGACCTCAACCAAGTTGGCAAAGCCAGATAAGGGAGATTTTGTACAATCAAAATGAGACTTTTTAATAGGACTACTGCGAAAATGGATTGGTTGAAAATGATAGTACTTGGATAGGGTTTACCAAAAATCTGCTTGAATGGATCCCTATAAGAATGACTTTAAAAGCCACAAAGACCAATGGTCCACAGGATTTGGATTATTCCAACATTATGATTTGACTGCTCCACCCAAGAAACATCAAAATTTCAAATTATGGAGGGGAGTTCTACAGGGAACTTAAATAAAGATGGGTGTTGTTTTGAACAAAAAGATGGGAGTTCTACTCTTGTCTTCTATGTTCTCATCCAAACAAAGCCAAAGTGTTCGTGCCCATGGTGTCTGAACTCATCTGGTTTAGGTCTTGAAAATCCTTTTAAGAATAACACCCTCAAATATGGTGTGAGCCTCTCCAATCACCCTAGGTTGGAATGTGCTTGAGTCTCTAAAAACATCTGTTGTTTCTCTGACCCCAACTGGTTGTATCAATGCATGGATGATTATGTATGGCATGTAAACAAAAGATTTACCGGGGGTATTTTTCTTAACATTTTACCCCAGGGGAGTATCTTTAGTTACTAAATGATCTCATTCAGAAAAGGCCTATGAAAGGCAGATCTGAATTTTTTTTTGCTGCCACTAGATTTTCTTCTCGGCCTTAGATCAGGTAATTGGAAAAGTTTCTGCCTACGGGACCCACCATGTCCCTTCTATTTTTGATGGTCTATCCATCTGTACTATCAGATCTCTGATCGGACTCGCGTGAGACTCTCCTCTGGCCAGTTTCTTCCACAACTGCTTGGGGCGATCGAAATCCAGTGTTCTGGGTTTTTTTCATAGATCCGAATGGATCCTTCATTTCTCCACCTAGGATCGACACCACCATGGTCGCCTCTGGCCCACCTATCTATGACTAAGGAAGACCTTGGGTTTTGGGCAATGGTGGGGCCCACCGATTTTTTTCCTCTCTTCCCAAACGGTTCGGCGGCAATGTCCTTCGAACGAAAGGGAGGAGTTCGGTGGATGCGGCAGTGGTTTGAAGTGGAAGGGTAAAAGGGTAATTAATTTCACCCAAGATTTTGAAAAAGGGTGTGTAGAGAAGGAAAACCCAAGTGTATGTATGGCTCCCCCAATTCAATACTCTTTTCTGTAGGAGGGATATTTTTGTGGTTTATTTTTTTTTCAACTTTTTTCCATTTCTCAAAGTAGCTGAAATTTGGTTGGGAAGAGAATTAATTTGGACACCGGTATTTTATTGAAATGGGGCATTGGATTGATTTTTCTCTTTATTTTATTTTTAATAAGTTTAAAATTTAAATAACTCAAATAAAAATATTATCAATTTATTATCACAATGAATTAAAAAAATAAAAAACCCTAAAGAGACTTATTCCTATTTTAAATTAATGCACAGAAAATGGAGATCAATAGGATGGATAGAGAACTCATGGATGATACAAATCGAGGGAAACTCCTCAATCAGATAATCAGATTTTTGTCAGATGGGCTATAAAAAATCAATAATTTTGTAACAATTAAATTTTTAAAGTCTAAAATCATATGACTAACATGATCTCTTAGGTTCAAATTGTACATAACCAATGACTATATTATTCTCTACAAATTCCATCAGGAAATATGTGACTCATATTTAAACTCCCATGCCTCACTTTATTAAAATATTTTTAATAAAGAGACTATGCACTGCATATTTTTAATGTATTAACTGCATTTAACATGCACTAAACCTACATATTGTATAGGATAAATAGAAGATTTTACTAATTATATAAATTAAGAAAAACTCCACAATAACAAGGGTCGTGAAAAATCAAATGCTTATGTAAAAATTAAATTTTTAGAAGTTTAAAATCATAATATAGCAACATCTCAAAATCACTTTGATATTCCAAATTATTGGATGAAGACCAAATTCTAAATATGGCACTGAATTATTTGGATGATTAGGGGTCTCTAAATGATCTCAAATTCAGAGGTTCTCTTATTGAATCTTCGAGGTTAAGAGCCCTAAACGTATGTACATGGTTTACTATGAATTTTTTAGTACCCAAATACAATAAGGCCAATTCTGAAGAAGAACAGACCGGGCAGTAAACTTTTTAGTTTATATTTCCATCTACCATGTTAGAGAAATCGTAGTTACTAATACCTAACATCTATCGTACACTTTATTCTTTCAATATTAGTTTTTTTAAAATCATTTCCCTTATTTTAGTCTTAACCCAATGCTATCATGAAAAAATTAGTCAATCTAACACCCAAATTAAATATAAAAACATTTAAATCAGTAAAAGAACAATGGAAATTTTACTAGATAATTATTTGTCAATTTCATAGAACCAATAGGCCTAAATAAAAATAAAAAACAATTAATATTTGATAAATAAATAAATAAATGATAAAGGACATTGTGGATTCATTTGTAACACTTACAAAACTGACAATGAACAACTTATATGATATTTGTTTCTTCTACTTTAGCCTAATTAGCAAATTCAAAATTAAATATTAGAATGAAAAAAAGATTTACATAGATAGAGGGATCATGAAATATGATTTAAAAAGGAAAAAGGTAAAAGGTAAAATATTTGTGTGAAAGTACTTTTAGTCAAGCTAGTCAAATGTCTAGAATTTTAGAATTCTTTAAAATAATGGTCACTTAAATATTGGTTTTTGTTCATTAATCCAATTAATCTCTATTTAATCCAAGTTGAGTTAAGTAATTCAAAGCAGCAACAACAAGTCCACACAACTTAAAGGTGCAAATAAAGATGAGAGATAAAAACACAAGCAAAAATAATGAGAGGTATATGAAGTGTCTTCACAAAGAGTTTTTTTAAGTGGTTTGGGGATCGAATCTAAATGTACACTTCAAGTACACCACTTGAGAATTCAATTAATATTTTAAAGCCTCATCAGGAAGAATTACTCTCTCTACTTGCATAGCTGACTCCAAATCTTAGTGCCTTGAGAGTGCATGATGAAAATTGGATGTCTCAATATCGGCTCAATAACTCATGTGAGGCTGAGAAGACTTGCATAATAGAAAGGTGGTCATCCTAACACAGGAATACTCTTTTAGTAGACACGAATTTTTCAAATTTCTCACTTTATCTCCATCTGTAGAAATCGGCTCATTTTTTCAGTGTATCGGTTCACTTTTCAGTGAACCGATTTATGTGTAAAATGATCAGGTCGGTGCACCGATAAGTGAACCGATTCACTGGAAAGTGAATTAATTTCTTCGGATGAATGAGGGTCAAAATGAAAAGTTCATTAAAACCCGTGCCTTCTAAAAGATAAGACCTGTGTTAAGATGCCCACCCAATAGAAATAGATGATAATCAACAAATTGTACCAGATGTCTCTCCTATAATCAGTGGTCAGCTTCTAGGTTATATTCCATTTGCTCTTCTACTGATTGTAACTTGTGTTGGTATCACACTGAATCCATAGATACCAGTTTTACTCAGAGAAAATGGTCAACTCAGTTTCCCAGGATTCTCTCTATGTCTAATTTGGTCTTCTTTCTTTTATGCCACCTAAATGGATTCAATTTCAGTTTAGTGACACTCCATTTTGGGCAAATATCTAGTTGAAAACTTAGCTGTTGCAATAGTCTGTAGTATTGGATCAGGAGATGTATTCTGCAAATGAGATCAGTTGGTACTTGAGATTTTAAGAGCATCATGTCATCATTGTGTAGGCTCATCGCATATTTTAATCGCTTATCCTTTTCTTTTCTTTCTAAGATCAAAGTGTCCAGGTCTCTTAAGAGGATCTTACTGATCCTTAGGGCACGTGCAAACCTCCCTATCCATACAGATTAAGTAAAACCACTGGAGTTGGCGCTTTGGAGAAGTAGAAATTAAACTCAAGACCTCCCACTTGCTTACTTCTGACCGGCAGTTATGTCATTTTTCCCTTCTCGATATGCTTAATTTCTCATTCTTTTTTTCTTCTTTGGTACTTCATCAGGAACTTCTTGGATCACACCCTGAAGGACTATATACTTTTCAAGGCGGTTTCGAAAACTTCTAACTGAAGTATACAGAGTTATATACCAGTATTGCAGGGAAGAAGAAGCCTTGCTTAAATATTTTACAAGCAATCCTGTTTGAGATGACCTGAGCCGTAGCATTTCACAAGCCGGTTCACATATTTTTTTGATGGAATTTGTATACCAATTTGAACCTTCTAATTGAGTTGAGTCACATTTTCTGATGGAATTTGTATAACAATTTGAACCCCAATCATGTGATTTTAGACTTTGAAAATTCAACTGCTACAAAATCATTAATTTTTAATGGCCCATTTTACAAAATTATGATGATCAGTTTGAAGAGTTTTCTTTAATTTGTACCATTCATGAAGTTCTCTATCCATCCTATCGTACAATGTGAGATTCATTTTATGAAAAATGTGCAGTAATTTAAAATAAGAATAAGTCTCTATAGAGATTTTCATTTATTTTTAATTCATTGTGATAATAAATTCATAACATTTTTATTTTAGTTATTTAATTTTTAAATTTATTATAATAAATAAATAGAATAATCAATCCAATGCCCTTATTTCAATAAATCTACTTCATAAAGAAATAGTTCGATTCTTATTCTATCAGGCCACTTCTAATAGTGTTACCTAGCCCATGAGTGGCCACTTCTGATGTCCTTGGTCAAAGTTCACGTGGTTTGCATATGCTTTTCAATAGAAAGTGATCCAAAAAAAATACTATTTGTGTAAATAAAACAATAATTTAAAAGAAGATGGATGTTATATGTCTATAAGAATAAAGTTAATAATGGAGATACTTTTTTTATCTAAAACAATAAATAATAAAATATTTAATTACAGAAAGACAAATTTATTCTCGCAAATTTGGTAGTTGAAGTTAAAAAAATCATATGGCTAGTGATGTCACTTGTCATTGAGATTTTGTATTTTAGAAAATTTGAATGTCTCATTTCATTTTATACGGTTGAATGGAGTATGCAACTATGCTAATTCATCAAATGAATTTGGTGTTAGGAGGCAAAAATGACAAAATTCATCGAAAAAAAGTAGCTAAAAAATATTTTAAGATGGGATTTGGTAAGTTACGAGGATTTAGTGTTTAACTTTACCAAATTAATATCTAAAAATAAAGAAAATTCATTAAAATTGTCTGAAAATTGAAAGAAAAAGATATTATAATTAAATTTGTTGAATTTGAAGGATATGACCAAAATGATTTTATATTAGAATCTAGAAATAGAAAATTTTACGCTTTGTAGCCCACGGTTTCCCACACATAAATTCAAAAAACTAAAGATAAAAGAAATATAAAATTTTGTTAAATTTGTGAATTAAAGAAAATGATTCACTATAAATTTCTAATTAATTTCACTAGTGTGAAGCGCGTGTCTCCTATTAATTATATCTAGATCTATACCATGTTCAATGTAAACATCTAACCTCCATCTCTATGTTTAAAATCTCTTTTAGATATGGATCAGGCTAAACTTATATCATCATCGTCATCATCATAAATTAGAATTTCATAAATTTAGAGTCGAATTTTTTAATTTTACTTCTCCATTTGACTTTGTCATAAATGATATAATTGTTCACTCTAATTTCTAAGAAAAAAAAACCTATATTATAGGCGTAAAAACTCACCTTACATTAACTCTCCTAAAAAGGCCTCAAGCATAATGTTATGTAGGGCTAAGGCAATCACCATACCCAAACCCAGGATGCAGCCCAATCGACCTGGCCCATTTTTTATGAAACAAAATCTACCACGACCTCTTCTATTGACATGATATTAAGATTGCCCTTTAAATAGGTATGTAATGTAAAGACTAAAGAGAATCAAATGATTTAGAGTGTTTATAACATCTTATCCTATGCTTTTTAAAGTTTAAACTTTTAAAATTCAATGGCTTTTAACTCAGGTGAAGATTACGTGATTTCAATTATCAATTAATAATGAAATTTTACATATTTATTAAAAATATCCAATTATTTACTGCTTATAATTTATTTAATGGAAATTTCCATAAGAGAATCTTGCTTCAAAAGTCTTGCCAGCCCGATAAAGGGTTAGGCTAGCGAAACTTTCTGAGAGAGATTCTTCATTAATTGGATCCTCTCTTTTCCAGACTAGGTGAACAAAGACTAATTGTTATCAGACTCTAGTCAGCCAATCCAATCCAGGTCTAGTCCATCTTTGGATTACGAGTTCGAGTTTAGTAACCAATAAATAAAATTAGGAAAACTTATATTTTTTATTTAATTTTACTAGGTATAATTATTTATAATTTATACTCATTTAATTTTACCAGCATAATTTTTTTTATGACCAAGGTGTTTAGGCATCTTAAAGCACTCTGACTAATCCTCAGACTATGTGTAAGCATCTCTATCCATACACTAGGTAACTCTATGAGAGTGACCCTTTGGAAAAGAGTGGAAATTGAACTTAGAACTCCCACTTCCTGAGGCAGATTTCAACCATCACTTCAACGCCTTTGAATTTAGTTTTACTAGCATAATTACAACCACCCAATGGGAAATTTATGTACCAGGAACCCTCAAAAATGGCAAAATTGTAGAGGGTACGCAGTCTATGTTGGGGAAATATTTTAGTTCTTGGATCATCCAAAAACTAGGTCTCTTCGGGCATCCCCACCCTCAAATCAATGGCAACATGAGTGATTCAATGGACATCAAAAAACACAGCAAGGTGTAATGAGGGCAGTCCCACATCGGAAATGCCTCGGAAAATCTTGGGTTTATAAGCGGGACAGGAAATCTTGGGAGCGGCTAGCCCTTTTGAGTGTAAAACTGACCCGTGACAATTTGGTATAAAAAAAAATCGAGGCACTTTCGTGACAAAGGGCTGTAATTGATGAATGGTTTGGATTTGATTCATGTGGGCTCTGTATGGATGACTGCATGTTACTTACTGCCTACTGAGTATGGACTGCACCTGCATATTCGTTTACTAAGTCCATTCCTACCTTGATTTCAAGATACAGATGGATACTCTTAAGACAAATTCTTTACTTATATGAAATGAAGAAGATTTATTACATTACATTATTCGTACAAACCTGCGATTCATTACACAATGTCAATCCTATTCCAAGCTTCCTACTTCCCAAAAAGAAGAGGAGGAAAAAGCTAGAGAAAAAAAAAAAAAAAACTAAAAACGAGAGATCAAAAACTCATAATGTGAGAAGAACTCTAATCTCTGTCCTGAAATCAACCTGTATATAACTCTTTGGACCAGATATACTATACACCACTCTAGCTATGAATTCTTTAAAAGGATATAACACAGAGGAATTATGCTACAGTCAGATGCTTACGCTTTGCGTTGTGTGTTGTTCATCTGGGACCTGAGAGTTCCATTGCTTCAACAATTAATGAAGAGTCATCAGTCAGATCGGAGTATCGCTCAGATGAGGAGAAATCATGGGCTTTACACCTTTGTGATTCAGCCCTCTGAGAAGCTTCCCATCTCTCAGCGAGCCCATCACCTTCAAGCATTCGTACCACTTCAGACATTTTTGGTCTGTGGCCTGGAAGGTATTGGGTGCATAACAGAGCCACCTTTACCATTTCTTCAAGCTCAATTCTGTCGTAGTTGTTTTGCAAGTCCTTGTCAACGAGCATATCAAGCTTCTTCTCCTGGTGAATTTTCTTTACCTGGAATAACACATGAATAAATTAAGCAGGATGAGGCAAAAATATAGAAGCATCAGAAATACTGAAATAGCTTTTAAACTTGAACGAGAAAAGCTAGCATTTTCACAGTTTTCATGTTTCCACTTCAAACCACCATGCTCAAGACTTCAATGCTTGCAAGTTGCAACTTATCTGTCTATTTAGTATACACGCATGTCAATTCTGATCACCTCAACACTCGAGGACCCAAATTCAATAGACGAAAACAAATCACTGATAGTGTTTGATTAGTGTAACATTTGAGCTATTACTTATACGTGATAGGAATCATGATTTATGGTTGGAAATGGAAAGCTTTACGAGTTGCTAACACTTAAAATGGCACCCATACACTACACAAGCACAGATAGATCATGTACTCTATACTCGTACGCGTGCATTATGTGCACGTCTCACCCATGCACGTGTAACTATAATTTGCAGCAAATAAGCGCTATGGTAGAATTTTGCTTACCCAATCAAGCATGGCTCCTTTCTGGTTTGCTGCTTTGCCAAATTCTAGAGCTCTCTGACCTGTGATCAATTCAAGGAGGAGGATTCCAAAACCAAACACATCCGTTTTTTCTGAGGACTGGCCGGTGGAGAGATATTCAGGAGCAATATGCCCAACAGTGCCTCGCACTGCAGTTGTTACGTGTGAGTCTCTGTGATCCAAAAGCTTTGCCAAGCCAAAGTCTCCTACAACAGCTTCACAGTAGTCATCGAGTAAAACGTTAGCAGCCTTCACATCCCTGTGAATTATCTTGGGATCACATTGCTCATGAAGATACAATAGCCCTCTACCAGCTCCCAATGCGATCCTTTTCCTAGTGCCCCAATCTAATGTTGGTTTCCCTAAGAAAGAGAAAAATATATGTAAGATTGGCACATACAGTAATAGGCTAAACGTCAGAAAGCACTAATTTATCTTTTACTCTTGCATCTACCGGTACTTTGATACTAATTTTTGCTCTATTGCATTTCAAGTCATTTGAGGTACACTTCCACATTCATTGTTTGTATCAGAATTTTTGGATGTCGAATTGCCAAATGCCTCTATGGGCAGTCAGATCGTTTACATTCTACTCTTCTCTATTAATAAATATTTCATGTTCTCTCTTAAAATGGGATACACTTCTATGTATCAAGTGAATTGGTGGAGTTGGATTTTTAGTGATGAAAAGTTAATATAATTATTTGACCACCAATTCCTATTAGACAGTCAAGAAATGTATAGAGCATAAAGCATAGATTTGTTGAATTCATATTACAGTCTTCCACATTGGGGATTTAGGGATTTTACATTGTTTGTTACCTTTGAGTCGAGAAGCAACACTCCCATTGGACATGTATGGGTAAACCAGAAGTCTTTCTGTAGCTGTCATACAAAACCCACAAAGCCTCAGAAGGTTCCTATGCACAGCCAAGCTGATCATCTCAAGTTCAGTCTGAAACTGGATCACTCCACCAGCTGCATTTCCATCTTTCAGCCTTTTTACAGCAACAATGGTTCCGTCTTGGAGATAACCTTTGTAGACATTTCCAAAGCCTCCTTTTCCAAGTATATTCTTACTGCTGAAGTTATCTGTTGCAATCTGAAGCTCCCTAAATTGGAACCTCTTCAAGTTCCCAAGGCAAACCTCCTCATGGTGCTTTTCTGAAATCAAATTCACAGAGGGGGAAGTAACTAAAGTGAAACCAATTGGCAGTTACCTCTTATGCAAGTACAGAAAGAATGTAAAATGTATTATGTGAAATTGGGATGCCTCCCTAATCAAATTGAATTTGAATAATTATCCAGAATTAACCATATTTTAGGAGCACATATAAAAAAAATTAGTACTGAGAATAGGCATTCATATTGAATATTTTGTGGAGGGCTGACACAAAATGAAAAGGCAGTAAACTATTCTTTAGTTCTCTACTAGGAACAGAATGGATGGTGGAACAGACAAGTATATTTTTAGCCACAAAAAATTAAACCAGTAGGGATATGGAGTGTTGGGGTGCGAATGAGAGTCCCACACCGGTTGTGAGGGGAGAAATATAAGGACTTGTATAAGGCTAGGTCACTCTACCTATCAGGCTAGTCTTTTGGGCTGGAAGCCCAGTCCTAACAAGTGGTATCAGATCTAGGTCTCCAAGCCACAGCATGTGGACTCAGGATTCCCTAGCCAAACGGAATGGTTGGCGACGTTCTATCCGTCAGAGAGCCTCGTTCCGGGGGGGGGGAGCGCTTTGCAAACGAGAGTCTCACATCAGTTATGAGTTGGAAATCTAAGGACTTATATGGGACTAGGTCACTCCACCTATCAGGCTAGTCTTTTGGGCTGGAAGCCCAGTCCCAACATGGAGAACATCCAATGTGCTCTTCGTGCCATTAATTAGTCAATGATAAATTAGTTTTTATTCTATTCTCATATGCTTGTATTTTTTTTTCCCTTTCACTAACCATTTACATCGAAGAAGATCTGTTCATTGTGTTTGTATCTCCACCAGAGAAGAAACCCAAATCCAAGAATGAGCAGAGAGATGCATCCAAGGCTTGTTCCAACAGCAAGGGCCACTTTGGGGCTTTTGTGCCTTCCCAGTGGTAGCCCACCTTCAGAAAAGCAACAAGAAAGGTCAGGATTGCAGCAACGATGAGTAAGAATCATCATTTTGGAAAAGCTAAATTTAAAAACTGGAGACCAGCAATTGAAGCATCAATAAAGAGGAAACAGTCATAATGTTTTGGATAACTACAAATCATGAATGCAGTGGACATTGACAATATAATTTTGCCTTTAGAAAAGAGACACAAATGAATGTTTATAGTGGAGGAAAGTTAAAAAGTAATTGAAGATCAGAGTCAATGACATCTGTTGCCCGATGTACCATGAATGGCAGTAAGATTGAAGATTTGGCTGGAAAAGCTGTTCTCACTTTGAAGTTTATAAGACAGAAAAGAAACATGAAATCATGGTAGGTAGAGTATGTCTCTGACTTCTCGACTCCAAATTAGTAACACTGATAAGTACAGATGATTTTTGGAGTCTTAAGAGGTAGAAACACATGACAAATTTTTTTCAATGCTGTATGGTCCTAAATGCATGCTAAATGGGTTACTGCTCTCTATATCTGACACATCCAAATGAAATCATTAAAGAAAATCTAATTGCATCACCATGAGAAAATTAATACAGAAAGAAAACTGGATTTGATACTTGAAGAATAGCAGTTGCAGTGAAGAGAAGATGACAAGGTGATGTGAAAGAACACAAAAGAATGGAAAGAGTATGAGGACAACATGAAATATAAACACATCATGTAAAACATCCTTTAAAGAACTCACTCCAAAACTGAAGTCAACATTGAACAAGAAATAATAACTAGAACAAGCACAATATGCTTCATGTGTTTAGTGTCAACCACAATGATCAGTTAACCAGCACGCAGAAGCACCCGCTTGGGCAGTCACAGTATTAAACATTAGAAGTTACAATCACATCATCTAGACAATGAAAGAAAGATCCTGATGCCAAGGAACCATTTCATGTGATTATGTTCATAAATGTATAAATGTGGATGATAGGGTTTAATCACAAAAGGGGCAGTTATTGGAAAGTTTAAACAGCAAGATTTAGAAATAAGATTAGTACTCTGTGAATTATTCAAGGAAAGTGGCATTGGCTCTGTTCCATAGCAATCTTTCTCCTTTCCAGTTGCACATATCAGAGGGTTTCCTACAATGCTTCAGTCAAGAAGAAAATGCATTCAGAGTTTCATCGTCTAATATTAATTTTTTTTAAAAGAACAGGGTAACATTGCTAGGGTGGTTACCTGAATGTTCTGGCAGGAAAACCTGGCACGGGACCACTCAAATTATTGTAAGACAAGTCCCTAGATCATGAAAGGCAGAAAACATTCTTCAGTTACAAAATTCTACTGCAGAGGAAAGGATTTAAATTATGCAGTAGAAGCCGAAGACAATTACAGAAATGTGAGTTGGCTGATGTTAACAAACGAAGAAGGAACTGCTCCTGATAGGCTGTTGTTGTTAAGCCTCCTGACTCCAATTAAATACCCATGATCAGATTCAGAAGGAATCAACATTTCAACAATATAAATACGAGAAAAAATGTCAGAAAAAAGGAATGTTTAATCAAGTTATTTGATTAGTCCTACAAAGTGTAAATACAGGTCTCACATTTTGTGATCCAAAGCACGTCTACTAATAATGCGATTGATGATTATGATAATCAAGCCGTTGGCTACAGTTCATCTTGAGGCCATCTTGAGGCACAATGTATATGATTTTGTTGAAAGAATTCACAACTTCAACAATTTGGATTTTCTTCCTCAGAATCATCTGTTCATGAATCCAGAAATATTAAAACTTGGAAAAGTTTTTAGCTTCTCTGCTTCTTGTACTTACAGGTACTCAAGACTTTTCAAGTTGGCAAGAGAACTTGGAATACCACCAGTAAAGAGATTGTTTGAAAGATCAAGTGTGTGGAGTTTTTGGAGCTTCCCAATTTCAGCAGGAACGGGTCCAGATATGTTATTGTTCTGTAGAAGCCTGCAAATCACCCCCTCATTAAAATAATGGAAGAAAAACCATGCCAAAATAAACCGGCAACCCAAATGTATTCTTTTCTTGAGGACTCCCCCTCATTAAAATAATGGAAGAAAAACCATGCAAAAATAAACCGGCAACCCAAATGTATTCTTTTCTTGAGGACTTACACAGTCTGGAGATTTGTCAAATTCCCGATGCTAGGTGAAAGAGTGCCAGATAAATTCTGGCTAGTTCCCCTGCAGCAACATTAAAGAACATCAAAATCTCAAATTTCATTCCTCTGATAAGAGAGCATTAATGTTGCATAGGACAAAAATAAGAGACAGACAGAGAGAGAGGCAAGATAACAAATGATATACAGTGGAATCAGCAATACAAATATAAAGTATTTCATTTCTTCTGTAAACATAAATCAGGAATAGGATGATTTTTTTTCTTCCTCTAATGCAAACTTACAGTCCAATTACAAGACTTTCTGGAGAACAAGTGACCATGGTCCAGCTGCATGGATCTACAGAGTCCCTATCCCAATTTTCTAGAACATTATGAGGGTCTTCCAGAAATGCCTTAACATCCATCAGAGCTTGGACTGAACAACATCAACAGCAACAAGAAGAAAAACAAGAAAAAGATTTAGAAACTCCAACCTCTTTCCAATTAAAAAAAGACCCACTTCAAGGAATTGGAGAAAACACTCAAATTACCTTCAAAGTTGACACCTTTGGGAGAAAGCAAACCACTTGCAGAAGTCCAAAATAAGAAGAAAACCACCAAACAACAAACAACTTTACCTCCACCCTTTGTATCCATGAATCACCAATCCAAAAAAAAGGAACACGCGGGCTCAAGAACAAATTATTTAGGGAGCTCGTAGGAGTGCTTTAATGGACTGAACTGATCAGAAGTTTAGTGGGTTTTTTTTTTAATGTTTTCTAGGTGATGTTCATGAGAGCCTACTTAGTAGAGCTCCTCATGCTCTCCACTGCAGACAACCAGTCACTCATGTCTGCTGTCAGACATCTGGGAAGAGAAAAACTAGAGTTTTGGTAGTAAAGAAGAAGCTAACATGCCTGCCACTGATTTCCCTTCACAAGAAAACAGGAGGGAATAAAGTAGTTATAAAGGAATTCCATCAAACAGGAGGAGTATTAAAATCATAATAGAGAATTAGAGAATTAGAGGAGGAAAAAGGAGGAGAATTCCCTCGTCGGCCCAATCATAGAATTGCATGATAAAGAGGAAAGAGTGAGGATTTTGGAATATAAAATTTGAACTCGTGAAAACAGAAATAGTAAAGTGCAAAGAATGAATTTTGTAACGTTGTATAAAGTTTAAAGCGGGGTGTGAAGCCTCAAGCGAGTCATTGCGACTCAACTGAGTCAACTCAGTTGGTACATTCAGAAAGTTTCTCGCCCTGAGTTTAGAGGACAAGGATGATTACTTAAATCATGTCAAGTGTGTAAGTTTATGCCGGATTCGGGATTTCATTAGCCCAAGTCTTCTATTTTTTGATCAATTTGATCTGACTCAGTTAAGCAATTGGATTGACATGGGTCAGGCCCAATTTTCTTATGGAGACATACACTGACCTTGACCCAACCACCTAATAGAAGTATGGAACTAAAGAAGTATAGTATAAATTATTTGATCCATGTGGAGCACATGTAATGGACCACCTTTATTTTTTTTAATTTTTTTTTCTTCTCTTTCAGAAATTGAAAGTAGTGATTTTATAAAAACAGTGGTATTTTTTATTATTTTATTAATATTTTATTTTATAAAGTGACACATTAAATGTAGTTTTCGTGTAAGCCTAAAATACTTAAAAAAAAACACAAGAGAAGTCTAGTAAGTAGTAAGTGGTGACTCATAAAAGTGTACGAATCAATTTTTTCTTTTTTTTTCATTTCTTCTGTTTGTCCCCTCTAACTCTGGCGAGTCATTGCCGACGGGCCCTTTTAATCAGGTTGGGTGAGTTGGGTACAAACATCTGGTGCTAAAGACGAAAATGCAAAGAGAAAAAGGAAAATTTCTCGGTGGGTCCACTGCTGGTCACGCATTGCATTGGTCTCATAGAGATGCGTGCAAGGAATTTCTTTGAATTTGTATATGACTGACTCTGAAGAGAGAGAGAGAGAGAGAGAGAGAGAGAGAGAGAGAGGGGGAAGGTGTGGTGGTGTTGGAAGTGTGGGTTTGCCTCTTTTGGGTGAGGAGTGGAATCCAACACTCCCTGCGTTTTGCCATTCATTAAAAGTCCCAAAGGGCCATCTTTTTTCTATTTTCTATATAAGAATGGAATAAAGTAATAAAGAGAGAGAGAGTGTGGAATAAAGTGGTTTAGTTCAATATGGGTGAATCTCATCGATTAGAAAAGGATAACGAGTTTTTTCGATATTTTGTTTAATTCGACATGAGTTTTACTATATTGTCTATTTTACTTTTGAATCGGCTTGTCAGATCACTGGTCCTTCCACTTCGGTATAAATTGGTTCACTAATCGACTCGTCGAATCACTAACCAACTTATTAAAATTTATCTAAGTGAGACTCTTTTTTCATAAAAAACAACAAATTGAATCACTAACTGGCTGACTGACAGGATTACTTAATTTTTTTTAAATACTTTCATACGGCAGTGGAAAGGTAAAATGAACAATACCCTAAATCCCATATCTCGTTATACAAAATGACCGTGGGAGGATCGCTACCCTTAGAGAAGATAGAGATGTTGAATATGAATCATGTCATAAATATCAGTGATATTTTCAAATTTATTACGTTTTTATCAGTAAAATACTATTATCGTGTATTTATCTACGACAGTAAATTCACAATAAATTCACGTTAAAAATAGATAAATGGTAATATTTAGATAATATCCTGATATATTCCTAGTAAATTCTTGATAAATTCCATATTAAGATTTTTATTTTATTAATACTTTAATTTAATCTATTTTTATTATTTTTAAATACATGAGATTTTCCCGTTAATATTCCGATAAAAATCCAAAAAATTAAAAATATCTCGATATTACCAATTGTCGTTAATATCCTGAGAACGGTATTTGTGACTATGAAGATGAATGGATAGAGGTAAAATTTGAATTCGACCTGTATTACTCGATTTGAAAAAATTGGTGGGTTTGGATTACGTATTTGTATTTTTCAAGTTGAGATGGTTAGATTGAAAAAAAAAAAAAAAAAGAACCCGCATAAAATTGGATTAGATTGCGTAATTTGATTGAACAATTCAAGTTAGATTCAAAAAAAATTGCCACATGGATGTGGTCTTAGAGCTTTGTTCCTTACCACTGGCAATCACAATAGAAATCTTTGTTTGCCACTTTGCTGGTATTATTTTATTTGGCAATTGGTTGTAAAAAAGAAAAAAAGGCCCGTTAACCTACACACTCATGCCTTATTCATGCCTTTACTACTGTATACCAGACAACCACTCAATTACCATCTCTCAAAAGTGTGACACTTTAAAAAGCAAAACTGACACAACTCTTTCTCTCTCCATCTCTAACCCCACTTTCATTATGGCTAAAGAAAGTTTTTAACAATAGATATAAAAGGAAAGAATTATCTAATCCTGAAGAAAGTTGGAGATAGGTCAATGAATTACTATAATAATCATTAAACATTTGAAAATAATGCTCATTACATCCTTTAAATTCTTAAATTTTAAAATTAAAATAAAATCAATATAAAAAGGGTTTTATTTTTAAGTAGCGATCTTCACACGAGTATTTTGTATAACTCGACATGAGTTTTAGTGTATTAGTAATTTTACCCTTCATATGAATAGTAAAATCAGATTGTTCGTATGAACAGTAAAATTTCGATTAGTTGATATACTGTTCATGCGAATTTTGGCTAGTTGATTTTACTGTTCATGCGAATTTCGACTATTTAATTTTACTGTTTATGCAAATTTCGGTGAATCGGTTTACTTTTCATGTGCATTTTGGCTTAATCAATTTTACTATTCATGCGAAGGTAAAATTGGCAATACATTAAAACGCGTGTCTGGTTACACAAATCTCCCATGAAAGGATCGTTACCATTATTTTTAATGTTTAATTCAACAGTTAAAGACGTATAAATGGAAATTGAAAATTAAGATCTAAATTTAAAAAGAAAATAACAATTTTAATGGTTAAATTTATTATAAAGTGGGTCTTACTTGAAATCCTTATGCTTAAGCATGTTTTTTTAGATTTCCTTTAGAATAAAGCAGACATTTAAATTTGAGAAATTCTTAAATACTTCAAAATGATTTAAGACAAGCATGAACTCTTTTTTACTGATATTAATAGTAAGTTGTATTAAAATTGAATTTTTCTCATTTCTTTAATGATGTGATGGTGCTACATTAATATGATTTACTATATGTAAATCTTTAAATTTATTCATGTATATAAGTAACATTTTAGAATTGAAAAACTAGATTAGTGGGTCAGCATTGTTGAAGACCGTGAGGATGATGAACCTACCACATGGGATATATTAAAGGTACATGATAAAGTATTACATGATAACTCTATTAGACTTTATTTTTGTTTTTCTATTATCTCACAATAATTTTACATGTGCTTGGGCCGATATTTAATCTTCAAATCAATAAATATTTAAAGTTTAAGATAATGCAAGGGGATCATTTAAAATGTGTTTCTTGTTCACATGATTTTGTAATATATATATACATATATTATGGTAATAATCTCGACCGATACAATATATATTGGCTGACATTTACAATATCGGCCGATATCCGAAATATATCGGTGGTATATATCGCTGATATCGGCCGATTGATGATTTTTGTAAAAAGAAAAAATATGAAAGAAATTTATCGGCTGAAATATTGAATAATAGAATTTTTTGATTTTTTTAAAATAAACAAACTAATGTACGGGTCAAAACTCTTATATCTTTGTTTGGAAGATTATTTTTAAGTGATAAAAAATTTCTTTAACTTGCATATATGTGTTCTTTGCTTTTAACTTTGTATTATTCTAATTAATGTATATAAACATCTTCCTTTTGATAAGAAATATCATTCTAATTGTGCCACCTACCTTAATAGTATGAAGCTCTTGGCAATTGTGACATGAATGAAATGTCACGCCGTGCCATATGGAAGGGTATTGTTCTCTTCAAAGCCATATTAGCATGACACTGGAATAATATTTTTTATCTTATTTTATCATTCTATTTTTTTATCTATTTTTAAATTATATTCACTGTTTTTCTATTTTTCCTGGTTTAGCATATCATATATTTTAAGAGGGATAAATTGTTTATTTATAAATCTTAATTTGACAACTTTGAAAAATTGTAAAACCTTAGCAAGAGTTGAAAATATAATTTGCAAGTGCTTATCTATAATACAAAATTTATATCTTTCTACAAAAATAATACAATAGAGAGATAAATGAAATGGATCAATATGAATATTGAGATTTATCGATGATTTCTCATATAATTTGTGGGATCTAATCAAAAGTGTGGGCTAACCTAAATGACTTAGGATAAAAGGTTGATTTTCTGCATTCCATCAATTTTAGAGCTTTTGACATATTGGTCAGTGTCTGATAATTTGTATCATAGTAGGTACCATATTTTGTGTTCGAAGGCATATATGGTGTTGTAGAAATTATAATAAACAATAAATATAATTTGAGAAATGAAAAAGGCAAGTTGTACTATCACAATGTTGTCTTTGAGACAACAATTTCCATATTATAGGCAAGTGGGCTCATTGGAAATTTTGTCTCTAGGATCCAATGTCATTGCTTCTGCTCATTGATCTGCACCCCACTAACAGAGAATTGAATGATCAAAATGAATTGAAAGTGTTTGAGAAATCAGAAAGAATGATCAAAATGTATTAAAAGTGTTTGAGAAATCAGAAACAGAGAGCACGATAACGGTTGAGTGCATGGTTCAATGTCTATGACCATTTTTAATGGTAAAAAACTTAAATCCTATGAACGTTTTCTAACGGTAAAAAAGGGTAAAAAAGCTTAATTTTGAGGGCGTTAGGGAGAGGGAAGTTGGGATCTTTAATCCTAACAATTTCTTCTCCTCTTCTTTCTTAAAATATTTTGGGTTTTTGTAAAAGGGCAACAATTTCAAAATTTAATTTAATCTTTTTAAGAAATACTATGACATTTTGGTGCCACTGTGAAAGTTGTAGTCTAGAGTGAGAGCCACCAAAGAGTGGGCATTGTGATGTAACGAGTTATCACTTAGGAGATTGTTGAGATTCATCAATAACTTTGATATATGATTAATAGATTTCAATCTGGAGTTGAGCCGACATAAAATAATTTAAGATAAAAGCTCTATGTTTTATGTTTCGTGAACTCTGGAACTTTTGATTTATTAGTAAAAAAAATACTATTTTGTATAATAAAAAAAATCTTTTTAATTGTAAGAATCTAAACCTCCAAATATCTGGCTTCTTTTTGGGCAGGAACCGTGTGTTCTTCGGTTGAGGATCTTCACTGGTGGACAGAGACCCAAGTAAGGGATATTCCAACCTTGCTGATTTTATTATTTAGGGCTAGGCCTTAGAGTATTCAATCATGGAATGTCTGAGAAATGGTGCCACTTGAAAAACATATAAATTGAAATTAATTCATCAGGCTGTCATCATAACTCACGTGTATTATATTAATCCACTCTTTTGCTTCTTAATAAATGAGGAATTATTTGGTCACGTGTTCAATTTCTGTAGAATACACAAGAAATTATTAAGTCAAATCACTGAACCCTTGGATTCAATCTTATGGGAATATTAGTATGTTTCTCCTGTGTACAAAGTTTTGGAACATCATTGAGATTATTGTCTTTTTTTAGTTAGATTCAAATCAAAATACAGACCCGACTGGCAAATCTGAATTAAAATGTGAATAAAAGCAAGACTCATGTCTGAATCTTAGAAAGATTTGAATATTCTTATTTTATTCTGATCTGATTATTAAATAGAAAAGATGGTAATAGAGATGGAAGGGCATTTCTTTTAGATTTTTTTAATTGGGTTTTATTTTTCATATCTTTTGATTTAAAAAAAGAATACATATGTATATAAATGCTAATATACCTGAAATAATACTTAAAATTAAAAAAGATAGAAATAATAAGGTGATTGGGTACTTAGTTATGAATTGTGTGATATCAAAACTTGAATTAATTGTTTGATTTAAGAGAGATAGAGTTAGTCTCACTGATTGCCAACAGCCAACATAAAGAGGGTTTTTGAATTAGATAATTTATCAAAATTCGGCTAGAACATTTGTGGACATATTAATTTAAAATAATCATTATTGACCTTAGTGGCCATCCATTATCACTTTAGATTCCACATATCTATGTTTCTATTTGGAAAAGAAAAGTAAAGAAAGGAACTTACATACAGTAATCAAGATTGTTAATCAAAGCAAGAACATCAAACGAGCTTCCTGCCCAACAATCCTATCAATTTGATCATTGTAGTGAATTGTTATTTAAAAAAATAATAATGACCTACAATCAAGAGTTTAAATAAAATTTTGCTTTATACATTAAGTCGTGTAGGATTAGCATTGAGATCATATAAATAAAGGCTCTGTTGAGATTCATCGATGATTTGATGCATGTTCGGTGGAACTTAGCTTGAGGTGTGGGCAAACCTAGCATGGAATAAGAAATGGTTTTGATTTTTCACATTCCATAAGTCTTGAGCTTTTGGTGTATTGGTCAGGTTCTTAACATTTGGTATAAAAATATGTATTATATTTTATATTCAAATCGTAATGACAAGAACCTAGGAGTTCGGATGTGTTTGTTGGTTTCTTGGAAAACGAATTCCAATGGAAAAATAGTCACCTACATAAGAAAAGTTTGGTTGATAGATGGATATTTCAAAAACTCAAAACTTGGACCCAACTCAAAATCTTTTAAGTCGAGTAACTTGGCCGAGTTTTTGGACTTGACTTGAAAAAGCTAAGTAAAACTCATTGATTTTCTTGAGTCGAGATCTCATCGAGTCAAGTCAATTGGGATTGATTCGCCCAAATTTTTAAACTATGTTTGCAACTCGAACGAGGTGGGCTGGGTTTTTTGTTTGCTTGAGCCCTAGCCCGAATTGCAATTAAAGGGCCCGAGGCGAGGCTTAAGGTCGAGTTAATCTGAATTAGTCAAACTCGAGTCTGGAACGAATTTTATTTGTAGGACTCGAGCTTTCTTATCAAGGCTTGAGCTTATTTGGGGATAAAAAAAAAAATTTAATTATTCTATTAAAATATAAATTATGTATTATATAAATCTTATATTTATAAAAAATTAATTAAATAAAATTTGATTTTATAAACCATTGCTCAAATTTAGACTTTTAGGCCAAATTCGAGCTTTCATGTACTAGGCTTGACTTAAGTTAAATTCTAATTTGGAGATAACATTTTAGGTAAAACTCAACCCGAATTCTAAATTAATCTTGAGAATCTACATTCTTAAGAAAATATGTAAAAAACATAGAAAAATCGTACTTTCTTAAAAAAAAAGTCAAAATTCCTAGAAAAAACTATGTAAATTAATGAACCGAAAAATGTCTATAGAATAATAATTTATTAATAACGAGTTTACAATGAAGAGAAGTGTTGAGATTCATTGTTGAATTATTACTTATCTAATGGCGATAAACTCAGTAAAGAAGAAGAGAAATAGCCTAATTTTATGAATTGAGTAGATTTAGTAAAAAAAATTGAAGGATTGGCATTGTTTACTTGTCACACCTATGTTGCAAAGAAGAATTGGCCCACACAAATTGCATGTGGAGGTTTTGGCGCCAGAAAGTGGTCAAAGCAAGAGGGATAAGTGATGATGTTGCTTCCATGAAGACAAGCACAAGTGATGGGCAAATGAGTAGGTCATCATTATTCCTTTACCAGAGGCCACTCTGGTCTGTATTCAGCTTTGAATGGAAGAAAAAGAAGAAAAATAAGAAAATGAATTAAATAAATACGAACAAGTAGGGCATGGACAAAGGCAGGGACATGTCCACATGAACTGAAGTACCCAAAATGCTGAACTGCTATGGCCCCTCCCTTGTCCCTTTGCATCTCAGCCCCACTCCACCCTGGGATTCTTGTTTTCTTTCCCTATTCCCACTTCACTTGTTCCTGTCTTCTCTTTTGGGGAGGAATGTATCAGTATGTATCATCTACTGGGTGTCGCCTTCACTGTTTACTGTGGGCGGCTGACCATTGATTCAATTTGATACCAATCTAACTTTTAAAAGCTCATTAAACTAACTTAATGAACTTTAAGCGTTCAATAAAATTGAAATCTCAAAGATCTTAATAATATTGCTTTCACTTATTTAGTCAAGATGGAAGTTTATAAGTGTCATGTTTGCATAAGGAAGAACTGAATCTTTTGCCCTCTTGATAGAGGGTTTCTGATTACTAACTAGGAATACGGGTAAGATAAAAAAAAAAGAAAAAGTAATTATCCAAAACTTCTTATTCGGAGTATAGAATTTATGTCACCAAAGAAAATCCCACTCTTCTCATTTTTTATTTTTACTTTAACTATGATGAACTAAAGTTCGCTACAAACAATCGAACCTAGTGTTGTACTTGAATTTTGATTCAAGAGAAAGAAACCGTGTATTGAGATGATGGGAGAAGATCCGATGAATATGATAGAGGGGCTCATTCATGGTTGGATCAAATAAGTCATTTCAAACTTACTCATTTATATGGGATCAAGTGGAGTCATCGGACCATTTACACTAAACTTTGATGTAAACTCATTTGCGGGTCATCTTGTTTAAATAGTAGATGGTGCTTTTATAATTAACATAAATAGGTGAGAACTCTCTCATGGCTCTATTTATTTAATGTTACGTGGATGTAGGCAGTTGTGTTGGATGTGCAAGATGAGATGGATGCATTAGATGGAGGGGGAAGGAGGGAGGAGAGGACTCCAATTTGTCTCCACTTCACTTGGAAAGAGTGTCCGGGTCCTAAATATATGTGAACGCCCAATCTCCTCTTGGTATAAGGCCTTTTGAGCATTGTGACGAACATGTGCCAAAAACAAAGTCGTGCATGTGTATGGACACCAAAAGCCAATAATATCGTGCTAAGTTGACCAGACCGTTACAGTGTCGGACATCAATAAATGGATGGTTTATGAGAAATTACTCCAAATAAAGACTTGGATTAGCAAGGAATGATAAGAAATAATGTAGAGCAACAGACAATATAGTTTATTAGTGTTTTTGCTACTACTATAATTAAACTATTACTGTTGTTTTGGTTGTTCCAAGTATCTTTTTAGTAGATCACAGGACGGTAGGACTTTATGAAAGATTTTTCATAAACAATTAATCAATACCGTCCTTTGCACAACTCAGCAATCTTATCAAGCCACATGCTTCCATCAAACATATTTCCCATGATAAAGATGCATACTTAGATTTTGTGTTGTACTAGTGTGAGAACTCTTTAACTAGTCTATTGAGAGCATCTTTTAAATGTAAATTGAGCACTACATGGAACAGTAGAATGCATTCAGGGCCGACCCAAGTTTTAGGTCAACTAGGCCACCGTTTGGAGTCTCTAATGTGATCATTGGGCTGTAGGGCCCCCACTTGCACTGCTCTTATGGCCTAGGGCTCCTACCAATATACTGTGCCTAAGACCTCTGAGATTTCAAGGCCGGTAGAGAATGTATTGAAGGCTATATATATAAGAATTACCTAAAATTTCACGTCCAGTGAATGAAATTAACTTGGTTATCAAGTGCCATTAATGAAATAATGACAACCACTGGTTTCTTTTTCATTTTATTATCTATACAGGCTTATTTTGGCTTAGCATTATCCTATGAGATGTCTCATCTAGAAAGTGGAAACCAGCATGGTCCCTCCTTCCAAGATAAAATTTATAAGTTACACTATTATAATTATAATAAAAAATGGCACACATGTAAGAGGGAGAGAGAAATCATGGCATAAGATGCATGTAAATCTCATGTTCAAATATTATGAACAATAGAGATGGATATTTTTGTATTAAAGGAGACTTAATCTCAATACTTTCTGCAAATAAGGGTAGGTTTTAACTTTTGACCACCAAACTAACACTTCAGAATTTATCAATTTTTAAATATTGTTGTAATATTGTTGTGGTGGTAAATCACACATCGCTACGTGGGCGATTTTTAAAAATTACAGAAAATGTTCCAACTATGGAAAATGGCACATTTTTACATTTGTTTCCACAAATCTACATAAAAACCAGCATTGAAGTATGTTTCTTTCTGCAATATGTAAAATTTACTGTTTCTCCATCATCTTCAAGTTGAAACTTGAAGAATTACACATGCAGATGAAGGCACTAATATTTATAGGCTTAATAATTACAAAAACTACCTTATCTTTGAAGATGACAGAATGTCCTTCTCCATTAAGAAGAAGGATAAGGACTGGTTGTTCTCAAACCCTAAAAAAAAGAAAAAAAGAATATAAAGAATATGAAGAGAAGACATCCTTTTCTTCCCCATTGTTGTTGCAAATTTCAATTACCTTTTCCATGACAAGTCTCTACCCAACCCTAGTGGTGATTTTAACTTGTCAATGCAAACACAGCTAGATTTTGTTCCCATGTATGAATAGAAACACACATACCTGTTTTCTGGTCCCCTCAGCCTCAATAGAATGAGTAGTACAACCCCATTCTACATTCTACTGACATGAAAATTGTCACTGTATAATCCAGAACCAGGTCCATGTGTTTCAAATATGACAAACAGAATTGGGATTTCTACCAGAAAAGGAAGGATCTATAATCATTCAATTATTTTACAACTTGGGTAGAATCTGTCATTAATTGCTCTCTTTTTCTTTTTCTTTTTTATGGTGGGTAGGGTTGAAATTGGGCTGGATCGGGTCGAGTTTTTTAAAACCTGTAACGACCTGACCTGAAATACAGGGCTTAGGGCTAGACTCAACAAGAAATTGTCCGCTCTGGGCCTCGCACATACCTCGAACCCGCACGGTTTTGCTTTTGGGCCTGGGCCCATGTCGCCCGGCCCAAAATGCGTCTTGTGACTTTAAGAGGCTTGGCCTCATATATACCCTCCATTCTTTGCCTCCACTACCGATGTGGGACTCTCCCCACATCGGTGGGCAGGGGTGTCACAAAACCCAACCCGGCTAGAGTTACTAATATGTGGAACCCGACCCGAACTTTAGACCTGGACGTCTTAGCCTGACCCGACTTGAATTATAACCCGACTCAACCCGAAGCCTGACCCGATCTGTATTTTGAACCTACTTTAGCCTACTTTTTACTGGGTCAGGTCGGGTTAATTTAAAAATCTCTCAACTCAAATCGACCAAAATTCAATGCGGGTTTTTGACATCTAAACCCGACCTGACCCATTGACCCGACTTTTATAACCCAACTGTAACAACCCGACCTGAATACAGGGCTTAGGGCATAACTTAGTGTGATATTGTCCTCTTTGGGCCTCGCACACAAGCTCGAACCCGCACGGTTTTGCGTTTGGACCCGGGCCCACGTGGCCTGGCCCAAAAGGCCTCACACATGAGTTACATAGGTGGCTTCTTAATAAATCTTAATAAACACCCCCCACACACCCCCCCCCCCCCCCCCCCCCCCCCCCCCCCCCGTCTTTTCTTTCCCACCGATGTGGGACTCTAAGGGAGGGGTAGGGTATTACAATCACCCTAAAGTCTCGAGCCGTCCCTGGCTCGATCCGGTCCAGCTCAGTAACTTACAGGGGAAAGAGGAAAGCACACACAGTTCGAGTGTAGAACCTCGGCTCTGATACCAAATTTCTAACAACCCGACCCGAATACAGGGCTTAGGGCATGACTCAGTGTGATATTGTCCGCTTTGGGCCTCGTACACAAGCTCGAACCTGCACGGTTTTGCATTTGGGCCCGGGCCCACGTGGCCTGGCCCAAAAGGCCTCACACATGAGTTACATAGGTGGCTTCTTAATAAACCCACCCCCCCTTTTCTTTCCCACCGATGTGGACTCTAAGGGAGGGGTAGGTATCACAATCACCCCCCCCGCCCCCTAAATTCTCGAGCTATCCCCGGGTCGATCCGGTCCAGCTCAGTAACTTATAGGGGAAGGAGGAAAGCCCACACAGTCTGAGTGTAGAACCGCGGCTCTGATACCAAATTTGTAACGACCCGACCCGAATACAAGGCTTAGGGCATGACTTAGTGTGATATTGTCCGCTTTGGGCCTCGCACACAAGCTCGAACCGGCACGGTTTTGCATTTGGACCGGGGCCCACGTGGCCCGGCCCAAAAGGCCTCACACATGAGTTACATAGGTGGCTTCTTAATAAACCCACCCCCCATTTTCTTTCCCACCGATGTGGGACTCTAAGGGAGGGTAAGGGTATCACACCAACCCGCATGATTTTCTGGTAGGGTCATTCGGGTTCAGGCCAAAACCCGACCCTAATTTCACCCCTAATGGTGGGGGAAGGGGGCATCTTGGGCTGCATTTGGATGAAAGGTAAATTTTATAGGGGTTTCCTTTATGCATGGCTTCCCTTGAATATGGATTTCTCTTATTTTGTTTACTAATTACAGTGGAAAGGTTACAAGAGGAAAAAACTTATCCTAAGAAAAGTAAAGTGATTACCTCTCATAGTGAAGTGGTTTTTGGATTCGTAATGGGGAAAGGAAACTTGGATTTTCTCACCCCTTCTCCTCGTTACCAAATGAGAATAAACGAGGGTAAAAAGGCTATGCTAATCCAAATACAACCTTGGTTCTTGCTCGTCTGGCTTAAATGGGCTACGCTCCGATGACTGTGCTATACTTGGATTGGGCTTGGGCTTGGGCTTGAGCCACAGTCCAGCTCCTGCTATGAATGTAATGGGTTGGGCTTAGATTTAGATACTGCAACTAGTGTGACAACTAGGACTATTGATCTGCAGTTGTGGGATGCCGATCACATATATCTCCTGTATAATCATTTTCTGTTTAAATGCCATTTAAATCATTTATTTAAGATATTGAGTAAAGTTAACTCTTTTTTTTTGTGTGTTTTGGCTAGCTATAGTAGTATAGTTTTAAAATAAAGCATTGAATCTTTGGGATGAGTTATTCAACAAGTTCAAATTCAGCTAGTACATTTCTAACTCTTCAAAAAAGTTATGGTTTACTTTACTATGCAATTTTTTTTTAAGTCTTTTAGAGGACCTGACTATTCGGAACATGTGCAAATCTTCTTATTTACAGACTGGATAATTCTACGAGAGTAGACCCTTTAAGATAGTGTGGAAATCAAAGTCAAGACTCCCACTTCCTGATATGGGTTCTTGACTATCACTCTAACTCCGTTGAGTTTCATAGAATGCAACATAATAGCAGTTAGAAATATTTAGTCAATTTAACTTAGACTACATTTTCTAAATTATGTGGAGAGGTGAATTAATGGCTTAGATTATCCCTAGGGCTAACCTATATCATGAAAAAAATTCAAGTATCGGCACAAGCCATATGGCAGTGTTTTCTTTTCTTTTCTTTTTTTTCTTTTATACCTTTTGTGTAAAATCTTGGAATTAGAGATGCAAGAAACTTGGTGATCTTAGTATGAGGTCTAGTGTTGAGATAAACCAGGTTCTCTGTTAATTTAAATTTGTTGTCTCTTTATGTCCTCATTGACCATAATTTTAGGGCCAAATGCTAGATTTGGACCATGGTTACCTAGGTGGCTATATAGGAAGTAAACGGGTTGGATTGGATTTAGATAAGATCTGCATTGTCTTCATAATTCGTGTTTGGGGAATCAATATTTTTATAAAAATTAATAATTTTGATGTTCTCCTGAAAAAAAGAAAAGAAAATCAAATTATTCAAATGGTCAAGTTTCGATAGCAAAAAAGAATTCTTTAGAGCATATAATTAGTGAAAATTAAAAGAAAAAAATTAAAAAATAATTCACATAGAAACATATTGCAAAAGGAAGTTTAAAAATGTCAAAATAGATAATAAGAACTTATTCTTCAAATAATGGAATAAAATCTTATTTTTCACTGGTAACACTAAATTATAATTCCAATGATGGGTAATGTGATAAAAACGTGATAGAACAAATAATAAGATTTCTCTCTCGTATCACTTAACGCATAATATATCTATTAACAATAAATATAGTATTATATTATTTGTCATACGGATTAGCCATGGAATACCAACATGACATGGAATCCTCAAGAGTCAAGAAAGCAAGGAGTGCGCGCACAAGGCTTGTGGAGAAAGCAAGATTCCGTTTTGGAAACCCTAAGTTAGCAAGGAATCGTTGGGCACGTGCAAGGGTTTGGAAAGGTTTTCAAGATAGTTACCCATGGATGGCTTAGATTTATTGATGAGATTTATGATGTTCTAATTATTTTTCTTTTCTTTTTGAATTTACGTGAGGGAAATCATGGGATACCTAGTGTAAAACTCCATCGGATGAATCCACTACTCTTAGAGCACACTAAGGTTAGGTCATGAGGGTTCGAACTCATAACCTCCTTTTCCTGAGACGTAAAGCAACGGTTGAACTATACCCATATGAGTTAATAATTACTTTTCCAGTGTCATTTATGATACAATAATTTGATTAATTCACATGGACTTTTTCAATTGGTTGGAAACTAGATTAGTAAATCCAAAGGGGGGTCCCTTGGGTGTGCATGTCTAGGGTTAGAAAGGTTAATATTTTTTTATTATTTTCCTTTTTAAAAAAAAAAAAAACCCTATAAATACATGGGTTTGCCATTCTTATAACGCATTCTAAAGTTAAATGAAATTTTGAGCTTCAAGCTTGTTTAACCAAATTGATTCTAAGAAAGTTCAATAAATATCAAATTTGTTCCACAACAAATTTTACATTTTTGAAATTTGTATTTTAAATTTGACTCTAAAATATTATTCTATATTTAGCAGTCAATATTTTAACATTTAATTCCAGTATTTAGCATTTTATCTTTGAATTCAATATTTTACTTTTGTATTTTTTATTTAAATCTATTATTAATCAACTTTAGTATTCAGCATTTAATTCTACTATAATGAAATTTGTCTTCCCATAGAAACAACTTATGTGGCAAGCCTGATCCGGTAAAATGTTATGTTTTATTTACTTAGGGCGGGCCCTGGCTATGGATCAAGTAGGCTGCAGCTAAAGTCCCCACTAATGCGACCAATGACTTTACTCACAGTCTCAAGACCTCTGAAATCTCAAGAGATACATTGCACCTAGGGCCCCTAGATTTCAGGACATCTCAAAGCCAATACTGTATTTACTATCAATTGTTTTCTCATATATCCAGTCTATTTATAGATTTGGAGGAAGGAACTATACACACCTTAGCATCCAATAATTTTTTATTCCAAGAGTAAGAACCAATAGACACATTGTGAGTTTGTGATAGTATCTATCATACAAAGATTTAACCGCGATTAGCCAATGCTTAGCGTCTCAAAATTGGAGTTATCAAATGGAAAAATGGATTATGATTGCATTGATTGGTCTTAGCAAATGAAGGTTCTTAGCTCTATACAGTTCTACAATTTTTTCTTGTTATCAGCAGCCCTACTTTTCTCCGAAATTTATCTTTATAAATGAGTGAAATGATTGAAATATTTGGAATTTAACCAAAATTTTAATCAAAATATGATAAATATTGGCCTCTGTAGTTCTTCTATTTGGACATATACCAAATCTGAATTTTTTTGCCAAAATTAACCTAAAACCCATGGACCATAGGCATTCCTATCCATTGAAAAAGGTATACTGTGGCAGTCCAAGCCAAAGTCAGTCCAGGCCAGTGAGGACCCTTGAGTTTAAACTCAGCTGAACCACCTCGCAACACAAAGTTGAGATGCAATGTACGTATAACATTTGATACTTAGTTATTTATTCTTTATAATCTTCTAAATTTGAAATTGCATTGACACCATGACTTTCTAAATGGGCTAAATTATTATTTACTATTGAACATGCATAAAGAGAAAAACATGTGGTACTTGAAAGCCAAGCAGATCACCATCCAAATATTGCCTTCTAAATGAATATTGATTAACCACGAGTGGTTGGCAATCTGTCTCAAAAAGCCGGAGTCATGTGTTGTCCAACCCAAAGATTGGCTCGCCATATAGATATATTGAGAAATTTTCTGTCCCCACAAAAATTAGTAAACACCAAGACACCTTGCTACTTCCTCACCGCCAGATGAGGAAGTACAAACTTAAATCAGATCCACAACGCATCGAAGGTACGAAGCTCTACTATATAAACAATTTATAGCTTCTCAATGATAAAAATTATGGCAAAAGTAGAACAAGAACCGTAGCTCAATATGGAGCCTATGTCCATAAACTAAGATTTAATCTAAGTATGCTATGCATGCTTGGGTGGTGAAAATGGGCGGCAGGCAAATTGAGAGAGAGGAAACCAACAATATATTAGAACACCTAATAGAGAAACATTACAGATGCATCTGTCCAACACAAATATGGAGAGTAACAATGATAAATCAGACCATAAGAGTCCATGGATCTGAAAATAACGCAAACAAACATATCATATACGTAGTAGATGACAAACCGAAGAAAGCCGAAATGGAAGAGAAGATGCATGACGGAGAGCTAAGCTAGAAAACAGATTCCTCTTCAGATTCTTCCTCTGACCAGCATTTTAAAATAGATCTTGGTGAGTTGCAGCCATTAGTTTTGAAGCTCTGGTAGACAATTGAGCCACCTTTCCCAAGAGACTGAAAGCTCCTGTTGCCACAATCATATCCTGCTAAATCCAAAGGCCCTCCCCATAAAAACTCATCATTGGACTCCACATCAACATGCACTGCGATAGAGAATTCTGCTGGTTCGAAACAGTTCAGAACCCGTTTAACAAGTTTGCTCAAATCTACCACGTTTATGTCATATCCTGCAGCTTCAAAGCTTGCATAGCTGAAACCATCTTCTGGAGTGACGTGAATCGTAGAAATTGCAGCTCCTTCAATACTATTCATGGAATAACCGCAGGGATCAAACTCAAAATCTGAAATCTTGGACCCCGGTAAGATTTTCCTAATGCCTGAAGCATCAGTCATCCTGGCTGCAGTGCTTGTCTCTGTCTTGTAGAACACGGAAGCCCGCTTCCTATCCAAACCAGTCATGCACATTTCTAGTGTATAAACAGGACAGCTTGCTGATTCTGCAGAAGCAGAGTAAATGTGCCATTTTTGAGAAGTAACAAGACTATCCAAGACATATGCCTTGCTACCAGAGCCAAGTTTACCAAAATAGTTGTCGAGAATAGCAGCTTCCTCTGAGAAACTGCGATGAGGAAACGACTGTGCTGCAGGAAATATGAAATTTCCACGAGTGTATCTCACGGCTTTTACAGAGAGGGAGAGCGCATCAGCCAACTTTAGGATGGGTGGAATTGAAAGCAGAAGCTTTGTGGTGCCACATGTTTTGATGATGATCTTGTAAGAATAAATAAAAAGGCTAGATTCAGAAAGGACATATGAATCGACATGTTGATTGGAAAGGGATGCCACAATAGTGCACTCAGCTGGTTCTAATATCTCATCAATTTGGGCTCTGGTGAGAGCGCGAAGGCCTTTTCCTTCAGGATCAGCAAAGATGCTTGGCTCAAAGAATGATATCTCCAGCCTCTTCTCATAGCCTTCAAATCCAATTGCAGAGACAGGCTTCTCCTCACACCAAACTGCAGAGATGGGAAATACCATCTCTGTACTGAAGAGGAAATAAATGGTTGCAAAACAAAAGACACAAAAGAAAAATTGGGGAAAGAAACTAAACTAAGGAAATGGCAGCTTATGGATTGATATTAGGCGACGATTGGCAGATTGGGCATGTCAAGATGGCTTCCTTGCACACTGCATATGTAAAACATGAAGCAGCCAAGAGTTAGCATTTGGTGGCAAAAACACAATATCAAAAGCTCAATAATAATAGAGGAAATAATAAAAATGAGTGTTTTTTAATGGTAAAACTCAATTTTAGACGATCATAAAATAATGTAAAAAAAAAAAACTCTTTTTAAGTTTTTTACTTTTTGAGAGGTAAATGCAACATTAGAACTTACGTTGGAGTATGCAGCAGATCTGAACTTCTTGATCCCACCGTGTGGCCTAACGTATTCAATGCTATAACCAAGGGGAGCTTCGTAATATAAGGATTTACTACTAGACTTTTTGCCACCTTTTGACTCCATCAGAACATTCAGCTTGCCTGAAAATCATGAAGAAAAACCCATAAATGCACATTCATAAAACAAAGTACGTACTAATAGCAATGGCCTCAAACAAGATGATCCATCAAATACAATCACAATTGAAATTGGAGAATTCTCTTTATTTAATGAATCCCCCTCACGCCCTCTTTCCCCGGCACATGAGCACATCAAGAATATAGATCCACGTTCTTTTTTTCAACGGAATCAAAAAGAAAAAATTGAAGCACACGGAATACAGAGAAAATAAGAAACCACAAACTGAAACTCCTTGCATATATTAGAATCAAAGACTCCTTCAAATCAATGTACTAAGAAAAATATGACTAAGTAACCAACTTTCATGTGAGATTCAAAAAATCTTTTCTGAATGCATTAAACAAAAAATACCAAGGAAAATAAAATTATTCCAGTAAAATAGAATAACAAATACCAAAAGAAGGCAAATTTTAAAAGACATAATCTTTGCCTGTAACCTTTTCAGTGATGCAATTCTTCAATGTTCAAATTCAATAGAGACAGAAGACAAGTGAATTAATAAAATAGATTTTGAGAAATAAAGTACTCAATTTATAGAATGATGCAGGGCGAAACTAGAATCTTAAATCACAAGCCAGCCAACCAGTAAGAAATTAAAAAGAAAAAAAAAAACCTACCAGCAGTTGCATTTCTGATTTTTTTTTAAAAATAAATTGAGGAAAGCATAAGATGAACAAGAAAATGCATAAACAATTATGCACATATAAAGTGCTTATGCGAATAAATTATAAACTTTATGCCCAATGAGAGAAACACAAGAAGATGACACCAGGAAATGTAATCGAACTTGGAATTTAGTAGAATATTCACACAAAAAATATCATATTCTGTTCTACATTTAGGGGGAGATTTTTAATGAAATGCTTTAAGAATGTGTCAAACTTCTTCGACCAAATCATAAACTTCAAAGAAAAAAGAGAGCAACTGCCTAAAACAAAATTCGTAAAATTAATTTAAACCTTATAAAAACTCCAAAGATTATTCAGGAAAATCCTACCAGCACATAAGCTTCATATAACAAACAAAATCAAATCAAAGGAAGAAAATAGAAACAGTAAAAAAAAAAAAAGATAAACGAGAAAGATATCAAGGAATCCAAGAGAAAATAATACTTACAATATAATTCACAAAGGAAGTGAAATCTCAATAATCAAATCTGCACTACTTTTAAGCCTTTCACCACAAACGTAGAAATCTGAGAAAAAACGGTAAAAAAGGTACAAGAGGGCGGAATCAGAATGAAAGAACAAGCAAAGAAGATCAAAATAACAGGATTGAAACGAGCAAGAGGAAAATTATACTCACAGAGAGAAAAACCTAATGAAGAAATCGAGATCGAAAGAGAGAGCCTTCGAATCGAAAGAAAAGTCAATCCGCCGCGGGGAGGAAAGGGGTTTTCTTCCGAGTATTGGAGATTGGAGAGGATATTTATAGGAAAAAGATTGTGAGGATGGGCGTGATTATTGGCAAAATAACAGCTTTACCCTCGGGGATCACGAAAGGTCCAGGATGCCCGATGCCCCTAGTCACGAGTCATGACGTGAACGAATAAAACAGCATCCTATATTTACCAAAACGCCCTTGCTCTTCCTTAGACCACATGCTTAAATATAGGTATTCAAATTTTAGTAGGACTCCTTTGGGGAGGTTGAGTTCATCTTGAAATTGTGTAGGCCCTAAATGAAGTTAAATTATTTTATATTTTTGTCTTTTTTATATATTATTATTTATTTTCTTTATCATTAGTTGATTCCGTCATATTTTTAAGAGATTCTATCACATTGTGTGAATAATTAAGAGTGTTAAATTTAAATATAAATTTTATTACTTGATCCAAGGACTGAAATTTGAATATTAACAATTAAAAATATGAATGTAGCTCGAAACCCAAAAGCCTAAGAAATTCAAGAGACCAACTTAGATCATCATTTAAATTGAGTTATACATTCACAATAAAAAAGTTGATGATTCTTCTCTCAATAGGGTGTGAATTTGAGACAATTTGAAAAATCATAGAAAGTATTGTCTTAGACTATGAAATCCTTGGCCTCAAATAAATAGTTTAAGTAAAATGCTAATTCAAAAAGCTTGAGAACAGAGGATTATTGATTATGTAGAGAATGCACTAAATAGACATCAATTTAAATTGAATCTAATTTTTTTTTTTAAAAAAGTTTAAATTTATCATTGAGTGCATTCCACATTGTGCTTGCACATCTAGGTGGATTGCAAGCTTAAGCTTTTTGTAGTTTAATCCATTATATAATATTATATTATAATTAATCATTTTCTTATAATAAAGCAACTAAGTTAATTTAATAACTCAAGCTCAAATGAGGCAAAACCTTCATAGGGTAAGAAAACATGACTGCCAAATCGAGCTAGGTTTGAGGATAGACCTGGCTTAATGAAACTTGATTTTTAAAATGAAATTAAACTCAAGTTGCATTTTACCGATGACTATAATTCACAGTATAAAATCTCACTTAAGAAAACTTTACACTATGGAAGCATATGTTCAAGCTATATTTGATCTAATTTGACTCAAATTTAGATTCAAGTGAACTCAAGTTGCACTTTTTATTGACTAACATGAATATGTAAGGTAAAACCGTGCTTAACCTGTGATAGTTAGTTTAGCGGCCAAGAACCCACTTAAGATATAGGAGGTCTTTAGTTCAAGTCACTCTTAAGACAAAAGGGTCACTGCCTATAGCATTATCTAGTATGTGTGGATAGAGAGATTTACACATGTCTCAAGAATTAGTGACGTGCTTTAAGAGACCTATAAAACATTATTTAAAATGATTCTATACCACATTACTTGAGAACTTAATTTGGAGCCATTGAACTAGGGTTAAGTAGAGGTTAGGTTAGTTTTAGTTTTGGTTTGAGTTGACACTTCAAAATTTAAGATTGTAATCGAGTTGGTCCTCGTCTTGATCAAATTCACACTGATCAATTGAATGATTCATAAGCCAGCAACGTGTGTAGGGGACCTTGCCAGAGATTTTTTTTAAAGGTTCATCATATATAGATCTTATCTAATATGTCAAACTTGTCTAGAGTCACACACTAAGAATAATCTATAAGTTTATCTATTTATTGAATTTGGATGGGAGGGTGGAGGAGTAGTTCTTCCTCACATTCCATATGATTCAACGAATTCAAATTTAAAAAGAAATAGATTACGGCCAAAATAATGTAAATTATTAGAACTTCAAATAGACAACATTTTGAATTTTTTGACATATATTTACTACTGTTAAATATTTATACTTGTAAGTGTTTAATATATTAATTTATAGGAGTGGGGTCCAATGTATGAGGGTGTGTGGATTTGAAAAGTACCGATGATGCTTCTCATTAAAGAGATCAAAGGCTAAAATTTGATCAGCTTTAAATGAACTTTTAATTCACAAGAAAATTAATTCAAATTCGATAGAGATCCAATTGACGGATGGTAGATGAACATGAAAAGAATGAAAAGAATAGAATGTGAATTTAAAGTTTAATGAATTTCATATGTGACTCAAAGCAAACTTTCGACGACGAGCGATAGTTAGCCCTAAGGAAATATTTTTTTCCTTAGTGAAAATTTAATTTTCTATAAAAATCTTCTCTAATCCAACAATGAATACTTCAAATGGGTAGTGGACATTGTAAACTATTATTACGACACAAAGGCTTCATTTGGATGGAAGGTAACTGGAGGGTGAAAACTCTTTCCAAGTAAGTGGTATTCATAATACTCAGAATAACCTTTTGTCAAAGATAACGGTAAAATTTACCCCTCATCCAATCACAGTAGAGTAAAATTGGTCATTTTTTAATGGAAAAAAAAATGGAAAGGAAAAGAACAAAGCAATCTAGTAGAGAATCAAAGATGGTGGATATGTGGGTGCAGTATCATTTCGGATGGAGGATAATGGGAGGGTGAAAACTCTTTTCAAACAAGTGATAATTCATAATACTCAGAATAACCTTTAGTCAAAGATGGCAGTAAAATTTACCCCTCATCCAATCACAGTAGAGTAAAATTGGTCATATTTTAATGATAAAAAAATAGAAAAAAAAATGAAAAGGCAAAGGACAAAGCAATCTAGAAGAGAATCAAAGATGGTGGATATGTGGAGGCTCTATCATTTGGATGGAGGGTAATGGGAGGGTGAAAACTCTTTTTGAGCAAGTAATATTCATAATACTCGGAATAACCTTTAGTCAAAGATAGTGGTAAAATTTACCCCTCATCCAATCACAGTAGAATAATATTAGTCATTTTTTAATGATAAAAAAAAAGAAAAAAAATAAAAAGGCAATGGACCATGCAATCTAGAAGAGACTCAGAGATGGTGGATATATGAGTATCATTTGGATGGAGAATAATAAGAGGGCGAAAACTCTTTTCAAATAAGTGACATTCATAATACTCAAATAATTCAAACATAGCTATAAAATTTACCCCTCGTCCAATTACAGTAGAGTAAAATTGGTAATTTTTTAATGATAAAAAAAATGAAAATGCAAAGGACGAAGCAATCTAGAAGAGAATCAGAGATGGTGGATATGTGGCTGCGGTCGACTGCTTTTATGTGGACGATAAGATTCGCTGTCTCTGGACTTTATAGAAGGAGACACTGCACCACTACGCTTCTGACGCGTATGTTAGCTGTCCGCCTTTCCTTTTCCTTCCTCCTTCCTTCTTTTCTCCGTTCGCTTCGTCCCATTTCCGCATCGTTCTTCTCTTCAAACTTCTTCCGTCTTTCCTAACTTTGTTTGCTGTCCACATAGAGTTCGGGCTCGGTTTTTAAAATAATCTATATATAAATATCAGACTTTTAAAAGTTTATTTTCATTAAATTAGTTGAATATTTTTTAAGTCTTTTAAATTTTGATTACTTTATTTATCATATCAAGATAATTTTTTCTCTGAGTCTAACATTTAAAGATAAATCTATCTAATGAATCCATTATATGTGATTAAAGTGGTCCTTTAAGAAACTTAAAAACTCACATTGGAATTTGTACTTCAATCTTCCATAAATTTTATGATTCACAATCATTTTTATCTTGTGATTTAAGGTGTTAAACTTCAATTATATATATTATTGATTTTCATGACTTTTTTAATAAATTTATAATTGTTGAACAAATTAATTATAATTTTTTAATTATATATGTAGTTAAAGAAATTATTTATTAACCCACATGGGTGTAACTCAACTGGTCGTTTCGAGCCCCCATGATCTAATCTTGGTGTATCTTAGGAGTACAAGGCCCATCTGTGAAAGTTCTAGTAAAACTGTATTTGAGTTTTTCACAAATAAATTCAAAAAAAAAATTATTTATTGTAAATCAGTGTACAAAATAATGCTAATGGGCCCTCATGTGGGCACAAGATGGTGAAACACGCGGGTGGGTTGGCAGGGGATGGGTTAGGTATACATGGGCATCAAGGGCCACCATCTATTCTAATAAATCTACATTTCTTCAATGTTTGAATTCAAAAAAATTATTAGGGCTACACTTGTTATCATTTGAATGGAGAGACTGTATAAATATTTATCATATAATAGTCTCCACGTAGTTTGGTAGGATGGATATATGGATTTCATAGAATCATAGATGATATCAATTAAGGAAAAAATTTCAATCTAAGCATCCTAACTTAAGCTCTGAAAAATTAAAAGTTTTGTAATAATCAAATTTTTAAAATCTAATACTACAAGAGTGAAATGATTACACGAGTCTCAAATTTTATAAACTTATATCCTTGTCATTCTCTACATATTTCACCAAAATTATTTGACGTATTTCAATATTTAAAGAACAACTTTCAAAGACTTCCTAGAGCTCTCAATATGAATTTCACATAGTTTAATGTGATGGATAGAAGACCATATACATATAAGATGAGTAAAGCTCTACCTTCGATTAATCATACTAAAAATGTAATTTTTACCTATACTTTTATACATGTATAATATAATTTTCTAGCTGTTTCACTTGACTAATCCTTCGGGCATATGTAAACCTCTCAAAACTAAGGAGAGCGATCCTTTTTGGGTTGAGGGGAGCTTGATCCCAAGACCTCCTATAAATAAAGGTGGGAATTGACCATCAAGCAACGTGGAAATTCATAATATTGATTTATAAAAACTTATAAAGATGACTAGGCAGAGTGAAACTTCACATGTCTCCGATCTACGTAGGTCCTTTTTTTCACCAAATTTAACTATTATCATCATTATTATTCTAATTATTTATTCTATTTATTTGACCGTATAAATGAATTTGACAAAATTATTAGTAAACCTTCTATTTTACACAACTGAGTCTAAACTTACGACTTTGTGGTTCAAATTATAAGCACATATTGTACAACATTTCTAATTTTACTTAAGGTCTTCTTGCATGCTTTCAGTGCTCCCCCTTTTATTTTACAGATCATTTCAACTGATATGGCCCACTATTTTACAGTGGATGTAGAATGTAAATCAAATTGCATTAATTTTTTTTCTTCCTACACCTATTTAATTATTTTAACATTTTATGTTAAATTCAGTGGTGAAAATTACTTAGATGGACATTTTAAAAGATCTTAATATTTTGAAATTGAAAAAAAAAAAAAAATTAGACCCAAATTCTTAAATATGCAAAACCTATATACTTCAGGGTGTAGAAAAAGAAAGGAATGATTACCCACACAGTGGTATGTAGTGTATTACCACATATCTACGAATGGGACACACTAAAAAGAATAGTGATGGGTTTGTTAGTTTTTTTTTTTTTAAATATGTGATTCATCAAAAATTACCTTGGTTAAATCAGCTACACTCAAATATTTGATTAGTTTAAATAATTTTAATTTTTAAACTTTGTTGTCTTAAAAACATGACTTGACTAATTAAAATGAAGTGATTATTAGTGGGCTACAATGCAAGGAAAGACCATTCAATAGATTCATTACGAACTCATCTGACAGGCCGAATGCTTAAGTGTGAAGGGTAATACACCAAACACCAGTGTGATGGTGATCCTTTCACTTATTAAAACTCCTTAATTGTAAGAAAAATGATGAGACATAAGAGACTTGATCATAATAAAATCCTACATATTTATTATTTATTAGAAAATACTACATTTTCTAAGTTTAAATTTTGTTAATTAATCTTAAATATTAAGACTTAAGTTTATTACAATCAGATGTCCTGCACCCAGTTATTATATATATATCAACTAAGTCTAAAATTCAGACTTTTTTCAGACCTATTGGCAAAATAATGTGTATATATATGGGCTTGAACTTCAAGCATTGCCATGGGCAAGAATGCCATTGTCTCCTATTGGATAAGAATGCCATATCAGTGGGATGAGCACAGATTCATTGAGTGTTAGATTCCCATCCAAAAATAGTAAAAAAATCAAGCATCTATCCTATCATTTATTGGTCAATTATTAGTAGTTTAGTCTAAATTAAGTGTCTTGCATATGAAAAAGTTCCCATGCTGGATAGGATTCCTTCATTCTTATCAACACATTATTGAGTTATCAAAATAAATACCCATATAAGAATAGCATTCCATGACATTTATAGTCTCTAGACAAATAGGAAGAATACACAAGTCTCATAATTGTTTTACAATGATCATGATGATTCACATATTGATATTATGATATAAACACTTGTAATCGTTTTATTTAATTTATGATTTTGACTTTATTTCTTGATTCTATATTGTTTAGGGTCTCTGCCTTGACTATTTTGATTGTGTTTTTTTATAATAAGAGATAGGGTTGTAATTTTCCGCCACTCACATGATGACAAATAGATAAATGATAAGGTTGGTATCCCATATTATCAGAAATACCGGTATCCATATCAATTTCGAGATAAAAAATGGCCAACGATCTTCATACGGGCACTTTGTGTATACATACACGGGTTTTTCTGTGATGCCCGTTTTGCACTTCACTGGCAGTACCGAAAAAATTTGGAATGTCAGAAATCGGCTCACCAATCGGATCTCTTACTAGTTTTTGGCGAGCCGATTTTACTGTTCACAGGTGATTCAGAGAGTCGATTTTACTGTTCATGAGTGATCCAGTGAGCCGATTTTACTCTTGCTGAGCCGATTTCTGACATTTCTATTGTTTTACATTTTCGGTACGGCAGGTGAAGGACAAAATGGACATGACGGTAAAACCCATATATGTATACACAAAGTGCCCATAGGAGAATCGCTCACCATAAAAAAATAGATCGTCATGTAACTCAATTAGATACTGCATTGCTAACTATCTTATTTGAGCCTACGTGCAGGACACATCAACAATTTTTTTATGCATAACTATATATAGAGTATTAGTCATGTATTTAGTTAGTCTCAATAACCATTTTTAATTATGAAATCTAAGTCAATGACTATAAGGCATTAGCTATTTTTGGTAAGACCTATTAAAATTAGTCTTAAAAAAATAATAAATATCGGCTCTATGTTGGCTGATATTTCAGTTGCTACAAAATCTGTAATTCTGTATCATATTTTATACTATCAAAATATATCTAGTATGCCCTGATCTGATTTTTTTTTTTTTTTAATTCTTTTTTGACAATCTGAACTCCCTGCGAGTGGAAATAACCAATTACGAGAGATGTTGATATTGTGGGATATGCCAAAGAGCCAAAAGAATGCCAATAAAAGAAAAAAAAAATGAATAAATTCAGATCAACATATTAAGGGTTAATAGAAAATATAAAAATATATGTCAACACCTTTATATTAAAAAAAAAAAAGGTTAGGGCCACAATGGATAGATCATAATTTCCAAACCAAGAATAGGACTAGGGCTCAGCCAATTACCAAATCGGGTCAACCAAGAGACTCGGTGGATCAATCAGGAGGATTAGTTCATTTTTTAAAAAATATATTTATTTTTTTATCAGAACTCAATTAGTTTCCAAGTTGGGTCAACTAGGTGATTCAATTCAATTTTATACAATTATTTTTATTGAATCTAATATAGATTTATCATACAAAAATATTTATATAGATCACCAAAATAAAATCATTCTTCATAAATAATTATAAAGCTGTAACCTGATTATCAAAATAATTACAACCTTGAAATCATATTATTCATAACTTCAAAACCATCACTCAAAATTATTGACGTCCATTCAAACAACTCTTAAATTTTAACAAATAACTAGCTTTTTTTATTTGAAGCCTAATCTAGTCAATGAAATTATTCAATCACAATCTTAGTCAACTTGACTCATTAAGTCTACTCTAAGGTTTAAATATCGGCCGATACATATCGTATCGGCCGATATATATCGGTTTTTTTAAACCGAGTAATATCGGCCGATACGATAAGTATCGGCCGTACATACCGAATATCGGCCGATATGGCCGATATTCGGTCCGAAATATCGGTCACAATATCGGCCGATATTCATAAATATCGGTATTTAAAAAAAAAAAAAAATTTAAACACCGATACGGTTTTTCGCGGTTTTTACACGGTTTTTCGCGGTTTTCCGCGGTTTTTCGTGGTTTTCCGCGGTTTTCGGTTCTCGGGGGTATTCACGGTTTTTCGCGGTTTTCGCGGTTTTACACAGTTTTCAGCGGTTTTCCGCGGTTCAGGGTTTACGGTTCTCAGGGGGTTCACGATTTTTTGCGGTTTTGTCACGGTTCACCACTATTCATCACGGTTTTTTGTGATTTTTTCACGGTTCCGATATTGGAGGAGAGAGAAAATGCCGATATCGGTATGAGAGATAAAATTATCGGCCGATATATCGTCCGTATCGGATATCGGCCGATATATCGGCCGAGCCGATTTTTTGACCCCTGAGTCTACTAATAATAGCTTGACTCGATTAAATAAAAAAATCAATTACCTCTAAATTGCCCTGCCAAGTGACCAGGTACATGAATGAGATTGTCTCAACAAATCAACCAACAACTCAGCCAAATCAATTCAAAACTCGGCACACCCAGTTTAGCCCCACCCAGTGATTAGGTTTTTTATAGAGTTGGGTCAACTCAGCACGTCAACCAGGCACTCGGCCTGGCTAGAAAACTATGGGATAGATGTTAAGCATTCCATTTTATCCTCATGCAATCATTCTGCCTTCAAGTTTAGGGATCATGAATGCAGATCATATTAATATTAGTCTAAACCTTTCTAAAATAATCAATAAAACTAGTTTTTTTTTTTCTTTGATTGATACTAAAGAAAACTAGCATTAACTGTGTTTTAAAAGCTTTAATGGTTCTTATTTCCTCCAAAATTCTGAATAAACATCTATCCAATTATAAGATTTTAAGAGCTTAAATGGAACTTAAGAAACCAATAGACCTAGGGCCTACCAAATTAGTGGTCCAAAACTTAGATGCAACGCATTGGTTTAGCACCATATTCTTTCCCATCATTAAATAGGATCACATTCCAAAACTAATGGGTACCTGATTCCAAATATGTGAGGCCTTAATGTGTACACTTTTGACATGAATTGTACCAAAGAAAGTTAATGGCCAGGTTGCAGACAACAATAAGCCAGAGCAGAGAATCCTCTGCCTAATACAAACTTGGTGTTTAGCTGTATCAAATTGAAGTGTACGGTTTGATTTGATGATCACCCACTAAAGTGTACAACCGCTTTGAGTGCAGTCCAAACTGGGTTTGATTTGATGATCACATAAAAACCGGATTCTACCCTTTTTGCTATGGGCACAATCAACTTCAGTGGGAAAAAGATGAAGACTGCCAACCTCCCAAGCAACATATGGACACATACACCACTATGTTTCAGTTTGCATCAAGCATATGCATACATCATAAAGTTGCCAAATATATATGGATTAGCATACTGTCTCTATCTTAGAAAAAACAAATAACGAATATGATGACTTTCACAGCAGCTAAAATTTACTGTTTCTAATTCTGTTTAGCTAGCAGCAAGAAGGTGTGACGAGAAGAAAAAAGAAGAGAAACAAAAGCGATATTCGCATCAGTTGCTGATCAACACATTGCTTTGTTAGGCAGTAATGTAACAACGTAAACAGATCAGATCATGAAGGAAATCAGCATCTTCTGTACATTTTACGTAATATCATCACAAAGCAGATTCTCTCTCAGATTTTCATGTTCAATTCATACCAGCAGATTGTTTCTGCCCAGTAGCTGGGAGCTGTTTCTCACCAAACTCAGCCTGTTGATGGGATTCCTCATTCCTCTTTTTATATTCCTGTTTGAGCTCCACCAAAAGTCTTGATACCTGTAAACAAAGTATTGTCAGAATTAGGGAGCAAGGAAATTATGAATAAAATTGAATTTTCAAGTCCAAGAATTCATTATTTTCTTCAAGTAAAACCCCTACTCAAGAACTTAATTTGACTTATCAGACTCGGGCAAACTGATTCAATGGAATGTCAAGTGAATCTAGCCCAGATTCAGACATGGCTTAGACTCGCTTAGACTGCCTATACTTCAAAAGCACAACCCATGTCTGAGTCTAGTTCAAATTTTAAGTTTTTGGACTATGGTTAAACCAGCTTGTAAACAGAATCACCATTGGTGGATGCACTTCAAGTTTATTCTGTTTTCCCTGTAGAAAGGCCTCATACATTTTGAAAGAATGTCGGTGCATAATATGGGTTGATAATGTTTGAACTGTTCCAACCTTGCAAATCCAGGATGGGTGGCTCATGCTGCAGCAGAGCAAAGGATGAAGCCATATCACACATGTCATGATTGTAGGCACTTTGAATGTCTAAATGTCTAATGGTAGCTAAAACTTGGAGCTAACCAATCTATCTTTCATAGAGATAATAAGTGGGGCTGCATCACAGTCTAGCACAGGTAAACTGCAGTTTGAAATGAATCTTGGGGTGGTTGACTGTATGCTTTCAAGATTAGACCATTTTCAAATTTTCATGCCCAATAAGTAAAGAAATGTAAAAATTGTATGGTTGAAATGAGTACAGTAGAGTGCATGGTGTAGTTTTTAGCCAAGCTGAGATTTAAAAGCTCAGTTTTAGTCGTTGTTCACACTAATGCCCATGCTCCAAATCATGATAGTGAGAGTGATTTTCTAGGATTAGTTAAAAAGGTTTCAAGGTGATGTCTTTATACCGATGGTGCATAGGTGGTGACTTCAACGTTACAAGGTTTTCCACTTAAAAGAAAATGGCACCGTAGTTCTTAAATGGCAGTTTTCACTGACTTCATTGAGGGGAATAAGCTTCTTGATCTTCCAACAATTACAGGGGAACTTACATGGTTGAATAGCCAACAGAACGCGGAGATGTGCCACTTGGACATATTCCTCATTTCATACTAACAGGAGGCTGTTTATAAGAATGCACGACCAATAAGCCATCTATTCGCAGATCATCATCCCATTCTGCTTAACACACTGCCTGTCAATTGGAGCCACAAACCATTTCATTTTAACAATGCTTGGATGGAAACCCCCCAGGTTTCTTTGACATGGACAAGAATTGGTGGGCTCACTTTGAAGCCCAAGGATGAGCAGTATGCTAAAATCAAGACTGGAGAAGTGGAACAACCTATACAGAATCCAGGAGGCAAGCGAGAAATAGTCATAGAAAAAATGACTGACTGGGATCTAATTGAGGAAGTTTCAAGACTTCTTGGCAAAGGAGAGAGAAAGAGAAATCATGAGGGCCAGCTATGCGAATTCATGAAATGGGAAGAAGTTGAATGGAAACAGAAGTGAAGGGCTCAAAGATGGCATGCAATGGCCAATGCAAACCAAACAACAAAATTTCACATTGGGATCTTGTTCTAGCAAACTAACAGCTTTATTTAGGATTACCAAAAGTAATCATGCGCCTACTTCAAGTCTCTCTTGCATTACCTTCCAAAGAACAGAAAAATATATATATATATATATCTATTGGAACGCAGTTAGAACCGACCTCAACCCAATCCAACCTCATTTCTAATGCAGGCAACACAACTAAAACCGACCTGAATATGGGCTCGTCAGGTTAGGTCAACTTAAAAAAATTAACATTGATTATGATCACTTACCAAAATAACATGCGTTGTTTAAGTTTATCTATGCAATAGATATTAGCACCCCCAATATGTGTGCTTGTATGAGAGAGGGGGAAGAGATAGAGAGAGAATGTGAAATTCAGGTTCGGTTGGACTCAACCCCAGCCCAATTTGATTTTAAATTCAATTGAGAATATGAATTTTTTTTATTTTCTTTGTACTCTTTTTCATTGCAATATTTTATTACTATTTCAAGAAAACAAAATTACCCCAACCCAACCTGATTTTCAATACAGTTGGGAATTTTGAACCAAACTGGACACTTAACACAAGTAACCCCAACCCAACCCAATCCAAATTCAGGTTGGATCATTAGGCTTTGGTTGAACCTAACCCAAGTTGCACCACTACTTCCATTTATTGTTTATAGATCAAAATTTAATTCCAATGATCTAAGCCTCTGCATCTATAGATGATAAGATGCCACCACATGGTGGTATTGCATCATATGTTGTCAAGCCTGGATAAAGAAAAGTAGACAATGGATGGGCAGCGGCACTAGGGACTAGTACTTTAGTTACCAAAAATAGAAATGGCTGACCAGACAACCTTTGCTGTCTAGCTAGTAACCACAAAATGGGCAAGAAAAAAAATACTAACAGTGGTCAGCACTAAACAAAGAATATTTTCAGCAGACAGAAAGACGGTATCAGCCAGTACATTGATTTTCAAGTGTAATTTATCCACAGATCCAAGTTTGGCTGCATCAAATGAGGTTTGAATACAGAGTAGAAGGATGAGAGAGAAAAACCTTGATTGAATAAGCCATTGGTAGCACTATATCTGGATTCATAGCATCCTCAGGGAAGTTGCGTAAAGCATGAACAAGCTTCTCAAAGGGTAATTTAATCTGATGATAAGAAAAATGCCTCAGATAACTTAAAATCATACCATAAAAACGGTTTTTACTCTAAACTTACTAAGAACACAGAAGCACTTACCAACTCATCATGGCAATATCTCAACAAGGCCAATCCAACTTGGAACACAATTTTAACACCCTATGCGGTTACAATAAAATCCCAAAGAGAAATGTTAGTCACATCCTACAATAAGTTAATAACCCAAACAAAAAAAAACAAAAAAAACTTAAACTACATAATGCAAGAACACTAACAGAAAATATATCACAAAAGAATGATAACAGTTAGAGCTCAGCAGTAAATGCTTTATGGTTTCGGTTTTACTTTATTCTGCTTTTTTACGATGTTATTTTATTCTTTTTTATTTTTGAAAGATGACGTTATTTTATTTTATTCAAGTATCATGCACCTGATTAAATATGGAGATCAAAAACATTCCAACTGTACCAATATATAAAATATGTTAGTTCTAAGGGTTCCCCACAAATACCTTGGTTGGGTGCTTTGTATAAATAGCTTTCACATTGCAACATTTCTTGAGGAACACCAAGGCCACTTGAGCATAGCCCAAAGAGACCTCAGACTTTGCTGGTGTGTCCAGCCTTTATCTGATGCATGCATACATGCATGTACAAGCCTCAGACCTTGCTGGAGTGCTTTTGAAGTTAGATTTGGAGAAGGCCTATGATCATGTCAGATGGGAGCTTATAGACTATCTATTTGGGAGTATGGGCTTCGACACCAAGTGGACGGGTTGGCTGAGGGCATGTGTCCAAGATTCGTCCTACTCAATTTTGGTGAATGGCTCATCTAGAGAACCAATTAGGGTTACTAGGGACTTACGTCAGGGTGACCCATTATCCCCATTCTTGTTCACCATAGTAGCCGAGGCACTCAACAGTCTTATGAGTCAAGCCAAACAGACAAACCTCGTCAAAGGTTTGGAGGTCTCCCCAGGTAGTTTTCCAATCAGTCACCTACAGTTTGCAAATGATACTTTATTGTTCTGTGAAGCATCTAAAAAAGAGCTATTTAGGGTAAGAGAGGTCCTAAGTTGTTTTGAGATTGAATCGGGACTTTAGAATAAACTTAGGGAAGAGGAACGTTATAGGTTTGAGTGTAGAGGTGGAGGAAGTTGAATCATTAGCAAGGGAGATAGGGTGTGGAGTAGGCAAGATCCCATTTACTTACCTTGGGTTTCCAATAGATGGGAATCCGAGATCCAAACTCTTTTGGGAACCTGTTCTAGAAAGGGTATCGAACAAATTGAACGTCTGGAGTAAATCTTACCTCTCACTGGGAGGTAGATTGACTCTAATTAAATCATGTTTGGTGAATCTTCTCACCTACTATCTCTCTCTATACGAAATACCTAAGAAGATTTCTAGTGAATCGAGGAAAATCCACCTAGTGAAATGGGAAGAGGCTAGAGATATGAGGGAGAAAGGTGGTTTGGAGATTTTAGCATCAGAGATAGGAATCATGCCCTACTAAGTAAATGGTTGTGGAGATTTGCTTCACAGAGAGAGGCCATGTAGAGGAAGGTTTTAGCAGCTAGATATGGTGTGGGAGACCACAGCGGGTGGAGGTTAGGGAATAGAGCTGCTAGGGAGCTCTTTTCGTAGTGAAATCCTTGATGAGGCTAGGGAGCGGGGAAGGAAAGATTGGTGAGATACTTCAGAGAGGGATCATGATGTAGGACACGGCATTGGAAGGCCCATTTATATTTTTTTTTAGCAAGTTTGAGTAGAATATGATTGTTATTTTCGTTTGGGATTTTAGTAACATAGTTTTAGTTAGTTTCCTTGTTGGTTTAGATTAGGTCCCTATTTTCGTTTGATTTTATTTTATATAAACCCATGTACCGTATGGGGAGACACACACGATGGATATTGAATAGAAATTATTGAAGGCATAGCCTTCTTCCTACTTTTCCCTTCTTTTTTATCTTTCTTCTTCTTCCTGCCAAGTTGCAGGCTGGTTATCTCCGATCTCGCCGGATCGGTTGCCATTGAGCAACACTTCCGTATCAGATTAGGTGGTTGGTTGGAAATGGCAAAAGGGTGATGTTCTGGAAAGACTTTTGGGTAAAGGAGAGACCACTAATGGAGGTATTCTCCAAACTTTTTAGAGTGGCTCAAAATCGTGAAGGATTGATCAGTGATTGTTATAAAGAGGTTAATGATACACCACAGTGGTCCATCTCTTTCAGAAGGACCATGTGTGATTTTGAAAAAGCTATCAACCAAGTCTTGTTAGGAATCCTAAGAGACTCTAGATTGTAGATTGAGGATGAGGACAAGTGGATTTGGTCCATGGAGCCGTTGGGGTCCTTCTCGGTAAAATTAGTCTCGAGGTCAGCATACATAGCAAATCCAAGCTCACCACATATATGCAACCTTGCCTAAAACAATAAAATTCCCCCAAAATCCAGTTTTTTATGTGGATGGCCTTGAAAAATAGGATCCTGTGAAACACAATCTTAGGAGAAGAGGGGGCACCTAGAGGTGTTTGAGAGGGTGAAATGGCAGGTGATAGAATAGTTGTCTGTGTGCATGGAGTTTAGGGGATTAGCACCCGAGGATTTCTATTTTTCTTGACAGGTATGCAAGGGGTTGGAAGAGTCAAGAAATGTGAGGTTGAGTGGGTAGTGCCTCCCTTAGAATCATGTAAATTCAATGTAGATGGGGCAGCAAAGGGTAAACTCGGGCCGGCAGGAATAGGAGGAGTGTTACATGATGATAGGGGTAGGATGTTAGTTTTTTTCGAACAGTTAGGGATAATGGAGTCAAACGAGGCAGAACTGAGAGAAATCAGGAGAGCACTCCAAGTTTGGTCTAGGTTTAGGAGCAGAAACCTCACTATCGAAGGTGACTCGACTAATGCTATCTCCTGGGCTACTAATGGGAAATTCCCTCCGTGGAGGTTGGCATGTATTGTTAAGAACATTTGGAGGTTGTACAGGTTGGGAGGCATCACTTTCATTTACACACCTCGATCAGCAAATCATGTAATGGACGTTTTGGCGAAAGTTGGTGTACATAAGCAAAGACTAGCTATGAAAATCTTTTCATCATGTCAACCTTGGGAGCTAGGGAAGTAGGGGACTCCTTAGTGTATCTTGTGTTGGGAGGGACTTATTGTTGTATCTTTTCTTTTACTTCTTGGGTTTTCCTGTTTTTCCTCTCTTTTTCTTCTTCTTCTTATTGGATCTTGGTATATCTCTCCTATACTTGGATCCTCCTCTTGTACTTTCTCTTTGTTTTTTGATGAATTAACTCGTCAATGTTTTAAAAAAAACTCTTTAAACAATTCGCTTAAAATCCATGCATTTGTGCCACTTGTTGAATACAGATGTTTGTCCACCTCAGCCATCATTTTTTAGCCGCAGGGTAGGTTGGCCCATTTTTATGCTTCCTTGATCTGCAATCTATATTCTTTTAGGCTTGGTTTAGCACCATGATGCACATCCCAAGAAAGAGATGGAGAGATTAAAACACTTCGGAATCAAGTAAGCTTGCTTGGATCTTAAATTTGCCATTTACTAGGATGGGGAAGTTCAAAGGAAAGAAGCAAGTTGTCACATGATTATCAAATACATAACTAATGAGCTACATTATTAAAAACTGAATGGCACTCCAATGTATGTTACTCTAAAGAGCACATTACGTCAATTTTTCAACCACTAACCTCATTAAGGAAAACATCCCATATTCGGAGAGCAAAGTGGAAAGGGAAAGAGTATGAGAAAACAGTTATGAACCATTGACTCGCATACATGCTTGGATTAATCATTTCTTGAGAGAAGTGCTCTCCCAACCTTGGTAAGTGTTCTTTCACCAACTGCTCAAACTGGAAGAGGTATTGTTGCACAAGAGGCAATCCAACCTGCACAACAAACATAAATAATAATAAATACCATATTTCTATAAATTTATTTTTTAAGTTACATATTATTTAAACTAATTAGAAATTGTGCTGATCATGAATTCTATACTTTTTCATCATCCAACAAAAGGACAAAAGGCCTCAACTCTTGGTTGGGCAAAACATTTCCGCATGGCTCTAAAAGGCAGAGATAAATGAGAACATAGATTGACATAGATTGACATGAAATCTAGCATCAGGCATTTTTCCAAGTTCTTCTCTGTACTTAACTCGTACAAGAAGCTACCTCATTACCAAGAAGACTGCAGCCATAAAACTTCATGCCCTACGAAGTTTCTTTGAAGTTAATGCCATAACTTCCCTTCCAAGAATTTAACACTCTATTAGATGAAACTACATTACCACAACATGTTGAAAGGGAAAATTTAAGTTGTTCTGTGTGTGTGTACACTCTCTGCATCGATGAAAACTAGAACAGAATCAAGAACTCAGTAACTAGAGCAAAAAAACCCATAGAAAAGACATGTCATAGTCTGAGGAAAGCAGTATCCAAATTTCTAATATATACTTAATCAATTTAAGGTAATCTATTCAGCACAAACATGAAGATTTTAAGCTACTGCTTGGCATAATAATCACTTGACAATTACAAAAATCTGAAGAGAGTGCCACTTTTTTTTTGACTATCTGTTAAGATTTAAGAATGCTCAGTAATTCAGCCAATTTAAAACACACCTTGAAATCATTCACAGAAAGTAAGTTCTTTAAAGTGAAACACCTATATGTGATTATTATTAAATGAAGCAAACTTACAATCTGTAGCACCACAAATACGATGACATTTTGTTTATCTGCTATTGCAGCTATTAATACAAACTAGGAATCAAAATCATGGCGAGTTTTTAGTATTGATATATAAAAATGCATGGGGTTGCTTAGAAATGAATAGTAAGCATTGAAGGAGGCAATCATGGAGCAAGATTTCCTCCACGATGCACATTCTATTACATTCTTTCCCATCTTTTCACTTGCACCCCCTTCCTTTAATATTTCTGAAAAATGTTAATAAGCCCTCCCAAATCATGAGTTATGCGAAGATCCAAGCATTAAAAATATTATTTTTTAAAGTACTATGAGATCTGAGTGAATTTTTTTCATTTTTTATATTTACTCTCAGTTTATGAGACTTATACTTCTTGTTTTTGGAATAAACTGAAAATAAACCGTTATATTAGTGTCTCAAAACTAGATCCACAAATGGCACACATCCATGACATCTGAGCTCATATTCCATATCATTTATTTATGGATTTCAAGGTTTTTAAATTTTTTACTTAATGGGTATAATGCATTACTCCTAACATATAAGCACAAATACCTTAGATGTATACCATTTGAACCTTTTCTTTAATTGCTTCTAGCAAATTATTTTTGTATTCATGGTCATGCAATGCTACAAGAAATACATGGTCAAATAGGGACCTACAACATGTCATATGTTGTGTTAGATTCAAAATAAACATGACTAACATCATTTGCCAATATTTTGGATATCCTTTTTTCTTTTAAGCAATGTTTTAAAAACCAGCCCGTGGAGCGACTTGTTTTGGAGGAAGGGTGGGTTAAATAAGGTTCAACTGGGTTGAACCGTAGTCAAACTGAGTCAAACCCGTGCCAATAATATAATATTAAATTATTAACTAAGGTTATATTTTTATAAAAAAAAGTCTTGTTAAAAAATTGTACAAATAATTAGTAGAAATAAAAAAGAGAGATTTTAGAGTTAGATTATGAGTTTAGAATATTTTGTCCACTCTTAATCTCTTATCATGTTATTATTTTAAAAATTAGAGAGATCTGTAAAAATGATTAAAAATAAGAAAAGAGATTTTATGATTAAATATTTAAATTGAATGAGTTTAAAGAATTTAATCTGTCCTTTTTATGCCAACATCTAAAAATAAGAAAAATTATAAAAATAGTCAATATCAAAATATTATAATTCAGAAAAAGTATTGAGATTCATCGTTGACTCGACATACACTAGACTACTACAGAGTTAGGCTGGTGGATCCACTTAATTTTGTGGATCTTTTACTAATTTAAAATAAATATTTTTTAAGTTCAGAATTTTTAGCATTTTAATTAAATTTATTTTGATATAAAATATACATTAAGAATAAGATTAGAAGGTCTAGATTTATATTTTCTAATTATTACATCTTTGTGTAAAATTTAAACTAAATTTAGAAATATTAGGTGGGCTGCTATTGGGTGCCGTTCAAAAACATACATTGCAGTACCCAGCAGCAACGTGAGAGTGTGGGACTCATCGACAAAAACGAAAAAACAAACCGAGACGAAGGGTTATAAAAGCAGGTATATGAGGAAAGAAAAATTCACTCAATGCTTGGTCTTATTGGGCTGGGCTACATGTGGCCTTTGGGTTACATAATGTCAAATGGGTTTTTCACGGGTTGTGGGTTTTTTAGAAAACCCAATCAAACTAGTTCACGGGTTGTGGGTTTTTTAAAAAACCCAGTCAAACTCGCGGGTTGACCGAGTTTTTAAGGTTTTATCTCTTGTGCGGGTTTTTAAAAAAATCGACCCGTATGTAAGCTGGTCCGAGGTTGAACCGCGGGCCCGGGTTTCATAACACTGCTTTTAGGTGTTAGGGAGCTGATAAGACTGATTAATCAATATTATCAGCCAGTTTGTATCACATGTTAATAAGACCAATATACTGATCGATACTGGTATTTTGAACCATGATCATCATCAAAGCAGTAATCCACCTGCATAGGAAAATCGTCTAAAACTTACAAAAATGATAATAACAATTTGGCTACACATGAAATAGCAACAAGATGCTAAAATATATAAAAGATGCAATACCTGATACAAGCCTTCCATTGGTGCATGAACGGCTCCTTTCAACAAAGCAACTAATAGCCAAAATGCATCTTCTTCACTCATATATAGAAGCAACAAACCAGCTACAAACCCCATTCCCTGCATTCTTTTAACAGTTGAAATATCAAATGATATTCCAAAACTACAATTTTTTTATATCACATTAGGCTAATTAGAATCAAACCTGAACATATCCAACATCTCTGTCAAACACAGAATATGCTTTCAAAACGTTGTATAGAGACCTTTGACCTGGCCCATGTCTTTGCTGAAAGAAAACATGGGATGGGAAGGTACGAGAAATATCTCGAATTATGTCCAGTTCTGATGCTGACGTCTCATATAACACTAGTTGCTGCAGCAGAAGCAAAGTTTATCAATAAGCCTAAAACATCCTTTCTAGCTTGATGAGATGCAAAATTGGTATCTTGAGAACAATGTCTTCTCACAAGCAATGTAAAGCATGTTCATATATTTTACAGAAAATGAACTCACTTGAAAGCAAAAGATAGATTTTACTTGGCATGCGTATCATGAATTTCTCTGAGATAATAAACAAATTAGGGCTTAAGTGTACCTCATAAACACCAGGGTTCATCAGCAATAGGTCACGGCTTCCAGAAATCAACTGCCATACAAGACCTCTTAAGCAATCAGGAATCCCCTTTCTTATACGCCTTTTAACTACATGAGGTTTCCTTCTAACATAATGCTTCCAATCACTTCCACCAACCCCAATCATTTTCCGCCATTTCCTGATCCTCCTTTCCTCCCTGCAAGGGGCTCACATTCAATACACCACATCAGAAAGTACTAGGAACTGTGCTTCAATAAGTATCAAATAATCAGGGGTTAAGAAGACACCACAGACAGAATAAAGCAGGAACAGCTGTCAAATAATAGCTGAAGCAAAACCAACAAACAAAAACTGGATTCCTTTTTATCTGTTTATGATGCTACCTATTAGTCAAACAAATCCGATCTTCAACCTCCCTGGTGAGTGCACAATTGTGCTTAAGAATACATCTTTTTCTTGAACGTATGACTCATTTCATCACAAGATCACATGCACAACCATGCCAACATGTAAAAGGTTTGATGATTCAAAGTGTGTTTGGATGTACCCTGAATGGAAAGCATTTTAAGTATTTAGTGAACCACTATGCACATGGGCAGCACCAAAAACAAAGATCAGGATAAGTGAGATACATTTTCCTTCTACCCAAGTCTTCCTCAACAGTGCTCATAAATTTTATTTGACGAAATTTAGAGAAGAGCATCCCAACAAAGTGACTTTCAATTTAAAAAAAAAACCCACAATGGAATGGATAACCATCAATTTTGTGAAAACTTTCAGACCATTTGCAACTCGTGGTACAGACAAAAGTAAAAGAACATAGTAAGCTGGTAGTAAAAATAGAAGCCAAAGTGTCAGCAACAGTAAGAAGGGTCGTAAAGCTGCAAATCAGGAGGTCAGGTCAGGTTTGGCCGAGTCTGATCTGAAATGAAAACTGACTTTTGAATCTAAAATGACCGATGAAAATGAAAAGACCCAACCAAATGCAAACTGAACAAATTAATAATTTATTTTAAAATAAAACTATTTATTTCTCGTGGGAAGGTAAGAGCAAGAGAGAAAAGTTCACTTGGTGACATGGGAGGAGGTGTTCAAACCTAGGGAGGGGAGATTGAGAATTATCAACCTTAAGGACAGGAGTCAAGCACTGCTGTGTAAATGGACTTGGAGGTTTGTTAGGGAGAGGGATCACGTTGGGGGAGGGTACTTGCTGTTAGATATACTGAAGAAGGCATAGGTCAGTGGGAACTTGGCAAGAAGACAGAAAAAGAAGGTTCAGCTGTGGTTAGAGTGTTCTGTAGAATCAGTTGTTGTTTGGGTAAAGTTGGGAAAGCTTTTCGGAATGGCTCAAGGCTTTTCGTGGCAGGGGGTACAGGGTCCTCTCTGGAAGAGATCCTTGTTAGATGAGAAATCTTTAAAGGATGTTTTCCCTTGCCTCTTTAGGTTGACAGATAATAAAGAAGCAAGCATGACTGATGATCATGAGGGGGTGGAGGGAAGGGTGGTCAGGTCTATCCCTTTTAGAAGAGCCCTTAGGGTGTTCAAATTGGACGTTTTTGATAACCTTAAGAATTTGTTAAACGACACATCAATTTTAGTTGAAGCTGACAACAATAAGACATGGACAGGAGACTCCTCTAGGGGTTTTTTCTGGTTAAGGCAGGTTAAAAAGTGGCATTGGCTTCCAGTGGGAGCAATTAGACCTCCATGTACTCAGGCTTGGAAAGGTAAGGTCCTACCAAGAGTGCAAGTTTTTTCTTGGCATGTAATCAAGGATAAGGTTTTGTCGAGATGTAATTTGAGGAGCAGGGGTATCATTTTAGATGGGATTTCTCTAAACTATGTCTTATGTGGTAAGACTGAGGATGTAAATCACTTATTTTGTAGGTGTCAATTGCAATGGAGGTTTGGGCTAGGCTTATTGAGTCAATCAAGTGTGTGTAGGTGTTGAAGGCACTATGAAGGGTGTCATGGAGGAATAGGAAGGAAGTCCTTTTAAGGGCAAAAATAAAGTGGCATGGAATTCAACCCCGACAGTAATGTTATGGTCTAATCGGAAAGAAAGGAACGAGAGGATATTTGATGAAGTACCAAAGAATGCAAGATCGAGATTATTGAGTTGGCTAACTCTATGGCAGGAGTTCGACAAGTATTCCATCTTATATTTCTACTCACCTTGTGACAGATGTTTGAGTTGTGGTAGGAATTAGAGTATCATAAATTTAATGTGGACAGTGCAGCTATGTAAGCCAAGCTCAGCTAGTGTAGGGGAGTTGTTTGTAACAAGAAAGGGATGGTTACCATGTTCTTTTTGGAATTGGTGGGGTCTAAGGAGTCTAGTGAGGTAAAGTTATCAGGTATTAGGAGGGCATTAAGGCTGTGGACTAGACATGACTGAGGTAGTTTAATGGGTTGAGGAAGATCCTACTAATGCTATTACTAGGGCTAATGGTAGGAATCGCCAACCTTGGAGGTTGTTTCCCGAAACCAAGGATATTAGGAAGGTGCGTAGAGCAATGGAGATACTTTTTAGACACATAAGAAGATCAATGAATGGTGCAGCAGACTTTATGGCAAAAGCTGTAGAGGGAATAGTTGAGGCTTTTGTTGGGTTATAATAGAGTATTTAAGTCATGCTCCTTTGAGCCACATTTTCTATCTTTTTGGCCTCTCCTTTATCCTTAATTTTTTTACTTATGTTTTCCCTCTTCATTAAGATTACTACAGTATCTCTCCTATATCATATTTTTTATACTTTTTGGCAAGTAATTTTTCCTGATTTTGTTTTAATGATATTTGATTCCCTTTCTTTCCAAAAATAGTAATAATTAAAAAAGATATTGTATTTTATATGTTTTACCAGACTTGGATGGGGTTTATTCTTGAGTCCAAGCCAATCTAATACTTTGACAAGCTTTCGAATCTTGAGCCTAACCCAAGCCGAAGCTGTGACTCAAGTTTATGAAGCATGGCCTTACCAAATTGCAAGTTGAACCCTTCATGAATTGACCTTTGTACATTTTAGTGTTGCCATCAATGCATATAGAGAAGTCCATGGAAGACACTAGCTTTGTGCACTTAGCACCATGTTTTTAGGCCTTAGGAATCTAAAATAAAAATTGCCAGAAGTTCATTGTCCATTATCAATTGGCCAATAATTCCATGAGTTGTACCATTTCAAAAATAATAATTCCATGAGTTATACCATTCAAAAAAAAAAATTCCATGAGTTAGCACTTCACCTATTAGTAAGTTGTTTCCTGGATCAATAAAAGAAAGCATATGGGTTATTGATAATTATTTTGCTCCGGTAAACATTGTCCTTAAAGACATAAATGTAAGTTAATCAATAATTGCATCATGATCATTTTTAGAAAACATTATGTCTTTCAGATCTTGAGCCGAAAACAACTGAAACCTCACAAAATAACCCCTTTGGAATTATCTTACTCATCGTTTTCTTTTTTTCTTCTTTCTTTTTTCATGATTTCTCTACTTTTTTACAAAAGAACACTGTAGGGTTAACATAATCCAATTTTTTCTGTCTGCTCAACCAAGATTAGACCACTTGTTGATTATGCCCCTTCTCGTTCTAGAGATCCAAAGTTTGATGGCAATGATGGAAGAAACAAGAATAACCATGTAAATAAACACAGATTCCTCCTTAAAAACAAAAGACTGGTTCACAACAATCTGTAACTAACTATGGGATTAAAATTGTATAATTCAGCATGGGTTTGTTTATCTTGTTATTCTTACCGTGTGCAATTACAAGTGCCCACACTGATATAATGATGGATCACAACAATGCTTTAAAAAGGACCTTAAGTAAATAGTAGAAGCCCAGATCAACATAATTGTCAGCATCACATTCAAATGCTATTCCCGGATCCATTCAGTATTACTAAAAACCAATGAAATGGGGGAAAAAAGGAAGAAGTCAGCTATTTTAGAATACCTGCTGAAAGCACTAACTACAACATTGAAGAAGAATTTTGAAGGAACATAAGTATTAGATAAATTGGGTAGGATATAACAGCATCAACTACATCTTGGTCAGTAAATGGTTATAAAACTACATTATGCAACTATTGAGTAAACCATTTATGCAACTGTTGTTCCACGAGAACCCACAATATCATGATTTTCTTAACTGAATACTTTGTTTCTTTACTTTTCGTTTCATTATGAAAAGAGGCTCAGCCTTTAAGTTTTCATTACCCACTAAGAGTCCCATTTGTTCTTTCAAAAGAGAATATTGCATTGAAAATTTTACGTTAACACAACTAAAAGAAATAAAAATCATCTTCACTACTTTAAAGATATAGTACGCTACATTTGTGTGTAATGCTTTAACTCAAATAAATAGCAGTTCTCATATCTGGCATCTTGTCCAATGCATATATTAAAAGCAGGACATAAAAGAAGGAACCACATTAGGGGCTACATTATTTCCCATATGCTGCTGCAAACTAATTCTGCAAAATTGTAGGTTGAAGCAGATCTAATTTGGATGGAAAAACATCCTATCCACACACCTCGTTTTGCAAAAGGCACCTGATTTTAAACACTGAGAGGAGAAATTATGAAATTTCTCTTGAATAATGACGTTTACTTAAAGCATCAAATGGGTCCCTTTAAATAGAACATCTTATCCTGTGGGAATCTGAACTACTAAACATGGTCCCAAATGGTAAGGTAATGGCCAAACATGGTTCACTACGAAACAAATCCAGTTTGCAGAGCTCAGTCATACCTCTCCTGTTCATGGGTAGATCTAGGTTTAGCTAAGCCTTCAGGAGCATGAATCTGATCTTGCTTTACAAATCCATATCTGTCCAATGGCTTTGCAGGAGGAAGTGGTCCAGGTTCCAATTCATCACTATATTTTTTTTCTCCATGTCATCATCCCTCACTTTGGAGAGAGGGATGAAACCATTCCTTCAGTAAGCATGGTATCCCTTTGCATATTTCTGATCACAGACAACCAAGAAGATATTTTGTAAGACAAACAAGTCAGTAAAAAATGACAATAAAGACTAAGAACTTATAGATTTAATAATACTAATAATAATAATAAAGAATGATAATAAATATGATAAAATAAATAAATAAACAAATAAATGCCAAAAACCAAATCAAATATGTTGTAGTAATCTGACAATAGAATGAAACATTCATGGTCCACCACAGAAACAAAAGAAACCCATGCACCAATGTGATCACAATCTACTAACCAATAGGTTATAAAAATTACAAACATGTAACTTTGACCTACTCTCTTCTTCTCACTCTCTCCCCTCTTTTTTTTTTCCTTTTTTGAGAAGTTAGAATTAGATCTGTCAGGAAAACCTGAATTCTGACTCACCAATAAAAACTTCTGTTAGTCATGCAATCCCCATAACATGACCAAATTAAAACTACCAATAGACAATGGTATGTGAATTACTGAATTACATAGGTAGCAAGGAAGAGAACTACATAGTTGAAGGAGAAAATTCCAAGGCTCCAGGGAAGGAATATGCTCTATCAATGCCAAATATTGGTATTTGAATTACTGAATTACATAGGTAGCAAGGACGAGAGCTAAATAGTTGAAGGAGAGAATTCCAAGGTTCCAGGGAACGAATATGCTCTATCATGCCAAATATTTACAAGACCTTAGAAACTTCCACAAGGAAAATACAATGATCCTCAGTCCAAGACAATTGAACATGCAATGAAGCACGAGACGTGAATAATATGATATATAAGTAAGAAGCGGATAAGAAAAATGTTCTATCAGCATAGCATGACGTAAGCTTTCACCTTTAAATAGAGGCTTTCACATGGAGAATACAGTAGACTTGGTTCCAACTTCAAAGAAAAGAAACATGGAACAGAACCAAGGAATGTGAATCATAATGTGTAAAGAAGAAATTCAACAAGAAATATGACAATGATGATTAAAACTGTTTAATAGAAATATGGATTATTGAGTGCAAGAAAAGGGGGAAAATGGAAAGATAGATTATTGTATGTAAAAGAGCAGCAATAAAAAATAAAAATAAAAAATCACATGTTGTGATTTTGGCCAACAAAATTTACATGGTCAGGCCCACCTTTCTCAAAGGTAACATGTGGGACAAACAGACCATCATCACTCAATTTCCAAGATGAAAGAGGGATAAATCTAGAATAAGCTCTAGCAGATTCTGCCCAAGCATACAGTTTACAGGAAGGACCCATATGATGATCGATCCAAACCACTACTACACAATACTACTCCCTCTCAAGCAACCCCAATCCATGCCTATCTGAACCCCTACATTTGGATTAAAATCAACAGTGCTTATATTTATCAGAAGATTTTTAACTTTAAAGCTCAAGTTCAAGGGTTACATGATCCAATAGGGCCCATTTCAAGAATCTAATAGCCTACATGATTCAATATCCACTCTCGTTCCATCCATGTCATATCGTGGTCAACCCCCTGACTTCGTAGGTCAGGGAAGGACGGCTTAAAATCTAGGGCGTTTTCCACAAAAAGAGGACAACGAAAACGGAGACGAAGATGATGATGATGATGATGATGATGATAGTCGATGACGATGACAGCAATGAATAATTCAATTGAGTGCAATATAGTAAAATTTAAAATCCAGTAAATAAATCATAAAGTTGGTCAAACCCAAAAGACGAGATTAGACGAAAAAACATGAATTACCAGGTCTTTAAAGAAGAAGAAGAAGAAGAAGAACTAAAGAACATGAATCAAAAGCTATCAAACCGGAATCAGAAGCCAGTAAAATACACATAAGATTAACCATATTAATGGAAAAACATGGATGATTACATTGAAGTTTAGAACCCAGTACGCAGATAAACGAAATGCAACAAAAATAGAAAAAAAAAAAAAACACGAAATCAGGAGGAAAATATGGATCAGATGAAAGACATAAAAAACAGATAACTCATGTATTAGAGATAGGTTTATATAATTGAAAGGAAATTCACCTGGGATTTGAAATGAAAAGTCACAAAGGAAACACTGTATTGGAAGGAATATTTGGAACAGAAGAAGGGACCGGAAAATGGAAATGGAGGGGACTCTGTGGTTGGAGACGACGTGGAAAATGGTGAGAAGAGGAACGACTAGCCAACGACCCTCTCGCGACAAGTCACTTGGTGCTCCGCGGGAGCATAGAATCCTATGACGCATCTAATTGGGCTCTACTGTAGCCTGTAGGTATTCTTGGCAGAGCCTCACACAAAACATTCTGAGCTAACAGGGAGGGGTAGAAGATTTAGCAATGAAATGGGTAGGATTCGAACCACATGGGGTTGGTCTAGGGTCAACATGTCTATCTTAAGGAGCAAGGTATTATATTTTTTTCATTCTTTCGTACTATTTCAAAGATTTGTCAGGTAAAATTTTCTATAAGTGAGACATATGAATAAGAGATTTTAATCTCAGCCGATATGATATCTCGATTTTTTAAACCTTGATAAATGAACCGATACGATATCCAATATATATCAGTCTATATTTTAGATTTTAATTAAAAAATAATTAGGTAAAAGAAATTTCTCAACTGAGATATCGGTCGATACCGAGATTTGAACCCCTTATCTAAACACTTTGGTCATTAAAAAAATAGATAAATTTAATTCATAACTAGATATAACAAGGAAGGGGACAACACAAGCAGTGAACAAGATAAATGGTTTGTCCAAGTGAAATATCGTATTATTACATATAAGAATTAATAGACAATAGGCATACAAGGGACTATTTGTTGCAGAAAAAATAAAATCACAAAATCAAACATTCAAGCGCACACACAAGAGAACACCAATTTTACGTGGTTCGACAAGATTTCCTATGTCCACGGGACGTGTTAAGATTCCACTAAGAAAGAAGTCAGGTTATAAGGATTTCACTGATGCTACTCGCAGATTAAAAGGATTATAATCTCACCCACTATTCCTCTCAGTCTCTCTTTCTCCTGTCTGTTTTTCTCCTAGAGAAACTACACAGCCTACAAACCCTAGGAAGAAAGAGAATAATATATATATAGGCATACACAAAGTGGGCTCAGTGGACATAGGCCCAACATACAATCCAAGTCCAAAAGGCTTTTTGCCATAAAATCCAACACTATTTTCACCATTTTTATATCATTTTAATAATTTTCATTATTCATTCATTTACCTTCTTATATATCCCTCACACACTAACTCTTACCTCTCTAAAAAAAACTTTGTTTTTTTTTTTTAACTCCAAAAATGAGAATGAGAAGGAAGAACTGACACTTCTAAACATTCAACAATCAATCCAAAGTGAAATATATTGCAAGTTTGCAACACCAAAAGATAATCGCATCTCTATAGCCAGGAGGGTTACAGGTGACTAGTTTGATAAAAATTAGGGTTTGCTGTCAAAATGGAGCATAAAAACATAGTATAAAAACATGATAATCATCTCTAGAATGCAGTTGCTTCTTGCAATTCAGTGGTCTTCTTTCTTTATTTGAAAAATAGATTGCAAACAGTGTCCCAATGCAAATTTGCTTAAGTTATGGCATACAAATATGGCCAAAATCTGTGCCCTTTAAATGTTTGATTCAATTGATACGATTTTTTATCAATAATATATTTAAACATGTTTAATTCTAATTATTACGAACTTTTCCGGATTTACTGACACACTAGGGATATTTTTTAGGTTGTAAAATCTGTGTCTTTTACCAATATGATTTGATTGATCTAATTGAAGTGATTTTTTACTACACCTACATCAAAATATATAACATTTCAATGAAATTAAATTTTTACGACATAAAACAAGTTTACACTATTTTTGACATAAAACGTTAGCTTCCTTCATTAGAAACAAATCCAATTTTAATTATTGTTAAGTGAATCTTCATATACCATTGTATTTAAAATTGCCTTAATTTTTATAAAGAATTCATAAATTACATTCTATATTTTCTTTACCTTTCACTGCAAACCATTAAAATTGTAAATTCTTTCTTAAGAATGGAGATTTGTTGGAGTGTAATTTAAAAAAGAAAGCTCAATGCTTTCTTTCGCTTTCAGGCCCTCTGCCGACAGCAAGAATGAAAGTTTCATTAATGGACAAGTCATGGTTGTTGATCTGATCAACAATTATTAGGACTTTTTGATATTTCCCAGCTCATAGAAAATGATCAAAGAAAGTGATACTGTGATTGTCTGTCTTCTTCTTTTATGAATTTCTTTTTAAGAGCATGAAATATGAGATATTTTTTTTTAAGGGATCAATTTTCTAGAGTGGAGAGAGAAAATTTAACAAGTAAAAGAGGAGAAACTTTCACATTTGGCGAGACAACATCTTGTTCATTTTCTATTAAAAAATAATAATTCATTCGTTTTTTTATAATTATTTTTTTATATGAAAAAACATAAATACTGAATTTTCATATCCCAACACAGTGCTACATTTTAGGGTATTTATGATAACACAGATCGCACTGGTAGATAAATTTTATTATAAAAAATAATTTTCTCAAAAAAATAGACAAACAACCCTCGATTTAGGAAAGAAAATGTAGTCACTACTTTCACTGCTTGTTTATCTTAAGACTATTGTTGGAAGTATCACTCAGTATGAATTCAATCATTGGAATTTTAACAGAATTAGGAGTATGTTTGTGCGTCACATTTTTTTTAGAAATGTAAAATAATTTCTACATTGAAATTATTTTTTATTGTTCAGTGTGAACTTTTTCTATGAAAAATGATTTTCGCTGATCATTTTCCACAAAAAGTGTAGAAAATAAATTCTTAGAGAGAAAGAGATCAGGAAACAATTTCTATCACTTGTGGATTTCAAGACATATGATTCAGCTTAAACCATGACCCAAGATAGACTGACTATGGCCCAACCGAACCTATGACCCAAGATTTAACCGAAATGCGACTATGACTCGATCCATAACCCATGACCTATGACGCATTCAATGATCCAATTGACTTGATCCATGACCCAACCAATCCAACCATTGGCCTATTATCAATGTAACCCAACCTTGAACCAATCTATGACTTAAAAAGCCTAGTTGATGGTCTAATTTAATCAAACATATTATCTATAATCTATTACTCAACTCATGATCAAACTCAATTTGTATATCATGCTTACGCATTGCCCAATCAATGAATTAACCTAAATCAACATTGCTTATGAAATTCTAATTAAATTGAGGTAAGTCATGCTAAAATCTAAACTGATTGTGCTCCTTAGTACATAATACTATTATCTTAAGTAAACTATAGGTTAAATAAACTATATATATCATGTATATAGTTGTTATTTTTGTTATTATTTTAATTATTATGATGATTATTATTATTGTTATCATAGGCATCATCATCTAGGTACAAACCTTCATATCACCCACTTAGCAATAGGAAGAATTTATTTTTGAAATGATTAAGGAAACTTTTTGTTACACTAAAATAAAATAATTAATATTTGTGGAAATAAAATCTATGGTTTCATTTTTTAGAAATAAAATCTATGTTTGATTATGTTGGATATTCAACTGGGTCTTAAGTTTTAAATGGGTTCATAAGTTTGATTAAATTAACATGAGACAAGTGATGGATTGGTTGGGTCCTGAATTGAGTACTAGATGGAGTCAATTGAATTATGGAACAAATCATGGGTCATGAATTGAGTGACAAAAATAATTTTCTATAGAAAATGTTTGTACAAAAATAATAAAAAACAATTTCAATGTATAAACATTTTTTATTTGTACAAAAAACATTTGGTACAGACGTGTCCTTATTCTATAAATAAACTTTTATCTGTAAATTCTGTTTAAATAGCATCTTCTCTGAAATTTCTCAATCCCTTCACATTAAAGATAGTTCCTTCACTGGTTCTTCTTCTTACCCATGATTTAAATGTTTAACCATCGACTAAATCAAGTCGCTGGGTTAGCTTGGCTCCTTTTTTTATGTGATGGATGCATTGGATTGGAGTGCTTTTAATCAATACAATTAAAAGTTTGAATTGTGTCTCCCAACCGTGAGCGCTTTGATTTGACTCATCACGAGTTTGGCTTTTCCAGAATTTTTGGTGCGAGTTTCAGGTCGTTCACATCTCATGATATTGCTCTCAAGAATCAACTGAGATTTAATTGGAAATAGCCGTATTCGAACTTTCTGACTTTAGTTCTGTCTAACTTATTTTAATTATAGATTATTATTATTTTTATAATATGGGTATTTCCACCCCATATATAGTGGGTGAGACTAATTCCATAGACATATAGTGTGATAGGTGAAGTGACCCAGTTCTATATAACTCTTTAAATTTCTCCTCTCACAATCGATGTGTGATTCGTTCGTCTGTTAGGACTGGATTTCCAACCTAAAAGACTAGCCTAATAGATGAAGTGACACTGTACTATATAACTTTTTAAATTTCTCCTCTCAACCGATGTGTGATTTGTTTGTAGCCTCAATAATCCCCCTATAAGATTTATGAGTTCACGTGTTGTGGTTTAGAGACCTAGATCTGATACCATTAGTATGACTAGACTTATAATTCAAAAGACTAGTTCAAAGATGGAATGACACACTCTCATATAACTTTTTAAATTTTTCATCTCACTGCAGGGCTCGTTCGCAGCCCCCAGCACATCGGTTAAATTTAAAAATTGAAATTTAATCGTACCCTGCTCGGTCAGAAAACCTTGAACTGCAAGTACAACGACAATGGAATGTGTGCTGTAATGGTCCCTTCTCAATCTATGATATTCTTTATAGTGATTTATTGTCTTTAAATGCGTAGACCACCCAACTACTTACTCTACTCCCCTCTTTTCCACTATAAATGGAAATGAGTGTGTATATCAGATTTCATTCCACAGAGTACATGAAGTCCATAAACATGAAGACTCCCAAAGCTCAGGCTGCTATATTCTCCTCTTCTTTCTTTTTCAACCTCTTTATTCTTCCTTCTCTTTCACATGCATTCATTTTAGAAACACGTATGGGCATACAGAGCTTTAAGCGACTTGAACTTGCCGGATCCATTGGGCCCGAAAGCATCGCCTTCGACTTTACCGGCGGCGGCCCCTACACTGGTGTGTCAGATGGCCGAGTCCTTAAATGGCAAGGTAGTGATCAAGGTGGGTGGGTCGAGTTCGCCATCCCTTCACATCACAGGTAACACGAAAGATCCAATATCATGGAATATCATCTTCTACCTCATTTAATTTAGTTTATTATTTTATTTTATTTTTACAAAAACGTATTTTGAGTTGCACCAAATTATTGACCAATGACTGTAGTGCAGCAAGGAATGGGGAGGAGTAATGTTAGATCCTTGAGCATTCAAATATTGAATCAGTCCAACAAAATAAATGGATTGGGTATACTTATTTGACGGATGATCACATGTGCAAAAGATTGCAATTCAAAGGGTTTAGAATGATGGCAAGAAGTTAGAGTTCTGAGTTCGCCCGTAGAGTCATCTGGTGTATGGATAGAGAAATTTACATATGCTTTGAGAATTATTCGAGTGTTCTAAGAGATCAGGACACCTTGATCATAAAAAAACGATAGATACTAGTTGTGACTTGTGAGTCTACTAAATGAGATGGTGAAAGTCCTAATGGGATGGTCTTTTATTTAATGTGTGGTATACCAAAAATTATATTTATTGAATTGAACAAACTATAATTTCAAATCCATAAAATTTAGAGATTAAAAAATAATTTAAAATGATCAAACTTTAAAATCTTTAAAAAATATAATTTTCTCAACTAATCAAAATGATTTTTTATGAGATGAAATAAAAATCATTCTAATCAAACTATCTCTATTTTTTTAACAAATCCATACGGCTAGTTTATATGCATTTAGAAGTTATTTTCTCTTTATTCAACATTTAACTTTAATACCTAGCATGTTATTTTGAATTCAACACTTAACTTTAATATTTAGATAACATAGGTCTTTGTATCAATCAAAATAAAGTACAATTATAAGTTTTTAATTTTTAAGTAGTATTTTTTTTATTATATTCAGCATTTACCTCTGTTTTAGCATTCAATTTTTTTACTTTGTATTCAGTATTTACATTTAGATATTTAACATTTTACCATCCGGATTCTTTCATATTTAGCATTTTATATATCAGGTATTTAGCATTCAAATTTCAAAATTCAAAATCACAAAAAAACAAAATTCCACATTTACCATTTGGTAATCGCTAACTAAGATGATTAAAAATAAGGTCAATTTATTTTTTTTTATAATTAAATGTGGCTACTTTTTATAATTTTATGTAAGGGTGTCTCTAAAAATAAATTTTCATCATTATATTCTTTTCCTCTTTAATCCAAATTTTTAAAGATCTGCTTCTTTTCCTCCTGCACACAAGTTTTCTAACTATTGTATCAATTTAGATAAATTATAGACTCAAATTAATTGCTTCTTTAAGACACAATTAGCCCAAAAAAGAATGGAAAGAGTTACTTTATTTTACTTTTAGTAGCAAAATGATTTTTACACTGATGTTTTCTAAAAATACACCGAATTCTAATTTTACTCAAATTTAACAGAGTCCTGCATTCCCACAACAAATGAGCTCCAAGATCATAAAAATGGATTCCTAACCAAGAGAGATTTTCACGTAGACTTTGTCACTTTCACAACCGTTGGATGTATCTACTTTGTGGTAAATGTGGGTCCCAATTCTAGATAGACAGCCAAGTTTCAACTAATTCCATCCATTGACATGTATACTTAGAAAGTTGTCTCGAAGGAATTAGACAATATCACATGCTTCTAATTCCAAGAACTGCTATCATTGACAATCTGTGGTCCAACTTCATCAGATATTTTAAAGTGTGTAGGGCACATTGTTGAGATTACAAGCCCATTTTGTTTGGCCCATAGGCCCATCTGGATTGGCAATTGGCCCATCAACCTAAATGGGTCCACCACAATTTGGATTTTTTTTTCATATGTTATTGTCTCTTTAGTAATGAGCTTGATGATGATCTTGTTGAGAATTAAAACTACATATGTAAACCATCACACACAGATTTACGTGGTTCGACAAAATCGCCTACATTCAGGGAGTGTGATGATTCTAATATGAAGAATAAAATTTGGACATTATAAGGATTACACACCCCTTCACATTGTCCCCCTCCTCAGAGTCTCTTTTTCTCTTCTCTAGTTTCTTCTCTCCTCTCTTACCCCAAGAGAAAATCTCACAGCAGCCCAAAACTCTAAAAGAAAGAGACATTATATACATGGGTTACAAACATGGGTCCAAAATTCGGTGGAACCAAGATCTTGGCCGATATTACTCTTTCTCTCTCTCTTTTTTGGGCTAAATCTCGGTCGAGACCAAGATGTATCGGCCGAGATTGCGAGATCTCGGTCATATCGGCCGGGATCTCTCCTGTACGGTCGATACATCTTGTATCGGCCAAATTTTGGACCCCTGATTATAAAAAAATAGACTGGGCCCACTGGGCCTTCTAGGAAAGACAACCCAGCCCCAAAGGACTTTGAGCCAAATCCTAACGTATCTGTTTTACTTTGTTTATAACAGGCAGAATGAAGAGTGCAATGGTTCCAATGATCCCAGCAAGGAAAGCACATGTGGCAGGCCACTGGGTCTGCAATTCAGCAAGCCGACAGGTGATCTCTATGTCGCCGACGCTTATTTTGGGCTCTTGGTCGTGGGCTGCGGTGGTGGGCCGGCCACTCAACTAGCTACTGATGCTGATGGTGAGCCCTTTCGCTTCACCAATGGTTTGGATGTCGATCAAGCAACTGGAATCGTCTATTTTACAGATTCAAGCACTGTGTTCCAGAGGAGGTACTCTCTCTCATAGTCATAGACTCATAGATACATTGCTCCAACTTCAATGCATTGGATCAAATCTGGGCTGTCCATTTGGTACAGTAACTACAGCACAAACTTCACTGGTCCGGATGATCGATTGATTGATACAATCAACAGACCAGATTGGTTACATAGAAGAGGTCAAATCATGATTCTCATCTAGGAATCAATATGAAATTTGATTGGGTAAAGTCAAAACGTGATATCCAGTTCAAAAGACTAGCCTGTTAAGTTGAGTGATCCAAATATTTTATAAATCTCTAGATCTCCTTCTACAATCTCAATATGAGAGTCGTTTGTAACCCCAACAAATAGAATTTGTAAACCTCTCTTTCTTGAACTGTTACTGTGTGTTATTAACTATCGATTCCTCGACCGATTAACAATTATCTTGCAGGAATTATATTTGGGCCATTGCTAGCCGTGATAACACAGGTAGACTGATGAAATATGATCCAAAGAACAAACAAGTGACAATGCTGCTGAGGGGCATTTTCTTCCCAAATGGTGTAGCATTAAGCAAAGATAACACATTCCTTCTCATTACAGAAACAACCAAATGCAGAGTTCTGAGGTTTTGGCTGAAGGGTCCAAGAGCTGGCACTCAAGAAGTGTTTGCCCAACTTGCATGGTTTCCAGACAATATCAAGAGAAATTCCAAAGGAGAATTCTGGGTTGCTTTTAATAATGGAAACGAACGACTTCGTAATATTTTAAATGATATAAGAAGAAATGCATTTTTAACCTCTATTTGGAAATTTGATACATTAGATTGTATTATAGCAGCGAGAATCTCTCAAGAGGGTGAGATTTTGGAGGTTTTGATGAACCAAAATGGAAGGATTTCGAGCTCTTGCAGTGAAATAGAAGAACGAAATGGAATTTTATGGATGGGCTCTATTGATATGCCATACATTGGCATTTACAATAGTAGTTTATGATTTCAACTTAGGGAGTAATTCAAATTGATCATGAATTCAAATGTTGGCAATGTATTATCTAATATTTTGGATTTCACTTATATATAATGGGAAATATTATTTTAGATCATTGTGTAGGTCCTTATGATCATGTCATACTTTACATAGATGGTTGCCATGGTGAGCATATATAATATAAGTTTATTGGTAGGTCGCATATTTTAAACATGTTTAGATAGAGTATAAATATGCAGGGTGGAGATTCGAGTTTTGTAGTTATCCGAATGCCAGTGGCTTGCAGTAGGTTGCGTGCATCAGAAGTTTTACCCAATGTCTTCGTACTCGGCCAGAAAGATGAGGTCTTGAATTTCTCCGTCGTAAAGAGTAACATTTCACCAAAATACTTATTTAATACGAAAATAAGAAGACAAATGGAGAATATTCGAGTTCAAAAGATAGATCATCAGCCACAGGACCTACTTTTAAAAAACAAATAATTATGGACGGTGGTTCCTCTGTTTCTTTTCTCTTGAATCCAGACTTTGAAATCTATCTTCCAATTGTTGAATCACCACAGATGAGTAAAAAGAAAACCGATTATTTTACAATAATAAAAAAGAGATCGAACAAAAAGAAAGAAAATATGAGAGTTGATAGAGAGATGGAAAGTAAGTTAAGTAGTACATATGAACGTTGTCAAACTTAACCATTGAGCATTGGAATCAATTTATATATGGATTAATGCTGTGACTTTTACGGTTGAAGGCAGCAATCAATAATCATTGTTACTATTATTTGGGAAACATTGACTGTCTGAGGTCCATCTAAATTTGGTCAATATATGTGACGGGTCTATTTGTATTTGATTGAACTATGTTTATGGGTCAAGTTTAATTTTATATAGATCACTTGATGAAAATATTTAGACTAGAACAGACCACTTAGGGACCACATAGAGAGGGGTTCTAAGAAATGTTTGGGCTTAAAAGTCCGGTCCTTTGGTAGTAAATGTCAGAGGGGTGGACTTGTCCAATGACTAAAAAATGAGATGTTTTGATAGCTGGTTTGATAAAAATTTCGGATCTATCAAACTATCAAAAATGAAACCAAACAGATGATTATAATGTTAATTATTTAAGATGAAAATTAAATTATTATTTTCTTTTCTAATGATGCTCAATTCAATTAAATTTTTTTAGTCATGTTAGTAGAAAAACTAAGTTCGGCCATAGTACATATTGTAGATACTAAAAAGAGAGAATGACAACTTAAAACACGAAGAAAAAGAATAAAGAAGGGCATGTCAGATTGTAGAGTGACCATGGTTTAATTTATGATAAGGTTTACTGGAGAAAAAAAACTTATAGAATCGATCCCAAATAGATGAAATTCTAACTATTGATGATAACGACAAAGTATAATACATGTATTATGCGTCTATGTTAAATATGCATATATAATTGAAGTATCTTTCAAAAAGTATGTGAAAACGTGATTTTATGAAAAATATGTATTGTACATGTATAATACAAGTATTAAATAAAAATTGCTAACTTTGTTCTGAAGTTTGAACTCTAAAGCTAGCCATTTTTTTTATAACATGGGTATCCCTACCCCACATTAGAGGCGAGAGCTTCTCTTGTACACTATAAATTAATGCACTCTTCTCCTTTATTTTTTAAAGCTTTTTCAAATTCAAGAGCTAATTAAAAGACTCATAAAATTCAAATAACAAAAATGAATGCTCTTTTAAATGTACATAAAAAATATTCTAATAAGATTTTACCGTTAAATGCATCTACTTAAATATTAGAAGGTTTTTTCATCATCCACACACTAATGTGTGCAATCTTTTACGAGCCTTCTAAATAGGGTGGTGATAGATTTATCAAAAGAGGTCTTTGTTTAAATATAATGCCTACCAAAATCACCTTAATTTGACTAATAACGTCATGTTTGTTTAAGTCATTAAAATTAAAGATTAAAAGAAAACTTAGATAAATTAAAATTTTGAGAGAATTGTGATATTTTTTTAAGTTATATATATATCCTTTTTTATCAATCTATAACCATCCTCTTTAATGAATTTTGTGCAGTGTAATGCCACACAAACAAGTGCGAGTACTCCAAAGAGGTAGATCAACTGATAACATTCCGAAATACGATGGTTCGAGTCCTGTGGCGTAATCCGATGGCAATCTTCTGGACATGGCTGGCCCTGGCTATAGGCATAGTAGGCCGCTGCCTAGGGCTCCCAAGTCCATAAGCTCCTTTATTATGTCTTAAATAGTTAATAATACATATAGAGGCACAAATTCGTTGTTGTCTTGTTCCGGTTAGGATTTTCCCCTTCCAAATAAGGGACTTGGTTCAATTCCTGATTGCATATAATAATAATAATAATTTTTACCGAGTTTAACAATAATTATGAAAATAACAATAAATGTATCATCTAGCCAATTTAAAATGTCGATTTCTTAAAAAATTAAAATAATAATAGTAACAATCATAATAATAATTATTATAATCCTCATTTTATTGAGTTTAATAATAATAATAAAAATAACAATAATTTTAATTAATAAAGAATCTTTAAAAATATATGTATAATCTAAATAGAGCGAAAGAGAAATCTATATTGAGTTGGTAATTTTAAATTAAAAATAATTTAAAGCTTTTAAAATTTGAAGAGATGAAAAAATATAGCTTTATTCATTTGATCAATGTAGATTTTATTAGATGTAATATACAAGTATAAATTATTATAATTAAGATAATTTTTAATTTTAATTTTTTTAAAAATTTAGAAAAATTGAAAAATTAAATTAATAATAATATCTTCGTTTCAAATGAGAATTTGTATTAGTGTCGCACTCGAATATGATAAAAGATGCAGTACCAAAAGAAGTAAAATAAATAATTAAATTACTAAATTATATAAAAAAATATGAATTGATGTTTTCTAAATGCATGAATTCCTTATAAAATAATGTTGATTATATCAGTTACAATTCTGTAAAAAGAATTTTTTAAAAATTAAAACTGATAAAATCTTATCTTCGGTCTACAATATCATAAGAAACATTCAATAGATTAATTATCTTATTTATTGAAAAATAAATATTAAAAAAAATTAAATATAATAATTTAATTATTAATTTTACATCTCAATAACACAGGGAAATGAATTTTGCATCTCAATAATCTATAAAAAAGGCCTGGGGCTCCCAAATCTTAGGGCCGGCCCTGCCCTACCCTGCTTCTGGAGGTACTAGGACGTGACTTGGTTTGGGAGAAGATACCTCGATGGCCCTAGGCCCTAGGCCCTAGGCCGAGTTTCGCAATCCAGGATTGGATTGGCTCCCCGACCTCAACTCCTCCTGTTTTGTTCTTCGTCATTTTTTCCCGGATAAGCTCTGGAGAAAACAAAACATCTCCATCTTCGTAAACAAGAGGAGAAATACATACTTTTCATCTTCTTTTTGGGAACACACTCCGTGGTACAAGCCCACGTATTTCCTACCCTTAACTTTCGATCTCACACTCTCCAAATTTCTTCATTTTATGTGCTGCTTCTACATCTATGATGAAAAGTTTTTAATGGTTTTCCTTTAATCTTTTGTTATTTTCAGAAAAGAGGGATCCTGGTTACTCAAAAGACAAAAGGTGCTGAAACCAATATAGAGATTTCATGGGTGTCCTAGTCACCATTGAAGAAGAACTGGGTTGATTGTATGTTCTCTTTTCTTTGAAGAAAAATGCCTTCTTTTTCTGTCCTTTCCAATTTCAGTGTAATGGGTACCCAAGTTCCTAGCTTCGGCCCACTATGTCTTTCTTCTAATGGGGAGAAATTCAAATTTCGGGTAGGAAAGATACAATCTTTAGAGAAATATAGACATCTTTCTGCTGCTGTTTCTCTTTATTGCAATAGTTCCAAATCCATTTCTTTGTTGGGCTACTCTTCTTTTAGTAAATCCGTATCTGGGTGTTATTCTTGTAACAAAATCGTGTCAAAGATCAACTTAAAGAGTGGAAAAAACAACATCCAGTTGACCTGTGGGGCGAATCGACATCTGAGAAGGCGATTTTCCTTCAGATTACGACCGAGATTGCGTTTGTTGTCAATTAGAATAAAATTGGTGTCAATGAAATTGAAAAATGTGACAATTGAGGGGATTTTGGAGGCGATGGGTGCGTATTTTCAGCAGAATTTGAAAAGGATAACTGTTTCTACGGCTACTTCAATTGGTTTGGGGCTCTGCTACTTGTTTTTGAAGCTAACCACAGTGCCTTCTTCAAAGGTTGTTCCATATTCGGACTTGATTGTGAATCTTCAAGGTGGTCAGGTGTCAAAGGTTCTCTTCGAAGAGGGCTCTCGTCGGATATACTACAACCTGTCTCAGAGTACTGATAATTCTGTTGCAGAGTCAAGTGAGAATTCTTCTAGTATTGGAACTAAACCAGCATTGTCCAGGGCTCACATTTCTGCTCCAGAGTGGCAATACTGTACAAGAAAGATAGACCATGATGAGAACTTTCTTCTTAGTTTGATGAGAGAGAAAGAGACTACATATAGCTCAGCTCCACAGTCACCACTTGCATCATTGAGGAGTGTTCTGTTCACGGTGGTGTCCTTGTGGATTCCTTTAGCTCCTTTAATGTGGTTGGTTTACCGTCAGTTTTCTTCTGCCAATAGTCCTGCTAGAAAGCGACGTCCCAATAATCAGACAATTGGTTTTGATGATGTTGAGGGTCTTGATGCAGCCAAAGCAGAACTTATGGAGGTGAGATTGCTTTCTTCTCATGCTTAACTGTGATTTATGCATTTCAGTGCCCCTAATCATGTTGTGAAATGAGCAGCGAAGCTAATAAGTGGAAGGATTATATTTACTTTGATAGCTTCCAACTGTAAACAGTCAGTATGTTGGAAACCACCTTTTCCTATGAGGAGTATGTTGAAGACCAATCATGATTACCTAGTTAAGCTGTTCCTTCCTATAAACAGATTACTGTTGAAACTACACAAGAGGTGAAGAACTTGTATATAGAGGTGATAGCTGACAACAGGTCAGGATGAATTCAAAGTGTGACAGGCATTAACCAAAGCCAACCACTTGAGTCTTAAATGGGTCAACCCAAGCCTAAACAAACTATTAGTTGGTTGTGAATTCCATCTTGAACTTGAATTAGGAATTAAAGATTACCACTAGTAGTTAGGTTGTGTTGGGTTGTCCATAATGGTAGAGCATGTATGATGAAGGCTAGGCTCGGTTTTAACACCTACCTATGCCTCCAACGTAGAAACGTAGAATTTTGCAAAATCCGGCTCGAATACGATATAAATTTAAGAGAACTTGAACTCAAAGAATTCTGAAGAAGTCTAAGGGGATCATCGGATCTTTGTTGACTCGAAGTGCCAATTGGTCACTTACTCCAGTTGTATGGGCAAATGGAGCTTCAATTGAACGAACCAAAGCCCCAATTTCACACCGGAAACATAGAATATGGTCAAAACTTCCTAGGCAAACTTCAACACCATGCGAAATTCGCGAAAGAAAATAAGAATTCTAAAAACTAGAATTGATTTTGTTGAATCAATTACTAGAACTAAAAGCAAAATTCACCCAATGGGGGACAAAATTTGAATTAGAACTTAAGAACTAGAACAAGAAAATCAAACTAGAAGCAAACTAGAAAATAAAAAAAACTTACCACAAAGGAGAGAACTCAAACTTTTCTCAAAGCAATTGAATTGAACTTGGGATGCCTAGCATACATGCCCAAGGCCTTTATTTATACTAATTTTGCAAAAAAAAAAAAATGTTTACAAGAATTTCCATCCATGGATGAATGACATGTGTCACCTACTTGCAAGGATTACATCTTAACCATTGAATCAAATACATAAAAATAGAGTGGAATCTAGCTTGGCCGACTTTGGACCACTCCACGCACCCTTACTTTGCTTGGCCTCCATTCCACCTTGGTTGTTTGTTAATGTGGGATTTTGGGACCACTCAGCCAAATTCGTGTAAAACCCTAATCCCTTGGATTTGGGCCTCTAAATGGGTCAATTGGGCATGGAAACACTCGATTTGAACCATTAGACCCGTATACTATGGCCTTGGGCTGATTTTCCATCAATTTAATGGGCTTTCGAGCTTGAATTTGTGGGTCTTAGGCTCCATTAAATTGATCATACTCAATAAGTGCCAATTGGACAATTTTTTGATGGATCTCTTCATGGATGTCCTCATCAATGTATTAAGCCGACCAACTCGGGATGGAAATGTCAACTTGATCCCATAATTACGAGGTCAGGTTCAGATCAAGTTGGATATTGCTTTACTGAAAAGGGAAACATGTATCAAATGCATGAAAGGAATTTTGAAATAATTTTAAGTCTTTTTTTTTTTAAATTATAGAATCGCATATAGATACTTATCATTCTAAACATCATGAAAATGAATTCTATAGACACACAAGATGGCATGCTATAATACTTAGAATATCATCCTTTCACCTAAGGTTTGTATTCTCTGAAATCTTGGGAATGTTATAATGGTGTGAAAGTCTTAGATGGTGGTACAATCTATCTAGTCATCACATAATGTTTGCATGGTAATTTATATCCCTACTTGTTCTCTGAAGTCCAAACGTGCATGATCTTCATTGCATCTAGAAAATGATGGTTTTCTTTGCAAAGCTGCTTTTACAAGTGGCCAATGTTGATAAAAAGGTAACCCCAGATGGCTTTTGATTTGCTGTAGCGTAAAAAGGCCTTGATTTTACTAATCGTTCAATCCTTTTCCTGAATTTCTGCTGCTGTCTTGATGAAATTGGGCCTACTAAAATTGGATTATTTATAATTTGCTCACAGTGGGCAAGGCATTTTGATCGAAAGATAAGGTGGGCAAGATGCACGTTGCTCATATTTGGCAATCATGAAGTACTTGTTGTAAGATTCATATTTATTTCTGTAACGCCCCGCCCCTTTCTACAGCCTAAACGGGTCATGATCCACTTAACTGCAGGCTGGACGGGCGTCACTCAACAACGCATCTAACGAGCCTTACATCACAGATTTGTGGCTGGGGGAAAATAAGTATATATATATTTTTTTAGATTGTAAATGAAATAATGAAGCCATCAAATCCTTCAAGCCCAATTTTACACACTGCATAAATCATAATGTCATCCACAAAAATGAGAAGGATAACATCGACTATTACTATCAAGTCTAATGTCACTGCTCACATCCCATTCCATAAAATAAAATAAAAACAATATCCTCAAAGTTCTCAATTATTTCAAACTAACCAATCAAATCTCTCAAAATACGTAATATCAAATAAAATAGATTCAATCATACGAAACCACGACTATACTAAAAATTAAATATTCATTTTGAGTCTCTAACATCAGTTGTCTCTTCCAATCCTAAGTTCAGAGGATTATCTGCAATGTAAGGGGTGTGAGCTGCAAGCTCAGTGAAAGAATACAATAGCACATATCCAAAATATGATATCTCCAATATACTCAATGTAATACAAATAAAGAAATATTAAAAGCATAAATAATTAAATATGCATTTAATGTCCATACATTATGCCATACAATGCACAATGCTCAATGCAATGTTTAATATCTCATTCCTCCACAACCACTGTATTTGGTGGCCATCCCGAAGCGAGGCCTATAACTTACCAAAGTGGTACTTTCCATATCAAATGGGGCTAAATAACACAACTACCAAATATCAGTCTTCGTAATCTTTCATGGCCTAAAAACCAACCTACCACATGTGTGGTACTTCTCACTAAAAGCGAGGCCTGAAACTACCACCGTCGTGGTCATCATAAAAGATCACGGCCAACACCTCCATACCCATCCCATGAATATGAAGATGACATGCTCAATGCCATGTCTACCATGCGTCATCTCTATCATCATGCCGCATGTTATGAATCATATTAACATGCCACGAGTAAAATCATTGCTATCATTCTAAACATGATCATAATCTCAATTTGACATAAACATCATGCACATATTTTAAAACATCAAAATCAATCTCAACAATATCCCACATGCATAATAATAATTCATATCACAATATTATTACTATGACAACACTATATCATAAATCCATTTTAATAACATAAAAATAACTCTATAATAGACAATAAAACATCAATCCAATACGAACATAATTATTTGACCTTTCAACAAGGTTAGTGGCTAACTTCCAACTATCCGGGCAGACTGAGTCCCTCACTGCTATTAGAACATTTAGCATATCCCCTTACATTACTTTGAGTAAGCACCGGATTATAACCACTATTCCTATATATACCCAGTCCATATCATAGGTCCAACGTTATATTCCCAAAACATTACATAAGACAATATTTTTACATTACTCAATCACATAAACAAAATAGAAAATATCATGCACAACAAAATATAGTATATTGTTTTCCCTCACCTAAAAAGCTTGCGAAGTGTAGGTGATGAATCCTCACGCATTCCAATTTTGAAATCAGTCAATAGAACGCCCGGGAAGTGCTGCACATTTATTTAAAGATTCCAAGTACTATTAACACATTAATTATTGAGTCCCTCTAATTGTCCATATTAAATAAATGTGAGGTATGTTGCTGTCCCAATTATAATCTACGGTCATCCTAAGGTTCAAGGTTAAATGTTTAATTAACTAGTAGCGGTTAAGCTAGAAAATCTTAATTGGGTGATGTTGTCAACTGCAAGAAAGGAATCAAGGGTCATTCTTTACTTTGCTTAACAATCAAATTAATACAAGGGTTATCTTAATGAATTAAAGATTTAAGATGAAATCAAAATTTATAAAAATTTCACTTTATTCAACTGGTTGGTGAAATTTTAAATCATTGATGAATAAATCTCAAGTCTTAACCTTTGAACATTTTAAATCAAGATTAAAATAAATAACAAGGAATAAATAGTCTCAAAATCTGGAAAAGATAGTAGTTGGAAGGAAATAAAAAAAAAAAAAATGGGTAATTCAATACCTTAGATAGTTAAGGAGTATAAGTTAATGAAAATGTTAAGATAATAAGACCCAAGGATAGTTTGAAAATTTTCAAAATAAATTAATTGAATAGGAATGGAGTATTTCATAGGAACAAGAGAATAATTATGAAAATTTAAACCATTAAATTAAAAATATAACCCATATTTATTTTGAAAACTCAGATACATAAGTAAAAGGTCTAAACATATATATTATTGTTATTATTATTTTCTACCATCAAAATTGGTGTTCAAGTAATAAAGTAAATAAATAGATAACTATATTTAAATCTTAAAACATCAAGTTATTTTAAACAAATAAACATAAAGGACCAAAATCCAATTTAATAAGGTGAACTAACTAAAAGCGATCGGAATAATATAAGCAAGGAACCCACCTTTCTCAAATGATTTTAGTTTAATACAGTAGTATAATAATAGAAGGGGATGATGGTGCCTTCTTAATTCAGATAACATCTTAAAGGAGGATGAAATAATGCAAGATAGTCATCTTTAATTTACTTTTATTATTTATTTATTTATTTATTTTTGAATCTTAATACCCAAAACCAAATACATTTAGGGTTAAAACTAATGAAATAGATAAATTGGAAAACCTTGGCAAATCAAAATTATTCAATACTTTTGATAAAATGGAAAAACGAATGAACACATTCAATATCTATATAGATATTTTAATAAATAACATAGTGAAAAACCCAAAATACTTTAAAGCTTGTTTTGTTTCTTTAAAATCTAAGAATTGGTTGTAACCACATTAAATCACATAAACTAAAGGTTAAATAAATGGATGAGAATTTTCAAGTTTGAAAATAGGCTTTGGATGATAAAGACATGTACCCTAAGACAATAATAAAAAAGACAAATGGATAACATACATGAAATATGTTCCTGGGCAAAACAGGGTGAGGATTGAATGGATAAAAACAATAAAAAAAACCATAGATACCTTGTACAAATTGTCAATAGGGGTTAAAACCATCGATTAAATTAATCAATTAATTGGATGTAATGTAACTTAGAAAATAAAGAAACATACCTGTATTATACGGTTGTAAAGAGGAAGGAAACAGAGAAGGTTAATTTCGACGGTGAGGGCAGCAATGCCGAATAAGCTCTTGGTGTTTGTGGCTATCCTAACGGGATAGATCTGCTACTTCGAACGGAAACTCGGTCTTCCAAGAGACGAGGAGGAACAAGAACTCGAGAAGGGGACTGGTTGCAGCAAGAGATACTGCCACTAGATGGATTGAAAGCAAGGAGAGGGGATCGGCTGCAGTAAGGGTTTAAAAAGAAAAGGGTCTGTAGTTTTTGGGAAAGGTAGGGCTTGTTGCTATTTTGGGGGAAAAGAGGGGAAAAAGGAATTGAATTTTAATGGAGAAAGGAGTGAAGAATGGAAGGGAACCGAATTTTGGGGAAAAATACGCTTACCGTCTCTTTTCTTAAAGAAGTAGAGGGGAAGAAGGAAAGTAAAGAAAAAGGAAAGAGAAGAGGAAAGAAGGAAGCACCGTGTAAAGGGGTAGATTAAGGTATAGGTCTCATGGGCCCACACGGGTTTGGGTTTATTATTATTACTATTATTATTATTTTTTTTTAATTCATTGATTAATGGTTATATTTAAGTTTATTAAAATTTAAACTTAATTATTGATCTAGTAGTTTAATTATTTATTTACCAAAATCAAATTTTAATTTATCATTGGAATTTATTTAACATCTCGGCTAAATAAATCTTATTAATTTATAAATTTTGGACTTTTAATAATTATACAATTCCAATTGGAATCCTTAATTTTGCAAATTTAAAATCTAATTTGATATTTATTTCTCGGTCACTTAATTTCAACTTGAAGGGGACAAATTTGGAAATTTTAATTGAGGGAAAAAATGTGTGCATTGGGGAACCTAAAGTAATAAAATTCTAGATTTTTGTGTATTTATTTATTTTATTTTAAATAATAAAAATAAAAGAAAATAACACATAATTTCACATAAACACAATCAAGAGACCTATTTACTATTTTAATTTTACCCAACTCGACTGACCCGCTATTCCGGGTCGAGTCATCACAGTTTCTTAGAAAAGGAACTTTAGCATCTGTCTGCCACCAGGGTGGCTGAGAAATTACATATGGAGCTTTTGCTTATATGAGCACTGTTTGTCACTCTCATATGCCAATATATACTTTAGAAATTCCTCTTTATGTGGGCTTTGTGCCTTTTTATTGTTGATTGTGGTGTTGATGGTGCTCACTTCTTCAAGATGTCTATACGAATTTTTTCATGCTTGGTTCTTTTGTTCTGAGCCTTGTGGTTCAAACATCGTTAACATCATCAAGGCCATTATTCATATATCCAAGATCAGATTTTCTAAGTTTCTCTTTTGACTCAACCCCATCAAAGTTCATTTCCTCTTTTATTCCACTGTTTATCATTCCCTTTCTTATTACATAAATCCAAGTTATTAGTCGTCTCCCCTTTTCTAACTACCATATACTTCATAACCCTTTCTCTTCATGTTGGGGCTACCAGTATTCTTCTATAAATGTGCCAACCTATCTTAAACAACTTTTCCTAATCTTTTCTTCTATTGGGGCAACTTTTAAGTTTCCTTTTAATGCATCTATCTTTGCATACAGATCTCTACCATCATTTATTACTTTATCTACATGTCTCCTCATTGCCCAGTGTTCAGCTCCATATTATGTTGCATTTCTAACTTTTATGTTATATAACATTCTTCCCCTTTAATTGATGTCGCCCTTATCTAGCTGAGAATACTCAGTCCCCTTACTACACTTTATGCACCTTGTGTCCATCCTACTATCTATACCTAAATCAGACCATTTTGTTCTACAGTTGCATCCAGGTATTGAATCTATTGCAATGTGGTACCAAGTCATGTTCAGTTTAATCAGTTCAAACATTCATATATGATAGTGTATTATGATTTATCAAATATACTATGCAATTGCCATTCGAGGGTGAGATTTTTCCTTGAATCTTGGTACCTATTTTTCTTCTTAAAAAACTCTGGACTCGATCACTTTGGCAAAATTTCTTTTGCTTTTGTCATAGAAAATCTCTGAAAATTTGTCTTCTTTTCTGATGGTATTTGTTTTCCATAGGTCGTTTCTTGCTTGCGTGGAGCCATCAACTACAACAAACTGGGAGCAAAGCTACCCAGAGGTGTACTTTTGGTGGGACCTCCAGGCACTGGAAAAACATTACTAGCGCGTGCGGTGGCTGGAGAAGCAGGAGTACCATTCTTCACAGCATCTGCAAGTGAATTTGTAGAGTTGTTTGTTGGAAGAGGAGCAGCACGTATTAGGGATCTTTTCAGTGTGGCAAGGAAATGTGCGCCCTCAATTATTTTTATCGATGAACTTGATGCTGTGGGAGGAAAGCGTGGGAGGAGCTTTAATGATGAACGGGACCAAACACTAAACCAGGCAATTATCAAGCTTCCAATTTTAATGCATCTATGATCTTATTAGGAATTGTTTCCTTAGTTGTTGTTAATTTTAGATGAAAGATAATCTATCATTTGTTTTCCCTCCTAAGAAGAATCGTAGAACTTCAACTTGTCATCGTGAGGCTGAGAAACATTATAATGTATTTTTATAGTTTCTCAGGTAATTATAATGTATTTTTATAGTTTCTCAGGTAATTAAAGGTGGTTTTGTTAATTTATGGATAAAGTAGCAACCTTTCTTATTTCTCAAAATAATGTGCCGTATTATTCCTTTACATGCCAATGTTCAATTCAAATGTGTCTCATGTAAAAAAAATGAAGATTATTTGGTCAAGCATTGTGCAATGGTTCAAAGTGATTGTTCCCTTTTAATGGCTGCCGTGCGTCACATGATACTGATAAAATAAAATAAAAAAATAAAAAAGAATCTAGCAACTTGATAATTTTGATTTCTGTTGCCACTCCATTGTATCTGGTGGTCAGTAGTCATTATTCAGTAACGCAGGCTGACCATTTGGTGGGGTTTACTGCAGATGTCATGCAGCCCAACTAGTACACCAACATGTAATATTGCCTGACCTGTGGCCTGAATATGATAGGTGAGAATAAAATTGGAATCTTAAGTCCCTTATGAGTAGGAAAATTCTATTAATTGGATTACTTGCTCAGTAATCAGTAACCTCTTGGTATCATGAGCAATTCTCACCACTGCCTCCCAGATAGGAAGCTTGGAGTTATCTACCTTAAAACCCATCCCTTTTTCTTATGTTGCTAATCCACGCAACTCTATGTCATTTTAAGCGGCAACAATCTTGTTAGTTACTCTTTCAAAATATGAGCAATGTGTATTTGCTTTTACAGTTGCTGTTGATATGATACGTATCGGTCAATATTTATATCCATGATAACAATAACAATTACATGTATTATATAATTGATTCAAACATATATTTTACTTAAAAAGATAATATAATATAATAAGAGATACACTTGGTTTATATCTTAGCTTGACCTACCTTAGTTTGATCTAGAAATCCATATGTTAGGTTGAGTTAAGTAGGTTCATTGATCGGGCAATGAGTAAACATATGATATGGGTTGGGTTTGGTTACGAGTCGAATAATAGATTATAAACACTATCTTTGATTATAAACATATGATATAGTTCCTTCACTGGTTCTTCTTACCCATGATTTAAATGTTTAACCAGCGACTAAATCAAGTGGCTGGGTTAGCTTGGCTCCTTTTTTTGTGATGAATGCATTGGATTGGAGTGCTTTTAATCAATACAATTAAAACTTAAAAGCTTGAATTACGTCTCCCAAATCCCAACCGTGAGCGCTTTGATTAGACTCATAAAGAGTTCGGCTTTATCAGAAATTTTGGTGTGAGTTTCAGGTCGTTCACATCTCACTGATGCTGTCCTCAAGAATCAACTGATTTAATTGGAAGAAGCCGTATTCGAACTTTCTGACTTTACTTCCTGTCCAATTTATTTTAACTAGATTTTTTTTTTAGTTTTCAATCCACATACCGATTAAATTTAGATAGAGTGACCCGTTACAGTTGAACGTAAATTGAATTGAAGTGTTGGAATTGGGCGTCCAACCTAAAAGAGTAGTTCGATATGTATAGTAACTCAATTTTTTATAAATTCTTAAATTTTCTCTCTTACAATCAATATAAGACTCTTATTCATACTCCAACGACACCCTTCTCAAAAGAAACTTTCTGACGGATAGAATATTGATAATCATCTAGTTCAACTAAGAGATTCTTAAACTTATATGTTATAGTTTGAGAACTTATTTTTGATATCACTGTTAGTACTGAACGTGATACTTAAATAACTAGTCAATGAGTAAAGTGACTGAGTATTTATAAATTTTTAGATAGTCGATGAGTAAAGTGACTGAGTATTTATAAATTTTTAGATTTTCTTTTCCACCTCCAATGTAAAAGTCCTTTTTAACACGCCAACCCCAAGAATACTGAGATCTCCGTCGGTGAAATATGCTCTTAGTCGTACCCTACTCAGTCAGAAAACTACAACAATGACATTGGAATGTGTGCTGTAATGGTCCCTTCTGAATTTATGATATTATTTAGGCGCCAGAAGGACACCCTCTGCCGAGTGCCGATTAACACCCCTTTTCAAATTTTCTGCTGCTAAAAATATATCGAGCGATTATTCAGTCTGATTTTTAGACCTTTCGAACGATCAAATCGTTTGAAAAATTATAAAGATTCTTCGACTTCAGTAAAATCTATTTAAAAATTTAAATAGTAAAATCTTTTTTTTTTTAATTTTAAAGTTATTTTTTAAGTACTGTATATTTTCAAAATTTCTCAAATTAAATATCCGGACTAATTACGATAGCTTGATAAAAATACTTTAAAAATTTAAGGTGTTTTGATACTCCTAAATGCGTTTTATAAATAAGGGTATCCCTTGGCTATGTGGAAAATATATTTGGGAGTGTCAAAAGACCTTTAAGTCTTAAAGTATTTTTATCAAGTTATCGTAATTAGTCCGGATATTCAATTTGAGAAATTTTTGAAATATAAAGTGCTTAAAAAATAACTTTAAAGTTTTAAAGGAGATATCGACAACATCAACAGTTATTTTTTAAGCACTGTGTATTTTCAAAATTTCTCAAATTGAATATCCGGACTAATTATGATAACTTGATAAAAATACTTTAAAAACTTTAAGGCCTTTTGACACTCCTAAATGTATTTTCCACACAGCTAACATTGAAAGATTTGAAAATCCCAAACCTACTTAAATTGGGATACCTTGTGGAATGGAAAAACAGCCACCACGTGGCTTAGTTTTATTAGGATTTGTTTTAATAGTAGTTACTTTGTTGAATTTCCAAAGTTGGTAATACTTGATTTAGATGATAAGAGGGTCGGCCCCTTCTTAGAGTAGTTTTAGGACTCTTATATTATTATATAAAGCTATGTAACATGCAAGTTTGGGAGATGATTATGAAATAAAATATTTTTTTTTTTATTTTCTATGAGAAAATTTGATTGAGGCTTAAGATAACTGAGGTTGCAGCCGAGCCAAGCTGAATGCTTGTCGATCCTCACCGAGTTGAGGCATTTTGAGGACCGACTGAAATTCTCTCTCTAAGAACCAAGTATTTCCAAACTCTCTTAAGTATTTAGAATTAATTGAATCAAAGTTCTTTGTTGATTAAACCCGTGAACTCAACGTGACCGCTGATGGTTTAATTAATGGAGTCGTATTGACTCGTCATTTAAAACTCGTGTTCCACGTCGAGTCTGGGTGTAAGTGGGTTAGAGTTTTCTTAAACAATGTTTTTTTTTAATTGATTTAAGGTTCAAAATCTGATTTTTTAAATCTGTCTGAAATCGGATTTTTCCATTAAACTGTAACCAGTTTTTGAAATGGTGGAAACCATTGGATAAATTGTTTGCAATTATTTCAATTGAAAGGGTTAATTCAATTTCCAACTTTGGTTGGGTTGATTTTGTTGATCGCTGGGTACAGTTTTCTTACAGTCATTTAAGTGAATGATTTACAACAATTTTTTTATATATAATTGGGTTGTTGAATTTGGATTTTATTAGGAACTTTACCCAGATTTTGTGCAGTATTATGGGCTGATTTAAAATGGAAAATTAAAGTCCAATTTTAATGTGATTTGAAAGTTGTGAGTGGATTTTATATCAAAATTAATTGGGTCTTTTTTTTTTAAAACCCACTTGTGTAGTTTTTGAGTCAACTTGATTCAATTAATTTCATTGCCTAAAGAGTAGGGTTTACCATTTAATATTCGTGAGTTACATTAACCAATGTTTATTTTTACTAAGCTTCCACTAAACAATTGAGTAGGTGTTAATCCTACTTAGCCTACATCATTAGGCGTCCAACCTAAAAGAGTAGTCTGATGGATATAGTAACTCAGTTCTTTATAAGTTCTTAGACTTTTTCTCTCACAATCAATATAAGACTCTTTTTCATACTTCAATAACATCTTTCTCGAAAGAAGTTTTTGGACAGATAGAATATTGATAATCATCTAGTTCAAGTAAGAGATTCTTGAACTCATATATTGTAACTTACAAAATTATCTTTAATATCACTGTTAAGACTAAACGTCGTAGCTAAAACACTAATAGATGAGTAATGACATAATCATTTATAAATGTTTAGATTTTCTTTTTCGCAAGCAACGTAAAAGTCCTTTTTAACGCCCCAACCCCAAGAGTAGTGAGATCTCCTTGGTGAAATATGCTCTTAGTCGTACCGTACTCAGTCAGAAAACTACAATGACATTGGAATGTGTGCTGTAATGGTCCCTTCTGAATCTATGATATTCTTTAGGCGCCACATTCGGCCACCCTTTTTTCAAAATTTTCAAAAATTTTATATGAATGTTATGATTTTGTCCTTCTACTAAAAATATTTTTTATAATTATATAATTTTCAGATCTTTCAAACCATTGAATTGTTTATAATCGTTCGAATGTTACTAAAGCAAAATCTGTTTAAATTAGTAAAATCTTTTATTTATTTACTTTAAAGTTATTTTTTAAGCACTGTGTATTTTCAAAATTTCTTAGATTAAATATTTAGACTAATTATGATAGTCTGATAAAAATACTTTAAGAATTTAAGATCTTTTCACACTCTCAAATGCTTAAAACACAGTATTTTATAAATAAGGGTATCACTTAGCTGTGTGGAAAATACATTTGAGAGTGTGAAAAGACCTTTAAGTCTTAAAGTATTTTTATCAGGTTATCGTAATTAGTTCTGATATTTAATTTGAGAAATTTTGGAAATACACAGTACTTAAAAATAACTTTAAAGTTTTAAAGTAGATATCGACAATATAAATAATTATTTTTTAAATACTTTGTATTTCTAAAATTTCTCAAATTGAATATCCGGACTAATTACGATAACTTGATAAAAATACTTTAATACTTTAAAGTCTTTTGACACTCCCAAATGTATTTTCCACACAGCTAAGAGATATCCTTATTTATAAAACACTATATTTTAAGTATTTAGGAGTGTCAAAACACCTTGAATTCTTAAAATATTTTTATTAGGCTATCGTAATTAGTCCAGATATTTAATTTGAGAAATTTTGAAAATATAAAAGATTTTACTGTTTAAATTTTTAAATAGATTTTACTGTAGTATCATTCAAGGATCTTTATAATCCTTCGAACCATCGTTCGAAAAATCTGAAAATTGCACTGAATAATCGTTCAAAGTATTTTTAATAAAAAGGTAAAATAATAATTTTCACTTAAAATTTGAAAAGAGATGATCCCTCGCGGAAAACCGGGTCCGAATGGGGCTTACTGTCTTTAAATGCATAGACCACCCAACTACTTACTCTACTCACCTCTTTTCCACTATAAATGGAAATGACTCCGTATATCAGATTTCATTCCACAAATTACATTAGGTCCATAAACATGAAGACTCCCAAAGCCCAGGCTGCTATATTCTCTTCTTTCTTTTTCAACCTCTTTATTCTTCCTTCTCTTTCATATGAATTCATTTTAGAAACACGCATGGGCATACAAAGCTTTAAGCGACTTGAACTTGCCGGATCGATTGGGCCCGAAAGCATCGCCTTCGACTTTACCGGCGGCGGCCCCTACACTGGTGTGTCAGATGGCCGAGTCCTTAAAATGGCAAGGTAGTGATCAAGGTGGGTGGGTCGAGTTCGCCATCCTTCACATCACAGGTAACACGAAAGATCCAATATCATGGAATATCATCTTCTACCTCATTTAATTTAGTTTATTATTTTATTTTATTTTTACAAAAAGGTATTTTGAGTTGCACCAAATTATGAACCAATGACTGTAGTGATTTGCAGCAAGGAATGGGGAGGAGTAATGCTAGATCCTTGAGCATTCAAATATTGAATCAGTCCAACAAAATAAATGGATTATGTATACTTATTTTACGGATGATCACATGTGCACGAAGTTGCAATTTAAAGGGTTTGGAGTGATGGTAGAAAGTTAGAGTTCTGAATTCGTCTTTAAGTTATCTCGTGTATGGATAGAGAACCTTGCATATGGTCTAAGGCTAAGGTACAAATATCGGCCGATACATATCGTATCGGCCGATATATATCGTATCGGCCGATATATATCGGTTTTTTAAGACCGAGTAATATCGGCCGAACATACCGAATATCGGCCACAATATCGGCCGATATTCTTAAATATCGGTATTTAATTATTATTTTTTTTATTTTTTATTTAAAAAACACAGATACGGTTTTTCACGGTTTTTACACGGTTTTCAACGGTTCACGAGTTTCACAGGTCCTCACGGTTTTTTGCGGTTTTTCACGATTTTTTACTGTTTTTCACGATTTTTCACGGTTTTTTCATGGTTCCGATATCAGAGGAGAGAGAAAATGCCGATATCGGGATGAGAGATAAAAATATCGGCCGATATATCGGCATGGCCGATTTTTTAACCCCTGGTCTGAGGATTAGTCGGGTGGTGTAAGAGATCAGGACATCTTGATCACACAAAACGATAGATACTAGTTGTGACTTGTGAGTCTACTAAATGAGATGGTGAAAGTCCTAATGGGATGATCTTTTATTTAATATGTGGTATACCAAAAATTGTATTTATTGAATTGAACAAACTATATTTTCAAATCTATAAAATTTAGAGATTAAAAAATAATTTAAAATGATCAAACTTTAAAAGCTTTAAAAAATATGATTTTCTCAATCAATCAAAAATGATTTTTTATGAGACACATATTCAAAGAAAAATCATTCTAATCAAGCTATCTCTATTTTTTTAACAAATCCATACAGCAAGTTTATATGCATTTAGAAGTTATTTTCTCTTTATTCAACATTTAACTTTAATACCTAGCATGTCCCCGTTTACACACCCCGTTTCTGGGTGCGGGTGGCTAATTACCATTTTGCCCCTACATTTCCACATTCGTTCGAACGAATTTTCAGTTCATTTCGGCATTCGTTCGAATGAATGGACACATACCCCATCCAATTTTGATTCGTTCGAATGAATCCCCTTTATAAAATCAATTCGTTCGAATGAATCGGGTGAACAGTAATGCGCATTACTGTTCACCCGTTCATTCTAATGAATTGATTTTATAATCTGATTTTATAATAATGAAATTCATTCTAATGAATGAATGATTCATTATAATGAATCGATTTTTTTTTTAAAGTTATTTTTTAAGCACTGTGTGTTTCCAAAATTTCTCAAATTAAATATCCGGACTAATTACAATAATCTGATAAAAATACTTTAAGACTTTAAGGTCTTTTGACACTCCTAAATATTTAAAACACCTTATTTTACAAATAAGGGTATTCCTAGAGTGTGTCGAAACACATTTAGGAGTGTCAAAAGACCTTTAAGTCTTAAAGTATTTTTATCAGGTTATCGTAATTAGTTCGGATATTCAATTTGAATTTTTTTGGAAATACACAGTGATTAAAAAATAACTTTAAAGTTTTAAAGGAGATTTTATTATTTAATACACTATGCACATTATTTTTTAAGCGCTGTGTATTTTTAAAATTTCTCAAATTGAATATTCGGACTAATTACAATAACCTAATAAAAATACTTTAAGATTTCAAGGTCTTTTGATACTCCTAAATGTGTTTTCGGCATACCCTATGGATACTCTTATTTGTAAAATACTTTGTTTTAAATATTTAGAAGTGTCAAAAGACCTTGAAGTTTTAAAGTATTTTTATCAGATTATCGTAATTACTCCGAATATTTAATTTGAGAAATTTTGAAAATATCAAATACTTAAAAAATAACTTTAAAATTTTAAAAAAAATCGATTCATTTGAATGAACAGGTGAACAGTAACGTGCCTTACTGTTCACCCGATTCATTCGAACGAATTGATTTTATAAAGGGGATTCACTCGAACGAATCAAAATTGGATAGGGTATGTGTCCATTCTTTCGAACGAATGCCGAAATGAACTGGAAATTCATTCGAACGAATGAAAACGCGGGGGCAAACTAGTAATTAGCCACCCGCACCCGAAAACAAGTGTGTAAAGGCAGAAAAACTGGGTGTGTAAAGGGGGACCCTTAACTTTAATATTTAGATAACATAGATCTTTGTATCAATCAAAATAAAGTACAATTATAAGTTTTTAATTTTTAAGTAGTATTTTTTATTTTATTTTATTCAGCATTTACCTCTGTTTTAGCATTCAATTTTTTTACTTTGTATTCAGTATTTACATTTAGATGTTTAACATTTTACCTTCGGGATTCTTTCATATTTAGCATTTTATATATCAGGTATTTAGCATTCAAATTTCAAAATTCAAATTCACAAAAAAACAAAATTCCACATTTACCATTTGGTAATCGCTAACTAAGATGATTAAAATAAGGTCAATTTTTTTTTTTTTTATAATTAAATGTGGCTACTTTTTTATAATTTTATGTAAGGGTGTCTCTACAAATAAATTTTCATCGTTATATTCTTTTCCTCTTTAATCCAAATTTTTAAAGATCTGCTTCTTTTCCTCCTGCACAAGTTTTTTAACTATTGTATCAATTTAGATAAATTATAGACTCAAATTAATTGCTTTTTTAAGACACAATTAGCCCAAAAAGAATGGAAAGAGTTATTTTATTTTACATTCAGTAGGAAATTGATTTTTACACTGATCTATTTCTTCTAAAAATACACCGTTTACGAACTTTACTCAAATTTAATATGGTCTTGCATTCCCACTATAAATGAACTCCAGCATCATAAAAATGGATTCCTAAGCAAGGGAGATTTTCATGTAGACTTTGTCACTTTCACAACCGTTGGATGTATCTACTTTGTGGTAAATGTGGGTCCCAATTCTAGATAGACAGCCAAGTTTCGACTAATGCCATACATTGACATGCATACGTAGAAAGTTGTCTCGAAGGATTGGCTATGGGCCCATCAACCTAAATGGGTCCACCACAATTTGGATTTTTTTTTTTTCCATATGTTATTGTCTCTTTAGTAATGAGCTTGATGATGATCTTGTTGAGAATTAAAACTACATATGCAATCCATCACACACAGATTTACATGTTTCAACAAAATCGTGTACGTTCAGGGAGCATGATGATTCTATTATGAAGAATAAAATCTGGACATTACAAGGATTACACACCCCTTCACATTGTCCCCTTCTTCAGAGTCTCTTTTTCTCTTCTCTAGTTTCTTCTCTCCTCTTTAACCCAAGAGAAAATCTCACAGTAGCCCAAAACCCTAAGAGAAACAGACATTATATACATGGGTTACAAACAGGGGTCCAAAATTCGGTGGAACCGAGATCTTGGCCAATATTACTCTTTCTCTCTCTCTTTTTTAGGACAAATCTCGGTCGAGACCAAGATGTATCGGCCGAGATTGCGAGATCTCGATCATATCGGCCGGGATCTCTCCTGTACAGCCGATACATCTCGTATCGGCCAAATTTTGGACCCCTGATTATAAAAAATAGACTGGGCCCACTGGGCCTGCTAGGAAACACAACCCAGCCCCAAAGGACTTTGAGCCAAATCCCAACATATCTGTTTTACTTGGTTTATAACAGGCAGAGAATGAGAGTGCAATGGTTCCAATGATCCCAGCAAGGAAAGCACATGTGGCAGGCCACTGGGTCTGCAATTCAGCAAGCCGACAGGTGATCTCTATATCGCCGACGCTTATTTTGGGCTCTTGGTCGTGGGCTGCGGTGGTGGGCCGGCCACTCAACTAGCTACTGATGCTGATGGTGAGCCCTTTCGCTTCACCAATGGTTTGGATGTCGATCAAGAAACTGGAATCGTCTATTTTACAGATTCAAGCACTGTGTTCCAGAGGAGGTACTCTCTCTCTCATAGTCATGGACTCATAGATACATTGGTACAACTTAAATGCATTGGATCAAATCTGGGCTGTCCATTTGGTCCAGTAACTACAGCACAAACTTCACTGGTCCAGCTCAAAAGACTAACCTGTTAAGTTGAGTGACTCAAATATTTTATAAATCTCTAGATCTCTCTCTACACTTTCAATACGAGACTCGTTTATAATTCCAACAAATAGAATTTGTAAACCCCTCTTTTTTGAACTGTTACTATGTGTTATTAACTATCGATTCCTCGACCGATTAACAATTATCTTGCAGGAATTATATTTGGGCCATTGCTAGCCGTGATAACACAGGTAGACTGATGAAATATGATCCAAAGAACAAACAAGTGACAGTGCTGCTGAGGGGCATTTTCTTCCCAAATGGTGTAGCATTAAGCAAAGATAACACATTCCTTCTCATTACAGAAATAACCAAATGCAGAGTTCTGAGGTTTTGGCTGAAGGGTCCAAGAGCTGGCACTCAAGAAGTGTTTGCCCAACTAGCATGGTTTCCAGACAATATCAAGAGAAATTCCAAAGGAGAATTCTGGGTGGCTTTTAATAATGGAAACGAACGACTTCGTAATATTTTAACTGATATAAGAAGAAATACATTTTTAACATCTATTTGGAAATTTGATACATTAGATTGTATTATAGCGGCGAGAATCTCTCAAGAGGGTGAGATTTTGGAGGTTTTGATGAACCAAAATGGAAGGATTTTGAACTCTTGCAGTGAAATAGAAGAACGAAATGGAATTTTATGGATGGGCTTTATTGACATGCCATACATTGGCATTTACAATAGTAGTTTATGATTTCAACTTAGGGAGTAATTCAAATTGAACATGAATTCAAATGTTGGCAATGTATTATCTAATATTTTGGATTTCACTTATATATAATGGGAAATATTATTTTAGATCGTTGTGTAGGTCCTTATGATCATGTCATACTTTACATAGATGGTTGCCATGGTGAGCATATATAATATAAGTTTATTGGTAGGTCGCATATTTTAAACATGTTTAGATAGAGTATAAATATGCAGGGTGGAGATTCGAGTTTTGTAGTTATCCGAATGCCAGTGGCTTGCAGTAGGTTGCGTGCATCAGAAGTTTTACCCAATGTCTTCGTACTCGGCCAGAAAGATAAGGTCTTGAATTTCTCCGTCGTAAAGAGTAACATTTCACCAAAATACTTATTTAATACGAAAATAAGAAGACAAATGGAGAATATTCGAGTTCAAAAGATAGATCATTAGCCACAGGACCTACTTTTAAAAAACAAATAATTATGGACGGTGGTTCCTCTGTTTCTTTTCTCTTGAATCCAGACTTTGAAATCTATCTTCCAATTGTTGAATCACCACAGATGAGTAAAAAGAAAACCGATTATTTTACAATAATAAAAAAGAGATCGAACAAAAAGAAAGAAAATATGAGAGTTGATAGAGAGATGGAAAGTAAGTTAAGTAGTACATATGAACGTTGTCAAACTTAACCATTGAGCATTGGAATCAATTTATATATGGATTAATGCTGTGACTTTTACGGTTGAAGGCAGCAATCAATAGTCATTGTTACTATTATTTGGGAAACATTGACTGTCTGAGGTCCATCTAAATTTGGTCAATATATGTGACGGGTCTATTTGTATTTGATTGAACTATGTTTATGGGTCAAGTTTAATTTTATATAGATCACTTGATGAAAATATTTAGACTAGAACAGACCACTTAGGGATCACATAGAGAGGGGTTCTAAGAAATGTTTGGGCTTAAAAGTCCGGTCCTTTGGTAGTAAATGTCAGAGGGGTGGACTTGTCCAATGATTAAAAAATGAGATGTTTTGATAGCTGGTTTGATAAAAATTTCGGATCTATCGAACTATCAAAAATGAAACCAAACAGATGATTATAATGTTAATTATTTAAGATGAAAATTAAATTATTATTTTCTTTTCTAATGATGCTCAATTCAATTAATTTTTTTTAGTCATGTTAGTAGAAAACTAGGTTCGACCATAGTGCATAGAATTGAGAGACTACATATTGTAGACACTAAAAGGAGAGAATGACAACTTAAAACACAAAGAAAAGGAATAAAGAAGGGTATGTCAGATTGTAGAGTGACCATGGTTTAATTTATGATAAGGTTTATTGGAGAAAAAAAGCTTGTAGAGTCGATCCCAAATAGATGAAATTCTAACTATCGATGATGACGACAAAGTATAATACATGTATTATGCGTCTATGTTAAATATGCATATATAATTGAAGTATCTTTCAAAAAGTATGTGAAAACGTGATTTTATGAAAAATATGTATTGTACATGTATAATACAAGTATTAAATAAAAATTGCTAACTTTGTTCTGAAGTTTGAACTCTAAAGCTAGCCATTTTTTTTATAACATGGGTATCCCTACCCCACATTAGAGGCGAGAGCTTCTCTTGTACACTATAAATTAATGCACTCTTCTCCTTTATTTTTCAAAGCTTTTTCAAATTCAAGAGCTAATTAAAAGACTCATAAAATTCAAATAACAAAAATGAATGCTCTTTTAAGGCCGCCCATTTAGATACCAGGTTTTTTTGTCAGCAGACACCCTTTTCCAGATTTTGAAGAGAAATTAGCATTTTGCCCTCCCGCGTTTTATCTTTCGAACGAATGAAGGTATGTAGCTACAGTGAAATTCTTTAAAAAATTTAAACACAGTAAAATATCTTTTAAAATTTTAAAGTTATTTTTTAAGCACTGTGTGTTTCCAAAATTTTTCAAATTAAATATCCAGACTAATTACGATAATCTGATAAAAATACTTTAAGACTTTAAGGTCGTTTGACATTCCCAATACTTAAAACACAGTGTTTTACAAATAAGGGTATTCCTCAGCTGTGTCGAAAATATATTTAGGAGTGTCAAAAGACCTTTAAGTCTTAAAGTATTTTTATCATATTATCATAATTAGTCCGGATATTCAATTTGAGAAATTTTAGAAATACACACTGCTTAAAAAATAACTGTTTACGTTTTAAAGAATATTTTATTATAGCATCGTCAACATAGACAGTTATTTGTTAAGCACTGTATATTTCTAAAATTTCTCAAATTGAATATCCCGACTAATTACGATAACCTGATAAAAATACTTTAAGACTTTAAGGTCTTTTGACACATCTAAATGTGTTTTCGGCACAGCCTAGGGATACCCTTATTTGTAAAACACTGTATTTTAAGCATTTGGAAGTGTCAAAAGACCTTAAAGTGTTAAAGTATTTTTATCATGTTATCATAATTAGTCCTGATATTTAATTTGAGAAATTTTAAAAATACACAGTGCTTAACAAATAACTGTCTATGTTGACGATGCTATAATAAAATATTCTTTAAAATGTAGATAGTTATTTTTAAGCACTGTGTATTTCTAAAATTTCCCAAATTGAATATCCGGACTAATTACGATAATCTGATAAAAATATTTTAACACTTTAAGGTCAAGTATCCTTTGAAGGATCTCGAAAATAAGACTTCAAGGTATCCTACGAAGGATCTCGAAAATGATCTATAGAATCCTTCGAACGATTTTTAGTATGAGGGCAAAATGGTAATTTCCTTTTAAAATTCAAAAACTGGTGTCTAGTGACAAGAAAACCTGATGTCTAAATGGATGGCCTCTTTTAAATGTACATAAAAAATATTCTAATAAGATTTTACCGTTAAATGCATCTACTTAAATATTAGAAGGTTTTTTCATCATCCACACACTACTGTGCAATCTTTTACGAGGCTTCTAAATAGGGTGGTGATAGATTTATCAAAAGAGGTCTTTGTTTAAATATAATGCCTACCAAAATCACATTAATTTGACTAATAAAGTCATTTTTTTTTAAGTCATTAAAATTAAAGATTAAAAGAAAACTTAGATAAATTAAAATTTTGAGAGAAGTGTGATATTTTTTTAAGTTATATATATATATATATATATATATATCTTTTTTATCAATCTATAACCATCCTCTTTAATGAATTTTGTGCAGTGTAATGCCACACAAACAAGTGCGAGTACTCCAAAGAGGTAGATCAACTAATAACATTCTGAAATACGATGGTTCGAGTCCTGTGGCGTAACCCGATGGCTATCTTCTGGACAGGGCCGGCCCTAGCTATAGGAGAATTAGGCCGCCGCCTAAGGCCCCCTAATAAATAGGGCCCCCAAGTCCATAAGCTCCTTTATTATGTCTTAAATAGTTAATAATGCATATAGAGGCACAAATTCGTTGTTGTCTTGTTCCGGTTAGGATTCTCCCTTTCCAAATAAGGGACCCGGGTTTAATTCCTGGTTGCATATAATAATAATAATTATTTTTACCGAGTTTAACAATAATTATGAAAATAACAATAAATGTATCATCTAGCCAATTTAAAATGTCGATTTCTTAAAAAATTAAAATAATAATAGTAACAATCATAACAATTATTATTATAATCCTCATTTTATTGAGTTTAATAATAATAATAAAAATAACAATAATTTTAATTAATAAAGAATCTTTAAAAATATATGTATAATCTAAATAGAGCGAAAGAGAAATCTATATAGAGTTGATAATTTTAAATTAAAATAATTTAAAGCTTTTAAAATTTGAAGAGATGAAAAAACACAGCTTTATTCATTTGATCAATGTAGATTTTATTAGATGTAATATACAAGTATAAATTATTATAATTAAGATAATGTTTAACTTTTAATTTTTTTAAAAATTCAGAAAAATTGAAAAATTAAAATAATAATAATATCTTCGTTTCAAATGAGAATTTGTATTAGTGTCGCACTAGAATATGATAAAAGATACAGTACCAAAAGAAGTAAAATAAATAATTGAATTGCTAAATTATATAAAAAAAATGAATTATTGTTTTCCAAATGCATGAATTGCTTATAGAATAATGTTGATTATACCAGTTACACTTCTGTAAAAAGAAATTTTTCAAAATTAAAACTGATAAAATTTTATTTTCGGTCTACAATATCATAATTATCTTATCTATTGAAAAATAAATATTACAAAAATTTAAATATAATAATTTAATTAATAATTTTGTATCTCAATAACATAGAAAAATAAATTTTGCATCTCAATGTCATATTAGATTGAATATTATAACAGGCTCGGTTTTAACACCTACCTATGCCTTCAACGTAGAAACATAGAATTTTGCAAAATCCGGCTCGAATCCAATATAAATTTAAGAGAACTTGAACTCAAAGAATTCTGAAGAAGTCTAAGGGGATCATCGGATCTTTGTTGACTCGAAGTGCCAATTGGTCACTTACTCCAGTTGTATGGGCAAATGGAGCTTCAATTGAATGAACCAAAACCCCAATTTCACACCGGAAACATAGAATATGGTCAAAACTTCCTAGGCAAACTTCAACACCATGCGAAATTCGCCAAAGAAAATAAGAATTCTAAAAACTAGAATTGATTTTGTTGAATCAATTATTAGAACTAAAAGCAAAATTCACCCAATGGAGGACAAAATTTGAATTAGAACAAGAAAATCAAACTAGAAGCAAACTAGAAAATAAAAAAAACTTACCACAAAGGAGAGAACTCAAACTTTTCTCAAAGCAATTGAATTGAACTTGGGATGCCTAGCATACATGCCCAAGGCCTTTATTTATACTAATTTTGCAAAAAAAAAATGTTGACAAGAATTTCCATCCATGGATGAATGACATGTGTCACCTACTTGCAAGGATTACATCTTAACCATTGAATCAAATACATAAAAATAGAGTGGAATCTAGCTTGGCTGACTTTGGACCACTCCACGCACCCTTACTTTGCTTGGCCTCCATTCCACCTTGGTTCTTTGTTAATGTGGGATTTTGGGACCACTCAGCCAAATTTGTGTAAAACCCTAATCCCTTGGATTTGGGCCTCTAAATGGGTCAATTGGGCATGGAAACACTCGATTTGAACCATTAGACCCATATACTATGTTCTTCGGCTGATTTTCCATCAATTTAATGGGCTTTCGAGCTTGAATTTGTGGGTCTTAGGCTCCATTAAATTGATCATACTCAATAAGTGCCAATTGGACAATTTTTTGATGGATCTCTTCATGGATGTCCTCATCAATGTATTAAGCCGACCAACTCGGGATGGAAATGTCAACTTGATCCCATAATTACTAGGTCAGGTTCAGATCAAGTTGGATATTGCTTTACTGAAAAGGGAAACATGTATCAAATGCATGAAAGGAATTTTGAAATAATTTTTAAGTCTTTTTTTTGTTAAATTATAGAATCGCATATAGATACATATCATTCTAAACATCATGAAAATGAATTCTATAGACACACAAGATGGCATGCTATAATACTTAGAATATCATCCTTTCACCTAAGGTTTGTATTCTCTGAAATCTTGGGAATGTTGTAATGGTGTGAAAGTCTTAGATGGTGGTACAATCTATCTAGTCATCACATAATGTTTGCATGGTAATTTATATCCCTACTTATTCTCTGAAGTCCAAACGTGCATGATCTTCATTGCATCTAGAAAATGATGGTTTTCTTTGCAAAGCTGCTTTTACAAGTGGCCAATGTTGATAAAAAGGTCCCCCCAGATGGCTTTTGATTTGCTGTAGCGTAAAAAGGCCTTGATTTTACTAATCGTTCAATCCTTTTCCTGAATTTCTGCTGCTGTCTTGATGAAATTGGGCCTACTAAAATTGGATTATTTATAATTTGCTCACAGTGGGCAAGGCATTTTGATTGAAAGATAAGGTGGGCAAGATGCACGTTGCCCATATTTGGCAATCATGAAGTACTTGTTGTAAGATTCATATTTATTTCTGAGAAAAGGAACTTTAGCATCTGTCTGCCACCAGGGTGGCTGAGAATTACATATGGAGCTTTTGCTTATATGAGCACTGTTTGTCACTCTCATATGCCAATATATACTTTAGAAATTCCTCTTTATGTGGGCTTTGTGCCTTTTTATTGTTGATTGTGGTGTTGATGGTGCTCACTTCTTCAAGACGTCTATACGAATTTTTTCATGCTTGGTTCTTTTGTTCTGAGCCTTGTGGTTCAAACATCGTTAACATCATCAAGGCCATTATTCATATATCCAAGATCAGATTTTCTAAGTTTCTCTTTTGACTCAACCCCATCAAAGTTCATTTCCTCTTTTATTCCACTGTTTATCATTCCCTTTCTTATTACATAAATCCAAGTTATTAGTCGTCTCCCCTTTTCTAACTACCATATACTTCATAACCCTTTCTCTTCATGTTGGGGCTACCAGTATTCTTCTATAAATGTGCCCAACCTATCTTAAACAACTTTTCCTAATCTTTTCTTCTATTGGGGCAACTTTTAAGTTTCCTTTTAATGCACATCTATCTTTGCATACAGATCTCTACCATCATTTATTACTTTATCTACATGTCTCCTCATTGCCCAGTGTTCAGCTCCATATTATGTTGCATTTCTAACTTTTATGTTATATAACATTCTTCCCCTTTAATTGATGTCGCCCTTATCTAGCTGAGAATACTCAGTCCCCTTACTACACTTTATGCACCTTGTGTCCATCCTACTATCTATACCTAAATCAGACCATTTTGTTCTACAGTTGCATCCAGGTATTGAAATCTATTGCAATGTGGTACCAAGTCATGTTCAGTTTAATCAGTTCAAACATTTTCATATATGATAGTGTATTATGATTTATCAAAATATACTATGCAATTGCCATTCGAGGGTGAGATTTTTCCTTGAATCTTGGTACCTATTTTTCTTCTTAAAAACTCTGGACTCGATTACTTTGGCAAAATTTCTTTTGCTTTTGTCATAGAAAATCTCTGAAAATTTGTCTTCTTTTCTGATGGTATTTGTTTTCCATAGGTCGTTTCTTGCTTGCGTGGAGCCATCAACTACAACAAACTGGGAGCAAAGCTACCCAGAGGTGTACTTTTGGTGGGACCTCCAGGCACTGGAAAAACATTACTAGCGCGTGCGGTGGCTGGAGAAGCAGGAGTACCATTCTTCACAGCATCTGCAAGTGAATTTGTAGAGTTGTTTGTTGGAAGAGGAGCAGCACGTATTAGGGATCTTTTCAGTGTGGCAAGGAAATGTGCGCCCTCAATTATTTTTATCGATGAACTTGATGCTGTGGGAGGAAAGCGTGGGAGGAGCTTTAATGATGAACGGGACCAAACACTAAACCAGGCAATTATCAAGCTTCCAATTTTAATGCATCTATGATCTTATTAGGAATTTTTTCCTTAGTTGTTGTTAATTTTAGATGAAAGATAATCTATCATTTGTTTTCCCTCCTAAGAAGAATCGTAGAACTTCAACTTGTCATCGTGAGGCTGAGAAACATTATAATGTATTTTTATAGTTTCTCAGGTAATTATAATGTATTTTTATAGTTTCTCAGGTAATTAAAGGTGGTTTTGTTAATTTATGGATAAAGTAGCACCTTTCTTATTTCTCAAAATAATGTGCCGTATTATTCCTTTACATGCCAATGTTCAATTCAAATGTGTCTCATGTAAAAAAAATGAAGATTATTTGGTCAAGCATTGTGCAATGGTTCAAAGTGATTGTTCCCTTTTAATGGCTGCCGTGCGTCACATGATACTGATAAAATAAAATAAAAAAATAAAAAAGAATCTAGCAACTTGATAATTTTGATTTCTGTTGCCACTCCATTGTATCTGGTGGTCAGTAGTCATTATTCAGTAACGCAGGCTGACCATTTGGTGGGGTTTACTGCAGATGTCATGCAGCCCAACTAGTACACCAACATGTAATATTGCCTGACCTGTGGCCTGAATATGATAGGTGAGAATAAAATTGGAATCTTAAGTCCCTTATGAGTAGGAAAATTCTATTAATTGGATTACTTGCTCAGTAATCAGTAACCTCTTGGTATCATGAGCAATTCTCACCACTGCCTCCCAGATAGGAAGCTTGGAGTTATCTACCTTAAAACCCATCCCTTTTTCTTATGTTGCTAATCCACGCAACTCTATGTCATTTTAAGTGGCAACAATCTTGTTAGTTACTCTTTCAAAATATGAGCAATGTGTATTTGCTTTTAGAGTTGCTGTTGATACGATACGTATCGGTCAATATTTATATCCATGATAACAATAACAATTACATGTATTATATAATTGATTCAAACATATATTTTACTTAAAAAGATAATATAATTATAATAAGAGATACACTTGGTTTATATCTTAGCTTGACCTACCTTAGTTTGATCTAGAAATCCATATGTTAGGTTGAGTTAAGTAGGTTCATTGATCGGGCAATGAGTAAACATATGATATGGGTTGGGTTTGGTCACGAGTCGAATAATAGATTATAAACACTATCTTTGATTATAAACATATGATATAGTTCCTTCACTGGTTCTTCTTACCCATGATTTAAATGTTTAACCAGCGACTAAATCAAGTGGCTGGGTTAGCTTGGCTCCTTTTTTTGTGATGAATGCATTGGATTGGAGTGCTTTTAATCAATACAATTAAAACTTAAAAGCTTGAATTACGTCTCCCAAATCCCAACCGTGAGCGCTTTGATTAGACTCATAAAGAGTTCGGCTTTATCAGAAATTTTGGTGTGAGTTTCAGGTCGTTCACATCTCACTGATGCTGTCCTCAAGAATCAACTGATTTAATTGGAAGAAGCCGTATTCGAACTTTCTGACTTTACTTCCTGTCCAATTTATTTTAACTAGATTTTTTTTTTAGTTTTCAATCCACATACCGATTAAATTTAGATAGAGTGACCCGTTACAGTTGAACGTAAATTGAATTGAAGTGTTGGAATTGGGCGTCCAACCTAAAAGAGTAGTTCGATATGTATAGTAACTCAGTTTTTTATAAATTCTTAAATTTTCTCTCTTACAATCAATATAAGACTCTTATTCATACTCCAACGACACCCTTCTCGAAAGAAGCTTTCTGACAGATAGAATATTGATAATCATCTAGTTCAACTAAGAGATTCTTGAACTTATGTTATAGTTTGAGAACTTATTTTTGATATCACTGTTAGTACTGAACAATGAGTAAAGTGACTGAGTATTTATAAATTTTTAGATAGTCGATGAGTAAAGTGACTGAGTATTTATAAATTTTTAGATTTTCTTTTCCACCTCCAATGCAAAAGTCCTTTTTAACAGGCCAACCCCAAGAATACTGAGATCTCCGTCGGTGAAATATGCTCTTAGTCGTACCCTACTCAGTCAGAAAACTACAACAATGACATTGGAATGTGTGCTGTAATGGTCCCTTCTGAATTTATGATATTATTTAGGCGCCAGAAGGACACCCTCTGCCGATTAACACCCCTTTTCAAATTTTCTGCTGCTAAAAATATATCGAGCGATTATTCAGTCTGATTTTTAGACCTTTCCAACGATCAAATCGTTTGAAAAATTATAAAGATTCTTCGACTTCAGTAAAATCTATTTAAAAATTGAAATAGTAAAATCCTTTTTTTTTAATTTTAAAGTTATTTTTTAAGTACTGTATATTTTCAAAATTTCTCAAATTAAATATCCGGACTAATTACGATAGCTTGATAAAAATACTTTAAAAATTTAAGGTCTTTTGATACTCGTAAATGCGTTTTATAAATAAGGGTATCCCTTGGCTATGTGGAAAATATATTTGGGAGTGTCAAAAGACCTTGAAGTGTTAAAGTATTTTTATCAAGTTATCGTAATCAGTCCGGATATTCAATTTGAGAAATTTTTGAAATACAAAGTGCTTAAAAAATAACTTTAAAGTTTTAAAGGAGATATCGACAACATAAACAGTTATTTTTTAAGCACTGTGTATTTCCAAAATTTCTCAAATTGAATATCCGGACTAATTACGATAACTTGATAAAAATACTTTAAAACTTTAAGATCTTTTGACACTCCTAAATGTATTTTCCACACAGCTAACATTAAAAGATTTGAGAATCTCAAACCTACTTAAATTGTGATACCTTGTGGAATGGAAAAACAGCCACCACATGGGTTAGTTTTATTAGGATTTGTTTTAATTAGTAGTTGCTTTGTTGAATTTCCAAAGTTGGTAATACTTGATTTAGAAGATAAGAGGGTCGGCTCCTTCTTAGAGTAGTTTTAGGACTCTTATATTATTATATAAAGCTATGTAACATGCAAGTTTGGGAGATGATTATGAAATAAAATATTTTTTTTTATTTTCTATGAGAAAATTTGATTGAGGCTTAAGATAACTGAGGTTGCAGCCGAGCCAAGCCGAATGCTTGTCGATCCTCACCGAGTTGAGGTATTTTGAGGACAGACTGAAATTTCCTCTCTAAAAACCAAGTATTTCCAAACTCTCTTAAGTATTTAGAGTTAATTGAATCAAGGTTCTTTGTTGATTAAATCCGTGAACTCAGCGTGACCGCTGATGGTTTAATTAATGGAGTCGTATTGACTCGTCATTTAAAACCCGTGTTCCACGTCGAGTCTGGGTGTAAGTGGGTTAGAGTTTTCTTAAACAATGTTTTTTTTAATTGATTTAAGGTTCAAAATCTGATTTTTTAAATCTGTCTGAAATCGGATTTTTCCATTAAACTGTAACCAGTTTTTGAAATGGTGGAAACCATTGGATAAATTGTTTGCAATTATTTCAATTGAAAGGGTTAATTCAATTTCCAACTTTGGTTGGGTTGATTTTGTTGATCGCTGGGTACAGTTTTCTTACAGTCATTTAAGTGAATGATTTACAACAATTTTTTTATATATAATTGGGTTGTTGAATTTGGATTTTATTAGGAACTTTACCCAGATTTTGTGCAGTATTATGGGCTGATTTAAAATGGAAAATTAAAGTCCAATTTTAATGTGATTTGAAAGTTGTGAGTGGATTTTATATCAAAATTAATTGGGCCTTTTTTTTTGAAAACCCACTTGTGTAGTTTTTGAGTCAACTTGATTCAATTAATTTCATTGCCTAAAGAGTTAGGTTTACCATTTAATATTCGTGAGTTGCATTAACCAATGTTTATTTTTACTAAGTTTCCACTAAACGATTGAGTAGGTGTTAATCCTACTTAGCCTACATCATTAGGCGTCCAACCTAAAAAAATAGTCTGATGGGTATAGTAACTCAGTTCCTTGTAAGTTCTTAGACTTTTTCTCTCACAATCAATATAAAACTCTTTTTCATACTTCAATAACATCTTTCTCGAAAGAAATTTTTTGACAGATAAAATATTGATAATTATCTAGTCCAAGTAAGAGATTCTTGAATTCATATATTGTAACTTACAAACTTATCTTTAATATCACTGTTAAGACTAAACGTCGTACCTAAAACACTAATAGATGAGTAATGACATAATCATTTATAAATGTTTAGATTTTCTTTTACGCAACCGACGTAAAAGTCCTTTTTAACGCCCCAACCCCAAGAGTACTGAGATCTCCTTGGTGAAATATGCTCTTAGTCGTACCCTACTCAGTCAGAAAACTACAATGACATTGGAATGTGTGCTGTAATGGTCCCTTCTGAATCTATGATATTCTTTAGGCGCCACATTCGGCCACCCTTTTTTCAAAATTTTCAAAAATTTTATATGAATATTATGATTTTGTCCTTCTACTAAAAATATTTTTAATAATTATATAATTTTCAGATCTTTCAAACCATTGAATTGTTTATAATCGTTCGAATGTTGCTACAGCAAAATCTGTTTAAATTAGTAAAATCTTTTATTTATTTATTTTAAAGTTATTTTTTAAGCACTGTGTATTTTCAAAATTTCTTAGATTAAATATTTGGACTAATTATGATAGTCTGATAAAAATACTTTAAGAATTTAAGATCTTTTCACACTCTCAAATGCTTAAAACACAATATTTTATAAATAAGGGTATCACTTAGCTGTGTGGAAAATACATTTGGGAGTGTGAAAAGACATTTAAGTCTTAAAGTATTTTTATCAGGTTATCGTAATTAGTTCTGATATTTAATTTGAGAAATTTTGGAAATACACAGTACTTAAAAAATAACTTTAAAGTTTTAAAGTAGATATCGACAATATAAATAATTATTTTTTAAGCACTTTGTATTTCTAAAATTTCTCAAATTGAATATCCGGACTAATTACGATAACTTGATAAAAATACTTTAATACTTTAAAGTCTTTTGACACTCCCAAATGTATTTTCCACACAGCTAAGAGATATCCTTATTTGTAAAACACTATATTTTAAGTATTTAGGAGTGTCAAAACACCTTGAATTCTTAAAATATTTTTATTAAGCTATCGTAATTAGTTCAGATATTTAATTTGAGAAATTTTGAAAATATAAAAGATTTTACTGTTTAAATTTTTAAATAGATTTTACTGTAGTATCATTCAAGGATCTTTATAATCCTTCGAACCATTGTTTGAAAAATCTGAAAATTGCACTGAATAATCGTTCAAAGTATTTTTAATAAAAAGGTAAAATAATAATTTTCACTTAAAATTTGAAAAGAGATATCCCTCGCGGAAAACCGGGTCCGAATGGGGCTTAGTGGCTTACTGTCTTTAAATGCATAGACCACCCAACTACTTACTCTACTCACCTCTTTTCCACTATAAATGGAAATGACTCCGTATATCAGATTTCATTCCACAAATTACATTAGGTCCATAAACATGAAGACTCCCAAAGCCCAGGCTGCTATATTCTCTTCTTTCTTTTTCAACCTCTTTATTCTTCCTTCTCTTTCATATGAATTCATTTTAGAAACACGCATGGGCATACAAAGCTTTAAGCGACTTGAACTTGCCGGATCGATTGGGCCCGAAAGCATCGCCTTCGACTTTACCGGCGGCGGCCCCTACACTGGTGTGTCAGATGGCCGAGTCCTTAAATGGCAAGGTAGTGATCAAGGTGGGTGGGTCGAGTTCGCCATCCCTTCACATCACAGGTAACACGAAAGATCCAATATCATGGAATATCATCTTCTACCTCATTTAATTTAGTTTATTATTTTATTTTATTTTTACAAAAAGGTATTTTGAGTTGCACCAAATTATGAACCAATGACTGTAGTGATTTGCAGCAAGGAATGGGGAGGAGTAATGCTAGATCCTTGAGCATTCAAATATTGAATCAGTCCAACAAAATAAATGGATTATGTATACTTATTTTACGGATGATCACATGTGCATGAAGTTGCAATTTAAAGGGTTTGGAGTGATGGTAGAAAGTTAGAGTTCTGAATTCGTCTTTAAGTTATCTCGTGTATAGATAGAGAACCTTGCATATGGTCTAAGGCTAAGGTACAAATATCGGCCGATACATATCGTATCGGCCGATATATATCGGTTTTTTAAGACCGAGTAATATCGGCCACAATATCGGCTGATATTCTTAAATATCGGTATTTAATTATTATTTTTTTTATTTTTTTTTAAAAAAACACCGATACGGTTTTTCACGGTTTTTACACGGTTTTCAACGGTTCACGAGTTTCACGGGTCCTCACGGTTTTTTGCGGTTTTTCACGATTTTTTACGGTTTTTCACGATTTTTCACGGTTTTTTCATGGTTCCGATATCGGAGGAGAGAGAAAATGCCGATATTGGGATGAGAAATAAAAATATCGGCCGATATATCGGCATGGCCAATTTTTTAACCCCTGGTCTGAGGATTAGTCGGGTGGTGTAAGAGATCAGGACATCTTGATCACACAAAACGATAGATACTAGTTGTGACTTGTGAGTCTACTAAATGAGATGGTGAAAGTCCTAATGGGATGGTCTTTTATTTAATATGTGGTATACCAAAAATTGTATTTATTGAATTGAACAAACTATATTTTCAAATCTATAAAATTTAGAGATTAAAAAATAATTTAAAATGATCAAACTTTAAAAGCTTTAAAAAATATGATTTTCTCAATCAATCAAAATGATTTTTTATGAGACACATATTCAAAGAAAAATCATTATAATCAAGCTATCTCTATTTTTTTAACAAATCCATACAGCAAGTTTAAATGCATTTAGAAGTTATTTTCTCTTTATTCAACATTTAACTTTAATACCTAGCATGTCCCCATTTACACACCCTGTTTCTGGGTGCGGGTGGCTAATTACCATTTTGCCCCTGCATTTCGACATTCGTTCGAACGAATGGACACATACCCCATCCAATTTTGATTCGATCGAATGAATCCCCTTTATAAAATCAATTCGTTCGAATGAATCGGGTGAACAGTAACGCGCGTTACTGTTCACCCGTTCATTCAAATGAATTGATTTTATAATCTGATTTTGTAATAATGAAATTCATTCTAATGAATGAATGATTCATTATAATGAATCAATTTTTTTTTTAAAGTTATTTTTTAAGCACTGTGTGTTTCCAAAATTTCTCAAATTAAATATTCGGACTAATTACAATAATCTGATAAGAATACTTTAAGACTTTAAGGTCTTTTGACACTCCTAAATATTTAAAACACCTTATTTTACAAATAAGGGTATTCCTAGAGTGTGTTGAAACACATTTAGGAGTGTCAAAAGACCTTGAAGTCTTAAAGTATTTTTATCAGGTTATGGTAATTAGTTCGGATATTCAATTTGAAATTTTTTGGAAATACACAGTGATTAAAAAATAACTTTAAAGTTTTAAAGGAGATTTTATTATTTAATACACTATGCACATTATTTTTTAAGCACTGTGTATTTTTAAAATTTCTCAAATTGAATATTCGGACTAATTACAATAACCTAATAAAAATACTTTAAGATTTCAAGGTCTTTTGATACTCCTAAATGTATTTTCGGCATACCCTATGGATACTCTTATTTGTAAAATACTGTGTTTTAAATATTTAGAAGTGTCAAAAGACCTTGAAGTCTTAAAGTATTTTTATCAGATTATCGTAATTACTCCGGATATTTAATTTGAGAAATTTTGAAAATACCCAATACTTAAAAAATAACTTTAAAATTTAAAAAAAAATCGATTCATTTGAATGAACAGGTGAACAGTAACGTGCATTACTGTTCACCCGATTCATTCGAACGAATTGATTTTATAAAGGAGATTCATTCGAACGAATCAAAATTGAATAGGGTATGTGTCCATTCGTTCGAACGAATGCCGAAATGAACTGGAAATTCATTCGAACGAATGGAAACGCGGGGGCAAAATAGTAATTAGCCACCTGCACTCGGAAACGAGTGTGTAAAGGAAGAAAAACTGGGTGTGTAAAGGGGACCCTTAACTTTAATATTTAGATAACATAGATCTTTGTATCAATCAAAATAAAGTACAATTATAAGTTTTTAATTTTTAAGTAGTATTTTTATTTTATTTTATTCAGCATTTACCTCTGTTTTAGCATTCAATTTTTTTACTTTGTATTCAGTATTTACATTTAGATGTTTAACATTTTACCTTCGGGATTCTTTCATATTTAGCATTTTATATATCAGGTACTTAGCATTCAAATTTCAAAATTCAAATTCACAAAAAAACAAAATTCCACATTTACCATTTGGTAATCGCTAACTAAGATGATTAAAAATAAGGTCAATTTTTTTTTTTTATAATTAAATGTGGCTACTTTTTATAATTTTATGTAAGGGTGTCTCTAAAAATAAATTTTCATCGTTATATTCTTTTCCTCTTTAATCCAAATTTTTAAAGATCTGCTTCTTTTCCTCCTGCACACAAGTTTTTTAACTATTGTATCAATTTAGATAAATTATAGACTCAAATTAATTGCTTCTTTAAGACACAATTAGCCCAAAAAAGAATGGAAAGAGTTATTTTATTTTACATTCAGTAGGAAATTGATTTTTACACTGATCTATTTCTTCTAAAAATACACCGTTTACGAACTTTACTCAAATTTAATATGGTCTTGCATTCCCACTATAAATGAACTCCAGCATCATAAAAATGGATTCCTAACCAAGGGAGATTTTCATGTAGACTTTGTCACTTTCACAACCGTTGGATGTATCTACTTTGTGGTAAATGTGGGTCCCAATTCTAGATAGACAGCCAAGTTTCGACTAATGCCATACATTGACATGCATACTTAGAAAGTTGTCTCGAAGGATTGGCTAGGGGCCCATCAACCTAAATGGGTCCACCACAATTTGGATTTTTTTTTTTCCATATGTTATTGTCTCTTTAGTAATGAGCTTGATGATGATCTTGTTGAGAATTAAAACTACATATGCAATTCATCACACACAGATTTACATGGTTCAACAAAATCGTGTACGTTCACGGAGCATGATGATTCTATTATGAAGAATAAAATCTGGACATTACAAGGATTACACACCCCTTCACATTGTCCCCTTCTTCAGAGTCTCTTTTTCTCTTCTCTAGTTTCTTCTCTCCTCTTTAACCCAAGAGAAAATCTCACAGTAGCCCAAAACCCTAAGAGAAACAGACATTATATACATGAGTACAAACAGGGGTCCAAAATTCGGTGGAACCAAGATCTTGGCCAATATTACTCTTTCTCTCTCTCTTTTTTAGGACAAATCTCGGTCGAGGCCAAGATGTATTGGCCGAGATTGCGAGATCTCGATCATATCGGCCGGGATCTCTCCTGTACGGCCGATACATCTCGTATCGGCCAAATTTTGGACCCCTGATTATAAAAAAATAGACTGGGCCCACTGGGCCTGCTAGGAAACACAACCCAGCCCCAAAGGACTTTGAGCCAAATCCCAACATATCTGTTTTACTTGGTTTATAACAGGCAGAATGAAGAGTGCAATGGTTCCAATGATCCCAGCAAGGAAAGCACATGTGGCAGGCCACTGGGTCTGCAATTCAGCAAGCCGACAGGTGATCTCTATATCGCCGACGCTTATTTTGGGCTCTTGGTCGTGGGCTGCGGTGGTGGGCCGGCCACTCAACTAGCTACTGATGCTGATGGTGAGCCCTTTCGCTTCACCAATGGTTTGGATGTCGATCAAGAAACTGGAATCGTCTATTTTACAGATTCAAGCACTGTGTTCCAGAGGAGGTACTCTCTCTCATAGTCATGGACTCATAGATACATTGCTACAACTTAAATGCATTGGATCAAATCTGGGCTGTCCATTTGGTCCAGTAATTACAGCACAAACTTCACTGGTCCAGCTCAAAAGACTAGCCTGTTAAGTTGAGTGACCCAAATATTTTATAAATCTCTAGATCTCCCTCGACATTTTCAATATGAGACTCGTTTGTAACCCCAACAAATAGAATTTGTAAACCCCTCTTTCTTGAACTGTTACTCTGTGTTATTAACTATCGATTCCTCGACCGATTAACAATTATGTTGCAGGAATTATATTTGGGCCATTGCTAGCCGTGATAACACAGGTAGACTGATGAAATATGATCCAAAGAACAAACAAGTGACAGTGCTGCTGAGGGACATTTTCTTCCCAAATGGTGTAGCATTAAGCAAAGATAACACATTCCTTCTCATTACAGAAACAACCAAATGCAGAGTTCTGAGGTTTTGGCTGAAGGGTCCAAGAGCTGGCACTCAAGGAGTGTTTGCCCAACTTGCATCGTTTCCAGACAATATCAAGAGAAATTCCAAAGGAGAATTCTGGGTGGCTTTTAATAATGGAAATGAACAACTTCGTAATATTTTAAATGATATAAGAAGAAATACATTTTTGACATCCATTTGAAAATTTGATACATTAGATTGCGCTATAGCGGCGAGAATCTCTCAAGAGGGCGAGATTTTGGAGGCTTTGGTGAACAAAAATGGAAGGATTTCGAGCTCTTGCAGTGAAATAGAAGAACGAAATGGAATTTTATGGATGGGCTCTATTGATATGCCATACATTGGCATTTACAATAGTAGTTTATGATTTCAACTTAGGGAGTAATTCAAATTGAAACATGAATTCAAATGTTGGCAATGTATTATCTAATATTTTGGATTTCACTTATATATAATGGGAAATATCATTTTAGATCATTGTCCACATCCTTATGATTATGTCGTACTTTACATAGATGGTTGTCATGGTAAGCATGTATAATACTCCCTCCGTCCCATTTTATCTGTCTCATTTGAAATATTTGTATTTTTTAAGGAACTCTTTATATAAAGCTAGCATTCTATGTGATCTCATCCATTTTCAACACACTTTATACTACTTAAACGTAAATGAGACAACTATTTTGGGACAATTCTAAAATTCATATAGGACAACTAATTTAGGACAGAGGGAGTATAAGTTTATAAAAGAGGTTCTGCTTTTATATTAGTCATTATTGGTGGGTCGCATATTTTAAACATGTTTAGACAGAGGATAAATGTGCAGGGTGGAGATTCGAGTCTTGTAGTTATTCGAATGTCTTGCAGGAGGTTGTGTGCATCAGGAGTTTTACCCAATGCCTTCGTGCTAGGTCTGAGAGATGAGGTCTTGGATTTCTTTGTTGTAAAAAAATTGTACAGATTGACATTTCACCAAAATACTTATTTAATACGAAAATAAAAAGACAAATAGAGAATATTCGAGTTCAAAAGATAGATCATGAGCCACAGGACCTACTTTTAAAAAACAAATACTTATGGACGGTGGTTCCTCTGTTTCTTTTCTCTTGAATCCAGACTTTAAAATCTATCTTCCAATTGTTGAATAACCACAGATGAGTAAAAAGAAAACCGATTATTTTACAATAATAAAAAAGAGATCGAACAAAAAGAAAGAAAATATGAGAGTTGAGAGAGAGATGGAAAGTAAGTTAAGTAGTACAGATGAACGTTCTCAAACTTAACCATTGAGCATTGGAATCAATTTATATATGGATTAATGCTGTGACTTTTACGGTTGAAGGCAGCAATCAATAGGCATTGTTATTATTATTTGGGAAACATTGACTGTCTCAGGTCCATCTAAATTTGGTCAATATATGTGATGGGTCTATTTGTATTTGATTGAACTATGTTTATGGGTCAAGTTTAATTTTATATAGATAACTTGATTGAAAATATTTAGACTAGAACATACCACTTAGTGATCACATAGAGAGGGGTTCTAAGAAATGTTTGAGCTTAAAAGTCCGGTCCTTTGGTAGTAAATGTCAGAGGGGTGGACTTGTCCAATGATAAAAAATTGAGATGTTTTGATAGCTGGTTAGGGATCTATCCAACTATAAAAAATAAAATCAAATAAATCATTCTAGTTTTAATTTTTTAAGATCAAAATTAAATTATTGTTTTCATTTCTAATGATGCTCAATTCAATTATTTTTTTTGGTCATGATAGTAGAAAAATAGATATGGCCATGCTGCATAAGTGCATAGAATTGAGAGACTACTATTGTAGATATTAGGAGGAGAGATGACAACTTAAAACATGAAAAAAAGGAATAAAGAAGGGCATGCCGGATTGTATAGTGACCATGGTTTAATTTATGATAAGGTTTATTGAGGAAGAAGAACTTCTAGAGTCGATCTCAGATAGATGAAATTCTAACTATTGATTATGACGACAAAGTATAATACATGTATTATGTGTCTATGTTAAATATACACATATAATTGAAGTATCTTTCAAAAAGTATGTGAAAACGTGATTTTATAAAAAATATATATTGTAGTATGTATAATACAAGTATTAAATAAAAATTGCTAACTTTGTTCTTAGGTTTGAACTCTAAACCTAGCCATTTTTTTATAACATGAGTATCCCTACCCCACATTAGAGGCAAGAGCTTCTCTTGTACACTATAAATTAATGCACTCTTCTCCTTTATTTTTTAAAGCTTTATCAAATTCAAGAGCTAATTAAAAGACTCATAAAATTCAAATAACAAAAATGAATGCTCTTTTAAATGTACATAAAAAATATTCTAATAAGATTTTACCATTAAATACATCTACTTAAATATTAGAAGTTTTTTTCATCATCCACACACTAATGTGTGCAATCTCTTACGAGGCTTCTAAATAGGGTGGTAATAGATTTATCAAAGAGGTCTTTGTTTAAATATAATACCTACCAAAATCACCTTAATTTGACTAATAAAGTCATGTTTGTTTAAGTCATTAAAATTAAAGATTAAAAGAAAACTTATATAAATTAAAATTTTGAGAGAATTGTGATATTTTTTTAGTTACATATACCTTTTTATCAATCTATAACCATCCTCTTTAATGAATTTTGTGCAGTGTAATGCCACACAAACAAGTGCGAGATGAAAGTCCAAACAGGTAGATCAACTGATAACATTCTTATACAGGATGGTGTGAGTACAAGTCTATGTGGCGTGACCCTGCGGCTATGTTGTGCATGTATAGGACGCTGGGGTATAAAATTCGATCGATTTGTATTGTATCAATCGAGATGTCTCGGGTTTTGAACGCCTGAAATATCTCAGTCGATACAGCCAGTTAAAAATAAATTGGCCAATACGGTCGAGATCTCGGCCGAAGATCGGCCAATTTATTTATTTATTTATTTTAAAAAAATAAATATTGGTTGTGGGCCTGTTCGATATGTAGGCCGATATTTATGTTTTTTTAATTTTTTTAAAAACAACAGTATTTTTTTATTTTTTTAAATGATTTTTTTTTTAAAAAAAGCTATCGAAATTTTTTTAAAAAAATTGAAAAGTGAAAAAAAAATCGGCCGATACTAAAATTGGGCCGAAATCTCGTTTCCGCCGAATTTTCTACTCCTCATAGGACGTCACCTTGGTTAGGGAGGAGATAACTCTATGGCCCTAGACCGAGTTTCGCAATCCATGATTGGATTGGCTCCCCAACCTCAACTCCTCCTGTTTTGTCCTTCGTCATTTTTTCCCGGATAAGCTCGGGAGAAAACAAAACATTTCCATCTTCGAAAACAAGAGGAGAAATACATACTTTTCATCTTCTTTTCGGGAACACACTCCGTGGTACAAGCCCAGGTATTTCCTCCCCTTAACTTTCTCTCTCACACTCTCCAAATTTCTTCATTTTATGTGCTTCTTCTACATCTACGATGAAAAGTTTTTTAATGGATTTTCCTTTAATCTTTTGTTATTTTCAGAAAAGAGGCATCCTGATTACTCAAAAGCGGAAACCAATATAGAGATTTCATGGGTGTCCTAGTCACCATTGAAGAAGAACTGGGTTGACTGTATGTTCTCTTTTCTTTGAAGAAAAATGCCTTCTTTTTCTGTCCTTTCCAATTTCAGTGTAATGGGCACCCAAGTTCCTAGCTTCGGCTCATTATGTCTTTCTTCTAATGGGGAGAAATTCCAATTTCGGGTAGGAAAGATACAATCTTTAGAGAAATATAGACATCTTTCTGCTGCTCTCTCTCTTTATTGCAATAGTTCCAAGTCCATTTCTTTGTTGGGCTACTCTTCTTTTTGTAAATCCGTATCTGGGTGTTATTCTTGTAACAAAATCGTGTCAAAGATCAACGTAAACAGTGGAAAAAACAACATCCAGATGACCAGTGGGGCGAATCGACATCTGAGAAGGCGATTTTCTTTCAGATTACGACCGAGATTGCGTTTGTTGTCAATTAAAATAAAATTGGTGTCAATGAAATTGAAAAATGTGACAATTGAGGGTACTTTGGAGGCGATGGGTGCGTATTTTCATCGGAATTTGAAAAGGATAACTGTTTCTACAGCTACTTCAATTGGTTTGGGGCTCTGCTACTTGTTTTTGAAGCTAACCACAGTGCCTTCTTCAAAGGTTGTTCCATATTCGGACTTGATTGTGAATCTTCAAGGTGGTCAGGTGTCAAAGGTTCTCTTTGAAGAGGGCTCTCGTCGGATATTCTACAACCTGTCTCAGAGTGCTGATAATTCTGTTGCAGACTTAAGTGAGAATTCTGTTGCAGAGTCAAGTGAGAATTCTTCTAGTGTTGGAACTAAACCAGCATTGTCCAGGGCTCACATTTCTGCTCCAGAGTGGCAATACTGTACAAGAAAGATAGACCACGATGAGAACTTTCTTCTTAGTTTGATGAGAGAGAAAGAGACTACATATAGTTCAGCTCCACAATCACCACTTGCATCATTGAGGAGTGTTCTGTTCACGGTGGTGTCCTTGTGGATTCCCTTAGCTCCTTTAATGTGGTTGGTTTACCGTCAGTTTTCTTCTGCCAATAGCCCCGCTAGAAAGCGACGTCCCAATAACCAGACAATTGGTTTTGATGATGTTGAGGGTGTTGATGCAGCCAAGACAGAACTTATGGAGGTGAGATTGCTTTCTTCTCATGCTTTACTGTGATTTATGCATTTCAGTGGCCCTAATCATGTTGTGAAATGAGCAGCGAAGCTAATAAGTGGAAGGATTATATTTACTTTGATAGCTTCCAACTGTAAACAGTCAGTATGTTGGAAACCACCTTTTCCTGTGAGGAGTATGTTGAAGACCAGTCATGATTACCTAGTTGAGCTGTTCCTTCCTATAAACAACATTACTGTTGAAACTACACAAGAGATGAAGAACTCGTATATAGAGGTGATTACTGACAACAGGTCAGGATGAATTCAAAGTATGACAGGCATTAACCAAACCCAACCACTTGAGTCTTAAATGGGTCAAACCAAACCTAAACAAACTATTAGTTGGTTGTGAATTCCACCTTGAACTTGAATTAGGAATTAAAAATTACCACTAGGAGATGGGTTGTGTTGGGTTGGCCATAATGGTAGAGCATGTATGATGAAGGCTAGTCTCGGTTTTAACACCTACCTATGCCTCCAACGTAGAAAAGTAGAATTTTGCAAAATCCAACTTGAATCTGATATAAATTCAAGAGAACTTGAACTCAAAGAATTCTAAGGAAGTCTAAGAGGATCATCGGATCTTTGTTGACTCGAAGTGCCAATTGGTCACTTACTCTGCTTGTACGGGCAAATGGAGCTTCAATTGAATGAACCAAAACCTCAATTTCACACTAGAAACATAGAATATGGTCAAAACTTCCTAGGCAAACTTCAACACCATGCGAAATTCGCCAAAGAAAATAAGAATTCTGGAAATCTAGAATTGTTTTTCTTGAATTAATTACTAGAACTAAAAGCAAAATTCACCCAATGGAGGACAAAATTTGAATTATAACTTAAGAGATACTAGAACAAGAAAATCAAACTAGAAAATAAAAAAAACTTACCACAAAGGAGAGAACTCAAACTTTTCTCAAAGCAATTGAATTGAACTTGGGATGCCTAGCATACATGCCCAAGGCCTTTATTTATACTAATTTTGCAAAAAAAAATATTTACAAGAATTTCCATCCTTGGATGAATGACATGTGTCACCTACTTGCAAGGATTACATCTTAACCATTGAATCAAATACATAAAAATAGAGTAGAATCTAGCTTGGCCGACTTTGGACCACTCCACACACCCTTACTTTGCTTGGCCTCCTTTCCTCCTTGGTTGTTTGTTAATGTGGGATGGGACCACTCAGCCAAATTCGTGTAAAACCCTAATCCCTTAGATTTGGGCCTCTAAATGGGTCAATTGGGCATGGAAACACTCGATTTGAACCATTAGACCCATATACTATGTCCTTGGGCTGATTTTCCATCAATTTAATGGGCTTTCGAGCTTGAATTTGTGGGTCTTAGGCTCCATTAAATTGATCATACTCAATAAGTGCCAATTGGACAATTTTTTGATGGATCTCTTCATGGATGTCCTCATCAATGTATTAAGCCGACCAACTCGGGATGGAAATGTCAACTTGATCCCATAATTACTAGGTCAGGTTCAGATCAAGTTGGATATTGCTTTACTGAAAAGGGAAACATGTATCAAATGCATGAAAGGAATTTTGAAATAATTTAAGTCTTTTTTTTTAAATTATAGAATCGCATATAGATACATATGATTCTAAACATCATGAAAATGAATTCTATAGACACACAAGATGGCATGCTATAATACTTAGAATATCATCCTTTCACCTAAGGTTTGTATTCTCTGAAATCTTGGGAATGTTATAATGGTGTGAAAGTCTTAGATGGTGGTACAATCTATCTAGTCATCACATAATGTTTGCATGGTAATTTATATCCCTACTTGTTCTCTGAAGTCCAAACGTGCATGATCTTCATTGCATCTAGAAAATGATGGTTTTCTTTGCAAAGCTGCTTTTACAAGTGGCCAATGTTGAGAAAAGGAACTGTAGCATCTGTCTGCCACCAGGGTGGCTGAGAATTACATATGGAGCTTTTGCTTATATGAGCACTGTTTGTCACTCTCATATGCCAATATATACTTTAGAAATTCCTCTTTATGTGGGCTTTGTGCCTTTTTATTGTTGATTGTGGTGTTGATGGTGCTCACTTCTTCAAGACGTCTATACAAATTTTTTCATGCTTGGTTCTTTTGTTCTGAGCCTTGTGGTTCAAACATGGTTAACATCATCAAGGCCATTATTCATATATCCAAGATCAGATTTTCTAAGTTTCCCTTTTGACTCAACCCCATCAAAGTTCATTTCCTCGCTTATTCCACAGTTTATCATTCCCTTTCTTATTACATAAATCCAAGTTATTAGTGGTCTTCCCTTTTCTAAGTACCGTATACTTCATAACCCTGTTTCTCTTCATGTTGGGGCTACCAGTATTCTTCTATAAATGTACCCAACCTATCTTAAACAACTTTTCCTAATCTTTTCTTCTATTGGGGCAACTTTTAAGTTTCCTTTTAATGTACATCTATCTTTGCATACAGATCTCTACCATCATTTATTACTTTTTCTACATGTCTCCTCATTGCCCAGAGTTCAGCTCCATATTATGTTGCATTTCTAACGTATATGTTATATAACATTCTTCCCCTTTAATTGAGGCCGCCCTTATCTAGCTGACAATACTCAATCGCCTTACCACACTTTGTGCACCTTGTGTCTACTAGCTATACCTACATCAGACCATTTTGTTCTACAGTTGCATCCAGGTATTGAAATCTATTGCAATGTGGTACCAAGTCATTTTCAGTTTAATCAGTTCAAACATTTTCATAGATGATAGTGTATTATGATTTATCAAAATGTACTATGCAATTGCCATTCAAGGATGAGATTTTTCCTTGAATCTTGGTACCTATTTTTCTTCTTAAAAACTCTGGACTCATTGCCCAGTGTTCAGCTCCATATTATGTTGCATTTCTAACTTTTATGTTATATAACATTCTTCCCCTTTAATTGAGGCCCTTATCTAGCTGACAATACTCAATCGCCTTACGACACTTTGTGCACCTTGTGTCCATCCTACTAGCTATACCTAAATCAGACCATTTTGTTCTACAGTTGCATCCAGGTATTGACATCTATTGCAATGTGGTACCAAGTCATTTTCAGTTTAATCAGTTCAAACATTTTCATATATGATAGTGTATTATGATTTATCAAAATGTACTATGCAATTGCCATTCAAAGGTGAGATTTTTCCTTGAATCTTGGTACCTATTTTTCTTCTTAAAAACTCTGGACTCGATTACTTTGGCAAAATTTCTTTTGCTTTTGTAATAGAAGATCTCTGAAAATTTGTCTTCTACTCTGATGGTATTTGTTTTCCATAGATCGTTTCTTGCTTGCGTGGAGCCATCAACTACAACAAACTGGGAGCAAAGCTACCCAGAGGTGTACTGTTGGTGGGACCTCCAGGCACTGGAAAAACATTACTAGCGCGTGCGGTGGCTGGAGAAGCAGGAGTACCATTCTTCACAGCATCTGCAAGTGAATTTGTAGAGTTGTTTGTTGGAAGAGGAGCAGCACGTATTAGGGATCTTTTCAGTGTGGCAAGGAAATGTGCGCCCTCAATTATTTTTATCGATGAACTTGATGCTGTGGGAGGAAAGCGTGGGAGGAGCTTTAATGATGAACGGGACCAAACATTAAACCAGGCAATTATCAAGCTTCCAATTTTAATGCATCTATAATCTTAGTAGGAATTGTTTCCTTAGTTGTTAATTTTAAATGAAAGATAATCTATCGTTTGTTTTCCCTCCTAAGAAGAATCTTTGAACTTCAACTTGTCACCGTGAGGCTGAGAAACATTATAATGTATTTTTATAGTTTCTCAGGTAATTAAAGGTTGTTTTGTTAATTTATGGATAAAGTAGCAACCTTTCTTATTTCTCAAAATAATGTGCCTTATTATTCCTTTACATGCCAATGTTCAATTCAAATGTGTCTCATGTAAAAAAATGAAGATTATTTGGTCAAGCATTGTGCAATGGTTCAAAGTGATTGTTCCCTTTTAATGGCTGCCTTGCGTCACATGATACTGATAAAATAAAATAAAAAAGAATCTAGCAACTTGATAATTTTGATTTCTGTTGCCACTCCATTGTATCTGGTGGTCAGTAGTCATTATTCAGTAACGCAGGCTGACCATTTGGTGGGGTTTACTGCAGATGTCATGCAGCCCTACTAGTACACCAACATGTAATATTGCTGTCTGACCTGTGGCCTGAATATGATAGGTGAGAATAAAATTGGAATCTTAAGTCCCTTATGAGTAGGAAAATTCTATTAATTGGATTACTTGCTCAGTAATCAGTAACCTCTTGGTATCACAGGCAATTCTCACCACTGCCTCCCAGATAGGAAGCTTGGAGTTATCTACCTTAAAACCCATCCCTTTTTCTTATGTTGCTAATCCACACAACTCCATGTCATTTTAAGTGGCAACAATCTTGTTAGTTACTCTTTCAAAATATGAGCAATGTGTATTTGCTTTTACAGTTGCTTACAGAAATGGATGGGTTTGAGTCGGACACAAAGGTAATTGTTATTGCAGCAACTAATAGACCTGAAGCTCTGGATGCTGCTCTCTGCCGTCCTGGTCGTTTCTCCAGGAAAGTACTTGTGGGAGAACCGGATCTAGATGGAAGGAAGAAGATTTTGGCTATACATCTTAGAGGAGTTCCATTGGAAGAGGATCCACAGCTTATCTGTAATCTTGTTGCATCTCTTACACCAGGCTTTGTAGGTGCTGATTTGGCAAACATCGTTAATGAAGCTGCTCTACTTGCTGCTCGCAGAGGTGAGTATATAGAGTTTTTAACATGATTCTAGAACTATTGATGTTAGTTTTCATGGTATGTTTCTTTTTTGTTGTAGAAATTCTTATCTTGTCTAACTCAGTGAAACCCAAAAGCCTGATTCATGATCATGAATTTAGTAATTACTCAGGTTTGATGGCTTCTAAAAATTTTATTCTAAACAATCGAGTAATAAGCATTTCAATAATTTACTCAAGTTTAAATGAAGAAGAGCTCTGACCATCTGTCATCTTGCAAAATAATGTTGAGAAGTACTAGAAGAATCAATAAAGAACCCATGAAGATGTGTCCAACATGGGTCTGTCATTCACGTCAAAGAACCTTTGTATGTTTACATCCCTTGAATTGGAAAGTTGGTCTCTAGTAAATTTTAGAATTTTCTTAAATGTCTTCTAGCATTCCATGGGCCCATACCAACTTTGTTAACAGTACCCCTAAATTTGGAGCATAGATATCGCACATGCCTAACTTGGAACATATTATGTGAAGTTGTCCATGTTCAAGTCTTTTGGTTTAGACTTTGCAATTGGTTTCTAGTACTCTAGTAGTACGAATTTTCTTGCAAGACATTTTCTGGATCAGAGTCTCAATATGTTTTGTTCGCTCACAGAACATTATATTACTAGTGTGAGTTTTAGATTGATTGGGACAAGCGTTTCCATAGTTTCACTAATTGTAAAGCATCTTTATACTCTACATTCTTTGAAAAGGATAATTTTATATCTATTGATTTGGATCTAACATCACCATCTTGCTTCTTACTCTTCCATGTCACTAACTTTGCTTTAATAAAGTACACTAGTCTAGTAAATCTCTATTTGGAGACAGAAATTGGGAAGAAATACTTGCAGCGTTTTTAATAAATATTTCATATCAGGAAATTTGGGGGGCAGGGAGGGTGGAGTTGGTTACAAATGCTCAGACATAGAGGATTGTTCTTCAATCCAAGTGGAGTGACACCTCTAATTCCTTAAAACAGCTTGAAGACAACTTCCTCTTCTCGCTCTTGAGACAAAAAGTCTTGGGTCTTTGATGAATATGCCAAGAGCTCCAGACCTGATGGAACACAAAAAGTCAAAGCCCTTAAGCTTATTCCATACTAGGCTGGCCCAACTTGATACCCTTATCCCAAGTTGGGCCCCACTAGGAACATAAAGTAAAAGTCCAAGGAAGACCTCTAGAAGTTTTTTTTTTTTGAATGGTGATTATATTAATAAAAAAGAGGCACTAGAGGTGCAAATACAAAAGCAAAGAAGAAAAAGCCCGCGACCCCAATACACCCACAATCAGCACTAACACTGGGCAAAACATGAAAAAGAGCTTGAGCCATGTCAATACATTCTTTCCAGGCTCGCAAAATATCATTCCTGACTTCCATGGTAGAGAAAGCCCTAGAGGCACACTTGCTAAAAGCTATTCTTGAAACTGTTTCATTCGACCTAGTACAATCCTTAAAGATTCTATTGTTACGTTCCACTATAAGCTCCACACAATAGCAAATAGAGACAAGTGCCACGGTGAGGAGCATTTTGGGGAGACTGAAACAATTTCTCAAGCATAAGATAACTCAGCCACCGAAGAAAGCATAACCCAAAACACACCAAATTTATCCAACACAGAATTCCATATAGCATAGGAGAAAGTGCAGTAGATAAAAAGGTAATTTAATCTTCTCTGAGGCCTGCAGGCAAAGGGGGCAAGCACTGACTATGATTTTCCTTTTTTGCACAAGTTGTCTTGGGTCAAATTTTCCCCAAACCGGCAGTCCAAAGGAAACAAATTGCACGAGGCGGAGCTTTGTTAGCCCACATAGAAGGGTTGACAATAGCTGGACGTGTCGCCCGATTGTTCCAATTGAAGAAAGACTTGACAGAAAAGCATCCAGTCGGGTCCGGCCACCACTCAAGACAGTCCACAGAAAAGCTTCGGATCCGGTAGGACGAAATGATGTGAAGCAGCTCAGAAAAGTCATCGATTTATGAGTCGGAGAGGTTACGCCTAATGGAGAGGTGCCAAATAACCTGCTTACTGCAAATGGAGTAGAAGTCGACATTGACCCTTGCCGAAAGCTGAGATAGACAGTAAAGAGAAGGAAACCGGGATACCAAGAGGGTAGTGATACACCAGGGATCTGTCCAGAACTTAACTATATTACCGCGCCCCACCTTAAATATGATCCCTTCTTTAAACTTATCAACATAAGTGGCAATAGCTCTCCACATTCCTGATGCTCTGTGAGGAAAATGATTGACGTCTCATCCAAGGTTTCCTAGCTTGTATTTCTGGATGATAATAGCCTTCCAAGCCTCAGAGCCTAACTGCCAAATCCACTTAGAGAGGAGAGCAACATTAACTTCCTTAATAGACCACACTCCAAGGTCACCAACACCAATAGGAAGACACTTACTCCCAACTCACAAGATGGTATTTCCTTCTATCCTTGTGATTGCCGTGCAGAAAATTCCTCATGATTTTCTCCAAAGAAAGAACAAATTTACTTGGGCATTTGAAAGCAGAAAGGAAGTAGATTGGGAGAGCAGAGACAATAGTATTAAGAAGAGTGATCCTGCCATCGGAGGACAAATATTTTCCTTTCCATGAAGCTAGGCGCTTGCTAAATATGTGGATGATGGGCTCCCACTGGGAATACCCAGGAGAGCCAATGCAAAGAGGAAGCCCCAAATAAGTGGAGGGAAGAGTAGATGAAACACACCTCAAAATCTCTGAAAGTGACCCAATCTCATCGTCGTCCAAATTGATGCTGAAAATTTCACTCTTTAGATAGTTGATCCAGAGGGTTACTTAGTGGATGATTTTGTAGGAGCTTGGTCAGATAGTTCTTAATGTTTTTGCTCCTTTATCTTTTATAGCTGATTGGTGTTTTTGGCTTCGTTTCCTCATTGAGGCTGTACTTGTTTCTTATTTTCCAATAAGTTTTTTTGTTACCTCTAAAAAAAAGAAAAAAGGTGGAATCTAATCTATGGTTCTAACATGCAAGGTTAAGCCACAAGTACTGGAGGGGTTGCATTATTGGATTTATAGGTTATTACCTGATTCATTGATTCAAAAAATGGATTAGTTTGTCTGAAAAAAGGGTTAAAACTCTCTTTCATATGCAGTATGAATGATTACGGAGCATAATTAATCAGGTGGATTAATGTAAAATCTTCATACATGGCGTTACTTTGCAAAGGGACTATAATTCTAATATTGAAGTTTGATAGAAACTGAACTAAGAAATGTTCCATCTGCTTTTACAGGTGGTGAGGAGGTGACTCGTGAAGATATCATGGCAGCAATAGAAAGAGCAAAGTTTGGTATCAATGATCGGCATTTGACTCCAAGTACCATAAGGAGGGAGCTTGGAAGACTATTTTCTTGGATGCCTTCTCCAGTGAGAAGTAATGAACCAAGAGAGGATGGTTTGGGCTACCAAACACTAAGTTGATGAGATGTGTTTCTTGGTGTTTTGGTATTCTTCTTCAGAATGATTTTCATGAGTAAATGATCAGAATGCACAAACCTTGAGCACACAAAAGCATGGGACTAGCAAGCTGGAGTCAAATTGTTTTTTTTTAAGACCAAGTTATGCAGGCGTCTCACCTGACTAATTCTTAGGGTATGTGTAAACCTTTGCTGGGGTTCAATTGTTTAACGATGGAATACATTTTTTTCCCCTCTTAATCATTTTACTTATTTGAATCTGTATAATGGATAGTATATTACTACAGCTGTTTGTTTCCCATTGGCCAAAAATCAAATGAAAACTGATACTCTCAAGTTGTTTTTTCTCTTTAATGAAACGAAAAAAAATACATCATGTGTTTCCATTTTTGGCACTTCTCCCCTGTTATTGAATTGAACATTATTGTATGTGAATGAAGAACCAGTACAAGAAGTTGCCAAAGTCTCTACACTTAAGTGAAGGCATTTCCAACTGGTTTACAACGCCAATCTCAGCGAGGCAGTGATGGAATGAATTTGGATCCACTACAAGTGAACTTGAGCACCCTAAAACACCTCTCTTCATTAAAAAATATTTTAGTATCAAATGAAAAAAAATAATAATAATAATATTTTAATGAAGCGAGCAATGAGAGATAGTGCTCTATGGAAATTCACTTCTCGAGAATTTGGATTCTTGATGAAATTGGCTGCTATCATTATTTAAGATGAGAAAAATCTATTCAGTGCAAGATCCCAAATTCGCTCAGAACATTTTAGTTTCCACTTGGGTGGTTTACTCTTGCTTACTCTACCCACATAATTAGTTAGCTCCTCTTTTTTGAATTTTTTTCAAAAGCATTTTATTCGTAGTAATATATGAAATTGTAGCTTTTCATCTGAATGTGAGGCTGTTGAAAACGCAGACTATTAAGCTTATTCAAGTGTTCATGACTCTTTTTCAATTTTATAATATTTGTCATATTATTTAGATTGTGTTAAGATGTTAGATAGATTTATTAGGAAATTCAATTTTGTCTCAACATATTACGAGAGATTCATTGATGTATTTATATATTTGATTATTATTCAGTGATAAAAAAAATAGAGAAAATATACACCCGCTTGGCAGGCGGCAGGAGCAGCGGGGAAATGCTTGTAGGCCAACAGCCCAGTGAACCGGGCTGACCACTCGATGAAAGGGGGGCACACTGAGCAAGTACGAGAAACAGTGAATTTATTGGTGCTCTCATTTTCAAAAATGGTATCAGCCGGGTTGTCACTAGTGATCAAGAGCTCAATGCTCCCAATTGGATCATGGTTCCTCGACCCAATGCTCCTAACATCCAGATGTTCCTATACCTCTCTGCAATCAATTTTTTTCACCAATCTGTTCTCCAATCTACCTGTTTCCATTTCTGCATTTACACTGTCGCACAGTGAACCAATTTGTATTGCTTAACTCAGACTTGACTCAAAATCCTATCAAATTGAGATTTAGAAAAACTGAGAAAATAAAAAGCAGAGAAACTTGCTAAGTCGCTCGTCTCAAAATATTGTTAAGCGGAGTTGGCTCATAATGATTTGCTGTTGTCATTTCAAGTTTTAAACAATGGTCATGATAACAATGTGTATCTCATATACTCAAAAAGATAAAAGATTGGTACGTGGCTTAATAATTACAGAGACAACTCTAAAATAAAATAGTAAAAAAGCTACCACAGTGCATGATATAAAGATGAAATTATTATATTTTTTATTGCCAGGATGTATTTTCACTACTACGGTATGAATCTTTTAACATTTAAGGAGAGAATGGCAAGTTTTGATTGATCCATTAACCATAAATCCTAAAATTTACTTCCCTAATATTGAATGAATAAAATTTATAAATTTAACTTCCTCATTAAAACACTAAGCAAACTAATAATATGAAGTCAATGTTTAATTAATCATAATTCAAAACTAATCATATTTTATTCAGTAAACAAAGCTAATCTCTGATATAAATTTCACAACTCATTAATAAACTAGAACATAGCTAATTTCTGATACAAAAGAACTTTTTTATTCCCATTTGCACTGAATTCTATGGGTGTGTCTGAAATCAAAACTCACCACCAAACTCCCATCCATTCTCTTCAAAGCAAACCTCTCCACCAAAATATAGCAACCAAACTTCTTCCATCCTTCCTTTCCACACTCTTTCACCCTCACATTCTTCTCTGTTTTGTCATCCCATCCTCCTCTTACAGCTTCCCATCTCATCCTCTCTACAATTGCCACATTCAATCCTACACCCATATCTTCCCCAACATTATTAAGAGGCCTAAACCACATAATACCATTCTCCACTGGGGTGTCTTCACAAACAGGTTCAGTTTCCCTTCCAACAAGAGCCACTGATTTCTTCTGCACATTGGCATTTATAGCAACTACATTTCCTTCATTCCCATACTTCTCACATGTATGAATCTCTTCCCAAAACTGCTGAAGACTCATCTCATAGAATGGGGACTTTTTGATTTGTTCTTTTAAAGAAGTCAGTTCCTTGATGAAAATGAAAGGGCAGTACCACTTCCCTACACTGACGGCCGCTGAACGCTTGTTGCCGACTGGAAAGTCCAACTCGGGCAAGCGGGCACGGAGTGATTTGTCGAGGCCGTGAGCCTCGCCTAACTGGTAATCATGAGATGTCGACCAGGAGAGGTTCCAATCTTTCCTCCTCAAGAACTGGGCAGGGAACCCATCAGGGGAGATGGACTTGGCGACGAAGCCGCTAAAACGGCGGGGAGTGATCTCCACTTGTTGATAGATGTCCATATTATCAAAGGGCCTTGGTTTCACATCCTTTATGCAGTTGCAGAAACAGCATGTGGCCATGTCCTCCTCTCTTGAGCATGTGCTTGCATGCCTGTAAATTCATTCGAATCATATTGAGCACTCCCTTATATTAAAATTGAGAGTGCCAAAATAAAAACCAAGGGTACAAATGAAAGAGAAGACACCAAAATTTAATGGATTTTACTTGGTTGCGTACTTGCGTGGTTCCGGTGTGGCTGGATGCTAAAAGAGGCTGGGGCTTGAGGGATTAATAAGAGCCCAAAACAGTTATTGGGTCGACTCCAGAAATATGATCCAACGGATTGACCATACAAATGTTGTGCCAAAATTGAATTCAAATAACAAATTAAGATTTATGGGAAGACAACACAATTTTAACTTGTTCAGCCGAAGCCTGCTAGCAAGGACAACAATTGGATAAGTTCCACTAATTTCAAAAAGAAACAAATCACAAATTTTTCCTCAAACAACTCTCTCTCTCACCTTCTCTCGGTTACAAAACAAATCCCCAAACAAATTTTCTCCTATTTATTTCTCTCTCTCACAAATCAAACTCTCAGTGCCAAATATATAAAAGAAATTTTCCAACGAAAGAATAAAAGGAGAGTAGAAAGAGAAAAGTTTCCAAAAAAAACCAAAATAAGATTTGAAAAATAAATATTTAATTTTGGAATCTCAAATCGAGTTAAATTTTCTATCAACAAAATCAAAGCAAGATCAAGAATTTCCCTCCTTCAGTGCATTTTTTTCAGTAATAGACCTCATCCATGATAATTCAACCGATCCACACTCTCTTCCACCTTGAATTATCATAAACCACGTCCAAATATAAGTGAGACCTATGAACACCTTGGTCATCAAAAAATTATCTGAACACCTTGGTCATCAAAAAATTATCATAAACCGCATCCTGGTCAATCAATAATCAATATTTAGCTGAAATCTATTTCAAAACATTCAATATTGACTAAACTTAGATAGCTCAATATAAATAATTAAAGTAATTAAGCCTCAAAAATTACCAAATGATATTCTACATGTTGGAAGTTGGAACTGTGTAAAAGAGGGCCCGAAATTGAACCTGTAAACTTTAGTTCTCCGGTGGTAGCCATGGACAGAACTCAAGTGGGTCTGGGTGGAGAGCTATGGCCCCCCAATTTCACAGAGAAATCCATATTTTAAGATAAATTATAAGAAAAGAGGTGTAATCTTTCGTTACTTAAATGATGATAAGTGGACAAAATGACATGATTGATGGAAACACTCTTGTTCTTTAAGACTAATCTGTTCAGAAGGACATCTTACAATAACATTTTATTAGGCGGATCTTCTAAATGGAGAGCGATCATTACCCTCTACGCTTTCCATCTGCCAGTATAATATAGTAGCGAGTTGAAGACAAAGGCTGTCCAAGAACTGGGATGAAGAACACCATGTGGCCATGCTTCTGAGTGTATTGGACTTTCAGCATCTTGCTCTGAGGGAATGGGAGCTTCTTAACTCTGTTGTCCATACAGAGTCCCAAACAGCATGCGGCCTCAGATTCGGTTTCATCGTCGACGACTACCAGATAACCGGAATTCGGACCTTGAGGTGGACGCTCATGGATAGCTTCAGAGGACTTCCTATACAAGGAGAAAGGCCTGGTTACATACATCTTTCTCCCTTAACAACGCCTCTCTAACTTGTATTCCTTGATCTTCTTCTTCTTCCAATATCATGAGTGTATTTACACATATACTTCATATATAGATTTGAGGTTTACAAGTGTGGACAAAATCTGGCCAAGATGATTAGATTGTAATATCTTCTAATCAGCGAGGCTTCGAGGAAAGTGTGTGGTTCTTGTCAAAACTACAAACGACTTTGATCCAAGGCCGTCGCTGTTGATTGAAGAAATGAATGCGCTTGTCTGAATCCCTCTGTGCTGCATCTTGTGTGATTGGATATTGGATAGAGAGCCAACTTTTGCACGGAGTTTTCTTCCCCCAGGGGTTTCCTTTGAATTTAATTTTTCTTATCATATTTGGTAATTACCCTGAAAAATGTAAAAAACTTATCAGAGGTAAAGTGATTGATTACCTCTTGCGGGTTTTTAGATTTGTGATCCCCACTCAAAGTCCCACATTGGTTGTGGACTTGGGTGGTAAGGGCTTTATTTGAGGAGACAAGCCCCTCTTTATCACAAGGCCTTTTGGGCTTGGCATGGTGGGCTAGGGACCAAAGCAAAGCCGTACGGGCCCAGATGTGGTCTAAAGGGGAAAATATTGTGATGGATAGGGTCGGGTCGTCACAAGTGGTATTAGAGTACAATTTAATACTCAGACTGTGTGGACTCTACTTGCGTGACATTGCCTGCCTGTGTGTGTGGACCCCTGTCAGTGTGACATGAAAGAGTCGGGGACGGCTCTGGTCTTAAAAGGGATGGATTGTGATACCCCCACCCAAAGTCCCACATCGGTTGTGGACTTGGGTGGTAGGGCCTTTTTTTGATGAGGCAAGCCCCTCCCCATCACAAGGCCTTTTGGGGCTGGCCTGATGGGTCTTGGCCCAAAGCAAAGTTGTGCAGCCAATGTGGGGTTTAAAGCGGACAATATTACGATGGATAGGGTCGGGTCATCACATGATTTGTGTTAGAGAGAAATTTGAGATTTTCTCACCTCTGCCTTTTGTTGGGTAAATGAGGGTTAGCCTCATTTTTACCCTTCTACCCCTTATCCAAACGCAACCTAGTAAAGTGTTTATGTTAAGATTTATGGATGATTTGTTACGTGTTTACTTGAGATATAAGTGCGAAGTTAAGCCAGTTTAATATCAAATAAGATAAAATGCTTGATTCTCCACATTCAATCTAAGTCTTTTGGCATTTTAGTTAGATGCATATTTAGCACTAAGCAAGAATACATTCATTTAATAGGAATGTCATTCGTTGCAAGACCTTGCTAATCTATAGTTTGTTGGATTATTTTTTTTTATAATCATCGTTGATATCTCGACCCCATATAAAAGGTGGCGTTAATTCTTCCGTTATACTAAATCTGCTTTCCAATCAACCTGTTTCCATCTCTGCATTTACACTGTTGTACAGTGAACCAATTTGTGTTTCTTAATTCAGACTTGACTCAAAATCCCATCAGGACGAGATTTAGGAAAACTGAAAAAGTTAAAAAAAACAGAGAAACTTGCTAAGTTATTCATCTCAAAATATTGTTAAGCAGAGTGTTGTGCAAATTTTAAATTTATAATTCGCAAACGAACGAACTATTAAATAGTATAGCGTTAAGAGTGCGAGGTTGATCTCAGAACGAAACAACAAAATATATACAAAAACAAAGTATATGAAATTGAAACATTGTGATTAAAAAAATCTAGATCTTTAGAAATAACCTAAATATGAAAATCAAATTCTAATTTTTACAAATATGACTTCAAATTAGTTGGATTTCAGTTTTAATAAACTAATCTAAAAATTAGAGTATCATCATCTAAATCTAAAATCTAAAATCTAACCAATAAATCCAATTTAATTAAAGTAATGGTATGGATCTAGAATTTATAAATAATCTCAAACCAATTTAAGAGAACAAAATTAAAATGCAATTAAATCAATGTCAACCTAGTTCAAAAGAATTTGAGAGAATAAGAAAAGAATAAAAAATTTAATAAAAATAAAAAAATATTCACATAATGTACAATCGAATTGAGACAAGTATTTATGGAGGCATTTCATCCCATTTGATGATAAAATCACGGCCTAGACTATGAAATCTGCAAGAATTATCAAATACATATTCAAATTTGCCTTTTGTCAAAACTCCAATTAAAAATTTTATGGCTTCCATTAAAGAAGAAATTCTCAATTCAAGCTTTAGGCTTGGGCAGAAATTTATACTTGTCTTTCTAAATCTAAAAGAAGCTGCTCTTAAAAAGAACCTTAACTGAGAAGATTAAGTTCCACCGATCCTAAAAGGGATTCTGCTTTTCCTTGAAAATTCTCAAAATAATTTCTAACATAACATTTATAAAAGAAATTAAAATAAAAATTCAAACTATCATTACACGATATTCAATAATTGGAAAACCATACATCTAAAATAAGCTACCATGAATTTTATTCAAATAAATCAGAATATAGAATTACAATGCTTTTGGAGTTTTGCATCAAAGACGGAAAACACAACAACTTACAAATTAAATTCGAAAATTCATTTCTTCTCTAGTCTCTTCAGCCTCCAATCTTCAGTGCTCCTTCAATCCTTGCTCAAATTCAAATTTTACAATGCCTGAACCCCTTTAATTATAGTGCTCAAAAGAAACCGGATTAGGCAAGGCTTGGAGAGAATTCCTCCAAAATTCTCTCTCCAAAATTCTCTCTTTTATTTATCCAAATTAACTGTGTTTTCTAAGCCATGGTCGAATTTTATAGATAAGGCAACATGATTTTAGGGATTTTGGATTTCTACACATGCACCAACTTGAAACTCAATTTTGATCTTATTAAGGTCCAAATCATGAAATTTAAAAACTACAAAGTTGTAACCCTTGAAGTCTTCTTTCCAACACAAAAGGAATGAATGAAATCGGACATCAGAGTGAAAAGTTATGGCTAAAATACTGAAACTGTGTCAAAATATTCTTCCTTCCAAAATTCACTCTAATCAATCCAAATCCCATTTTTTTCTCTCATTCTTGCTTCCACAATCCTTCAAACGAAATTCACTCCTTCAAACAAAATTCACTGGTCACATTTGGTCTTTTGGACTTGGATCCCATACTTGACTTTTATCTGGTCCAGAATACTGGTGGACTTTAGCTTATAGGCTTTAGACTCGAACAATGAGTCCATTTGTGTGTTTATAAATTTTTACTACCTTTACAATTTAACACAGTCTAAAAATTATTATTATAATTCAAACTTTCATATCTGGATTTGAATTATAATAATTTACAATAATTCTAAAATCAAATTAGGTAGTAAAAATTACAAACTTTCTAGAAATAGAACTATGACCCACTTTCTGTATTTAATTCATTTTTCTTGTATTCTCACAAATGCACTGCAAAACTCCATTAAACGCATCTAATATACACAAATCAAAGGCTAACTAATCTAAAATTAAAGAGTAAAATAGTCATTTTCAGAACTCAACACAGAGTTGGCTCATAATGACTTGCTGTTGTCATTTCAAGTTTTAAACAATGGTCATGATAACAATGTGTATCTCAAGTACTCGAAACATAAGATTGGTACGTGAGCTAATTAGATAAACACGTCTAAAATAAAATACTCCCTCTATCCCAAATTAGTTGTCTTATATGGATTTTGGAATTGTCTCAATATACTTGTCTCATTTATATTGGAGTAGTATAAAGTGTATTAAAAATATATGAGATCACATGGAGTGCTATCCTTATATATACAGTTCCTTAAAAAATACAAATCTTTCAAATGAGACAACTAAAATGGAACAGAGAGAGTAGTAAAAAAGCTACCACAATTAATTATATAAAGATAAAACTATTATATTTTTTATCATTTTAACCGGGGTGCATTTTCACTTGCAAACATATATGCAACTAGGGTATGAATCTTTAACATTCAAGGACAGAATGACAAGTTTTGATTGATCCATTAACCATAAATCCTAAACTTTGAAGTTCTAAAAATCATATTACATTCGAATTTCCTTCCCTATCATTGAATGATTAAAATTTATAAATTTAACTTCCTCATTAAAACACTAAGCAAACTAATAATATGAAGTCAATGTTAAATTAGTCATAATTCAAAACTAATCATATTTTATTCAGTAAACAAAGCTAATCTCTGATGTAAATTTTACAACTCATTAATACAGTAGAAATGAATGCTGCCTACAATGTGGAGATAACAAAAGAACAATTTTTATTCCCATTTGGACTGAATTCTATGTGTGTGTCTGAAATCAAAACTCAGTACCAAACTCCCATCCATTCTCTTCAAAGCAAACCTCTCCACCAAAATATAGCAACCAAACTTCTTCCATCCTTCCTTTCCACACTCTTTCACCCTCACATTCTTCTCTGTTTTGTCATCCCATCCTCCTCTTACAGCTTCCCATCTCATCCTCCCCACAATTGCCATATTCAATCCTACACCCATATCTTCCCCACCATTATTAAGAGGCCTAAACCACATAATACCATTCTCCACTGGGGTGTCTTCACAAACAGGTTCAGTTTCCCTTCCAAAAAGAGCCACTGATTTCTTCTGCACATTGGCATTTACAGCAACTACATTTCCTTCATTCCCATACTTCTCACATGTATGAATCTCTTCCCAAAACTGCTGAAGACTCATCTCATAGAATGGGGACTTTTTGATTTGTTCTTTTAAAGAAGTCAGTTCCTTGATGAAAATGAAAGGGCAGTACCACTTCCCTACACTGACGGCCGCTGAACGCTTGTTGCCGACTGGAAAGTCCAACTCGGGCAAGCGGGCACGGAGTGATTCGTCGAGGCCGTGAGCATCGCCTAACTGGTAATCATGAGATGTCGACCAGGAGAGGTTCCAATCTTTCCTCCTCAAGAACTGGGCAGGGAACCCATCAGGGGAGATGGACTTGGCGACGAAGCCGCTAAAACGGCGAGGAGTGATCTCCACTTGTTGATAGATGTCCATATGATCAAAGGGCCTTGGTTTCACATCCTTTATGCAGTTGCAGAAACAGCATGTGGCCATGTCCTTCTCTCTTGAGCATGTGCTTGCATACCTGTAAATTCATTTAAGTCATATTGAATACTCCCTTACATTAAAATTGAGAGTGCCAAAATAAAAACCAAGGGAAAAAAATTGAAGAGAAGAAACCAAAACATTCAATATTGACTAAACTTAGATAGCTCAACATAAATAATTAAAGTAGTTAAGCTAAGGCTGAGATTTGGTCGTCAAAAATTAGTGATTTTCTATATGTTGGAACTGTGTAAAAGAGGTCCCCCATTGAACCTGTCAACTTTTGTTCTCCGTTTGGTAGCCATGGACAGAACTCAAGAGGATCTGGGTGGAGAACTATGGCCGCCCAATTTCACAGAGAAATTCATATTTTAAGAAAAATTATAGGAAAAGCAGGAGAAATCTTTCACAATTTAAATGATGAGAAGTGGACAAAATGACGTTAAAAACACCGTTGTTCTTAAAACTGATCTGTTTCAAAAGGGCATCTTACAAGAACATTTTATTAGGTGGATCTTCTAAATGGAGAGAGATCATTACCCTCTACGCTTTCCATCTGCCAGTATAACATAGTAGCGATTTGAAGACAGAGGGTGGTCAAGAACTGGGATGAAGAACACCTTGTCGCTGTCAACAGTCGTCGACTGGCCGTCAGAGTGAGCGTATTGGACTTCTAGCATCTTGCTCTGAGGGAATGGGAGCTTCTTAACTCTGTTGTCCATACAGAGTCCCAAACAGCATGTGGCCTCAGCTTCCGTTTCATCGTCGACGACTACCAGATAACCGGAATTCGGACCTTGAGGTGGAGGCTCATGGATAGCTTCAGGGGACTTCCTATACAAGGAGACAGGCCTGGTTACATACATCTTTCTCCCTTAACAACGCGCCTCTAAGTTGTATTCCTTGATCTTCTTCTTCCAATATCATGAGTGTATATACACATATACTTCATATATTTAGATTTGGGGTTTACAAGTGTGGACAAAATGAAAGTTGGGCGTTGTTGCGTCTCTGACCAAAATGATTAGATTGCTTCGAGGCAAGTGTGCATTTCTTGTCAAAACTACAAACGACTTTGACCCAAGGCCGTCTCTATTGATTGAAGAAATGAACGCGCTTGTCTCATTCCCTCTGTGCTGCATCTTCTGTGATTAGATGAGCATGATGAGTTTTCTCCGAACAGCAGTTTCATTTGAACATTAATTTTCCTTATCTTATTTGGTAATTACTGTGAAATGGTACGGTAGGAAAAAAAACTTACTCTAAAAGAGAGGTAAAGTGATTACCTCTTTAAGGGTTTTTAGATTTTAACATCTCTTCCCTTTGTTACTAAACGAGGGTGGTTAGCCTCATTTTCACCCCTTGTCCATATGCAACGTAGTAAAGTATTTATGTCAAGATTTATGGATGATTTATTACATATTTACGTGAGGTATAGGTGTAAAGTTAAGTCAGTTTAGTATCAAATAATTCTCCATATTTATCAACTTTAAATCTTTGGCATTTTAGTTAGATGGCTATTTGGTACTGAGCGAGGATTCATTCATTTAATAGGAATACCACTCAGTTGCAAGACCTTGCCAATCTATAGTGTGTTGGACTATTTTTTATATATCAACGTTGGTATCTCTATTTCTTATAAAAGGTGGAACTAATTCCTACTTATTTACTAAATCACTTACAAGTCTCGTGTATAAAGTAAAAATGTCTAGTCTGCTTCGACTTTTTCTTTCTGATATACTATCCATGTCCACTTCTTTAACTCAATCAAAGTTTAAAGTTTTTCACAAGACTTGGTTGAACTTCATCAAACTTAATGTGATTAAATGTTGAATTGAAAAATCATTAAATATTATTGCGATTTACAATGTTTTACCATCTCTCACCGTTAGTTGAAATGATTTCTCTCAAATTAGTTAGGTGTTGCTCAGTACATTTATTACCAGTTAGTATGCCAATTCACCCATTTTAATTGATTAAACAAAACAAACTTCATTATCATCTGTATACTTTGATACTAATAAGCATACAGAAGAGAAAGATCATATATTAGAGGTGAGATTAATACCACAAGTATGTGCAAACCTCTCAATCCACACACACTGGTTAGTTGATGAAGAGTAATCTTATAGGGAGTTGTCTAGAAAGCTTTAAACGTGAATCGAATCTAAAACTTCTTTTCATATGGGAAGAAGCTTTTTGACCATCAAATCAACTCCTGTATAATTGAAACTCCCATATAATTGATATATACAATAGCCATGAGACCCAATACGTTGACATTGCTAGAATTTGATACAATTTATTCTTAAAAATAGAATAATCTTTGTGATTGATTCTCCATACATCTATTTCTTATACCAGAAGGTACCGTCCCGTTCACCATTTCATATATTACTAAGCCAGATGTGACCGCCTCATAAATGCCATTTTCTTTCCATTTTGGATCATTGATCCTAAATTGTTAACTTTGACTTTTATCAAGTCCACATGTGACCAACTTCATCATTATCTTCTAATCCTGTTACAATAACTTTATGGATTATTGTCTTCTTTTATCACTTATAATTATAGCTAAAAAACTTTGAAATTTAGATTTGACTATAATTTTATCGAGTCAAATAATTAGAGTGAATTTTTAGACTTGATTTAAAAAAATTCAAGTAAAATTCATTGACTCTCTCAATTCTATCCCGTTAAATCAATTTCATTTTTTTTCAAAAATTTAAACTATTCTTACAACAAACTTAATACCCTCTTCCAAAACTGTAGATGCATGTATTACAAGTAATTGAAGTTTGAACAAGGAAACATGTTGAGATGTAGTACGAGATTAACAATGGAATATTGAAAGGGTACAAATGGTAATATTACGTTTCCTTGAGAATATTCTACCTTAAATATACTTGTTAGTCAGATCATTAACACATATTCATTGTTTTTAATTCTCGAATTTTAAATTTGAATCTAAATACTAGGGACTATTCTATTTTTGTCAGACTTGCAAGGGCTTGAAGCTTGCTAAGACATTTCCAGTTTGCAATGTTAAGAGAGGTGATAATGCATATGAACACTCTTATTATGTTATCTTCCATCCTTGAACACTATACTGTCAAAACATCATGGAAAAATATTTTTCCTATATATTTCACTCAATTAATAATTACACAGACTGAGGGTATATTTATACACATAAACTTTCTATTTCTGTCAACCCCTGATTTTATGACAGAATCACGGTTGACCCTTCTATCAAGGGATTTACAGGTCACGACTCCTACTATAATTCCTCTAATTAACAACTCTCGCCAACACTCCCCCTCAAGTTGGTGCATACAGGTCTCTCATGCCCAACTTGTCAAGTGAGTTGTAAAAATTCCTGCTGCATACAGCTTTTGTGAGTACGTCTGCCAATTGATCTTCAGACTTAACAAAAGGAAATCTGATTGTCTTGTTCTCAAGATTTTGTTTGATGAAATGTCGATCCACCTCCACGTGTTCGGTCCGATCATGTTGGACAAGATTGTGTGAGATATCAATGGCGGCCTTATTATCATAGAACAGGTCCATCTCACAATTTGGAGCAAAACCAATTTCTGTTAATAGTCTTTTAAGCCAGAGAAGCTCACAAAGACCTTTAGCCATCCCACGGAACTCAGCTTCAGCACTCGACAAAGCCACCACATTCTGTTTCTTGCTTCTCCATGTTACAAGGTTGCCGCCAACAAACATGAAGTACCCTGAGGTGGATTTTCGATCTGATATATTTCCTGCCCAATCTGCATCTGTATATCCCTCGGCTTTGAGGTGATTGTTTTTTGAGAACATAAACCCTTTCCCTGGGGATGACTTCAAGTAGTGAAGAATTCTGAGTCCCGCATCCATATGATCCTCACTCGGACAATGCATGAATTGACTTACTACACTCACCGCATACGCAATGTCTGGGCGAGTGTGTGAGAGATAAATAAGTTTTCCAACTAATCTCTGGTATCTTTCTTTGTTTGTCGGTACTTGGTCTTGGTATACTCCCAGTTTGTGGTTTTGGACAATTGGTGTGTCCGCACGCTTGCATTCTAGTAGTCCCACCTCTGATAGAAAATCTAGGATATATTTTCGTTGGGAAAGGAATATACCTTGCCTTGACCTAGCAACCTCAATTCCCAAAAAATATTTGAGCCATCCCAGATTCTTCATTTCAAATTCATTCGCCAAATGCTCTTGAAGCCTTGATATTTCTTCTGGATCATCTCCTGTGATAATCATGTCATCTACATAGATTATTAAGGCCGTGACCTTGCCCTGTTGATGCTTTAAGAATAGTGTATGATCTGAGTTATTTTGTTGATAGCCATATTTCTTCATTGCCAAGCTGAATCGCCCGAACCATGCTCTAGGTGATTGTTTCAAGCCATACAATGCTCGTTGTAACTTGCACACCACTTCAACTTCAGAAGTTGCTGTGTAGCCTGGTGAAACATTCATATAGACCTCCTCCTCCAGATCACCATGGAGAAAAGCATTTTTTACATCAAACTGGTGCAATGGCCAATCAAGGTTCACTGCAAGGGATAACAACACTCTAACCGAGTTCAATTTCGCTACTGGCGAGAATGTCTCTTGGTAGTCCACACCATATGTCTGGGTGTAACCTTTTGCTACTAGTCTTGCTTTGTATTGGTCAATCAAACCATCTGCTTTGTGTTTAATGGAAAACACCCATTTACATCCCACTGTCTTCTTTCCTTTGGGCAAGAGAACAAGAGTCCATGTTTCATTTTTCTGCAGTGCCTCCATTTCTTCCTTCACCGCCTGGGTCCACTTAGGATTTGTCAGAGCTTCATGAACACTGGTAGGACCATGGCATGAGGAGAGTTCATGCACGAATGTCTTGAGTGGGTCAAAGAGCCTTTTTGTAGACACATAGTTGGCAATTGGATATTTTGAGCTTCTCTCTCCAATATCTGGAGAATATCGACCTGGTGGTTTGCCACGATTATGCCTGAAAGGTAAAGTATAGCCAACATGGATATCTATATCATTAGAGTTTGAAGATATAGTGGGAGAGTTTACCTCGGGGATATTCTCAGGAGATGGGTCGTCGGGTACTAAGGAGTGGGAGGGGGTTTCCATTTCAGCTTCAGGTGATGTAGATATTGCTTTGGAATCTTTCTCCGTTTCTGAGGACACATGTAATTCTGTATTGGGTTCCTCAATGTTAAAGTCGGTGTCATTAAATCTCGGCCAGTCAAAGTGTAGCCACTTCGGTTCGTCATCCCTGATCTCCCCTTGACGAGGAGAAGTGGGTAACGAGGAAGAGAAGAACGTCTCAGACTCCAAAAAAGTGACATCCATAGTCACATAGGTGCGTTTGGAGGCCGGATCATAGCACCGATACCCTTTTTGATGGACGGCATATCCCAAGAAGAGACATCGAATGGCGCAAGGGTCAAGCTTCGTGCGCTGGTTCTTATGAAGGTGGACAAAGGCGACACAACCAAAAATCTTAGGTGGAAGCAACAACATCGTAGGTAAGGGAACATACGTCGACAGGGCCTGTAACGGAGACTTGAAAGTCAAGACTTTAGAAGGCATCCGATTGAGGAGATGCACAGCTGTAGCAATGGCGTCAGTCCAATGTCGACTAGGCACATGGGCGCCCAGTAATATAGCTCGAGCAGTTTCAAGGATATGGCGGTTCTTTCGCTCAGCCACACCATTCTGCTGAGGAGTTTGTGGACAGGAGGTTTCATGGATAAGACCATGTTGCTGAAAATAGGCATGAAACTGGTGGTTCACATACTCACCACCATTATCTGATCGAATAATCTGAATCTTAGCGGAAAACTGAGTTTGAACCATAGTGTGGAAGGACTGAAATGTAGTCAGTACTTCATCTTTATGTTTCAGCAAATAGAGCCAAGTCATTCGAGTACAATCATCTACAAATATCACAAACCAGCGGTGACCAGATATGGTGGTAATTGGGGAAGGACCCCACACATCGGAGTGAATTAAAGCAAAAGGAACAGTACTTTTATTCATACTTGAAGGATAAGTAGCTCTATGGCTTTTTGCAACAATACAAGTTTCACATTTGAGGTCCAATATCGAAAGCTTGGAAAATAAATTTGGAAACAAATACTTCAGATAACCAAAGGATGGATGTCCTAACCGACAATGCCAAAGCCAAATTTGTCGCTCTTGCTTGTCAACCGGAGGATGCATGTGATGTGCGCGGCCCATACTGAAATCGTCCAGGTAATAGAGGCCCCCCCCTCTTAGTACCACGCCCAATGATCTCCTTGGTAAGAATATCCTGAAGTAAACAAAAGGTAGAGTACATTAGTACAACACAGTTCAGGGCAACAGTAACTTGGCTCACAGAGAGCAGCTTATGGGAAAGGGAGGGAACATGCAAAGTATGAGATAATGATAAAGTGGGTGACAATTGCACAGTGCCAGCCCCTGTAACCGGAGAGAGAGCCCCATTGGCATTAGCAATGCAGGTGCGCCGTGGTGGAGAGGTTTGGCAGAAATCAGTGGCATCGAATGTCATGTGATCGGTGGCACCCGAGTCAAGGATCCAAGAACGGCGATCACCATCGCGAGATGAACTACAAAGAGCAGTACCAAAGTTACCTGTTTCTGTGATTGGTAAATCACCCTGGGCGGTCTCCACATGGGGAGTGAGGGAGAGACTGGACTCGGCTGCAGCAACTGCAACTTGACCGGCTCTGCCATCAGCAGTATCTCTGCGTTTGCGGGCCTGAAGGTCATTCCACCAGTCCGGGTAGCCGTGGAGTTTGAAGCAATTTTCACGGGTATGTTTCAAATTACCGCAGTGAGAGCACTTGGTACCATCAGAGGAAGAGGAGCGGGGCTTGGCAAAGGTGCCAGCCTTCCCAGTGCCCAGAGAGAGAGACCGAGAAGACGATGGAGTTGATTGGCCGATCTTGAACCCTTTCGAGGCCAGAACTGCCCCTGGAGTATCGGGGGGGCCACCGGTAATCATAACAGCTTGCCGGACAGCTTCCCGCGAACATGAGCATACGCAAGTTCAATGGAAGGGAACGGACGCATCTGTAGTATGTCACTGCGAGTGTTATCGAGCCGATCATCCAGGCCATCCAAGAATGCATACACACGGTCTTCTTGAAGCATGTCATTATAGTGCTGAATATCAGCAACACATTCCATGGGGTTTGGGCGACGAAAATCAATCTCGCGCCATAACCCTTGGAGAGAAATGAAATATTTCTCAAGGGAACCACCTGCCTGTTTCAGACGGGTCACACGCCGCCGGAGGTCATACACTTGAGAGGTATCACTGCCGTCAAAATAGGTAGTAGCAATGGAATCCCATACTTGTTTCGCAGTTGGAAACCGAATAAAGTTGCCGATGAGGGATGGGTCCATGGAGTTAATCAGCCATCCCTTGACAATGGCGTTGTCTGTGAGCCATTTGCGGAAGGAGGGATCGTTCGGTGGAGGTTGGACGACATCGCCGTTAATGAGTCCCAACTTGTCTTTACCGGAGATGTACATCTCAACAACTTGGGACCAAAGAGCGTAATTGAGCCCGTCCAATTTAATGCCAATGGGAGCAACAACAACATTATCACTGATTGGGGAAGGAACCGAAGTTTTATTCAAGACATCAGTCATTCGGGTGGTTAATTCGGTGATAATGGCAGTGGAGTCAATGGGCTTGTCGTGGTCCGCCATGGGAGCAGCGGCAAGTGGTGAAGGTCATACCACGAGCACCGGTGGCAGAGCAGTAGGTGTAGAGCGGAGAAGGCGACGGCAGCTAACCCAAGATCTCGGGTCAGATTTGAACCCGGAAAGCGGCGGCCGGAATCAAGCAGAGGTTCACCGGCCGGAAGTGGCTGGAATCGTACAGAGTGTCGCCGGCCAGATGCGGCGTCTGCAGAGGGGTTTTTGAACCCAGATCGAGGCCGGAGGCAGCGCCAGGGGCGGGACCGAGAGAGCAGCAACCAGCAGAGGCCGGAGCAAGCAGGATCGGCAGCAAGCCAGAGGAGGTAGCAGCGGCAGAGAACTGAGGCGCAACGCAGATCGCGGCAGCCTGACGCAGATCCCGACAGCCTGATCGGTGGGAGAGAAGAGAGCGGCAGATCTGAGGTTAGGGTAGGCGGTACCGACGTCGGAATCAAGGGCGGAAGGGCGCGGGAGCCCTGTATCGCACAGATCGGCAACCTCGCGGTGTGAGAGAGGATAGCGGCAGATCGGAGGCAGCAGGCAGCCGATCGGAGCAGAAACGCAGGCAGCAGACCGGGGCGGAAGTGCCGGCAGGCATATCCGAGCGGAATCGCAGGCAGCAGAGAGGAGCGGAATCGCGGTGGAGAAGGTGTCCGACGCCGACGGGAGGGCAAACAGTGAAGCCGCAGATGAAGGAGGGGAGCACACAGTAACGTCGATCGGGAAGATTTGAAGAGAAATCCCGCAGGAACAGTAACGTCGATCGGGAAGCTCTCCCTGACACAGGAAGAGTAATAATTTTTTAAGAGAAATCCCGTCGTCTATGTCAGACGAAAAAAAAAATTTCGATTCAGAAAGAAAGAAAAAAAATTTCGATTCCTACGAAAGGAGATCGAACCTAGGCTCTGATAGCATGTCAAAACATCATGGAAAAATATTTTTCCTGTATATTTCACTCAATTAATAATTACACAGACTGAGGGTATATTTATACACATAAACTTCCTATTTCTGTCAACCCCTGATTTTATGACAGAATCACGGTTGACCCTTCTATCAAGGGATTTACAGGTCACGACTCCTACTATAATTCCTCTAATTAACAACTCACGCCAACATATACTAGTTTCTTAATTATGGGAATCAGAAAATATCTATATTTGTTTTGTGGTGTATATTTTTCCATTGCATCAAGGTTATCTAAAATTATTTTATGAGGTAATAAAAGGATGGATTTTGGATTTTTCATAATGTATGCTGAAATTTCTTCATATGGTGTTGGAATGATTTCGGAGCATAATTAATCTTGTAGATTAATGTTAAATCTTCATACATGGCATTACTTTGCAAAGGGACTATAACTTCTAATATTGAAGTTCGATAGAAACTGAACAAGAAATGTTCCATCTGCTTTTACAAGTGGCGAGCAGGTGACTCGCGAAGATATCATGGCAGCAATAGAAAGAGCAAAGTTTGGTATCAATGATCGGCAATTGACTCCAAGTACCATAAGGAGGGAGCTTGGAAGACTATTTTCCTGGATGCATTCTCCAGTGAGAAGTAATGAACCAAGAGAGGATGGTTTGGGCTACCAAACACTCAGTAGATGAGATGTGTTTCTTGGTGTTTTGGTGTTCTTCTTCAGAATGATTTTCATGTGTAAATTATCAGAATGCACAAACCTTGAGCACACAAAAGCATGGGACTAGCAAGCTGGAGTCAAATTGTTTTTTTTTTAAGACCAAGGTATGCAAGTGTCTCACCTGACTAATTCTGGGGTATGTGTAAACCTTTGCTAGGGTTCAATTATTTGACGATGGAATACATTTTTTCCCCTCTTAATCGTTTTACGTATTTGAATCTGTATAATGGCTAGTATATTACTACAGCTGTTTGTTTCCCATTGGCCAAAAATCAAATGAAAACTGATACTCAAGTTGTTTTTTCTCTTTAATGAAACAAAAAAAAAAAAAACATCTGTGTTTCCATTTTTTGCACTTCTCCCCTATTATTGAATTGAACATTATTTTATGTGAATGAAGAACCAGTACACTAAAGCCAAGGGATTTCCAACTGGAAATGGATTTTCCTTTACAATTCCAACCTTAGCGAGGCAGTGATGGAATGAATTTGGATCCTCTACAAGTGAACTTGAGCACCCTAAAACTCTCTCTTCATAAAAAAAAATTTAAGTATTGAAGAAGTTTGGAAGATTTGGCTCACTGGCCCTTCTCATTATACAATGTATATATATAGATGTACAGGTCTAAGTATGGAAGCCCTTAATTAGGGAACTTGACAAATATATAATAAGATATACATGGTAGGTCAAGCCTTCTCTCTAATACTCCCCCGCAAACTCGACGGTGGTAAAGCGATGAGGTTGGAACTAAGTTTGGAGAAGCGCGGCGACGATAACCCCTTGGTGAAGATATCCGCAAGTTGATCCTCAGAGCAGATAAACTGAATTCGATGAGTGTCAGCGGTGACACGTTCGCGGAGGAAATGATAATCGAGCTTAATGTGTTTAGTCCGAGCATGAAACACAGGATTAACAGCCATATACGTGGCACTGAGATTATCGCAAAAAATGACAGTCAGAGAAGAGAGAGGAAAACCAAGCTCTCGAAAAAAATGTTGAATCCAGACTGTATCCGCACAGGTATAGGCAAGGGCCCTATATTCAGCTTCAGCACTGGACCGAGAGACAGTGGGTTGCTTCTTGGCAGACCAAGAAATTAAATTGGGACCCAAGAAGATACAGTAACCGGTAGTAGAGCGTCGACTATCAGGACAACCAGCCCAATCAGCATTAGAGTACGCAGTCAGGCGGAAAGGTTGTGTTGCACGCTTGAGATGTAGTCCACGTCCCAAAGAGCCTTTGAGATAACGGAGAATGCGCTTGACAGCATCAAAATGAGACGTTCGGGGCTGGCTCATGAACTGAGAGACAATATGCACCGTATAAGCAACATCGGGCCTGGTGAGTGTGAGATAGAGAAGAGCACCAACAATCTGACGATACGGAGAGGGGTCCGTCAGTAGATCACCTGTGGTAGAAGATAACTGAGTCTTGGCAGCAACAGGCGTGGAGCAAGGCTTACAGTCAAGCATTTGGCTGCGACGAAGAAGATCAAGGGTATATTTGGTTTGAGACAAATGTAACCCGTTAGAATGCTAAGTCACCTCAAGGCCCAAGAAGTAATGCAGAGCGCCAAGGTCCTTGATTTCAAATTCAGTACCCAGGCTGCGAGTGAAAGACTGAAGAAGCGACGAAGAATTGCAAGTCAATACGATGTCATCAACATAAAGAAGAAGAACTATAACACTTTTGTCATGTCGATATGTGAACATAGAGCTATCAGCTTTACTTTAAACAAAACCATGAGAGAGAATGAAGGAGCTGAACCGTTGAAACCACACTCTAGGTGCTTGTTTCAAACCATAAATAGCTTTGTGTAATTTGCAGACATGATGAGGACGATGAGAATCGACGAAGCCAGGAGGTTGAGTCATATAAACTTCTTCTGTAAGATGGCCATGAAGAAAGACATTCTTGACGTCCAGCTGGCGAATGAGCCAATCAGAAGTAACAGCAAGACTGAGAACAGTGCGAATAGTAGTGGGCTTGACAACAGGACTGAATGTCTCATCATAATCGATACCAGCCTGTTGATGAAAGCCTTTAGCAACAAGTCGGGCTTTATAGCGTTCAATGCTACCATCAGAACATCTTTTGATCTTGAAGACCCACTTACAACCAACATGGTTGAAATTTGGCGGCGGCGGAACAAGAGACCAAGTTCGTTGCCGGAGAAGAGCATTGAATTCATCATTCATTGCTTGACGCCAGTCCGCAGAACGAGCAGGTTGAGTATAGCTAGTGGGCTCAAAGTCTGAGGAAGTAGGGACCATAGAAGCAAGTGCCTGAGGTAGTGGATGCCGTGAAGAAAAATTGGCCCGCTGTTTGGGCTTGGAGATGCCGGCTTTTGCCCGAGTCACCATAGGATGATCATTAGCCGGCGGTGGTGGAGTAGTAGCTGGAGATGAGGTGACAGCAGAAGGCGTGGCTGGTCCGGAGAGTGACACGACAGGTGGTGAAGCAGGTGGCAACAAAGGAGTAGTCGATGCTACTGTCGGAGAGGCAGGAAGGATTGCCGTGTCCTGTGAGATGGAGCTAACAGGAAGGAAGACCATATCAGAAGAGGGAGAAGTTGTATGTCGCACGGTAGCCGTGGCGTAGGGAAAGACAGCTTCATTGAATAACACATGTCTGGAGATGTAGACTCTGCCTGTAGAAGAGTGCAGACACCTGTAGCCCTTGTGATGATCACTGTAACCAAGAAATACACACTCAATCGAACGAGGTTGGAGTTTGTTAGTAGTATAATCACCCAAGTAAGGGTAACATGCACATCCAAAGGTGCGCAGGGTCAGATAATCGGGGTTGGTGCCATAAAGCCTCTGGCAGGGGGAGGACCATTGAAGAAGGGGTGTGGGTAGTCGATTGACTAGATAGACAGCAGTTAACAGTGCCTCAACCCAGAGATGATGAGGTAGATGAGAGGCAAGGAGGAGGGTGCGGCCCATTTCGGAGAGGTGACGGTGTTTTCGTTCAGCAAGACCGTTTTGCTGTGGAGTGTGAGGACATGACAGACGGTGAATGATCCCTTTTTGCGCACAGAGGTTGTGAAAGGAGTGATTATCACACTCCTTACCACCATCACTTTGAAAAAATTTAATTGAAGTAGAAAAATGATTTTCAACAAACAGAAGAAAATGATGAAAATGAGTATAAACTTCCGATTTATGGCGCATTGGAAAAATCCAAGAGTAACGAGTATAATCATCAGTAAATAAAACATAATAGCGAAAACCAGAAACTGATATGACAGGAGACATCCAAACATCCGAATGAATTAAATAAAATGGTGTAGGAGTACAATGGGTACTAAGTGAAAAAGGGAGTCTCGTAGACTTGCCCAAAGCACAATCACTACAAAAAGGAGAACGAGAAAACTTAAAAGAAGAGCCTAAACATTTATTGGTGGTTAAAACTTGAAGCACTTTATTAGAGGGTGTCCAAGACGTTGGTGCCAGATTGACGAAGAAGAGCAGGATACAGCTAAAGCATGGGTGGTGCGAGGAGTGGGCTTGATAGGGTAAAGGCCGGCTTCACATTGGCCCTGAAACAAAGGAGCACCAGTACGTAAGTCACGAATAACAAAACCCCAAGGGAAGAAAGTAAAACTAACAAAGTTATCTTTTGTGAATTGAGCGACAGATAACAAGTTTTTGTGCATGTGGGGAACATGGAGAACATTGGAAAGATGAAAGGTAGAGGAGTCTGAGGAAAGAGACAAAATACAAGTGTGTGCAATTGGAAGGGAGTCACCATTACCCAGAAGAACTTGATCAGGACCACTGTAGGCAGACCGGGAGAGGAGTGAGTGGGTATCACCTGTCATATGATTGGTAGCGCCTGTATCAGGGTACCAATTGTAATCAGCTGGAGGAGCAATCTGCAGACCAGCAAAGAAGGAGGGAAGATCAGCCTCAAACGGAGGCTCTTGCCGGTAGCGCTGATAGCAATTGGAAGCGCTATGTCCATGCTTGGAGCAGATCTGACATTGAAGGGCAGCAGACGAAGGATGTCCAAAGATGCTGGAAGAGTTTGTAGAACGTCCTCGACCACGATTGCCACGACCGCCTCTACCATTATCAGGGCGACCTCGACGACCACGATTACCACGAGCATAGGATCCGCGCCCATGAGTTGAGAGAAGAGCAGTGTGAGATACACCGCCAGGGCTATCAGATGGCATATGCTGTCCCAAATGTAGGAGTTGGGACTGAAATAATAATAGCCGAGCACGGAGATCTTGGAACAGCGGAAGTGGTGGGGTGAGGATGGTAGTAGTGTAAAACATGGAATAGTCGGGGCCAAGACCACGTAAAACAGATGTAACGAGGTCATCATTGGAGACTGGCTGATTGATAGCGGCAAGGGAATTGACAATGGATTTGGCATGTTGCAAATACTCGGAAATATTCTTCGTGCCTTTAGAGAGAGTAAGTACTTGAATCCGCAAATAAGTGGCATTGGCAAGAGAATGCTGAGAAAAATTTCGTTGCAGACATGTCCAAATCTCAAGAGAGGTAGAGAGGCCAACAACCTGCGCAAGAACAGGTTCAGAGAGAGTCGCAATAAGAATGCCAACTAGGTTCTGATCCAGTGCAATCCAGGCAGCATATGCTGGGTTGATAGCAGATTTGGATTAGTCTTCAGTGGAGAGGTACGGAGGGGGACAGGGAATGGTGCCATCAATATAAGGCCAATAATGTTGGCCAAGTAAGAAGGGTTTGATTTGGGCATGCCACAGAAGGTAATTTGTCTCCGTTAATTTGATAGAGACAAGATGAGAAAAATTGGGAATAGTGATTGTGGGAACAAAGGATGAAGAGGAAACCATCTGGATAAAAGCTTCTTCTTTTTTTTTTTTTTTTGTCTGGAAGCTCGATGAGATCAGTACTATGCTGCTGGTGTTAAGAGGCATCACTCGGTGAGCAGAGAAGCCGGATTGGTGTCGGTGAAGTGCCTCAGCAGACTGCTGGCTGCTGTGAGGCAGAGAAGACGGGCGGATCTGCGCTGGGGCTGACAATCGAAAAGAGGGACAACCAGGCGGAGTTCTCAACAGAGCCCTGTCGTCACAGATCAGCTCTGCAAGAGACTAGATCTAGACAGCGAAGGGTCGGCTGACCTTGAACTGGACCGAAAAGTGCCGTCGCAGATGGGCCTAATCTTGCGCAGAAGGGAAAGCAGCGTCGGAGAATGCGTCGCAGATCTGAAAGAGGAGCGAAACTGCAGCGATCGGACAAGATGCAGGCAAGATCCAGAACAGATCTGGTGAACACGGACGATGGAGAAGGAGAGGCCACCGGAGCGCTAGCAGGGGGGCGATAGGAATGCCCAGAATTGGTCGAGAGATCTGGAAGGGCGGCGGACCTCGAACTTTGACGGAAGGAGGGCTGACGAGGAATGGCCGGCGGTCAGGAGACTAGGCCAGATCCGAGGAAGCCGGCGGGCAGCAGAGGAGCAGATCAGGCAGTTGCGTAGATCCGGCAGGTGAGAGGGAAGATCGAACGGCGTAGCAGTCAGATCTTGGAGAAGAAGAAAGGTCCCTCGTGCAAATCTGGATGACAAGCCAGATCTAGTATCGGTGGGCGGCTGCAAACGATGGAGCCAGAGAGGATTTTGCAGAGGCAGAAACACTGGTAGTGGAGAAATAGAAGAAAGACCACCGTCTGGTCTAAAGGAGAGGATCGGTGGAGAAAGAGAAAGGACCACCGTGTGGAGGGGATTGTAAAAAAAAATTTAGGGAATCGATGTGTGGCTCTGTACCATGAAGAAGTTTGGAAGATTTGGCTCACTGGCACTTCTCATTATACAATGTATATATAGATGTACAGGTCTAAGTATGGAAGCCCTTAATTAGGGAACTTGACAAATATATAATAAGATATAAATGGTAGGTCAACCCTTCTCTCTAATAAGTATCAAATGAAAAAAACAAATTAATAATATTTTAATGAAGAAAGCAATAAAAAATAGTGCTCTATGGAAGTTCACTTTTCAAAGATTTGGATTCTTGATGGAATTGGTTGCTATCATTATTTAAGATGAGAAAAATCTATTCAGTGCAAGATCCCAAAATCGCTCATAACATTTTAGTATCCACTTGGGTGGTTTACTCTTGCTTACTCTATCCACATTATTAGTCAGCTCCTCTTTTTTGAATTTTTTCAAACGCATTTTATTTGTAGTAGTATCTGAAATTGTAGCTTTTCATCTGAATGTGAGGCTGTTGAAAACGCAGACTATTAAGCTTATTCAAGTGGTCATGACTCTTTTTCAATTTTATAATATTCGTCATATTACTTAGATTGTGTTAAGATGTTAGATAGATTTATTATCGTTGTGAAAGATTTTTATATATCTCAATTAAGAAATTAGGATATTCAATTTTGTCTCCAGATGTTACGAGAGATTCATTGATGTATTTATATATTTGATTATTATTCAGTGATAAAAAAATAGAGAAAATATGACCCAACCTATTGACCATACAAATGTTGTGCCAAAATTGAATTCCAATAACAAATTAAGATTTATGGGAAGACAACACAATTTTTACTTGTTCAACCGAAGCCTGCCAGCAAGGACAGCAATTGGCCACTAATTTCTAAAAGAATACGAATCACAAATTTTTCCTCAAACAACTCTCTCTCTCACCTTCTCTCGATTCAAAACAAATCCCCAAACAAATTTTCTCCTATTTATTTCTCTCTCTCACAAATCAAACTCTCAGTGCCAAATATATAAAAGAAATTTTCCAACGAAAGAATAAAAGGAGAGTACAAAGAGAAAAGTTTCCAAAAAAAACCAAAATAAGATTTGAAAAATAAATATTTAATTTTGGAATCTCAAATCGAGTTAAATTTTCCATCAACAAAATCAAAGCAAGATCAAGAATTTCCCTCCTTTAGTGCATTTTTTTTTCAGTAATAGACCTCATCCATGATAATTCAACCCATCCACACTCTCTTCCACCTTGAATTATCATAAACCACGTCCGAATATAAGTGAGACCTACGAACACCTTGGTCATCAAAAAATTATCTGAACACCTTGGTCTGCAAAAAATTATCATAAACCGCATCCTGGTCAATCAATAATCAATATTTAGTTGAAATCTATTTCAAAACATTCAATATTGACTAAACTTAGATAGCTCAATATAAATAATTAAAGTAATTAAGCCTCAAAAATTAGCAAATGATATTCTACATGTTGGAAGTTGGAACTGTGTAAAAGAGGGCCCGAAATTGAACCTGTAAACTTTAGTTCTATGGTGGTAGCCATGGACAGAACTCAAGTGGGTCTGGGTGGAGAGCTATGGCCCCCCAATTTCACAGAGAAATCCATATTTTAAGATAAATTATAAGAAAAGAGGTGTAATCTTTCGTTACTTGAATGATGATAAGTGGACAAAATGACATGATTGAGTGTTTCCGTTTATAGAAACACTCTTGTTCTTTAAGACTAATCTGTTTCAGAAGGACATCGTACAATAACATTTTATTAGGCGGATTTTCTAAATGGAGAGAGATCATTACCCTCTACGCTTTCCATCTGCCAGTATAACATAGTAGCGATTTGAAGACAAAGGCTGGCCAAGAACTGGGATGAAGAACACCTTGTCGCTGTAAACAGTCGTCGACTCGCCATGGTTCTCAGTGTATTGGACTTTCAGCATCTTGCTCTGAGGGAATGGGAGCTTCTTAACACTGTTGTCCATACAGAGTCCCAAACAGCATGCGGCCTCAGCTTCCGTTTCATCGTCGACGACTACCAGATAACCGGAATTCGGACCTTGAGGTGGAGGCTCATGGATAGCTTCAGGGGACTTCCTATACAAGGACAAAGGCCTGCTTACATACATCTTTCTCCCTTAACAACGCCTCTCTAACTTGTATTCCTTGATCTTCTTCTTCTTCCAATATCATGAGTGTATATACACATATACTTCATATATAGATTTGAGGTTTACAAGTGTGGACAAAATGAAAGTTGGGCGTTGTTGGGTCTCTGGCCAAGATGATTAGATTGTAATATCTTCTAATCAGCGAGGCTTCGAGGAAAGTGTGTGGTTCTTGTCAAAACTACAAACGACTTTGATCCAAGGCCGTCGCTGTTGATTGAAGAAATGAATGCGCTTGTCTGAATCCCTCTGTGCTGCATCTTGTGTGATTGGATATTGGATAGAGAGGCAACCTTTGAACGGAGTTTTCTTCCAACAGGGGTTTCCTTTGAATTTAATTTTTCTTACATATTTGGTAATTACCGTGAAAAATGTATGAGAGAAAAAAACTTATCTTAAAAGGAGAGGTAAATTGATTGATTACCTCTTGCGGGTTTTTAGATTTGTGATACCCCCACTCAAAGTTCCACATTGGTTGTGGACTTAGTAGGGCTTTATTTAAGGAGACAAGCCCCTCTCCATCACAAGGCCTTTTGGGCTTGGCATGGTGGGCCAGGGATCAAAGCAAAGCCGTACGGGCCCAAATGGGGTCTAAAGCGGATAATATTGTGATGGATAGGGTTGGGTCGTCACAAGTGATATTAACGTACAGTTCAATACTCAGACTGTGTGGACTCTACTTGCGTGACATTGCCTGCCTGTGTGTGTGGACCCCTGTCAGTGTGACATGACAGAGTTGGGACGACTTTGGTCTTAAAAGGGGTGGATTGTGATACCCCCACCCAAAGTCCCACATCGGTTGTAGACTTAGGTGGTAGGGGCTTTTTTTGATGAGGCAAGGCCCTCCCCATCACCAGGCCTTTTGGGGCTGATCTAATGGGTCTGGGCCCAAAGTAAAGTTGTGCGACCAATGTGGGGTCTAAAGTGGATAATATTGTGATGGGTAGGATCGGGTCATCATATGATTTGTGTTAGAGAGAAATTTGAGATTTTCTCACCTCTGCCCTTCGTTGGGTAAATGAGGGTTAGCTTGATTTTTACCCTTTTACCCCTTATCCAAACGCAACCTAGTAAAGTATTTATGTCAAGATTTATAGATGATTTGTTACATGTTTACTTGAGATATAGGTGCGAAGTTAAGCCAGTTTAATATCAAATAAGATAAAATGCTTGATTCTCCACATTCATCTAACTTTAAGTCTTTTGGCATTTTAGTTAGATACCTATTTAGCACTAAGCAAGAATACATTCATTTAATAGGAATGTCATTCGTTGCAAGACTTTGCTAATCTATAGTTTGTTGGACTATTTTTTTTATAATAATCGTTGATATCTCTACTCCATATAAAAGGTGGCGTTAATTCTTCCGTTTTACTAAATCTGCTTTCCAATCAACCTGTTTCCATCTCTGCATTTACACTGTTGTACAGTGAACCAATTTGTGTTTCTTAATTCAGACTTGACTCAAAATCCCATCAAGACGAGATTTAAGAAAACTAAAAAAGTTAAAAAAATAGAGAAACTTGCTAAGTTATTCGTCTCAAAATATTGTTAAGCTGAGTATTATGCAAATTTTAAATTTATAACTCGCAAACGCATGAACCATTAAATAGTATAGCGTTAAGAGTGCGAGGTCGATCCCAAAAGGAAATAACAAAATATATACAAAAACAAAGTATATGAAATTGAAATATTGTGATTAAAAAAATCTAGATATTTAGAAATAACCTAAATATGAAAATCAAATTCTAATTTTTACAAATATGACTTCAAATTAGTTGGATTTCAGTTTTAATAAACTAATCTAAAAATTAGAGTATCATCAATTAAATCTAAAATCTAACCAATAAATCCAATTTAATTAAAGTAATGGTACGGATCTAGAATTTATAAATAATCTGAGACCAATTTAAGAGAACAAAATTAAAATGCAATTAAATCAATCTCAACTTAGTTCAAAAGAATTTGAGAGAATAAGAAAAGAATAATTTTTTAATAAAAATAATAAAATATTCACATAATGTACAATGGAATTGAGACAAGTATTTATGGAGGCATTTCATCCCATTTGATGATAAAATCACGGCCTACACTATGAAATCTTCAAGAATTATCAAATACATATTTAAATTTGCCTTTTGTCGAAACTCCAATTAAAAATTTTATGGCTTCCATTAAATAAGAAATTCTCAATTCAAGCCTTAGGCTTGGGCAGAAATTTATACTTGTCTTTCTAAATCTAAAAGAAGCTGCTCTTAAAAAGAACTTTGACTGAGAAGATTAAGTTCCACCAATCCTAAAAGGGGTTCTGTTTTTCCTTGAAAATTCTCAAAATAATTTCTAACGTAACATTTATAAGCAAAATAAAAATAAAAATTCAAGCTATCATTACACGAGATTCAATAATTGGAAAACCATACATCTAAAATAAGCTAGCATGAATTTTATTCAAATAAATCAGAATATGGAATTACAATGCTTTTGGAGTTTTGCATTAAAGACGGAAAACACAAGAACTTACAAATTAAATTCAAAAATTCATTTCTTCTCTAGTCTCTTCAGCCTCCAATCTTCAGTGCTCCTTCAATCCTTGCTCAAATTCAAATTTTACAATGCTTGAACCCCTTTAATTATAGTGCTCAAAAGAAATCGGATTAGGCGAGGCTTGGAGAGAATTCCTCCATAATTCTCTCTCCAAAACTTTCTCCAAAATTCTCTCTCTTTTATTTATCCAAATTAACTGCCTTTTCAAGCCATGGTTGAATTTTATAGATAAAGCAACATGATTTAGGGATTTTGGATTTCTACACATGCACCAACTTGAAACTCAATTTTGACCTTATTAAGTTCCGAATCATGAAATTTCATAAACTACAAAGTTGTAGTCCTTGAAGTCTTCTTTCCAACACAATAAGAATGAACGCAATCGGACATCAGAATCAAAAGTTATAACTAAAATACTAAAACTATATCAAAATATTCTTCCTTCCAAAATTCACTCTAGTCAATCCAAATCCCATTTTTTTCTCTCATTCTTGCTTCCACAATCCTTCAAACGAAATTCACTCCTTCAAACGAAATTCACTGGTCACACTTGGTCTTTTGGACTTGGATCCCATACTTGACTTTTATCTGGTCCGGAATACTTGTGAACTTTGGCTTATAGGCTTCATGCTCAAACAATGAGTCTATTTGTGTGTTTATAAATTTTTATCATCTTTACAATTTAACACAATCTAAAAATTATTATTATAATTCAAACTCTCATATCTGGATTTGAATTATAATAATTTACAATAATTCTAAAATCAAATTAGGTGGTAAAAATTACAAACTTTCTAAAAATAGAACTATGACCCATTTTTCTGTATTTAATTCAATTTTCTTGTATTCTCATAAATACACAACAAAACTCCATTAAACGCATCTAATATAAACAAATCAAAGGCTAACTAATCTAAAATTAAATAGTAACATAGTCATTTTCGGAGCTCAACACAGAGTTGGCTCATAATGACTTGCTGTTGTCATTTCAAGTTTTAAATCATGGTCATGATAACAATGTGTATCTCATGTACTCGAAACATAAGATTGGTACGTGAGCTAATTAGAAAGACACCTCTAAAATAAAATACTCATTCTGTCCTAAATTAGTTGTCTTATATGAATTTTGGAATTTTCTCATTTATATTGGAGTAGTATAAAATGTGTTGAAAATGGGTGAGATCATATGGAGTGTTAGACTTATATATAGGGTTTCTTAAAAAATACAAATCTTTCAAATGAGATAACTAAAATGGAACAGTGGGAGTAGTAAAAAAGCTACCACAATTAATTATATAAAGATAAAACTATTATATTTTTTATCATTTTAACCGGGGTGCATTTTCACTTGCAAACATATATGCAACTAGGGTATGAATCTTTAACATTTAAGGAGAGAATGACAAGTTTTGATTGATCCATTAACCATAAATCCTAAACTTTGAAGTTCTAAAAATCATATTACATTCGAATTTCCTTCTATCATTGAATGATTAAAATTTATAAATTTAACTTGCTCATTAAAACACTAAGCAAACTAATAATATGAAGTCAATGTTTAATTAGTCATAATTCAAAACTAACCATATTTTATTCAGTAAACAAAGCTAATCTCTGATGTAAATTTCACAACTCATTAATACAGTAGAAATGAATGCTGCCTACAATGTGGAGATACAAGAGATTTTTTTTATTCCCATTTGGACTGAATTCTATGGGTGTGTCTGAAATCAAAACTAAGCACCAAACTCCCATCCATTCTCTTCAAAGCAAACCTCTCCACCAAAATATAGCAACCAAACTTCTTCCATCCTTCCTTTCCACACTCTTTCACCATCACATTCTTCTCTGTTTTGTCATCCCATCCTCCTCTTACAGCTTCCCATCTCATCCTCTCTACAATTGCCATATTCAATCCTACACCCATATCTTCCCCAACATTATTAACAGGCCTAAACCACATAATACCATCCTCCACTGGGGTGTCTTCACAAACAGGTTCAGTTTCCCTTCCAAAAAGAGCCACTGATTTCTTCTGCACATTGGCATTTATAGCAACTACATTTCCTTCATTCCCATACTTCTCACATGTATGAATCTCTTCCCAAAACTGCTGAAGACTCATCTCATAGAATGGGGACTTTTTGATTTGTTCTTTTAAAGAAGTCATTTCCTTGATGAAAATGAAAGGGCAGTACCACTTCCCTACACTGACGGCCGCTGAACGCTTGTTACCGACTGGAAAGTCCAACTCGGGCAAGCGGGCACGGAGTGATTCGTCGAGGCCGTGAGCATCACCTAACTGGTAATCATGAGATGTCGACCAGGAGACGTTCCAATCTTTCCTCCTCAAGAACTGGGCAGGGAACCCATCAGGGGAGATGGACTTGGCGACGAAGCCGCTAAAACGGCGGGGAGTGATCTCCACTTGTTGATAGATGTCCATATGATCAAAGGGCCTTGGTTTCACATCCTTTATGCAGTTGCAGAAACAGCATGTGGCCATGTCCTCCTCTCTTGAGCATGTGCTTGCATACCTGTAAATTCATTCAAGACATTGAATACTCCCTTACATTAAAATTGAGAGTGCCAAAATAAAAACCAAGGGAAAAAAATTGAAGGGAAGAAAACCAAAACATTCAATATTGACTGAACTTAGATAGCTCAACATAAATAATTAAAGTAGTTAAGCTAAGACTGAGATTTGTTCCTCAAAAATTAGTGCTTTTCTACATGTTGGAACTGTGTAAAAGAGGTCCCCCATTGAACCTGTCAACTTTTGTTCTCCGTTTGGTAGCCATGGACAGAACTCAAGAGGATCTGGATGGAGAACTATGGCCGCCCAATTTCACAGAGAAATTCATATTTTAAGAAAAATTATAGGAAAAGCAGGTGAAATCTTTCATAATTTAAATGATGAGAAGTGGACAAAATGACGTTAAAAACACGGTTGTTCTCAACACTAATCTGTTTCAAAAGGGCATCTTACAAGAACATTTTATTAGGTGGATCTTCTAAATGGAGAGAGATCATTACCCTCTACGCTTCCCATCTGCCAGTATAACATAGTAGCGATTTGAAGACAAAGGCTGGCCAAGAACTGGGAGGAAGAACACCTTGTCGCTGTCAACAGTCGTCGACTGGCCATCAGAGTAAGTGTATTGGACTTCAAGCATCTTGCTCTGAGGGAATGGGAGCTTCTTAACTCTGTTGTCCATACAGAGTCCCAAACAGCATGCGGCCTCAGCTTCCGTTTCATCGTCGACGACTACCAGATAACCAGAATTCGGACCTTGAGGTGGAGGCTCATGGATAGCTTCAGGGGACTTCCTATACAAGGACAAAGGCCTGGTTACATACATCTTTCTCCCTTAACAACGCCTCTCTAACTTGTATTCCTTGATCTTCTTCTTCCTTTATATACACATATACTTCATATATATCGATTTGATGTTTACAAGTGTGGACAAAATGAAAGTTGGGCGTTGTTGCGTCTCTGACCAAGATGATTAGATTGAACACTACAAACGACTTTGAGTCTTTGACCCAAGGCCGTCTCTGTTGATTGAAGAAATGAACGCGCTTGTCTCAATACCTCTGTGCTGCATCTTCTGTGATTGGATAAGGATGATGGAGTTTTCTCGGAACAGGGGTTCCTTTCAACATTAATTTTCCTTATCATATCGGGTAATTACAGTTGAAAAGTTACGGTAGGAAAAAGAACTTTAAAAAAGAGATAAAGTGATTACTTTTACGGATTTTTAGATTTGTGTCGGAGAGGGGAAACTTGAGATTATCTCATCTCTTACCTTTGTTACTAAACGCTAAGGTTGAAATATCGGCCGATACATATCGTATCGGCCGATATGTATCGGTATTTTAATACCAAACGATATCGGCCGATACAATATGTATCGACTGTACATACTGAATATCGACCGATATGGACGATATTCGGTCCGAAATATCGGTCACAATATCGGTCGATATTCATAAATATCGGTATTTAATTTTTTTTTTTTAAAAAAAACACCGATACGGTTTTTGACGGTTTTTACGCGGTTTTCCACAGTTTTTTGCAGTTTTTAACGGTTTTCCGCGGTTCTTCACGGTTCAGGACGGTTCAAGGTTTACGGCTTTTAAGGGTTCTCACGGTTTTTTGTGGTTTTTTGCGGTTTTTCACGGTTCTTCATAGTTTTTCACTATTTTTTCACGGTTCCTATAACGGAGGAGAGAGAAAATGCCGATATCGTAAGGAGAGAGAAAATTATCGGCCGATATTTACATATCGGGCAATATATCGGGTTGAACGTTTTTAAACCCCTGACTAAACGAGGGTAACTGAAGGTTAGCCTCACTTTCACCCCTCATCCAAACGCAACGTAGTAAAGTGTTTGTGTCAAGATTTATTGATGATTTATTACATATTTATGTGAGTATAGGTGCAATTTGCAGTAAGTATCAAATATAGTAGTTGAAAAAGTTTCCCTCAAATTAGTCAGTAGGTGCTGCTCAGTACATTTCTTATCTGTTAGTATGTCATTCATCTATTTTAATTGAGTAAAGATTCTGAGTGTATTTAGATCCTCCAATTTGATTGTACATAAATTTTTTATGTCAAACGTAGCACAAATGATGTTTATTCCAACTAACCTCTCCAACGAATCTTGACTTGGAGAAGAATAGCAGAATAGCCTTATGGAGATTATAGAGGTGGATCTAACCTATAGGTGACTTTGAAAGATATTTTCGTGATGATGTTTTTAATAAAAATTAAAAGTCAAAATAAGACCAATTTTAAATCTACTTTTTTAATATGAGAAAAAATGGATTCAAATTGAATAAAGATCTAATAAATGAGAGATAAGTGTAAGGGAAGAGAGTGTTTTGAGAGCATTAGTGGGTCCAATAAGGGCCTCTAAAAAATCCCAAGGGGTTATCCCAATTGGTTTGGGAGCAAGATCTCTAAAGGAAGGTATTGAGTTCAAACCATAGGAGCTCCAATGAAGGGCCACTTCCCATGAGAATATGTATAGAGTAAGGTCCTATCGATTTACGTAGTCTATGCGGATAGGAGAGTTTTCACACACCACGGAGGACTAGTCGAGTGTTACACCTGGACACCTCCGGACCTCAAAAAAAAAAAAAACAAGGGCCTCTAAATTGGGACGTCTATCATGGTGACAACTTTTTTTATTAAGCAAAACAAACTTCATTATCATCTGCATACTTGTATACCAATAAGCATATAAAAGAGAACTATTGTCTTAAGACTTTTCATCCTTTTATATGATTAAGGTGTCTGAACCTTTTAGAACGTTTGAGGTGAAATGCGAATCGAAATCAAGACTCTAATTTTCTAAAGCAAGTTTTTTTGCCATCACTCCAATCTTCGAGTTACTTTTCGTCCATTCTAGATGCTAAGTTTATTTAATTTCATTGATATTGATATTTGGGTATGATGAAAGTTGATATTTTGTTTCATAGATATTTTGGCTTATATTATTTAAAATAATAGTTTATATTAGTTTACAAGTTTATAGCATAGTTCATAAATGTTTGTTATATATGAGGCCACCTGGTGTGATGAATTTAAATAGCTTCAGATATTGCTTCTCTTTATAATTAAATTTTACAATGTCTATGTCCATTTAATTTTATTGAATTTAGTGTCAAAAGATAAAAGAGTTACTAGCGATTTATATGCAATCTTTAAAAAATTAGACATAATTTGAAACAATTTATTCTAATAATATAATAAATTAGAATAAGTCAGATTTCTTATAGGACAAGGTACCGTCCACCCTTTGATATATTACTAAGTCAGATTTGACCGCCTCATAAATGCCATTTTATTTTATTTTGGATCATTGATCAACTTTGGATCATTGATCAACTTTGACTTTTATTAAGCTCAGCTGTTACAGTAACTTTATAGATTACAAAATCGTTTTCTTTCATCATTTATAACTATAGCTAAAAAACTTGAAATTTAGACTTGACTACAAATTTTATCAGTCAAGTAAATAGAGTGAGTTTTTAGATTTAACTCAAAAAAAGTTAAAGTAAAATTCATTGACTCGTGTTTCGCTCAATTTTTTGAACTTTTTAACAATAGAATATTCAAAGGGTGCAAATGGTGATGTGACGTTGCCATGAGAATATTCTTGTTAGATACGGTGACAATCAATCTTAGTATATTATTTAGGATCAACGGTGATTTTATATAATCTAATACGAGTTTTACTTTATTGTCCATTTTACATTTTGAATTGATTAATCGAATCCTTTGGTCTAAGTGATTCGAAAGTTTTGACGAACCGATTCAAAGAAAAAAATGGGAATAGAGTAAAACCCGTGTCAGGTTACATAAAATACCCATGGGAGACTTGCTACCCTATTATTTACTCAGATCATGAAGATATTCATTGGTTTTTTTTTTTAATTTACATATGGAAAACTGCGGAAAACCCAACGTAAATCCCCACAAGTGATACCCACTGCCCTTAGAGTACACCATATTAGGCCATGGGGGCTCAAACCTGACACCTCCTACTTCCTGAGACAAGAGGTTAACCACCTGAATTACACCCATGTGGGCACTACACCCATGTAGGCACAAAATGAAATTTAATAGGCTCTGAGGGCCCAACTGATTCGAACCAGTGAACTCTTAATCTGACAAAAAAACAAATTCTATGTTTAATTCTTGAATTTTAAATTTGAATCTAAATGCTAGAGACAAATTCTATTTTTATCAGACTTGCAAGGACTTGAAACTTGCAAAGACATTTCTAGTTTGCAATGTTAAGAGAGGTGATAATGCATATGAAAGGGCTTGAAACTTGTAAGACATTTCCAGTTTTCAATGTCAAGAGGTGATAATGCATATGAACACTCTTATCTTCCATCCTTGAACAATAACACTAGTTTCTTAATTATGGATGTATACATCATCTTTGAATCAGAAAATATCTATGTTGTTTTGGGCAGCACTTACAGACACCCAGGTTTCCTGCCTCTACACACTAATTTTAGATTTTCGGATGAAATTACCATTATACTCCCGTGTTTTTACTCATCCGAATGAACTGCTAGTTCATTCGGCATTCGTTCGGATGAATGAAGTCATCCGAATGAACGCCGAAGTGTAAATTTAGTGCATTCAAAAGAATGGGCAGAACAATGTTCATTCGTTCGAATGAACGAGTAGGTTCATTCGAACGAATTTATCAGAGAGCAATGAAAAATTACAGTCGTTCACTTGAATGTCATTCGTTCGAATGAATCATCCTGTTCATTCGAACGAATGACATATATATGTTCATTCATTCGAATAAACATCGTAGTTCATTAGAACGAATTTATCAGAGAGCACTGGTATTTTACAGTTGTTCACTCGAATGTCATTCCTTCGAATGAACGAACCTGTTTGTTCGAATGAATGACATATATATGCCCACTAGTTCGAATGAACAACTTAGTTCATTAAAACGAATGAACATATATACGTTCATTCGTTCAAATGAACGGGTTAGTTCATTTGAACGAATAAGAATGCATATAAGTGACCCTCTACGAAATTTCACTCACTTCATTCCATTCAAAACCCTAAACCGTCGTTTCCCTCTCCCTCTCCCTTGAACCCCTTTCTCAATCTCTTCTCCCTTAAATCTCATTTTCAACCCCCTCTTCAATCTCATACCCTTAAACCCCTTTTCACCCTTAAACCCCATTTTCAACTATTTTTTTTTAAGACTTCTCCCTACGACCTCATTTTCAACCCCATTTTCAACTACCTTTTTTAAAGACTTTTTCCTACAACCTCATTTTCAATCCCATTTTCAACCCCTTTTTCAATCCGAAACCTTTAAACCCCATTTTAAACCACATTTTTGAAAGACTTCTCCCTAAAACTCCATTTTCAACCCCCTTTTCAATCCCAAACCCTTAAAACTTTCTTTTCAATCCATTTTCCCTTAAACCTTTCTTTAAACACACTCTCTCAATCTCTTATCTCGGTTTGAAGTTGTCTCTCTGAAATTAATGTCTGAATCTCTTATCTCGAATCGAAAGTAACTCTCTCCTATCTCATGTTTTTTAGAAATCATTATTATTAGTGTTTTAGAGGTAGTTTTGAATCCTCGAGTGGCATGGAGTTTGTTGAGAGATGTTTTCAAGTCGTGAGGACCTTATAAATTATATTCAGAATATTGCTTTTGAATAAGGATTTATAGCTACTATAAAGAGGTCATATAATAAGGAAAAGAAATTAGTCATTGGCTGCGATAGACGAGGTAAATACCACAGCACGGTTAGCTTAGAAGATGATGAGAAAAAAATGAAAGCATACTGTAATAATCCAACCCTTTAAATTAGAAAAATAACAAATTTTTAAAATTATTAACTCGGTTTTGTGACCGGTTAATATAATAGGGTAAGGAAAAAGCTTCCCGAAAAGGGATTATGTGACCCGATCAGAGATCGTTTGCTTAGTGATTCAGCCCAACGAAGTTTGGAGGGCATTTTAGACATTATTTAAATATTTTTTGTTTTACAATAAAATCATGAATAGTGTCTTATAAACCTCTTCAGTGTGAAAGACTACTCTTCAAATATATTTAGACCTTGAAATTCACACACATATTAACTTTTGAGTACGCTATTCAGTGGTATTTTTGAAATTTCACGAATATTCTTCGAAACGTGTACTTTACATATGCTTTTATTTAAAGACCCCGATTTTTAAGATACCCCATATTCCGAAAATTAGCAAAATCAGATCATATTCAATCTGTATATTATCAAACTCTTTGATATATTTAGAATGTCAAAAAGAGTATTTTAAACACTTGTTTCGAAGTGTCAAAATCACAGTGATTATAAGCCGTCTATTTTATTAAAACGTTGATTTTGTGAAAAATACCCTGTTTTTGGTGTCAAAACAAAAAGTAAACGTTCCACCGTAGGTAAACCCCGTGTTCTCAACACACCTGCGGTGTCAGATTTTCACGAGCTAAGGTCTAATATAGACGAACAGAAACATGGTAAAGCAACAGTAATTTTTACTGTTACCAAAAGAAAAGATTTTCAGATTTTTCATCTACCGACATTCTTAAAGGGCTGAGATTTTGCTAACACTTTTAACTCTCAGGGTTGGTCCAACAGATGTCGAAATAGTATTTTTAAACCCTTATAAATAGGTGCAGTCAGTTTCAGTTAAAATAAAAAATTCACAACAGTTTTCTCAGTTTCTTAATTTCTCTGCTGCTGCCGTGTTTACAAGTGCCTAAAAGGAGCTGTCTTAATTTTTTCAGAAGATTTCTGTAAGTAATTATTTTAAGTTAATATTTTTTGTTTGTAGACCTCATTAAGAGGAAGCTAGATATTTAATTTCATCAAAAAATGACTTACGGTTTGCTCTATAAAAATCAGAGAAGAAAATAAAAAAAATCAAAAAATCTGCCCGTGAACAGTATTTTGTGGCGCACTATACAGACCCTAAATTGTCAGAAGGGCATTTTGGTAATTCGAATGAACAGTATCGGGATGAAATTTTCGTAAATTTTATGAACAGTACTGTGAATAGTGCCCCAGGGGCATTTTGGTATTTTGGATATTTTTAGGGGCAAAAACGTAATTTTTGGAAAAATTTCAAAAACGAATTTTATTTTTTTTTAGCTCAAAAATATTTATGTCAGACCACTTGGGGGTTTATTTTTAGCCCGTATTAAGCTCAGGGGCAAAATCGTAATTTTTACAAAATGGTAAAGAAAATTTTATAAATGTATTGTCATGATATTACAAACGCTTAGGAGTATATATTATGGCTATATAGTATTATTATACATTATATTTATATTTTTTTTCATTTTAAACCAATTACTGAAAAACAATAGCCAACCGAAGGTGAGGAAATTCAACAACACTATATGTTTACTAAAATGCATCTCATTTTGCATTCAATACAATATTTGTTTCACCATTAGTCTTACGGCAATAAGTGGATATCTGTAATCATCTTTATTGACGGAAAGGATGTAATGGGATTAGAATGCGATACCGACACAGTTCACACGTAAGGAGGTGATTTTGAGTTTCTATATATGAAACGTGAACTTGAACGTGTTTCGTGATATCAAGATCTAACTATCTTAAAATGGAGTACGGAACTTACTTATTCCTAGAGACTACTTGGTATTGTGATATGTGTAATCTGTGATAGATCAGGTATCCAACCGTGATTCCGATAGGGATATGCATTTTGTGTATAACTGGTGTATTGCAGGATAATTAATCTATGTAATAAATGATGAGTATAGGGTAGACATACCCGATTGGAGAGAACGGTAACACTTATTTGTGTAATGTAACCCGTTGGTGGGCTTTTAATCTTTGTTTAGTTTTTTCAGCATATTATATACTGATTGCTGATATTTGTATTATGATTCCATATGGGAGGACTTAGAAATCTATGTTAGCTTAGTGAGGTTATTATGATCATATGTATGAGAGATGTTCTGTAAGTTGACAATTATGTTTAAATCCATGTGTTGATGTGCATGTTGATTGGTGTATTGTGCATATCAAATTACCTCAAATCAATGTATGAAGTACCTACCTCGTGGAGAGCACTATTACGAGGTGTATTTAAAATACGGGCTGTGTGAAGCACTAAGCATGAATTTGCCGACGGTGTAGTAAATGTCTTACTCGTGGTTAGGGAAAAACCGTAGATGTCGTTTGGCGGGGGTATCTTTTTGAGAAATAAAGAACATTTCATGGTAGATAACTGTGTTGACATTATTCAAATGATTTTTTAGTGTATAAACTGTTGTTTGATAACATGTCTATTATGTTAATAAGAGGAGTAACAATATACAATCACGGCAAATTTTGACGACCCTTAGAAATGAAAATCCAGATATTGGAGTATCAACGGCTGATTTGTACAACTTTTGTTATTCGATTCGGAAAGAGCAATTAAGGGGTCGAACTAAAATTGAAGCTCTAATAGAAGATCTTCAAGAATGTGGTTACCAGTACTTTCTTGACTATAACAGTGATGGTAATTTGTCTCATCTATTTTTTTCACATCTAAAGTCAATTTTACTTACCAAGAGCTAGCATAATATCTTTCTGATGGATTGCACGTACAAAACCAAAAGATATCATATGTCATTGCTTCATATAATTGGTATGACAAGTTTCAATAAGAATTTCTGCTCATGTTTTGCATTTCTAAGAAATGAAAAATTTGAAGATTATATATGGGTATTACAGATGTTTAAAAATGTCTTATGAGTGCAGCATGATAGACAAGTTCTTTTGACTGATAGGGAATTGGCATTAAATAATGCCATTGATTTGGAGTTCTTTAATGTTGTACATATTTTGTGTTTTTGGCATATCAACAACAATATCGTTGCTCGTTGTAAACCTTTATTTAAGAAAATCGAAGTCTGGAATATCTGTCCTCTCATATATTTCGTTGAGCGCTACCAAAATAACGAACCTCTCAACATCAGTAGGCCATATACTTGTCTAATGCTTAAAAATTACATCTTTGGGGAAATTAAATTTGTGTTCCAACATTTCCCGTGAAAGAAAAATTTCATGGCCTCAGACGAATGTTTGAATGAACTTATCATCAAATTTTTTTACATTCGCATAAAATTCTCTAATTAAAGTAGGATATATATCATGTTTCAATGCCAAAAAAGACCCCCAACCCATTTTTTAAAAATAAGATTAAATTTTCAATCCAAATGGTGTAAAAAATGAAATGTCGATGATTTTACCAAATATATACGATCGTGTGGAGAAATCATCTCTTTACAGGGTCGCGGCTTTCAAAGATATGAAATAGTTGGGGTCGAATGACGTGTCCTTCCTTTGTTTCTTCCCTCCCATTGTTGCGGTTGATTTCTTTTCAAAGATGAAGACATGTCACGCCCCGACCCGAGAAGCGGGCCCAGAACGTGACTAATTTTTTTTTTTAACAAATCCAATTATCAAAAATCTATGAGCCTCTCATGCGGTTCCCTAAGCCCATAGAAACATTCGCACACGCTTGTGTGGATAATACCCCCGACCTAAAACATCAAGTCCCCAAAGGGGCACATTGAAAAGATATCTCACATAAATTCTCCTGTATTAGTCGACTGATGGTAATTTGCTCAAACTGTCGACAATTTCCACGTACCCGTCACTGGCACTCTAAAAATCCAAAATACACACCATAATACAATCAATTATACAACATATTATCATATTACACATATATGACTTATACATAAAGTCTATATGCCACAAGTGACATAATCACCTAAAATTTAGATAATTTTTATATGAAACTAAACAAGAATAAACCCTACCATCGAACAACACTAGATTCTAACTCCTAAGCATCGTAGAGGGATTCTCCTTTCCCACATCCAGTACATGACCTGCATTGTAAGGGACGTGAACTTCAGCCCAGTGAAGAGAACTCAAATTAACAAGTCCCTTCAAATTTTCAGAATATCAAATTTACAATACAACCTACGAGTAAAACACTTAGAATACCATGGCATACCTTTACCATTTGTTTTTTCCTTTCCACATATACACCCATACATACACACGCATATACTCAATATATTAACAACACAATGCATGTTTAACACATGATAAGCAAATAAATCATATCTATCATTTAAAAGGTTACAACGAAACTTGTAATACACTGGGGTAACCCACTTAACCCCGTTGAGGTATCCCACTCAACCCCAACTCTACCGGTTCAGGGTATCCCACTCAACCCTGTCGAGGAATCCCATTCATCATCGAATGCATTAAGTCAAGGCAGACAGAATGCAGCATCTTACAAGAGCTTGACCGAATGTACAAGTGTGTGCGTATACATTAACATGTATATTATCTATCAATTATCCATAAACACAAAAATAATATAAAATCATCATTCACATATGTTATCTCCATATACCCTTTCCATGAGAGTTTAACAATGAAGTTTCACTTACTATCCACTGGTTCCAATCTAGGTTTAATAACCTAAAATGTTTTCATCTCATTACCTGCACAAACTTATTAGCACAAGTATAATCACATATATACAAAACTCTATGCATAATCAATGCCACATATATCACATATTCACGTAACCAATACATGAATCATATGCACACATCCTAACATGACTTATATGTTCCTTTTCATAAATCACAACATCATTGGACTTTTTACTCTTTTATCCAAACCTTAAACCTATCACCCTCTAGACTTCCAATAGGTCACACTTAGTCTTTTCCATCTTAAAAATACTATGGGTTCCATTTTCAATATAAAATCTAATACGTTTTAACAATAACCATTATACATGTTAAGTTGAGTCTCCTCACCTTGTCCAGCTTGCAAATATCACCAAGATCTGTAAAGCATAATAATTCCATAAATTTTGTTTCAAATTGAAATACTTAAAACAACTCAAAAACTAATTTAGGGGAGGTTTTTCAATATTTAAAAGAAAAACTCATTTCCTCTAAGAACTTTGAGACCAAATTTGAAGCCCAAAACTACTCTATTTTACAAAAATAACAGTCTTAGAGTTCCTAAAATTTTAAGTAGATAAATTTCCATACCTTAAAACCCGAGATCCAACAGCGAAAAACCTCTGCTCACAGCTCAAACGCAGGAGAGAGAAAGAAGAAGGAAAGAAAGGGAAGGCAAAGGGAAAAAAAAGAAAAGTAAAAGGATGATGGAGAGAAAGAGATTGCTTTTGAGTGTTTTTTTTTTTCTTCCTCCACTTCTCATCTCTTCTTAAGTCGGTGGAAGCCTAAGGCTACCCACCCTAGGTGTGGCGAATAATCACCAAAGTTTTGATTTTTTTTTTTTTAAATTTCTAAAACTCAAATGTTTATCCATTTGACAAATAAAACTCAAAACCATGTAACTTATATAGTTTTAGAAAAATGAATTTAAAACCATATAATTTCTATGGTTTAGAAAATAATTTAAATCTTCTTTAATTTTTTTTCCCAAAATTAAAATACCTCTTTAAAATACACCCAAACTAAATGATTTAATTTAAAACCACTTAAATACCAAATTTCAAAATTAAAATGACACTTAAAAAAAAATTCTAACTTTTGAGTCGGGTTAAATAAATTAACTGATAAAACACTTCTAAAATTTTTGGGATAATTTGACACTCTTAAAACATTTAAAACTTTCATTTTATAAAAATAGAGATACACGTGATATCTCAAAAATCACACTTGTGTAAATCGAAATGATTGAGATAAAATTCCTAAAACTCAAAATTTCACACTAAATAAATTTGTAAGATTTGAGAATTGAAAAACCTCAAATCATTTATTTTCCAAACACAGATTATTTTAAGGGTCTTAGCCGGAGAAAGTTTAGATAATTTCAACTCTGCCACTACCCTTAACGAGTTGGATCTACTCACTTCCAAACTCGAATCTAGTCAAACTTTGACTCTAAACAAGGCTCATTTGTTAATTACACTGATTAAGCACAATTAATTGAAAAAAATATACATAATTAAATACTAATTTGAGTCAGGGTATTACAAGACCCCGCTTATGATGCCATTTAAACCAACTATTTTTGGAAAGAGAGGAAGAAAGTGGGAGAGGGATAGGGAAAAATTAGAATGGAAATGGGGTAGAGAGTGTGGTTCGTTGGAATGTGGGTGATTGGTTCAAATGAATGGGGGTGAATGAATGGGGAGAAGTTCGAATGAAGGAAGAAGTACCGAACGATTGGGAAAGGGAGAGGGAGAGGGAGCTTCAAATGAGGGAGACAGAGACAAAGACGGAGAGGCAGAGGGAGAGCTTCGAACTAGGGTTTGAGAAAGAGGGAGAGCTTCGAAGGAGGGAGATAGTTAGGGTTTCGTCTATCGATCGATCGATCGATCGAATGAGGGAGAACTTTATATACGTTCTCATTCGTTCGTATGAACTAAGCTGTTTGGTTCATTCGAACGAATGAACATATATATGTCATTCGTTCAAATGAACGGGTTCATTCATTCGAACGAATGACATTCGAGTGAACAATTGTAATTTTTCATTGCTTTTTGATAAATTCGTTCGAATAAACCTACCCGTTCATTCAAACGAATGAACATTGTTCTGCCTCACAGAAAGTTCCTCATGATTGCCTCACAGAAAATTCCTCATGATTTTCTCTAAAGAAAGAACAACTTTACTTGAGCATCTGAAAGCAGAAAGAAAGTAGATTGGGAGAGCAGAGACAATAGTATTAAGAAGAGTGATCATGCCACCGGAGGACAAATATTTTCCTTTACACGAAGATAGGCGCTTGCTAAATATATGGATGATGGGCTCCCACTGGGAATACCCAGGAGAGCCAATGCAAAGAGGAAGCCCCAAATAAGTGGAGGGAAAAGTGGATGAAACACACCCCAAAATCTTTGAAAGTGACCCAATCTCATCATCATCCAAATTGATGCTGAAAATTTCACTCTTTACATAGTTGATCCGGAGGGTTACTTAGTGGATGATTTTGTAGGAGCTTGGTCAGATAGTTCTTAATGTTTTTGCTCCTTTATCTTTTATAGTTGATTGGTGTTTTTGGCTTCGTTTCCTCATTGAGGCTGTTGATGAGGACATATGTGGACGTAATCAAAATTTTAATTTTGACCCGGGTGGGTACGTTAGCAATTTACCAAGCTCGGGCTCCGATACGAAAGATGAAAATTTTATTTTTGATCTCAGCAGGTGCATGAGCAATTTGGGTCAGCCCAAAGTCCAAGGTGAGCCTCTTTAAAATGGGCCAAAATTTGAAGCCCAATTAAGATGAAGACCCAACATTGGAAGATTTGAGAATCCCAAACCTACTTAAATTGGGACACCTTATGGAATGGAAAAACAGCCACCACGTAGCTTAGTTTTATTAGGATTTGTTTTTAATTAGTAGTTGTTTATTATTAGGAGTTCCTAATTAGATAAGACTCTTATTTAGTAGGTGTTTATTATTAGGAGTTCCTAATTAGATAGGACTCTTATTTAGTAGGTGTTTTTATTTAAAGAGTTGTAATAGCCAGTTTGGAGTGGAGACTATTTTGATCAATAAAATTGTTATTTTGTTTATCAAAACGAATGACTGTTTTGTGAAGATTCAAGTGCAAAACGAATGACTGTTTTGTGAAGATTTAAGTACAAAACGAAGGACTGTTTTGTGAAGATTCAAGTGCAAAACGAAGGACTGTTTTGTGAAGATTGAAGGATTATTCAACATATTATTTAAGCTTCCGCTATAATTTGAGGTTGGATATTTTTAATTGTACCTAGCCTGCATCAGCTGTACTTGTTTCTTATTTTCCAACAAGTTTTTTGGTTAACCCCTAAAAAAAAAAGAGAAAAGGTGGAAGCTAATCTATGGTTCTAACATGCAAGGTTAAGCCACAAGTACTGGATGGGTTGCATTATTGGATTTATAGGTTATTACCTGATTCATTGATTCAAAAAATGGATTAGTTTGTCTATAAAAAGGGTTAAAACTCTCTTTCATATGCAGTATGAATGATTACGGAGCATAATTAATCGGGTAGATTAATGTAAAATCTTCATACATGGCGTTACTTTGCAAAGGGACTATAATTCTAATATTGAAGTTTGATAGAAACTGAACTAAGAAATGTTCCATCTGCTTTTACAGGTGGTGAGGAGGTGACTCGCGAAGATATCATGGCAGCAATAGAAAGAGCAAAGTTTGGTATCAATGATCGGCATTTGACTCCAAGTACCATAAGGAGGGAGCTTGGAAGACTATTTTCTTGGATGCCTTCTCCAGTGAGAAGTAATGAACCAAGAGAGGATGGTTTGGGTTACCAAACACTAAGTTGATGAGATGTGTTTCTTGGTGTTTTGGTATTCTTCTTCAGAATGATTTTCATGTGTAAATGATCAGAATGCACAAACCTTATGAGCACACAAAAGCATGGGACTAGCAAGCTGGATTCAAATTGTTTTTTTTTAAGACCAAGGTATGCAGGCGTCTCACCTGACTAATTCTTGGGGTATGTGTAAACCTTTGCTGGGGTTCAATTGTTTAACGATGGGATACATTTTTTTCCCCTCTTAATCGTTTTACGTATTTGAATCTGTATAATGATAGTATATTACTACAGCTGTTTGTTTTCCATTGGCCAAAAATCAAATGAAAACTGATACTCTCAAGTTGTTTTTTCTCTTTAATGAAACGAAAAAAATACATCATGTGTTTCCATTTTTGGCACTTCTCCCCTATTATTGAATTGAACATTATTTTATGTGAATGAAGAACCAGTACAAGAAGTTGCCAAAGTGTCTACACTAAAGCGAAGGGATTTCCAACTGGAAATGGATCCTCTACAAGTGAACTTGAGCACCCTAAAACACCTCTCTCTTCATTAAAAAAATATTTAAGTATCAAATGAAAAAACAAATTAATAATATTTTAATGAAGAAAGCAATAAGATATAGTGCTCTATAGAAGTTCACTTTTCAAATATTTGGATTCTTGATGGAATTGGCTGCTATCATTATTTAAGATGAGAAAAATCTTTTCAGCACAAGATCCCAAAATCGCTCATAACATTTTAGTGTCCACTTGGGTGGTTTACTCTTGCTTACTCTATCCACATAATTAGTCAGCTCCTCTTTTTTGAATTTTTTCAAAAGCATTTTATTTGTAGTAGTATCTGAAATTGTAGCTTTTCATCTGAATGTGAGGCTGTTGAAAACGCAGACTATTAAGCTTATTCAAGTGTTCATGACTCTTTTTCAATTTTATAATATTCGTCATATTATTTAGATTGTGTTAAGATGTTAGATAGATTTACTATCGTTGTGAAAGATTTTTATATATCTCAATTAAGAAATTAGGATATTCAATTTTGTCTCCAGATATTACGAGAGATTCATTGATGTATTTATATATTTGATTAGTATTCAGTGATAAAAAAATAGAGAAAATATAGCAGGCAAATGCTTGTAGGCCAAGAGCCCAGTGAACCGGGCTGGCCACTCGACGAAAGTGGGGCACACTGAGCAAGTAAGGGAAACAGTGAATTTATTGGCTCTCTTATTTTCAAACATGGTATCAGCCGGGTTTCACTAGCGATCAAGAGCTCAATGCTCCCAATTGGATCATGGTTCCTCGACCCAGTGCACCTAACATCGAGATGTTCCTATACCTTTCTGCATTCATTTTTTTTCACCAATCTGCTCTCCAATCAACCTGTTTCCATCTCTGCATTTACACTGTTGTACAGTGAACCAATTTGTTTTGCTTAACTCAGACTTGACTCAAAATCCCATCAAGTCGAATTTGTGTTGCTTAACTCAAACTTGACTCAAAATCCCATCAAGTCGAGTTTTAGGAAAACTGAGAAAAATAAAAAGCAGAGAAACTTGCTAAGTCGTTTGTCTCAAAATATTGTTAAGCGGAGTTGGCTCATAATGACTTGCTGATGTCATTTCAAGTTTTAAACAATGATCATGATAACAAGTGTATCTCGTATACTCAGAAACATGAGATTAGAAACCTCAAAATAAAATAGTAAAAAGGCTACCACAGTTGATTATATAAAGATGAAATTATTATATTTTTTATTATCAGGGTGTATTTTCACTTGCAAACATATTTCAACTAGGGTATGAATCTTTTAACATTTAAGGAGAGAATGGCAAGTTTTGATTGATCCATTAACCATAAATCCTAAAATTTACTTCCCTAATATTGAATGACTAAAATTTCTAATTTAACTTGCTCATTAAAACACTAAGCAAACTAATAATATGAAGTCAATGTTTAATTAGTCATAATTCAAAACTAATCATATTTTATTCAGTAAACAAAGCTAATCTCTGATATAAATTTCACAACTCATTAATACACTAGAACATAGCTAATTTCTGATACAAAAGAACTTTTTTATTCCCATTTGGACTGAATTCTATGGGTGTGTCTGAAATCAAAACTCACCACCAAACTCCCATCCATTCTCTTCAAAGCAAACCTCTCCACCAAAATATAGCAACCAAACTTCTTCCATCCTTCCTTTCCACACTCTTTCACCATCACATTCTTCTCTGTTTTGTCATCCCATCCTCCTCTTACAGCTTCCCATCTCATCCTCTCTACAATTGCCATATTCAATCCTACACCCATATCTTCCCCACCATTATTAAGAGGCCTAAACCACATAATACCATTCTCCACTGGGGTGTCTTCACAAACTGGTTCAGTTTCCCTTCCAAAAAGAGCCACTGATTTCTTCTGCACATTGGCATTTATAGCAACTACATTTCCTTCATTCCCATACTTCTCACATGTATGAATCTCTTCCCAAAACTGCTGAAGGCTCATCTCATAGAATGGGGACTTTTTGATTTGTTCTTTTAAAGAAGTCAGTTCCTTGATGAAAATGAAAGGGCAGTACCACTTCCCTACACTGACGGCCGCTGAACGCTTGTTGCCGACTGGAAAGTCCAACTCGGGCAAGCGGGCACGGAGTGATTCGTCGAGGCCATGAGCCTCGCCTAACTGGTAATCATGAGATGTCGACCAGGAGAGGTTCCAACCTTTCCTCCTCAAGAACTGGGCAGGGAACCCATCAGGGGAGATGGACTTGGCGACGAAGCCGCTAAAACGGCGGGGAGTGATCTCCACTTGTTGATAGATGTCCATATGATCAAAGGGCCTTGGTTTCACATCCTTTATGCAGTTGCAGAAACAGCATGTGGCCATGTCCTCCTCTCTTGAGCATGCGCTTGCATGCCTGTAAATTCATTCGAATCATATTGAATACTCCCTTATATTAAAATTGAGAGTGCCAAAATAAAAACCAAGGTAAAAAATGAAAGAGAAGACACCAAAATTTAATGGATTTTACTTGGTTGCGTGGTTCCCGTGTGGCTGGATGCGAAAAGAGGCTGGGGCTTGAGGGATTAATAAGAGCCCAAAACAGTTATTCGGTCGAGTCCAGAAATATGACCCAACCGATTGACCATACAAATGTTGTGCCAAAATTGAATTCAAATAACAAATTAAGATTTATGGGAAGAAACACAATTTTTACTTGTTCAGCCGAAGCCTGCTAGCAAGGACAGCAATTGGATAAGTTCCACTAATTTCAAAAAGAATACAAATCACAAATTTTTCCTCAAACAATTCTCTCTCACCTTCTCTCGATTCAAAACAAATCCCCAAACAAATTTTCTCCTATTTATTTCTCGCTCTCACAAATCAAACTCTCAGTGCCAAATATATAAAAGAAATTTTCCAACGAAAGAATAAAAGGAGAGTAGAAAGAGAAAAGTTTCCAAAAAAAACCAAAATAAGATTTGAAAAATAAATATTTAATTTTGGAATCTCAAATCGAGTTAAATTTTCCATCAACAAAATCAAAGCAAGATCAAGAATTTCCCTCCTTTAGTGCATTTTTTTTTCAGTAATAGACCTCATCCATGATAATTCAACCCATCCATACTCTCTTCCACCTTGAATTATCATAAACCACGTCCGAATATAAGTGAGACCTATGAACACCTTGGTTATCAAAAAATTATCTGAACACCTTGGTCAGCAAAAAATTATCATAAACCGCATCCTGGTCAATCAATAATCAATATTTAGTTGAAATCTATTTCAAAATATTCAACATTGACTAAACTTAGATAGCTCAATATAAATAATTAAAGTAATTAAGCCTCAAAAATTAGCAAATGATATTCTACATGTTGGAACTGTGTAAAAGAGGGCCCGAAATTGAACCTGTAAACTTTAGTTCTCCGCTGGTAGCCATGGACAGAACTCAAGTGGGTCTGGATGGAGAGCTATGGCCCCCCAATTTCACAGAGAAATCCATATTTTAAGATAAATTATAAGAAAAGAGGTGTAATCTTTCGTTACTTAAATGATGATAAGTTGACAAAATGACATGATTGAGTGTTTCCGTTTATAGAAACACTCTTGTTCTTTAAGACTAATCTGTTTCAGAAGGACATCGTACAATAACATTTTATTAGGCGGATTTTCTAAATGGAGAGAGATCATTACCCTCTACGCTTTCCATCTGCCAGTATAACATAGTAGCGATTTGAAGACAAAGGCTGGCCAAGAACTGGGATGAAGAACACCTTGTCGCTGTAAACAGTCGTCGACTCGCCATGGTTCTCAGTGTATTGGACTTTCAGCATCTTGCTCTGAGGGAATGGGAGCTTCTTAACTCTGTTGTCCATACAGAGTCCCAAACAGCATGCGGCCTCAGCTTCCGTTTCATCGTCGACGACTACCAGATAACCGGAATTCGGACCTTGAGGTGGAGGCTCATGGATAGCTTCAGGGGACTTCCTATACAAGGAGAAAGGCCTGGTTACATACATCTTTCTCCCTTCACAACGCCTCTCTAACTTGTATTCCTTGATCTTCTTCTTCTTCCAATATCATGAGTGTATATACACATATACTTCATATATAGATTTGAGGTTTACAAGTGTGGACAAAATGAAAGTTGGGCGTTGTTGGGTCTCTGGCCAAGATGCTTAGATTGTAATATCTTCTAATCAGCGAGGCTTCGAGGAAAGTGTGTGGTTCTTGTCAAAACTACAAACGACTTTGATCCAAGGCCGTCGCTGTTGATTGAAGAAATGAACGCGCTTGCCTGAACAGGGTTTCCTTTGAACATTAATTTTCCTTATCATATCGGGTAATTACCGTGGAAATGTTACGATAGGAAAAAGAACTTACTCTAAAAAAGAGGTAAATGATTACCTTTTAAGGATTTTTAAATTTGTGTTGGAGAGGGGAAACTTGAGATTATCTCATCTCTTACCTTTGTTACTAAATGAGGGTAACTGAAGGTTAGCCTCACTTTCACCCCTCATCCAAATGCAACATAGTAAAGTGTTTGTGTCAAGATTTATGGATGATTTATTACATATTTACGTGAGTCATAGGTGCAATTTGCAGTTAGTATCAAATAAGATAAAAGGTTTGATTCTCCATATTTATCAACTTTAAATCTTTTGGCATTTTAGTTAGATGCCTATGTAGCACTGAGCCAGGATTCATTCATTTAATAGGAATACCATCCATTGCAAGACCTTATCAATCTATAGTACAAACTAATTTTTTCTATATCATCGTTGGTATCTCTACTCCATATAAAAGGTGACACTAATTCCACTGATTTACTAAATCACCTTCAAGTCTCGTGTATCAAATAAAAACGTGTAGTATGCTTCGACTTAATCATACTGATATACTATCCATGTCCACTTCTTTTAACTCAATCAAGATTTAAAGTTTTCATGAGGCTTAGTTGAACTTCCTCAAACTTAATGTGATTAAATTTTGAATTATACTATTGAGATTTACGATGTTTACAACCTCTCACCGTCAGTTGAAAAAGTTTCCCTTAAATTAGTCAGTAGGTGCTGCTCAGTACATCTCTTATCGGTTAGTATGTCATTCATCTATTTTAATTGAGTAAAGATTCTGAGTCTCTCTGATTTAGATCCTCTAATTTGATTGTACATAAATTTTTTATGTCAAACGTAGCACAAATGATGTTTATTCCAACTAACCTCTCCAACGAATCTTGACTTGGTTAAAGAAGAATAGCAGAATAGCCTTATGGAGATTATAGAGGTGGATCTAACCTATAGGTGACTTTGAAAGATATTTTCGTGATGATGTTTTTAATAAAAATTAAAAGTCAAAATAAGACCGATTTTAAATCTACTTTTTTAATATGAGAAAAAATGGTTTCAAATTGAATAAAGATCTAATAAATGAGAGATAAGTGTAAGGGAAAAGAGTGTTTTGGGAGCATTAGTGGGCCCAATAAGGGCCTCTAAAAAACCCCAAGGGGTTATCCCAATTGGTTTGGAAGCAAGATCTCTAGAGGAAGGTCTTGGGTTCAAACCATGGGAGTTCCAATAAAAAGCCACTTTCCATGAGAATATGTATAGAGTAAGGTCCATCATTACTTATTGTGTGCAGATAGGGGGTTTTCACACACCCTGGAGGATTAGTTGGGTGCGACATGTAGATACCTTCAGACCTCAAAAAAAAAAAAAAGACAAGAGCCTCTAAATTGGGACGTCTATCATGGTGACAACTTTTTTTATTAAGCAAAACAAACTTCATTATCATCTACATACTTCGATACCAATGAACATATAAAAGAGAACTATTGTCCTAAGACTTTTCACCCTTTTATATGATTAAGGTGTCTAGAGCCTTTGAGATAGAATGAGAATCGAAATTAGGACTCTAATTTTCTAAAGCAAGTTTTCGACCATCAGTCCAATCTTCGAATTACTTTTCGTCCATTCTAGATGCTAAGTTTATTTAATTTCATTGATATTGATATTTGGGTATGATGAAAGTTGATATTTTGTTTCATAGATATTTTGGCTTATATTATTTAAAATAGTAGTTTATATTAGTTTACAAGTTTATAGCATACTTCATAAATGTTTGTTATATATGAGGCCACCTGGTGATGAATTTAAATAGCTTCAGATATTGCTCCTCTTTATAATTAAATTTTACAATGTCTATGTCCATTTAATTTTATTGAATTGAGTGTTAAAAGATAAGAGAGTCACTAGCGATTTAAAAAATTAGACATAATTTGAAACAATTTATTCTAATAATATAATAAATTAGAATAAGTCAGATTTCTTATACCACAAGGTACCGTCCACCCTTTGATATATTACTAAGTCAGATTTGACCGCCTCATAAATGCCATTTTCTTTTATTTTGGATCATTGGTCAACTTTGACTTTTATTAAGCTCAGCTGTTACAATAACTTTATAGATTACAAAATCGTTTTCTTTCATCATTTATAACTATAGCTAAAAAACTTGAAATTTAGACTTGACTACAAATTTTATCAGGTCAGGTAACAAGAGTGAGTTTTTAGATTTAACTCAAAAAAAGTTTAAAAGTAAAATTCATTGACTCGTGTTTCGCTCAATTTTTTTAACTTTTAAACTATGCTTACGACAAACTTAACACCCTCCTCCAAAACTGTAGATGCTTGTATTACAAGTAATTGGAGTTTGAACAAAAAACTGATGTAGTACGAGATTAACAATCGAATATTCAAACGGTACAAATGGTCATGTGACGTTGTCTTGAGAATATTCTTGTTAGATACAGTGACAATCTATCTTAATATATTATTTAGGATCGCGATTATCAACTATCATTTTGTGTAATATGATACGGATTTTACTGTATTGTCCATTTTACCCATTGAATCGGTTAATCGAATTATTTGCTGTAAGTAATTCGAAAGTTTCGGCGAGCCGATTCAAAGGAAAAAATGGGAATAGAGTAAAACCCGTGTCAGATTACATAAAATGCCCATGAGAGGCTCGCTGCCCTATTATGCTCGCTACCCTATTATTTACTCAGATCATGAAGATATTCATTATTTTATTTTTTTAATTTACATGTGGGATACACTGGGAAACCCAGTATAAATCCTCACGAGTGATACATATTGCCTTTAGAGTACACTATATTAGGCCATGGGGGCTCGAACCTGGCATCTCCTGCTTCCTGAGACGAGAGGTTAACCAGTTCAATACACCCATGTAGGCACAAAGTGAAATTTAATAGGCTCTGAGGGCCCAACTGAGTTTAAACCGATGACCTCTTAATCTGACAAAAAAACAAATTCTATGTTTAATTCTTGAATTTTAAATTTGAATCTAAATGCTAGAGACACATTCTGTTTTTATCAGACTTGCAAGGACTTGAAACTTGCAAAGACATTTCTAGTTTGCAATGTTAAGAGAGGTGATAATACATATGAAAGGCTTGAAACTTGCAAGACATTTCCAGTTTGCAATATCAATAGGTGATAATGCATATGAACACTCTTATTATGTTATCTTCTATCCTTGAACAGTAACACTAGTTTCTTAATTATGGATGTATGCATCATCTTCGATCAAAAAATATCTATATTGTTTTGGGCAGCACTTACAGACACCCAGATTTCTTGCCTCTACATACCGATTTCGGATTTTCGGATGAAATTACCATTATACCCCTGCGTTTTTAGTTCATTCGAATGAATGCGCAGAATAATGTTCATTCGAACGAATTTATCAGAGAACAATGGAAAATTACAGTCGTTCACTCGAATGTCATTCGTTCGAATGAATCAACTCATTCATTTGAACGAATGACATATATATGTTCATTTGTTCGAATAAACATAGTAATTCATTAGAACAAATTTATCAGAGAGCACTGGTATTTTACAGTTGTTCACTCGAATGTCATTTATTCGAATGAACGAACCTGTTTATTCAAATGAATGACATATATATGGCCACTAGTTCGAATGAACAACTTAGTTCATTAAAACGAAAATGAACGGGTTAGTTCATTCGAACGAATAAGAACGTATATAAGTGATCCTCCACGAAATTCCACTCACTTTATTTCATTCAAAATCCTAAACCGTCGTTTCCCTCTCCCTCTCCCTCTCCCTCTCCCTTCTCCCTTGAACTCCTTTCTCAATCCCTTCTCCCTTAGACCCTAATTTCAAGCCCCTCTTCAATCCCATACCCTTAAACCCCTTTTCACCCTTAAACTCCATTTTCAACTACCTTTTCCAAAGATTTCTCCCTACAACCTCATTTTCAACCCCATTTTCAATCTCAAACCCTTGAACCCCTTTTCAATCCCAAACCCTTAAACCCCATTTTGAATCACATTTTTGAAAGACTTCTCCCTAAAATTCCATTTTCAACTGCCTTTTCAATCCCAAACCCTTAAACCTTTCTTTTCAATCCCTTCTCCCTTAAACCTTTATTTAAACACACTCTCTCAATCTCTTATTTCGGTTTGAAGTTGTCTCTCTGAAGCTAATGTCTGTATCTCTTATCTCGAATCGAAGGTAACTCTCTCCTATCTCATTTTTTCTAGAAATAATTATTATTAGTGTTTTAGATGTAGTTTTGAATCCTCGAGTGGCATAGAGTTTGTTGAAAGATGTTTTTCAAGTCGTGAAGACCTTATAAATTATGTTAAGAATATTGCTTTTGAATAAGGATTTGTATCTATCATAAAGAGGTCATGTAATAAGGAAAAGAAATTAGTCATTGGCTGTGATAGACGAGGTAAACACCACAGCACGTTTAGCTTGAAAGATGATGAGAGAAAAAGGAAAGCATACTCTCGCCAATGCAATTATCCTTTTGAAGTGAAAGGAAAACAGATTATTGATGGGTCATGAAAGTTGACCATAAAAAATTTGGAGCACAATCATGATATGTCGAATTTATTATTATGTCATCTAAGTAGAAAATGCTTTTTAGATGATGAGAAAAGAATGATCATTGAAATGAGGAGTAGCAATATACCACCACGGCAAATTCTGACGACCCTTAAAAATGAAAATTCAGATATTGGGGTATCAGCGGCTGATTTGTACAACTTTTGTTATTCTATTCGGAAAGAGCAATTAAGGGGTCGAACTACAATTGAAGCTCTGATAGAAGATCTTCAAGAATGTGATTACCAGTACTTTCTTGACTATGACAGAGATGGTAATCTGTCTCATCTATTTTTTGCACATCTAAAGTCAATTTACTTACGAAGAGCTACTATAATGTTTTTCTGATGGATTGCACGTACAAAACCAATAGATATCATATGTCATTGCTTTATATAGTTGGTGTGACAAATTTAAATAAGAATTTCTGCTCATGTTTTGTATTTATAAGAAATGAAAAATTTGAAGATTATGTATGGGCATTACAGATGTTTAAAAAGGTCTTATGAGTGCAGTATGATCGACAAGTTCTTTTGACTGATAGGGAATTGGCGTTAAATAATGTCATTGATTTGGAGTTCCCTAATGTTGTACATATTTTGTATTTTTGGTATATTAACAAGAATATTGTTGCTTATTATAAACCTTTGTTTAAGAAAATCGAAGTCTGGAATATCTGTCCTCCCACATATTTCGTTAAGGACTACCAAAACAACGAACCCCTCAACATCAGTAGGCGATGTACTTGTCTCATGCTTAAAAATCGCATCTTTGGGGAAATTAAATTTGTGGTCCAACCTTTCCCGTGAAAAAAAAATTTTATGGCCTCGGACGGATGTTTGAATGGACTCATCATCAAAAAATTTTACATTAGCATAAAATTCTCTAACTAAACTAGGATAAATATTCTGTTTCAATGCCAAAAAAGACCCCCAACACATTTTTTCAAAATAAGATTTAATTTTTCAATCCAAATGGTGTGAAAAATAAAATGTCCAAGATTTTACCAAATATATACATTCGTGTGGAGAAATCATCTCTGTATAGGGTCGCGGCTTCCAACGATATAAAATGATTGGGGTCGAATGCCGTGTCCTTCTTTTGTTTCTCCCTCCCTTTGTTCCGGTTGATTTCCTTTTCAAAGATGAAGACCCCGCTTATGATGCCATTTAAAGTAACTATTTTTGGAAAGAGAGAAAGAAATAGAGAGAGGGATAGGGAAAAATTCGAATGGAAAGAGGGTAAAGAGTGTGGTTCGGATGAATGGGGGTGATTGGTTCTAATGAATGGGGGTGATTGGTTCAAATGAATGAAGAGAGGTTCAAATGAAGGGAGAAGTACCAAACTATTGGGAGAGGGAGAGGGAGATGGAGCTTCGAATGAGAGAGGAGAGCTGAGAATAAGGGAGACAGAGACGGAGAAGGGGAGGGAGAGCTTCGAACCAGGTTTTGTAACACCCCGCCCTTTTTCACTCGCTTTCTCTTCCGAAAATCAGAATCTATTTTTTTTTTATAACATAGAGCGATAGAAAGCGGGACGTCACGACACGAGTTAAGTCCGAACTTTTAAAGTCCGACCCTTAACTGGCCAACCCTATGTGTGCATGGATAAAGTCCATGAAAACGGTTCACACATAATAATATAGACTTGCGGAATAAAATCATAACATGCGGAATTATAATAGAACCAAGTTTTATTCCATTCAGATATCAAAGTACGTCAAGTCCTTAAACATTATTCAAATATCATAATTATCCAAATAAACATCCAACCATCTAAGTTATTACATGTCCGAAGTCTAGTTACTCAAATACATGTCCATAAGTAACTTTATTCAAAATATTAACTAAATCATCAAAGCTCCTATGCTTGGCCCTCCTTGCGTTCATCGTTCCCCTGATTTCCTGTGTCATGCACTAGGGAAGAAATAGGGCGTTAGAACAACGCGTGATGTGAATTTTAAATTACTCGCAAGCGTACGAACCGGTTTATAGTATAGAGTATGAGTGCGAGGTCGTACCCAAGGGAAATCTACAAAATATATGTACGAAATAAAAAAAAAATGGCACTATTTAAAAATGATGTGATTTAAGGAAATAATTTTCTAAAATATTTAGTTATAATCTTAATTTAAAACAATGAATAGTTTTGATGAATTTTTGAGAAAAAGAAAAATAAATCAAAAATAATTTTTTTTACATAATCTACAATGGAATCCGGTCAAACATCGACGTGCCATGTTATCCAATTTAAAAACAAAAACATGGCCTAGACTATGAAATATTCTGGAATTATTAAATATAATTCAAGTTTCTTATTTAATAAAATTCTAATTAAAATAATCATTAAATCAGAATTTTTCAAATCAAGCCTTAGGCTTTAGCGGGTTTTAAACTTGTGTTTCTCCAATTCTAAAACAACCGTTTTTTATAAGAACCTTAGACTGGAGAGACGGCAAGTCCCACTGATCCTAAAAGGGGTTCCACTTTCATTGAAAAATCCTCAAATTAATTTGTTTCATGAAGTTCTTAAAAAGAATTAAAATTAAATTGAAAACCATCATTATTTAATATTTAACAATTGAGAATAGCATGCATCTAAACAAACCGCCATGAATTTTATTTAAAAATTCAGAAATGAATTACAATTCTTTTGGACTTTAAATAAAAAAAAAAAAACTTACAAGAAATTATTTATTTTTCTCATGTCTTTCGTCGTCCAACTTCAGCCTTCAATGTCTTGCCCGGTTCAACTTTCAATGGACCCAAAGCCATCAATTTATAGGAGTGAGAAGAGATGAGATAAGGGACCCTTTAAATTCAACCGAGATAAGGGATCCATTCAAATTCAAAATTTCTCTCTGTGGAGATCGGCTAACTCCTTCATCTCCTTATCTTTGTTCCTCCTTATCCCTCTCTTTCTTATCTCTCCTTCGGTTCAAACTCTTTTATCTTTATCTCTGTCTTTTATTCAAATCCACTATCTTTTATCAAAATCCACTGTCTTTTTCAAATACCGAATTTTTGCAGATAATGCACCATCTTTCAAACGAAATTCACTGGTTCCACTTGGTCTTTTGAACTTTGACTTTTATCTGGCCCGGACTTTGGTTCATTGGCTTCCAATTGCAGACTTTGTCTTCAGGCTTTAGATTCGAACAGTGGGTCCATTTGTGTGTTTATAAATTTTTACCACCTTACAATGTAACACAGTCTAAAAAATATTATTATAATCCAAACTCTCATATCTGGATCTGAATTATAATAATTTACAATAATTCCAAATTAAATTAGGTGGTAAAAATTATAAACTTTCCAAAAATAGGACTATGGCCCACTTTTCTCTATTTTAATTCATTTTTCTTGTATTCTCACAAATACACTGCAAAACTTGAAAACTCTATTAAACGCATCTAATATTCACAAATCAAAGGCTAACTAATCAAAAATTAAAGGGTAAAATGGTAATTTTCAGTGCTCAACAACGCGCCCAGTAAGTATTCCAATTAGGGCTAACACATGGTTAGTACAAAACATATATGATAATATATTATTCCAAAGAGCCATAAAAACCATGCCATGCAATGATGACAAATCCAATGAGTCTCACCCATCATATGTACATAAAAGTACCCCACCACATAGGTCTTTCGGACGCCCCGACGGAGTGTGGACCCTCCGATTTCTTCCTGATGGAAAAGCACATCAAGGTATCCCACATAGGTTTTTCGAACGCCCCGACGGAGTGTGGCCCCTCCGGTTACATATCCTTCATCCATACCATGCATGAGATGCCAATGAAACACATGCTATTTTATAACATAAACATAGCATTAAAAATCACATTTTGAAACAATTCCAATGCATGCTATTTTATCGTATAAACATAGCATTTAAAACTCACATTTTGAAACCTATCCTTTGCAATATAAATTCATCAAAATAAGATAAAATCATTGTACATAGATTCATGGTTTCAAAGAAATGGAATCCTACCAAAGACCACTACGTGTACTTGCGTCTTTCGTCCGGTAACCGCTTACGATCGCACACCGTTTGTGAGGTCCCGTTACCTTATAGCATATTAATCAATTAAAACATGTCTCGCTTGATTTACAATATTGTTTAAGTCCATAAACACAATCCTCATGGGGTTCGGCCATACACCATGGCTGAACCCATGATTCCTCACTTTCACCTTTTATTACAACTTTGTTATTGATCTAATCCATAATTAAACCTTTCATTTATTAACACATGCCTAAATCCATGTTTTGATCCACAAACCTCCCTCATGGGTTTCGGCCATGACCGAACCCATGATCCTTCAATTTTGCTTATATTTACAACAATGTCATCCATGTCTAACATAACCCATTATTCTCATTCATAATGTACTTAGACTAATAATAAACCCACTAATCCAAATTCATGGGGTTCGGCCATGGTGTATGGCCGAACCCATGATCTTCCATTTTCAGCCAATATTACCAAATTGCTATTACCTCATGTTCAATTCCAAACCGATCCTTAATCCAAACATGGTCCATAAGAATTGGTTCATGGGGTTCGACCATGGTGATGTCTAAGTTCCAATTTGATCAAAACTCCATAATTAAAAACTTTCTAAATTTAATATACATCCTTCCATTCTTCTATCTTTAGATCCTTTCTAAATTAAAATCCATAATCAATACCAATACACCTCCATGGGGTTCGGCCATACACCATGGCCGAACCCTATGGTTCATAATGTTCTCTTTTAATTATTCATCCAATATAAATTCCATATGACCCATTAAATTGATTCATGATTCTTATCCATTTAATTCCTTCAAAAATCATATACCATTACCAACAACTCCCATTTAAAATTAACCAACACTCTTACATGGGGTTCGGCCATGCACTATGGCCGAACCCTATGTTTCCTCCTTTCCAATAAAAATAACATGATCATCCAATTTCCTCTCATGGTTTCCAACCCATAAACATAACCCATGACCTTCCATTAAAAATCTCCAAAATCCTTTCATTTAAACTCTTTTAAAACATATATAATTTCCTATGGTTTTCATCATTAAAAATCCATTAAAAAATCATCAAAGTTCTTTCATGGGGTTTGGCCATGTTGGTTCATCCTACATTAATTAATACTCAAATCAACCCCCAATCTTTTTCCATGGGGTTCAGCCATACACCATAGCTGAACCCTATAGTTCTTTTCTTTTAAACAAAAATTATAAAATCACTTACCGATTCCGCGACTCCTCCGGTCTTCCCTCGGTTGTTCTTGCTCCTCCAATCCTTCTCTTCCTTGGTCTTTTCCTCTCCTTCTTCTTGATTCTTTTCCAAAACTGAGAACACCTCTTGCTGGCTGCCTTTTCTTCCTTTGTGTATTATGAAAGCCGAGAATAAGACTTGAGAGAAAGAAAACTCGGCTATGGTGTGTAAGCCGTGTGCCCCTCTATGTCTCTCCTTTTATTAAAAACTTCCCACTCGGCCAATCTTTATTGAATTGGCAATTGCCGTTTTTCAACAAGGGAAGGATCCCTTTTGGCGCATGACTCCCACACAGCAAGGCAATCCTATTTCTATTTGGACACCTTCTTTAATTAGTAATCCCCTAGTTTCACTTTTTAAGAAAAGAAAAGATCATTTTTTAAAAAATACTCCAACACATCATGCGCACATCTCATATACGACCAATATAATCTTTATTCCAATCCTAAAATCTTTATGCGCATAAACATGGATATGCAACCTAATAATCGGCCATGCACAATTATCACATTCCTTATTTATATAATATTGCATCACTAATTAAATTCAACCCCATTTAACTTTATTGAAACCAATTCCAAAACCGTTGGGTCTTAATTGGGCAATGACCGAACCCTTTACCCATCTAAGATCCATATTTAATAATTTACAAATTAAAGGGATAATTTTTATGTATTTAAATAACTTGAAAATTCGGGGTGTTACAGGTTTGAGAACTAGGGAGAGCTTCGAAGGAGAGAGATAATTAGGGTTTCGTCTATCGATCGATCGAATGAGAGAGAACTTTATATACGTTCTCATTCGTTCAAATGAACGTATATATATATTTATTTGTTCAAATGAACCAACCCGTTCATTCGAACGAATGAATATATATATATATGTCATTCGTTCGAATGAACGGGTTCATTCATTCCAACAAATGACATTCGAGTGAACGACTATAATTTTTCATTGCTCTTTGATAAATTCGTTTGAATAAACCTACCCGTTCATTCGAATGAATGAACACAGTTCTGCCTATTCGTTCGAATGAACTAAATTTACACTCGGCATTCGTTCAGATGACTTCATTCATCCGAACGAATGCCGAATGAACTGGCAGTTCGTTTGGATGAGGAAAAATGCTGGAGTATAATGGTAATTTCACCCGAAAATCCGAAATCGGGTGTGTAGAGGCAGTAATTCTGGGTGTCTATAAATGCTGCCTTGTTTTGTGGTGTATATTTTTCAATTGCATGAAGATTATCTAAAATTATTTTATAAGGTAATACAAAGATGGATTGTGGATTTTTCATAATGTATGATGACATTTCTTCCGAATCAAAAAGTCTGTTACAATCGGAATTTTAAATCAATATAGATTTTGGCTAGATTAACAAGTGTTAGGTACCTAATCAATGTGTCAGAAGATCTAGAATCAATGGAACAAGAAGTATCAGAATTATTAAATCTAATAAATCTATGTTACCCACATAGGTATAGCTCAACTGATTGTCTTTCGTCTCAGGAAGTGGGAAGTTGCGGATTTCAAGCCCCCATGGCCTAACCTTGGTGTGCCTCAAGAGTAGTAGGCTCATCCATAGAAATTTTAGTAGAACTGTGTCTGAATTTCCCACATATATATATATTATGTTAGGTAGGTCAACTCGATGCTGATATCTTAAGTTGGACCATAGGGGGTCCAATTTCAGTCTAGTACGACAGAATCAACAGTATATGATGTCTATCCACTGAAATATATCAGGTAGTCCAAAAATGATATATAGTGACTAATATTTGGACTCATAGACCCACCAAACCTTATAAATCATAAATAGTTCTCAACAATGAGGATCAAATCTACATAGATCTCCTTCCTTTTCTGTAAAGAAAACGTCCAAACTCAGCTAGAATTCTGCCTAAAATCCAGTCTTCAGCCGCTCCTTCCTCTTCTTTCGCTCGGGGGCTGATGTCAGCATGATTCCCTTGTTGTTTCAGGCTGGGTTTCCTTCACAGATTAGTAGGGATTCTCAGCCAAAAAAATTGGATTTCCTGCTGTGTAAGCACAGCATAGAGGTCGGTTCTACCATTCCAAAAATCATCTTGCACGTGGAAGGAAACCATCCATTCTGGGGCTGATTTGAGTGGATTTTTTGTGTGAAGTTGGCATCAAGTGGGGTCCATCTGTGTGGTGACTCATCAGTTGACATGTATTGCGTGGCATCCTTGAGGCAGCAAATGGGCCTATTTTAATGGCCTTTTGAGGCCCATAAAGTGTTAAATGAGCTTTAATTTTGTTATAAGTAGGTTCATTAGTTTGCATTTGAGGCCCTTTCTTCCTTCCATCAACTCTTTGGCGTGGGTTTAAATCTCAGTCGATACGATAGATATCTTGGTTTTCTGAAGGCTGAGATATCTCGGCCGATATGATAAGTATCGACTAAAGTTAGAGGATATATCAGTCGATATGGCCAAAATCTCAACCAATTTCTTTTTAAAAATAAATATCGATTGTGAGCCCGAGTCGATATCTCAACCGATATTTGCCCATTTCGGACGAATATCAGCCTAGATATTGGCCGATATTTATATTTTCATTTAAAAAGAATAGGTTTTTTTCGATATTTTTTTTAAAAGAAAAGCCACCGAGATTAAAAGAAAAATTGGAGAGAAAAATCACGATCTAGACGAGTTTGTGCCCATGCTCTTTGATTAATTCGGATAAAAAATTATAAATTAAAGTTACTGTGCAATTCTTGCCAATGAACCTTCCTCGATCTCACCCAATTCGATTGTGCTTCTGAAGGCACATCATTACCCCCTAATTAGAAGAAATTCGATGCACCCTCGAATTTAATTGGTGGGAGAAATATCAAGCCACGCTTTCTACCACCACAAAAATAAATAAATTTGGTTGATTCAACAACATTGTGAATCTCAGTTGTTAGCAAGATATTAAATAAAAATAAAATTTAAAACCTACTTTGTTAAGTCTTACATGAAGAAGACGATAGAAAGAGTTTTTGTATAAAATTTTATATTCATGCGTAGGTCTTATCTCTTCATTTTAAGTTTTCAAAAATAGTAATTCATACTCTTTAAAATTTAAAGACGGAGATTATATGACTTAAAATATCAATTAGTAAAACTTTATATATTCTGCCTATATAATCATCTATCAAATAAAGTCTCGGCAAAAATCTACAAAACTATGGGAGGTTGCTTTCGTGATAGTAAGAAAGAAGAAGAGGAAGAGAAGAAGAAACGGCTTAAACCAGAACATCAAAAACATATTAACCAGACTTTTCGATCCTTGCAAACATAAAAGTCATTCATCATCAGTTCTTCCTATTTCCTTACACTTCTTCCTTTTGAATTCTTAAAGATCCATTTCCAAACCTTCGCACCCTTCTTACCACCTGTTCTGATCTCACATTCATTGACAGTAATCCTACATGAACTTCCATTGCTGAGGGAGAACCCTCTTCTCAAATGCTCAAAAGAACCAGTTTCGTGCTCTAAAATCCCACATCTCAAGCTCCTGAATCCATTTCTCTGTAATGCAGAGAGATCACAGACCTTGAAATCAGATTCATGCTCCACCAAATCACCCTTCAAATTGCCACAACTTTTTCTTTCCAATGCCGACGAACTGCCTCCTTTCATACAAGCAAAATCACCTTCAGAATCGGTGAAACTTCCACAATTCAAGCCAGAAGGACCACCTTTTGATTTAGAGGACGAACCCAGTTCCAAATCGATGAAACCAGCCTCCTTTCCACCACCTAATCCGGTTTCTGAGCCGACGAAACCACTGATCTTCAAGTTAGGAAGTCTCTGTTTCGATTCTGATGTGGAACCAATATTAGGCCTAGACCCAGAAAGGCTGAGACGATCGAAAGCCAAGATCTCACCTTCCTCGCCAGGGCCAGATGAGTTTCTGCCCGAAGAGTTCAGATCTATCTCCTTTTTCTTCCTAAAAAGCCAACCCACTTTCCAAAATGATCTTTTCTCATAAACAGAGCTGCTGCTGTTCCTCTTGAGCAGAACAGAGGCTGCAGCAGCATCTACCTTTTCGGTACATTTGGGCTTTGAATTTGTCGCAGAAGAAGAGGAACAGAAAGAGAGTTTGGAATGGTGCCGAGCTTCTGCAGCAGTGACTTCGGCCTTGTCGTTTTCGATGAGGAAGGAGATTCGTCCGACGCTGCCGACTTCAACAGAGCAGGAATTGCGATTGGAAGAGATGTCAGAGCAGGAGCAGGAAGAGAGGCGCTGCTCTCCACAGTCGGAGCAGACAAGCTTTATAAGGCGATCTTTGAGGCAGTAGGCGCAGATTCCTACAGAAGAGGAAGATGGGTGTTTCCTACATGGAGGGTATGATGAGAAGGAATCTGAGAACAATGCAACGGTGGATGATTCTACTGCTTTCCCCCTCTCTCTCATGGCCACTGTTTGTTTTTTTTTTTTTTTCAAAAGATTTCGCGAATTGGGTTGTGGTTGGCTGATAGATTTGATTTGGAAGGATAGGAAATGTGGGTTGCAGGAGGTTCTCAGTATCGGGTTAGAACCGAGAAAGATCGATTCCTTCTCTCAGAGAGAGAATTGCCTGTTTCTTCTTCCTCTGCTTTTCAAATGGAGAGCTCAAGAAATGGCTTTGGATTGAAGAAAATAAAGATCATTAGGAGATAGAGTAGACTATCGGTTTTGAAGGTAATTGATCATGGAAAGGAAGGTAGAGAGAGAGAGAGAGGGAGAGTAAGGTTTACGCATCGAGGTGATAAAGATCTGATGAGTAGTATTGAGTGATGCCATCAATGAGAATAGGCAGAAGGACCTGCAAAAATATATATAGCAGTGAGAGTAAGAGAGCAGTGAGGAGTGGAGTGTTGGATGAAATTGAGTGAAGTGGTGGACAAAAGCCTCACTTTTATTAGCACTCCCTTTCCCCCTCCCTCTCCATCAATCACTTCTTCTGCCATTTTTCTCCTTCATTCCCACTCTCTTCTCTTCTCATCTCATTGCCCTTTCACCACTTTGTCTTTAAATCTTTTCCCAAGCTAACCCAAAACCAATATAACAAATATCTCCCTTATTTTTAAATTTACCACATTTTAATAGACAAATACTAATTATTATTAATATCTTAAGATTTATCGACACTGAAGTAAATTCCCAATAAAATCATATTAAATGATAATATCAAGATAATATCTTAATATGTGTCTAATAAATTCTCAGTAAAATATCGATAAATTCCTTATTAATATTTTTTATTTGTTATATTATTATTATTCTTTAAATATTACATTTTCTGCAAGATTTTTTCATTGATTTTCTGATAAAAATCTGAAAATTCAAAAACATTTCAATATTATCAATGGCCGTTAAGATCCTAAGAACAGTATTTGTGCAACCAATCCCTCTTGAATCTTCCATCTATGCAGGTCCCACTTTTAAAAATAATAATAGGTCGTATATTAATAGATAATAAGCACAAGAGGTGCAAATACATAAAAAAAAAAAAGCAAAGCAAAAACAGAAACCAACAACTACAGGAAAATATCCATGGTACAGCACAAGGCACCAACCATGTCAGAAAACAGAAGACGAAGAGCTTATGCTAAGTCAACATATTCTATGCGGGTCCCATTTGATCAAGGGATCAAAACCGGTTCTTGACAAATGTCACAAATATGGGTGATTTTTTCAAATTTATAATATTTTATCTTCAAAATAGCATTACCGTGTTAACAATGCTTATTTATCGACATGATAGTAAATTTCAAAAAAAATCATGTTAAAAACGTGATAAATGATAATATTGCAATAATATCTCGATAAATTCTTGGTAAATTATTGGTAAATTCTTTATTAAGTTTTTATTTTATTAATATTTTCATTTATAATTATTATTATTTTTAATATTATGTTTTCTACAATATTTTTTCTATTAAAAACTTGAGAATTTGAAAATATCGCAATATTACCCATCGCCGTTAATTTCTGAAGAACGGTATTTGTGACAATGCTCTTGATTTAATTACGAGGAGTTGGTTTGGTTGTCAAAATTCTCTTTTATTTGCAGAAAGTTTTGAAATTTAAGTCTCTATCAATACAAAAAAAAAAAATTATTCTCCACTCTTTCCAATATATATACGAATTAAGATTAGTAAGCGGGATACCTTAGATCTTAAAAAAAAATAGCTATTACTTATTATACATGAGGGTATCATCTTCCCTATGCACCCTTTTGGTCGCTGAGTTGATTCATGCACTTCTCTGATTCCATTTTCCAGTGGACTTCCCCACTAAATCAACAAAAAAATTATATGAATAGTGGGGCCCTCTGCGAAGCCAGGTCATGGAGTGCACGATGAATATATGCAAGAAGGCCCTACATTGAATGGATGATTACAGCCAAAGCAAAGTCCTGCTTGCAGATAGAAATTGCATTAGAGTTTTATATATAATTTTAGTAAAATTAATATAAAATATATTTCAAAAAATTTATCACATCAACTAAGATGTATTTTTAGAGCTATTTAAATAAAATTACTTTTATTTATTTAATATTGAGTCATGAAAACAGTTGGCTAAAATCAAACACAAAATTGTTTAAATTTAAATGAGATTTATATAAAATGTAACAAAAAAAAAAATCAATTAAATATTATTGTTTAAATATACATAATAGTCAACTACAAAATCCATAATAAGTGCTTTCTCGTCTCCATCATGACTTATTATATTTTTAACTTGTCAAGCTCTTTTAAAAAAAAGAAAAAGAAAATTTCTTTTGTATAAATAAAGGTATCCCTGAAATATTGGTCCAATAAAATTAATTCCTCAAAGCTCACACAAGTCACTTAGATAAGTCAGGTGATAGCACCAGAAATCGATCCGAGGACATCAGAGAGCAAACCCCATGCTAAGGACCTCCAACTGGTTATCTTCCACCTCAAGAAGTGAGAGCTGGAGGGTTCAAGCCCCCATGGCCTAATCTTAGTGTGTCATAGGGGTAGTGGACTCACCCGTGAGAGATTTTCACTGAGTATCCCGCTGATTCCCACATGTAAATTCAAAAAATATATATATCTTAATGTGATTTTTTAACTGCACTAAAATTCTCATATATAATATAAGAAAGTGATAATAACAACGATATTTTTTATATTGTGAAATAGTTGTAGACCTTTGTATTATTAAGCAATGATAATTAAAAGAATAAATCAAATATTTATTATATCAATTTATTAAAATTTATAATCTCAATGATTCATTCGCGGCACACGTGTGTCGCCTAATTTGAATCGCAAGTCCCATCCTATCAACTTCAACATTAACATACATTAAATATAGTCAGAACTTTTCTAGTTGAAAGTTTTCATTTCGTAGTTAGTGGAACTTCTCATAAATCCACCCATCCAATCAAATTCTAATTTCCAATCCATTGAAGTGACACCATACCTATTGAAGTGATGCATATGGTTGGATGGGCCATATTTAAGTATATTATAAATCTCAATTTCATTATTGAAATATTTAATAAACAATTTTTTATTTAAATAAATAAATATTATCTTTTTCCCATTTTATGGTGGTAGTTTGGTAATAAAAATATAGAAAAAGTAAAGAATTCAAATGAGTTGGAGTGATGGTCTTGAGCCCTTGAGTAAGAAACTATTGGAGTTTATCCAACATTGGTTGCTCAATTGGTCACCTACTCGTTAAGGAAGTGAGAGGTCAATACTTCAAATACGAGTGGCGTAAACCGATGACCTCCTATTTGGGTGTGAAGAGTTCCCTTGGCTTTAGA